>OU612087.1:10340536-11571701 GCA_914767735.1 Anoplius nigerrimus
AACCCACCACGCCGACGAACATAGTAATTTAAATAATTCTAATAATAATGTACAGGCTGGGCCGGGGAATACGCGAAACTCGCGGTCTTATAGAGAGGGTCGGGTCGCGGGCGGGTTGACCGGCTCGGCGAGCCGAGGGGGGCTTCGGGCAAACATCAACAATAATTTAAATTCATATTTGAGCGCAACCGGCACGGAGCGGAGGTTGAGCGGCAGCCCCACCAACACAACGACATCACCGGCCGTACGGACAGCGGAGCGATCGACGGAGCCCGCCACCGGCGCGCCCGCTGCCGAAACCGCCCGAACGCGGCCCGGTGGAGCTGCGAGGGCTGCCCAATCGCCCCGCGAGGGGTCGCCGCGGGAAGAGGGCAGCCGAACGACCCGGGCTGGCAGAGCGAGGAGCGTGCCAGTCGACGTGCGGCCGCCGGGCCGCGCGGAAAGAAGAGTGGCCGCCGCCACAACCAGAAATTTGACAGGTGCGACGAGAGGACCTGCGGCGGCCACGAGGGCGAGGAGGACCCCGGCCAGTGCAGCGGCTGCTGCAACAACATCCGCAGCAGCAACAACAACAGCAGCACCAACGAGCAGGAGGACAACGAGGCTGGGGTCCCAGACGGCGGCAAATGTCACCTACGCCGCCGTCACAGCGGGCGCGACCGTAGTGTCACCGGCCGAGGGGTTGGACACGGCGGCGCGCCGAGGGCTACGGTCAAGAAGATCGTCGTCGCTCCCACCCGGCGAGGTGGGAGGAAGTGACCGTAGTCCTCCAACGCGGGACGTCAGGAGCCCTCCCTCAGCCCTGACAGCCATCCCGGAGGAGAGGGGGGCCCTGGCGAGCGTGCCGCCGGGCACCCCTACAATGCCGGTGACCATGACGACGACGACGGTTACCACCACTGTATCAGGGGGGCCAATAATGTCTACCGGGGTCCCCCGGGGGAGAGCCACAGAGATTTCAATAATTCCTTTTTCAGGCCGGCTGACGCTCTCCCCCCCCGAAGTCGTCGTCAATGTGGCGGGCTTGGCGGGGGCGGCAACATCGTGGGAGCAGCTACGACCGTCCTCGCCTCCCACGCCCCCGCTCCCGAGGATATCAGCCAGCGACGACGACGACGACAACAACGCACGAGAGGGAGCGGGGGAGCCGTGGCGGACGGTGGAGGCACGAAGAAGACGCTCCCAGCCCGCGACGCCAACTCCATCTGGCCATCCGTCGCCGCCTCCACCGACGCCACGGCCGTCAACACCACCGACGACTGCAGCGGCAACAGCCGTAACACCGCCGCCTACAACAGCCGCTGCAACGCCGCCCCCGCCACCAGCAGCTCCGACTCGACATCGGCTGCCGCCGACCGCCGCATTAACGATGCGCCGTAGAAGCAACTCGTCCACGTCTCCAACCAATTCGAGACGACGACCGGAGCGGGCGGCGAGGGAAGATACGCCCGAAACGTGCTCGACGACGGGACGAGGTCGTCGGCTCTCCGACTTTTTGAGCCCCCGGGGCAACCCTCGACGGTGCGGAACCGGAGTTGGAGAGGGGGTGGGTGCCTCCTTGCCGACAGGGCGCGCGACTCCTCCTGGGGGCATCGGTGGTGCTACCTCCCGCCCCCGTGGCTCGCGGGTTGCCGCTCGTCGCCCCCCCGTTCCTGTTGACCAGCCCTCGCTCCGCGGGGCCGGACGTAGCCCTCGCGGCTCGGTCGACCCCGTGGAGATGAGGGAACAACTGATCGGCAGGGCGGGGGCGGTGGCAAATGCGGCCGACCTGGAGGATGTGGCCGTTGCGGCGGCTTCATTCTTCAGGGAGTCTTCGGAGCCTGCGGGTGGCGGGGAGAGCGGCGGACGTCGGGATCGCCGCGAGCAGCTGACGCGTCGTGGAGGGGGAACAGCGGCACGCGGTGCGAGGGATCGAGCCGGCCACCGACACAGACCGCGACGTGACGCAGACGTAAACACAGACAGTGACGTCGACAATAACAGACGCAACGCTGACATTAGACGAGACATGACTGCAAGACCACTGACGGATGATGTGAGCGGGGGCGGGCGGGGCCCTCCAGTACGAAGGAGCCGAGTGGAGGAGGCGACTTATATCCAACGCCTCTTCCGGTCCAACCGGCGGCGTGCCGTGCAACGGGTGCTTGGTGGCTCTCCCCCAAGGTGCACTGTGCCAAAGGAGAGGGTCGCTGAGTACTTCGAGCGCGTGCACGCGCGGTCGGGGACGACTGGAAGTTGGCAGCCTCCTCCTCCCCCTTATGGGGACCCAGATGAGGCGAGCAGCGGCGCTCTGGTTCGCCCCTTCGCAGCGAGTGAGGTGGACCTCCGACTCCGCCGGACGTCAAACTCCGCGCCGGGGCCGGACGGTTTAACTTACCGTGACCTGCGAAGGGGGGATCCAGACTGTCGTTTGCTTGCCTCCATATATAACGCATGCTTGCGTCTGGGCTCGGTTCCGGAGTGTTGGAAGGGCTCCAATACTGTCCTCGTTCACAAAAAGGGTGACCGGGGCGATCTATCGAACTGGCGACCGCTGGCCCTCGGTGATACGACGCCGAAACTGTTTGCGGCCGTCTTGGCGGACCGTCTGCTGGGTTGGTGCACCACGAACAAAAGGCTGAGCGACGCCCAGAAGGGCTTCCTGCAGTGCGAGGGATGCTACGAGCATAATTTCGTACTGCAGGAGGCGCTTAACGATGCCCGCAGGGGGGGCCGCGAGGTGGTGGTGGCGTGGTTGGATTTGACCAATGCTTTTGGATCGGTTCCCCACGCCACCATTCGCCGTGCCTTGGCGGATGCGGGGGTGCCTGCTCCCATAACCAGCATTATAAAAAACTTCTACATTAATTGCACAACCCGGGTCCGCACTGCCGAGGGCTTTACACGAAAAATCAATATAAACGCGGGAGTTAAACAGGGCTGTCCGCTGAGCCCCGCCGTCTTCAACCTCGCCATCGACCCTCTTCTGAGGGCTGTTGGCGGGGGGGGAGACGGTTACAATCTGAGGGGCCGGCGGACAGCGATTCTAGCATATGCCGACGACCTCGTCCTGTTGTCCGACTCCGCCAGTAAGATGCAGTGCTTATTAAATAAGGTGGAGGCTGCGGCGGGTGGGCTGGGCCTAAAATTTAATCCCTCGAAATGCGCAATTCTACACCAACAGTGCCGCGGGCCGCGCCGTGCCCTGCCCACCCGCCTCACCCTCCAAGGAGTTGAACTGAGGGCCCTGGCAGCGGGGGAGTCTTATGAGCACCTTGGCGTGCCCACCGGTTTCCAGATTAGCCAGACACCATACCAAACCATAGGCGGGCTTCAACGGGACCTCCGAGCGATCGACGACTCGCTCCTCGCCCCTTGGCAGAAGGCTGAGGCGGTGGCGACATTTTTGTTGCCCCGTCTGGACTTCTCGCTGAGGGGGGCGCACGTGGCGAAGGGTCCCCTCAAAACAGTTGACTTATCCATCCGCAGGGCGGCAAAGTCGTGGATGCACCTGCCGCAGCGAGCCAGTGCGGAGGTAGTCTACCTCCCTCCCAGCCGGGGGGGTTGTGGGCTGCTTCCGCTAACGGATTGGGTCGACGCCCTCACCATCGCACATGCGTTTCGTCTTCTGACGTCTCCTGATGCGGTGGTGAGGGAGTTGGCCTGGACATCGCTGCGGGGGGCTGTGTCCAAAAAGATTGGCCGTCCTGCTTCGAACTCGGACCTCGCGGACTACCTCTCTGGCTCGCTAGAGGGAGAGTTCGCGAGGGACGGAGGGGACATCGCCACGTTGTGGTCGAGGGCGAGGGCCGCCACTCGGAGGTCCAAATCGAAGCTCGCCCTAATATGGAAATACTCCATCGCGAGGAAGGAGCTGGTGGTCACGCTGAGGGGCTCCCGCGAGCGTGAGACGACGGTCGGACCGGACGCACGCGCACAGATTATCCGCCGCCTGCGGGCGGCAATCCATGAGTTTTATAGTATTCAGCTCGCGAGGAAGCCGGACCAGGGGAAGGTGTTCCAGGTGTCGTCGCGGTCGGGTGTCTCAAACCACTTCGTCCGCGGCGGCAACTTCACCCGCTTCGCCGACTGGCGATTTATACATCGAGCCCGGCTCGACGTCCTCCCCCTTAATGGGGCGAGGCGATGGGGAAACGGCGACCGCCGCTGTCGGCGATGCGGGGAAGCCCTGGAATCCCTTCCCCACGTGTTGTGCCACTGCCGCCCGCATGCGGCGGCCTGGCAAATGCGTCACGACGCCGTCGTCGAGCGAATCGCGAGGGCTTCCCGGCTGCCGGGTACCCTCAGCGTCAACAAGCGAGTTGAGGGTGTCGACGGCGATCTTGGGGGGCTCAGGCCGGATATCGTTATCCGGCACGAGCCTTCACGCACCGTCACCATCGTGGACGTGACCATCGCGTTCGAAAACCAATATCCCGCTTTCGAAGAGGCCAGGGGCAGAAAACACGTAAAGTACGAGCCCCTGGCCGAACAACTACGAGGTCACGGCTACGAGGTGGCGGTTGCGGCGATCGTCGTCGGCGCCCTCGGCTCGTGGGATCCGGCCAATGAGGCGGTGCTCCGAGCGTTAAAAGTTTCACCGCGTTACGCGAAATTAATGCGCCGCCTCATTGTGTCGGAGACCATCCGGTGGAGTCGAGACATATACGTCGAGCATGTCTCGGGCGTTCGACAATACACGACGAACCTGGTCAACGACACAAATAGCGGTGCTCCCGCGCCGCCCGCCTCCGAGAATGGGAACGTGGGCGAGTAAAAGCCCCCCCCCGCCGAGCGGACAAATTAACCTATTTATTTATCTATTCATTGCGTCTATTTATTTTTACTGTATCTGTCATGTTATATCTATCCCGTTCATTCTATGTATTGTACCTACTTTATCTTTATGTTATTTATTATTTATTTATTTATTCTATTTAGTTTATTTATTTTATTTATCTTATTTATTTTATTTATTTTATTTATTTTATTTATTTTATTTATCTTATTTATTTTATTTATTTATTTTATTTATGTTATGTATTCTATTTATTTCATTTATTTTATTTTATTTATTTCATCCGCTCTATCTACTTTAGCTATTTTATTTATTTTATACACTCACTATATATCACCGCATCTGATTCATTCATACACTAGTCATATCAGTCATTCCATTTATCTTATATCGTGCACTCCATCGTTCACACATACTGTCTATCCCATAAAACATTTCAGACACATTCATCTACAGACAAATCATATAAGTTTGTAACACAAATGCCCATTCGCCACTGAATTATCTCAAAACAAAGTGATAAACTACTACTACAATTTGACAGTGCGGGGTGCGACCCCTCATCTAATTTATACTCAAACTATCCCCGCCAATGTGGCGCGATATTGTATTGCACCCCCGGACGAACATTGTAAGTCCGGGGGAACATGATTTGTGTTTTTTTTAAATAAATTTCAGTATCTGTTCTTATCAGCTTAATATCTGATACATCCCTCATTGAGGGATCAGTATATTAAACTGATTTTTGGAGGTGGGCGGGTGTCCGAAGCTTGCTCCGGTCCCGCCGCGGGTCGACCTGGCATTGCAGTGCCGTCAGGTTTTGGCCCTCATAACACATTAAATATTAACACCTCCAAGAATCATTTTAATCCGCGTGTGCAGTGTGATCAGTGTTTTTCGTGTACCGCGTGTGTCGTTTCGCCGAGGAGCGACTTTGTGTGTTTGTGCCGTTTTCGTCCGCGATCCGGTAAGTGCCTCTGGGGACGTCCACGGGAAGCAAGAGGAAAGGATAGGCGCCTTCGCTGTGTGCGGTAAGTTACTAACAACATTGACTGCTGGGCTCTATACACCCAGCTGTATACTTAACCGTAGCGCTAGGACGAAGGCCTTTACCGGATTACGTGTTTACTAACCGTTTTAAATTAACGCCGTTAGGTAGCATATGAACGAGGGCTTCTAGCCCGAAATTGCACGAAATATTTATTATACTAACGGTAGGTGGTTGGAGCCTTGTACACTCCAACCACATTTTAATATTTATAAGACTAAGGGTATTCGTACCCGGCATATTCTTAATTACTAACGTAGGCATAATTCTTATCACTGGACTGGGGCTTCGCCCCTGCCTCTTGTGCTGTTCGCCCCATCCCTGAGACGCGCCCACGCAGAGAAGTCGCCTACCACCTCAACAAACGCGCATAACACGTTAAAGGTATGGAACTAATTTTCAATTTTCCGTTCCCGGAGACGTTCCCCTGCCCTGAATGTTATACTCCCGGTCGCGCGAGTAAAAACAATGGCAGCTACAAGAACGCCAACGACCTAATTAAACACGCGCGCATACACCATCCCGGCTATTCAGTGCAGTACAGATGCGGCGTGTGTGGGTTTATCGGCGTTGGGAGATATCCCATTAAAGCCGTAAAAACCCACCACGCCGAAGAACATAGCATTTTAAATACTTTAAATAATAGTGCACAGGCCGGGCCGGGCAATAGGCGTTCTTGTAGAGAGGGTCGGGTCGCGGACGGGTTGACCGGCTCGGTGAGCCGAGGGGGGCCTCGCGAAACAAATAGTAATTCAAATGTACGCTTTCATGACACAATTAACGGCGCGGAGCGACGGTCGAGCGGCAGCCCCACCAACACCAACATTACACCGGCCACACAGACGACAGCGGAGCGATCGACGGAGCCCGCCACCGGCGCGCCCGCTGCCGAAACCGCCCGAGTGCGGCCCGGTGGAGCTGCGAGGGCTGCCCAATCGCCCCGCGAGGGGTCGCCGCGGGAAGAGGGCAGCCGAACGACCCGGGCTGGCAGAGCGAGGAGCGTGCCAGTCGAAGTGCGGCCGCCGGGCCGCGCTGAACGAAGAGTGGCCGCCGCCACCACCAGAAATTTGACAGGCACAACAAGAGGACCTGCGGCGGCCACGAGGGCGAGGAGGACCCCGGCCAGTGCAGCGGCTGCTGCAACAACATCCGCAGCAGCAACAACAACAGCAGCACCAACGAGCAGGAGGACAACGAGGCTGGGGTCCCAGACGGCGGCAAATGTCACCTACGCCGCCGTCACAGCGGGCGCGACCGTAGTGTCACCGGCCGAGGGGCTCGACACGGCGGCGCGCCGAGGGCTACGGTCAAGAAGATCGTCGTCGCTCCCACCCGGCGAGGTGGGAGGAAATGACCGTAGCCCTCCACCGCGGGACGTCAGGAGCCCTCCCTCAGCCCTGACAGTCATCCCGGAGGAGAGGGGGGCCCTGGCGAGCGTGCCGCCGGGCACCCCCACAATGCCGGTGACAATGACGACGACGACGGTGACAACTACAGTATCAGGGGGGCCAATTATGTCCACGGGGGTCCCCCGGGGGAGAGCCACAGAAACTACAAACTCTCTATTTTCAGGCCGGCTGACGCTCTCCCCCCCCGAAGTCGTCGTCAATGTGGCGGGCTTGGCGGGGGCGGCAACATCGTGGGAGCACCGCTACTCGTCCTCGCCTCCCACGCCCCCGCTCCCATTAATAACTGGAGAGGACGACGACGACGACAACGTACGAGAGGGAGCGGGGGAGCCGTGGCGGACGGTGCCGGCAAGAAGAAGACGTTCCCTGCCCGCGACGCCAACTACATCCGGCCACTCGTCGCCGCCGGCACCGTCGCCACGGCCAACTACACCGCCGACAACAGCCGCTGCAACGCCGCCCCCGCCACCAGCAGCTCCGACTCGTAATCGGCTGCCGCCGACCGCCGCATTCTCGATGCGTCGCAGCCTGAACTCGTCCACGTCCCCAACCAATTCAAGAGGACGACCGGAGCGGGCGGCGAGGGAAGAAACGCCCGATACGTGCTCGGCGACGGGACGAGGTCGTCGGCTTTCCGATTTTTTGAGCCCCCGGGGCAACCCTCGACGGTGCGGAACCGGAGTTGGAGAGGGGGTGGGTGCCTCCTTGCCGACAGGGCGCGCGACTCCTCCTGGGGGCATCGGTGGTGCTACCTCCCGCCCCCGTGGCTCGCGGGTTGCCGCTCGTCGCCCCCCCGTTCCTGTCGACCAGCCCTCGCTCCGCGGGGCCGAACGTAGCCCTCGCGGCTCGGTCGACCCCGTGGAGATGAGGGAACAACTGATCGGCAGGGCGGAGGCGGTGGCAAATGCGGCCGACCTGGAGGATGTGGCCGTTGCGGCGGCTTCATTCTTCAGGGAGTCTTCGGAGCCTGCGGGTGGCGGGGAGAGCGGCGGACGTCGGGATCGCCGCGAGCAGCTGACGCGTCGTGGAGGGGGAACAGCGGCACGCGGTCCGAGGGATCGAGCCGGCCACCGACACAGACTGCGACGTGACGCAGACGTAAACACAGACAGTGACGTCGACAATAACAGACGCAACGCCGACATTAGACGAGACACGACTGCAAGACCACTGACGGACGATGTGAGCGGGGGCGGGCGGGGCCCTCCGGTACGAAGGAGCCGAGTGGAGGAGGCGACTTACATTCAACGCCTCTTCCGGTCCAACCGGCGGCGTGCCGTGCGACGGGTGCTTGGTGGCTCTCCCCCGAGGTGCACTGTACCAAGGGAGAGGGTTGCCGAGTACTTTGAGCGCGTGCACGCGCGGTCGGGGACGACTGGAAGTTGGCAGCCTCCTCCTCCCCCTTATGGGGACCCAGATGAGGCGAGCAGCGGCGCTCTGGTTCGCCCCTTCACAGCGAGTGAGGTGGGCCTCCGACTCCGCCGGACGTCAAACTCCGCGCCGGGGCCGGATGGTCTCTCTTACCGTGACCTGCGGAGGGGGGATCCAGACTGTCGTTTGCTTGCCTCCATATACAACGCATGCTTGCGTCTGGGCTCGGTTCCGGAGTGCTGGAAGGACTCCAATACTGTCCTCGTCCACAAAAAGGGTGACCGGAACGATCTCGCGAACTGGCGACCGCTGGCCCTCGGTGATACGACGCCGAAACTGTTTGCGGCTGTACTGGCGGACCGCTTGCTGGGATGGTGCACCACAAACAAAAGGCTGAGCAGCGCCCAGAAGGGCTTCCTGCGGTGCGAAGGTTGCTACGAGCACAATTTCGTACTGCAGGAGGCCCTCAATGATGCCCGCAGGGGGGGTCGCGAGGTGGTGGTGGCGTGGTTGGATCTGACCAATGCTTTTGGATCGGTTCCCCACGCCACCATTCGCCGTGCCTTGGCGGATGCGGGGGTGCCGGCCCCCATTACTAACATTATTAAAAACCTTTATATTAATTGCTCCACACGGGTCCGCACCGCCGAGGGTTTTACAAGAAAAATAAACATAAACGCGGGTGTAAAACAAGGCTGTCCGCTGAGCCCCGCCGTCTTCAACCTCGCCATCGACCCTCTTCTGAGGGCTGTTGGCGGGGAAGAGGACGGATACAACCTGAGGGGCCGGCGGACAGCAGTATTAGCTTACGCTGACGACCTTGTCCTGTTGTCCGACTCCGCCGGAAAAATGCAAGATATGTTAAATAGGGTGGAGGCTGCGGCGGGTGGGCTGGGCTTTTCATTTAATCCATCGAAATGCGCAACCCTACATCAGAACTGCCGCGGCACGCGCCGAGCCCTGCCCACCCGCCTCAGCCTCCAGGGAGTAGAGCTGAGGGCCCTGGCTGCCGGGGAGTCGTACGAGCACCTTGGCGTGCCCACCGGATTCCAGGTTAACCAAACACCGTACCACACCATAGACGGGCTTAGTCGGGACCTTCGGGCGATCGACGAATCGCTCCTCGCCCCTTGGCAGAAGGCTGAGGCGGTGGCATCATTCTTGTTGCCCCGTCTTGACTTCTCGCTGAGGGGGTCACACGTGGAGAAGCGACCCCTCAAAACGGTCGATCTGGCCATCCGTAGGATGGCCAAGTCTTGGTTGAACCTTCCGCAGCGAGCCAGTGCGGAGGTAGTGTACCTCCCTCCCAGTAGGGGGGGAATGGGGCTGCTTCCGCTCTCGGATTGGGTCGACGCCCTCACCATCGCACATGCGTTTCGTCTTTTGACGTCGCCTGATGCGGTGGTGAGGGAGTTGGCCTGGACATCGCTGCGGGAGAGTGCGGCCAAGAAGATCGGCCGTCCCGCTTCCAACAGGGACCTCGCGGAGTACCTCTCTGGTTCGCTGGAGGGGGATTTCGCGAGGGTTGGGGGCGATATCTCCACGCTGTGGACGAGGACGAGGACCGCGACCCGGGGGTCCAAGGCTCGGCTCGGCTTGGTGTGGACTTATTCCATCGCTCGGGAGGAAATGGTGGTCACGCTGAGGGGCTCACGAGGGCGCAAGACGACGGTAGGTCCCGACGCGCGCGTCCAGATTATCCGCCGCCTGCGGGCGGCAGTCCACGAATACTACGCAGAACAGCTCGCGAACAAACCCGACCAGGGGAAGGTGTTCCAGGTGTCGTCGCGGTCGAGTGTTTCAAACCACTTCGTCCGCGGCGGCAACTTCACTCGCTTCGCCGACTGGCGGTTCGTGCACCGGGCTCGTCTCGACGTTCTCCCCCTCAACGGGACGAGGCGTTGGGAGAACGGCGACCGCCGTTGTCGGCGGTGCGGGGAAGCCCTGGAATCCCTTCCCCACGTCTTGTGCCACTGCCGGCCGCATGCGGCGGCCTGGCAGCTCCGTCACGACTCCGTCGTCGAGCGCATAGGGAAGGCTTCCCGGCTTCCAGGTACTCTCAGCATAAATAAGCGAGTCGAGGGAGTCGAGGGCGATCTTGTGGAGCTTAGGCCGGACATTGTTGTTCGGCACGAGCCCACCCGCTCCGTCGCAATCGTGGACGTGACCATCGCATTTGAAAATCAATACTTAGCGTTCGAGGAGGCCAGGGCTCGCAAGCATGCGAAATACGAACCCCTGGCCAACGCGTTGCGTGGTCGCGGCTACGATGTGACGGTTGCGGCGATCGTTGTCGGCGCCCTCGGCTCATGGGATCCGGCCAATGAGGCGGTGCTCAAAGCGCTAAAAATTTCCCCGCGATACGCGAAATTAATGCGCCGCCTCATTGTGTCGGAGACCATCCGGTGGAGCCGCGACATTTACGTCGAGCATGTCTCGGGCCTCCGACAGTACGCTACAAACACGGGAAACGCGATAAATAGCATTGTTCCCCCGCCGTCCGCCTCCGAGAACGGGGACGTGGGCGAGCAAGTGCCCCCCCTCGCCGAGCGGACAAACTAATTTATTTATTTATTTATTTACTGTAGTTATCTGTCTTAGCTGTACGCGCCATGTCCTATGTACTCTCTTCTACTCTATGTATTGTATCTACTCCAACTCTATGTTATTTATTATTTATTCTATACTATTTACTCTATTTATTCTATTTATTTTATTTATTCTATTTATTTTATTTATTTTATTTATTTTATTTATTTTATTTATTTTATTTATTTTATATATTTTATTTATTTTATTTATTTTATTTATTTTATTTATTTTATTTATTTTATTTATCCTATCTACTGTACTTATTTTATTACTTACACTACGTATTTGTCTTCTTTACTTCTATCCATTGTATTTATTCATGTATCTATTTCTATCTATCTCTATCTGTCTTACACTTATGCTATCTCTTCTTTCGTATACTTTTTCTACTTGTCACTCTTTTGTTATTCTTATTATTACTTGGCGCACAGCGTTAATCTCACAAATAGTTCATCTACTCATCCCATTCATCGCATCTGCCTCTATACACCAATCATGTCAATCATTCCATTCACCTGTATTATGCATTTCATCCATTACTCACATCATTCATCTCATTAGAAACCACATACTCATCCATACACAGTCAATTCATATAAGCCTGCAAAGCGACTACCCGTTCGCCACTGAACTATCATTAACACCATATCTAAACAAAATTTTATCTCCTGGCAGTGCGGGGTGCGACCCCACACATGTATTATATTCATATTTTCCCCGCCAATGTGGCGAGAAACTGTAAGGCACCCCCGGACAGACATTGTAAGTCCGGGGGAACATGTTCTGTGTTTTTTAAATAAATTACTAGTATCTGTTCTTATCAGCTTAATATCTGATACATCCCTCATTGAGGGATCAGTATATTAAACTGATTTTTGGAGGTGGGCGGGTGTCCGAAGCTTGCTCCGGTCCCGCCGCGGGTCGACCTGGCATTGCAGTGCCGTCAGGTTTTGGCCCTCATAAGCATTCAATTTTAATTATTACACCTCCAGAAATCAATTTAATTTAAAGTCCTCGCGTGTGTAAAAGTTTCGTGTTCGTCGTGTGTTGTGCCGCGAGTGTGTCGTTTCGCCGAGGAGCGATTGTGTGTGTCCTGTGTGTGTGTGTGCTGTGCACCGCCTGCGATCCGGTAAGTGCCTCTGGGGACGTCTACGGGAAGCAAGAGGAGGAAAGGATAGGCGCCTTTGCTGTGTGCGGTAAGATATTAACAACATTGACTGCTGGGCGCTATACACCCAGCTGTATCTTAACCGTAGGTCAGGACGAAGGCTATACCGGATTGCGTGTTTACTAACCCATTTTAAATCTAACACCGTTAGTTTTATGCTTTAAACGAGGGCTTCTAGCCCGATTTTGCACGTATTTATTATACTAACGGTAGGTGGTTGGAGCCTTTACACTCCAACCACATTTTAACATAGCATTAGACAAAGGGTATTCGTACCCGCCGTATTTTAATTACTAATTTAGGAATAACTTTTATTACTGGACTGGGGCTCTGCTCCTGCCTCTTGTGACGTCTCCCCTACTCCCTGAGACGCGCCCGCACAGCTGAGCCGCCGTCCACCTCAACAAACGCGCGAGGAATTATTAAGGTATGGAGTTAATTTTTGATTTCCCATTCCCGGAGACGTTCCCCTGCCCGGAGTGCTTTATGCCCGGTAGCGCGAGCAAGCACAACGGCAGCTACAAGACCGCGAACGATTTACTAAAACACGCGAGAAAATATCACCCCGGCTTTACAGCTCAATATAGATGCGGCGTGTGTGGGTTTATCGGTGTTGGGAGATATCCCATCAAATCCGTGAAAACCCACCACGCCGACGAACACGAGAATTTAAATAATTCAAATAGCATACAGGCTAGGCCGGGGAATAACACGCGGTCTTGTAGAGAGGGTCGGGTCGCGGGCGGGTTGACCGGCCCGGCGAGCCGAGGGGGGCGTCGAAATACAAACATTAATTCAAACGGCGCTTTACATGTACCCGCCGCGGAGCGACGGTCGAGCGGTAGCCCTACCACCACCACAACATCGCCGGCCACACGGACAGCGGAGCGATCGACGGAGCCCGCCACCGGCGCGCCCGCTGCCGAAACCGCCCGAGCGCGGCCCGGTGGAGCCGCGAGGACTGCCGAATCGCCCCGCGAGGGGTCGCCGCGGGAAGAAGGCAGCCGAACGACCCGGGCTGGACGGGCGAGAAGCGTTCCAGTCGACGTGCGGCCGCCGGGCCGCGCAGAACGAAGAGTGGCCGCCGCCACTACACGAAATTTGACAGGTACAAGAGGACCTGCGGCGGCCACGAGGGCGAGGAGGACCCCAGCAAGTGCAGCAGCGGCTGCATCAACAACAGCAGCAGCAACAACAACAGCAGCACCCGCGACAAGGAGGACAACGAGGCTGGGGTCCCAGACGGCGGCAAATATCAGCTACGCCGCCGTCACAGCGGGCGCGACCGTAGTGTCACCGGCCGAGGGACTTGACACGGCGGCGCGCCGAGGGCTGCGGTCGAGAAGATCGTCGTCGCTCCCACCCGGCGAGGTGGGAGGAAGTGACCGCAGTCCTCCAACGCGGGACGTCAGGAGCCCTCCCTCAGCCCTGACGATCATCTTGGAGGAGAGGGGGGCTCTGGCGAGCGTGCCGCCGAGCACCCCCACAATGCCGGTGACAATGACGACGACGACGGTTACCACTACTATATCAGGGGGGCCAATTATGTCCACGGGGCTCCCCCGGGGGAGAGCTACAAATATTATAACTCCAACATTTTCAGGTCGGCGGACGCTCTCCCCCCCCGAAGTCGTCGTCAATGTGGCGGGCTTGGCGGGGGCGGCTACATCGTGGGAGCACCAACGGACGTCCTCGCCTCCCACGCCCCCGCTCCCAAGGATAACAACTAGCGACGACGACGACGACAACAACGCACGAGAGGGAGCGGGGGAGCCGTGGCGGACGGTGCCGGCCAGAAGAAGACGCTCCTTGCCCGCGACGCCAACAACACCCGGCCATTCGTCGCCGCCGGCACCGTCGCCACGGCCGTCAACACCATCGACATTTGCAGCGGCCGCAACACCATCGCCGACATCAGCCGCTGCAACGCCGCCCCCGCCACCAGCAGCTCCGGTTCGTCACCGGCTGCCGCCGACCGCCGCATTCTCGATGCGCCGTAGCCTCAACTCGTCCACGTCCCCAACCAATTCAAGAGGACGACCGGAGCGGGCGGCGAGGGACGACACGCCCGAGACGTGCTCGACGACAGGACGAGGTCGTCGGCTCTCCGATTTTTTGAGCCCCCGGGGCAACCCTCGACGGTGCGGAACCGGAGTTGGAGAGGGGGTGGGTGCCTCCTTGCCGACAGGGCGCGCGGCTCCTCCTGGGGGCATCGGTGGTGCTACCTCCCGCCCCCGTGGCTCGCGGGTTGCCGCTCGTCGCCCCCCCGTTCCTGTCGACCAGCCCTCGCTCCGCGGGGCCGAACGTAGCCCTCGCGGCTCGGTCGACCCCGTGGAGATGAGGGAACAACTGATCGGCAGGGCGGAGGCGGTGGCAAATGCGGCCGACCTGGAGGATGTGGCCGTTGCGGCGGCTTCATTCTTCAGGGAGTCTTCGGAGCCTGCGGGTGGCGGGGAAAGCGGCGGACGTCGGGATCGCCGCGGGCAGCCGACGCGTCGTGGAGGGGGAACGGCGGCACGTGGTTTGGGTGGTCGGGCCGGTCATCGACCCAGACAGCGACGTGACGCAGACAGAGACAGAGACAGGGACTCAAACAATAACAGACGTGACGCTGACAATAGACGAAACACAGCTGACAGACCACAGACAGAAGTGAGCGGGGACGGGCGGGGCCCTCCAGTACGAAGGAGCCGAGTGGAGGAGGCGACCTATATCCAACGCCTCTTCCGGTCCAACCGGCGGCGTGCCGTGCAACGGGTGCTTGGTGGCTCTCCCCCGAGGTGCACTGTACCAAAGGAGAGGGTCGCTGAGTACTTCGAGCGAGTGCACGCGCGGTCGGGGACGACTGGAAGTTGGCAGCCTCCTCCTCCCCCTTATGGGGACCCAGATGAGGCGGGCAGCGGCGCTCTGGTTCGCCCCTTCACAGCGAGTGAGGTGGACCTCCGACTCCGCCGGACGTCAAACTCCGCGCCGGGGCCGGACGGTTTAACTTACCGTGACCTGCGGAGGGGGGATCCAGACTGTCGTTTGCTTGCCTCTATATATAACGCATGCTTGCGTCTGGGCTCGGTTCCGGAGTGTTGGAAGGACTCCAACACTGTCCTCGTCCACAAAAAGGGTGACCGGGGCGATCTCGCGAACTGGCGACCGCTGGCCCTCGGTGATACGACGCCGAAACTGTTTGCGGCTGTTCTGGCGGACCGTTTGCTGGGATGGTGCACCACAAACAAAAGGCTGAGCAGCGCCCAGAAAGGCTTCCTGCAGTGCGAAGGTTGCTACGAGCATAATTTCGTGCTGCAGGAGGCCCTCAATGATGCCCGCAGGGGGGGTCGCGAGGTGGTGGTGGCGTGGCTGGATCTGACCAATGCCTTTGGCTCGGTTCCCCACGCCACCATTCGCCGTGCCTTGGCGGATGCGGGGGTGCCGGCCCCCATCACTAACATTATAAAAAATCTGTATATTAACTGTACAACCCGGGTCCGCACCGCCGAGGGATTTACAAGAAAAATTAAAATAGAGGCGGGAGTAAAACAAGGCTGTCCGCTGAGCCCCGTGGTCTTCAACCTCGCCATCGACCCTCTCCTGAGGGTTGTCGGCGGGGGAGAGGACGGTTACAACCTGAGGGGCCGGCGGACAGCAATCTTAGCGTATGCCGACGACCTCGTCCTGCTGTCCGACTCTGCCGGTAATATGCAGAGTTTGTTAAATAAGGTGGAGGCTGCGGCGGGTGGGCTGGGCTTCACATTTAATCCGGCCAAATGCGCCACCTTACATCAGCATTGTCGCGGCCCGCGCCGCGCCCTGCCCACCCGCCTCAGCCTCCAAGGAGTTGAGCTGAGGGCTCTCGCGGCAGGGGAGTCGTACGAGCACCTCGGCGTGCCCACTGGCTTCCAAATCGACCAAACGCCGTATAAAACCATAGACGGGCTCCACCGCGACCTTCGGGCGATCGATAACTCGCTCCTCGCCCCTTGGCAGAAGGCTGAGGCGGTGGCGACATTTTTGTTGCCCCGTCTTGACTTCTCGCTGAGGGGATCACACGTGGAGAAGCGATCCCTCAAAACGGTCGATCTGGCCATCCGTAGGTTGGCCAAATCCTGGTTGCACCTTCCGCAGCGAGCCAGTGCGGAGGTGGTATACCTCCCTCCCAGCCGGGGGGGAGTGGGGCTACTTCCGCTCTCGGATTGGGTCGACGCCCTCACCATTGCACATGCGTTCCGTCTTCTGACGTCGCCTGATGCGGTGGTGAGGGAGTTGGCCTGGACATCGTTGCGGGAGAGTGCGTCCAGGAAGATCGGCCGTCCCGCGACCAACTGGGACCTCGCGGAGTTTCTCTCTGGTTCGCTGGAGGGGGATTTCGCGAGGGTTGGGGGGGATATCTCCACGTTGTGGACGAGGGCGAGGGCCGCCGCTCGAAGGTCCGGGAGGAAATTAGATTTAAAATGGAAGTATTCCACCGCGCGAAGGGAGCTGGTGGTCACGCTGAGGGGCTCCCGGGGTCGCTTGACGACGATCGGTCCTGACGCACGCGCTCAGATTATCCGCCGCCTGCGGGCGGCAATTCATGAATTTTACTCATTGCAGCTCGAGAATAAGCCGGACCAGGGGAAGGTTTTCCAGGTGTCGTCGCGGTCGAGTGTGTCAAACCACTTTGTCCGCGGCGGCAACTTCACCCGCTTCGCCGACTGGCGGTTCGTCCATCGAGCTCGGCTTGACGTCCTCCCCCTCAACGGGACGAGGCGATGGGGGAATGGCGACCGCCGTTGTCGGCGGTGCGGGGAAGCCCTGGAAAGCCTTCCCCACGTGTTGTGCCACTGCCGCCCGCATGCGGCGGCCTGGCAACTGCGTCACGACGCCGTCGTCGAGCGACTCGCGAAGGCTTCCCGGCTACCGGGGGTCCTCAGCGTCAACAGGCGAGTCGAGGGTGTTGACGGCGATCTTGGGGGGCTCAGGCCGGATATAGTTGTCCGGCACGAGTCCTCACGCACTGTCACCATCGTAGACGTGACCGTCGCGTTTGAAAACGAGTACATCGCGTTTGAAGAGGCCAGGGGCAGAAAACACGTAAAGTACGAGCCCCTGGCCGATCAACTACGAGGTCACGGCTACGAGGTGACGGTTGCGGCGATTGTCGTCGGCGCCCTCGGCTCATGGGATCCGGCCAATGAGGCGGTACTTAAAACGTTAAAAATCTCACCCAAATACGCGAAGTTAATGCGCCGCCTCATTGTATCGGAGACCATCCGGTGGAGTCGTGACATCTACGTCGAGCACGTGTCGGGCGTCCGCCAATACAAAACGAACGCGACACCCGGTATCGACAGTCCGAACATAGCAGCTCCCACGCCGTCCGACTCTGAGACCAGGGACGTGGGCGAGTAAGTGCCCCCCCTCGCCGAGCGGAAATATTAATGTTAACTGCTTTATTTATTTATTTATTTATTTATCTATTACAATAGCTCTATGTTCCCTATTTATACACTGTATTTCCTTTATTTATTCTATGTTTATATCTATGTTATTTATTTTATGCTTCTATTTATTTTATTTTATCTATTTTATGTCTCGATTTACTTTATCTTATTTATGTTATGTTCCTAATTATTTTATTCTATTTATTTTATGTTTCTATTTATTTTATCTTATTTATTTTATGTTTCTATTTATTTTATTCTATTCACTCTACGTTTCCATTTATTTTGCTTACTGCACGCTTCTATTCATTCTATTTATTCTATTTATGTTTCTATCTACTTTTTCAATTTTATACAAATTGCATGTACCTATTGCACGAAAGTGCAATTGACATTACAACTGAGACCACCGACACACTCAGTGATCGATTAAACGAAACGAATTATAAAAACGCCATGACCTGACGATGCGGGGTGCGGCCCCACATTGCTTTATATTTAAATAATCCCCCGCCATTGGCGAATGTATGTATCCCACCCCCGGGCAGACATTGTAAGCCCGGGGGAACATGCTTTGTGTTTTTTTTAAATAAATGCTAGTATCTGTTCTTATCAGCTTAATATCTGATACATCCTCCATTGGAGGATCAGTATATTAAACTGATTTTTGGAGGTGGGCGGGTGTCCGAAGCTTGCTCCGGTCCCGCCGCGGGTCGACCTGGCATTGCAGTGCCGTCAGGTTTTGGCCCTCATAATATATTAAAACAGTAACGCAATCACCTCCAGAAATCAATTTAATTTAAAGCCCTCGCGTGTGTAAAAGTGTCGTGTGTGTTCGTCGTGTCGCGAGTGTGTCCGTTTCGCCGAGGAGCGATTGTGTGCGTCCTGTGTGTGTGTGTACTGTGCACCGCCTGCGATCCGGTAAGTGCCTCTGGGGACGTCTACGGGAAGCAAGAGGAGGAAAGGATAGGCGCCTTTGCTGTGTGCGGTAAGATATTAACAACATTGACTGCTGGGCGCTATACACCCAGCTGTATCTTAACCGTAGGTCAGGACGAAGGCCTTGCCGGATCGTTTGTGTATACTAACACCTTTTAAATTAACCCGTTAGTTTTATGCTTTAAACGAGGGCTTCTAGCCCGATTTGGCACGCAATTACTTAATACTAACGGTAGGTGGTTGGAGCCTTTACACTCCAACCACATTTTAACATAGCACTAGACAAAGGGTATTCGTACCCGCCGTATTTTAATTACTAACGTAGGTTTAATTTTTCATCGCTGGACTGGGGCTCTGCTCCTGCCTCTTGTGCCGTTCTCCCCTATCCCTGAGACGCGCCCGCACAGCTGAGCCGCCGTCCACCTCAACGAACGCGTGACCATTTTTAAGGTATGGAGCTAATTTTCGATTACCCGTTCCCGGAGACGTTCCCCTGCCCCGAGTGCTTTATGCCCGGTAGCGCGAGCAAGCACAACGGCAGCTACAAGACCGCGAACGACTTATTAAAGCATGCCCGAAAATATCACCCCGGCTTTACAGCACAGTATAGATGCGGCGTGTGTGGGTTTATCGGGGTTGGGAGGTATCCCATTAAATCCGTAAAGACCCACCACGCCGATGAACACAGCAATTTAAATAATTCAAATAATAGTATACAGGCTGGGCCGGGGAATACGCGAAGCACGCGGTCTTGTAGAGAGGGTCGGGTCGCGGGCGGGTTGACCGGCCCGGCGAGCCGAGGGGGGCCACGCGGAACAAACAATAACAGTAATTTAAATTCATATTTCACGAGCGCAACCGGCACGGAGCGACGGTCGAGCGGCAGCCCCACCACCACCACAACCTCGCCGGCCACACGAACGACAGCGGAGCAGACGACGGAGCCCGCCACCGGCGCGCCCGCTGCCGAAACCGCCCGAGCGCGGCCCGGTGGAGCTGCGAGGGCTGCCCAATCGCCCCGCGAGGGGTCGCCGCGGGAAGAGGGCAGCCGAACGACCCGGGCTGGCAGAGCGAGGAGCGTGCCAGTCGACGTGCGGCCGCCGGGCCGCGCGGAAAGAAGAGTGGCCGCCGCCACAACACGAAATCTGACAGCTTCGAGAGGACCTGCGGCGGCCACGAGGGCGAGGAGGACCCCAGCCAGTGCAGCGGCTGCTGCAACTACATCGGTAGCAGCAACAACCACGGCAGCACCAACAATGACGAGGAGGACGACAAGGCTGGGGTCCCAGACGGCGGCAAATGTCACCTATGCCGCCGTCACAGCGGGCGCGACCGTAGTGTCACCGGCCGAGGGGCTGGACACGGCGGCGCGCCGAGGGCTACGGTCAAGAAGATCGTCGTCGCTCCCACCCGGCGAGGTGGGAGGAAGTGACCGTAGTCCTCCAACGCGGGACGTCAGGAGCCCTCCCTCAGCCCTGACAGTCATCCCGGAGGAGAGGGGGGCCCTGGCGAGCGTGCCGCCGGGCACCCCTACAATGCCGGTGACAATGACGACGACGACGGTTACGACTTCCACCTCAGGGGGGCCTATTATGTCTACGGGGGTCCCTCGGGGGAGAGCAGCAATTCTTACGTCATTTGCATTTTCAGATCGCCGGACGCTCTCCCCCCCCGAAGTCGTCGTCAATGTGGCGGGCTTGGCGGGGGCGGCTACACCGTGGGAGCACCAGCGGACGTCCTCACCTCCCACGCCCCCGCTCCCAATAATCAATGGAGACGACGATGACGACGACAATGCACGAGAGGGAGCGGGGGAGCCGTGGCGGACGGTGCCGGCAAGAAGAAGACGATCTACGCCCGCGACGCCAACAACACCCGGCCACCCGTCGCCGCCGGCACCGTCGCCACGGCCGTCAACAACACCGACATCTGCAGCGGCAACAGCAACGCCACCACCACCAACAATAGCCGCTGCAACGCCGCCCCCGCCACCAGCAGCTCCGACTCGCCATCGGCTGCCGCCGACCGCCGCATTAACGATGCGGCGCAGTTTAAACTCGTCCACGTCCCCAACTAACTCAAGAGGACGACCGGAGCGGGCGGCGAGGGAAGAAACGCCCGAAACGTGCTCGACGACGGGACGAGGTCGTCGGCTCTCCGACTTTTTGAGCCCCCGGGGCGGCCCTCGACGGTGCGGAACCGGAGTTGGAGAGGGGGTGGGTGCCTCCTTGCCGACAGGGCGCGCGGCTCCTCCTGGGGGCATCGGTGGTGCTACCTCCCGCCCCCGTGGCTCGCGGGTTCCTGCTCGTCGCCCCCCCGTTCCTGTCGACCAGCCCTCGCTCCGCGGGGCCGAACGTAGCCCTCGCGGCTCGGTCGACCCCGTGGAGATGAGGGAACAACTGATCGGCAGGGCGGGGGCGGTGGCAAATGCGGCCGATCTGGAGGATGTGGCCGTTGCGGCGGCCTCATTCTTCAGGGGGTCTATGGAGCCTGCGGGTGGCGGGGAGAGCGGCGGACGTCGGGATCGCCGCGAGCAGCTGACGCGTCGTGGAGGGGGAACGGCGGCACGCGGTGCGAGGGATCGAGCCGGCCACCGACACAGACTGCGACGTGACGCAGACGTAAACACAGACAGTGACGTCGACAATAACAGACGCAACGCTGACATTAGACGAGACATGACTGCAAGACCACTGACGGATGATGTGAGCGGGGACGGGCGGGGCCCTCCAGTACGAAGGAGCCGAGTGGAGGAGGCGACTTATATCCAACGCCTCTTCCGGTCCAACCGGCGGCGTGCCGTGCAACGGGTGCTTGGTGGCTCTCCCCCGAGGTGCACTGTACCAAAGGAGAGGGTCGCTGAGTACTTCGAGCGCGTGCACGCGCGGTCGGAGACGACTGGAAGTTGGCAGCCTCCTCCTCCCCCTTATGGGGACCCAGATGAGGCGAGCAGCGGCGCTCTGGTTCGCCCCTTCACAGCGAGTGAGGTGGACCTCCGACTCCGCCGGACGTCAAACTCCGCGCCGGGGCCGGATGGTTTAACTTACCGTGACCTGCGGAGGGGGGATCCGGACTGTCGTTTGCTTGCCTCCATATATAACGCATGCTTGCGTCTGGGCTCGGTTCCGGAGTGCTGGAAGGGCTCCA
This sequence comes from Anoplius nigerrimus, assembly GCA_914767735.1. NCBI lineage: Eukaryota > Metazoa > Arthropoda > Insecta > Hymenoptera > Pompilidae > Anoplius > Anoplius nigerrimus. The sequence goes on from OU612087.1 coordinate 10,362,402, forward strand.
ATACCGTTCTCGTTCACAAAAAGGGTGACCGGAGCGATCTCGCGAACTGGCGACCGCTGGCCCTCGGTGATACGACGCCGAAACTGTTTGCGGCCGTTCTGGCGGACCGTTTGCTGGGGTGGTGCACCACAAACAAAAGGCTGAGCAACGCCCAGAAGGGCTTCCTGCAGTGCGAGGGTTGCTACGAGCATAATTTCGTGCTGCAGGAGGCCCTCAATGATGCCCGCAGGGGGGGCCGCGAGGTGGTGGTGGCGTGGCTGGATCTGACCAACGCTTTTGGCTCGGTTCCCCATGCCACCATTCGCCGTGCCTTGGCGGATGCGGGGGTGCCTGCGCCCATTACTAACATCATAAACAACCTTTATATTAACTGCACAACCCGGGTCCGTACTGCCGAGGGCTTTACACGAAAAATTAGTATAAACGCGGGAGTGAAACAGGGCTGTCCGCTGAGCCCCGCCGTCTTCAACCTCGCCATTGACCCTCTTCTGAGGGTTGTTGGCGGGGAAGGAGACGGCTACAACCTGAAGGGTAGGCGGACGGCAATTTTAGCATATGCCGACGACCTCGTCCTGTTGTCCGACTCCGCCGGAAAAATGCAAAATCTATTAAACAAGGTGGAGGCTGCGGCGGGTGGACTGGGCCTTACATTCAATCCGGCAAAATGTGCCATATTACACCAGCAGTGCCGCGGTCCGCGCCGTGCCCTGCCCACCCGCCTCACCCTCCAAGGAGTTGAGCTGAGGGCTCTTGCAGCGGGGGAGTCCTATGAGCACCTTGGCGTACCCACCGGCTTCCAAGTAAATCAAACGCCGTACCACACCATAGGTGGGCTTCAACGGGACCTTCGAGCGGTCGATGAATCGCTCCTCGCCCCTTGGCAGAAGGCTGAGGCGGTGGCGGCATTCGTGCTGCCCCGTCTTGACTTCTTGCTGGGGGGAGCCCACGTGGAGAAGGGTCCCCTCAAAGTAATTGACCTTTCCATCCGCAGGGCGGCAAAGTCGTGGATGCACCTTCCGCAGCGAGCCAGTGCGGAGGTGGTGTACCTCCCCCCCAACCGGGGGGGAGTGGGACTACTTCCGCTCTCGGATTGGGTCGACGCCCTCACCATCGCACATGCGTTTCGTCTTCTGACGTCGCCTGATGCGGTGGTGAGGGAGTTGGCCTGGACATCGCTGCGGGAGGCAGCGTCCAAAAAGATCGGCCGCCCTGCTTCGAACTCGGACCTCGCGGACTATCTCTCTGGCTCGCTGGAGGGAGAGTTCGCGAGGGACGGAGGGGACATCTCCTCGTTGTGGTCGAGGGCGAGGATCGCCACTCGGAGGTCCAAAACGAGGCTCGCCTTGGTGTGGAAATATTCCATCCATCGCGACGAGCTGGTGGTGACGCTAAGGGGCTCCCGGGGTCGTTCGGTGACGGTCGGTCCTGACGCACGCGCTCAGATTATCCGCCGCCTGCGGGCGGCAATTCAAGAATCGTATGCCGAACAACTGGCTAGGAAGCCGGACCAGGGGAAGGTGTTCCAGGTGTCGTCGCGGGCGAGTGTCTCAAACCACTTCGTCCGCGGCGGCAACTTCACCCGCTTCGCCGACTGGCGGTTCGTTCATCGAGCTCGCCTTGATGTCCTCCCCCTCAACGGGACGAGACGGTGGGGAAACGGCGACCGTCGTTGTCGGCGATGCGGGGAGGCCCTGGAATCCCTTCCCCACGTGTTGTGCCACTGCCGCCCGCATGCGGCGGCCTGGCAAATGCGTCATGACGCCGTCGTCGAGCGTATCGCGAGGGCTTCCCGGCTGCCGGGAGCGCTCAGCGTCAACAAGCGAGTTGAGGGTGTCGACGGCGATCTTGGGGGGCTCAGGCCGGATATTGTTATACGACATGAGCCCTCACGCACCGTCACCATCGTAGACGTGACCGTCGCGTTCGAAAATCAAAACATCGCTTTCGAAGAGGCCAGGGGCAGAAAACACGTAAAGTACGAGCCCCTGGCTGAACAGTTACGAGGTCACGGCTACGGGGTGACGGTCGCGGCGATTGTCGTCGGCGCCCTCGGCTCATGGGATCCGGCCAATGAGGCGGTGCTCAAAGCGCTAAAAGTTTCCCCGCGTTACGCGAAACTAATGCGCCGCCTCATTGTGTCGGAGACCATCCGGTGGAGTCGTGACATATACGTGGAGCACGTGTCGGGCATTCGACAGTATAAAACAAACGCGACGGCAGGCACAGAAAACTCTAATCCCGCGGCCTCCCCGCCGCCCGCCTCTGTGAACGGGGGCGTGGGCGAGTAAAAGCCCCCCCTCGCTGAGCGGACAATTTATTTATGTCTTTGTGTATATTTAAACTTCTATTTGTTGTATTTATTACTCATTGCAGATCCTATTTATGTTACTCTTTCTATCTACTTGACTTATCCTATTTATAGTGCTTATTCTATGTCCTATCTGTCTTAATTATCTCACTTGTTCTATGTATTTTATTTATTTTATTTATGTTATTTATTGTATTTATTGTATTTATTTTATTTATTTTATTTATTTTATTTATTTTATTTATTTTATTTATTTTATTTATTTTATTTATTTTATTTATTTTATTTATTTTATTTATTTTATTTATTTTATTTATTTTATTTATTTTATTTATTTTATTTATTTTATTTATTTTATTTATTTTATATCTTACCTATTTTACTCATTGTATTTATTTTATCTATGTTATTTACTATATCCACTGTATCAATCTTATTTATTTCATTAACTTCATCCATCTTATGTATCATATTGGCTCTATCTGTACCATCTGTATCATTCATCACTCTCATCTCATCTATTTTACTCACTGCGATCTCATTTCTGTACTTTTGATTTCTTATTTTTCTCATTATTTCTTCTCACATTTTTATTTTTACATTGTACTCTTACTCTGTTATTCATTTGATTCATCTCTTTTTTTTCACTCAGTTTTTCATTGTACGAACTTCTACTTCTCATTCTTCTTAGACCATTTTTCATTTCCATCTTCTCATTGTACTCACCTTCCCATTGTACGAATGTGCAACTAACCATGTAGCTCGAACTAGGATACCCACACTTGAAGATTTTTGTAAAACGAGATACACTATCGCCATAACTTGACGATGCGGGGTGCGACCCCGTATTATGAATCTATTCTTCTTTGCCCCCGCCACTGGCGACACATTGTATAGCACCCCCGGACAGACATTGTAAGTCCGGGGGAACATCTTTTGTTTTTTTAAATAAATGGAGTATCTGTTCTTATCAGCTTAATATCTGATACATCCTCCATTGGAGGATCAGTATATTAAACTGATTTTTGGAGGTGGGCGGGTGTCCGAAGCTTGCTCCGGTCCCGCCGCGGGTCGACCTGGCATTGCAGTGCCGTCAGGTTTTGGCCCTCATAATCTATTAAATATTAACACCTCCAAAGATCTAGTTTAATCGCGTGTGCTGTGACTTGTGCTTGTTCTGTGTTTCGTGCCGCGCGAGCTGTGACGTCGAGGAGCGATAACCAGCGCTTCCTCGCTCGCGATCCGGTAAGTGCCTCCTGGGACGCCTCTGGAAACAAGAGGAAAGGATTGGCGACTCTACGGCTGCGGGGTAAGACTTTAACAACACTGACTGCTGGGTCACATTGGCCCAGTACAGGTAGTTTTAACCGTAGCGGTGGACAAAGGCCATATACGCCGGATCGTGTATGTTTACTAACCATTTTAAATTAACCCGTTAGTATAATTCAGAACGAGGGCTTTTATGCCCGATATTGCACGATTATATATTACTAACGGTAGGTGGTTAGCGCCTTTTACACGCTAACCACATTTTAACAGTAGATTAGACTAGGGTACTCGTACCCGTGTAATTTAGTTATCTATATACTAATATAGCTTTTAACTCTATCGTTTGACTGGGGTTACACAAACCCCTGCCTCCTGTGCTGTCTTCCCCTCTCCCTGGAACGCGCCCCCGCTGTGAGTCGCTCTCCACCTCGACCAAAGAAGAATTGCAGGTATGGAGTTAATTTTTGAGTTCCCGTTTCCAGAGGAGTTCCGCTGCCCCGAGTGTTATGTTCCCAACCGGGTGAGCAAACACCGGAGCAGCTACAAGACCACCAACGATTTATTAAAACATGCAAGGCTCCACCACCCCGGCTTCACAGTACAATATAAGTGCGGCGCGTGCGATTTTGTGGGTAGCGGGAGGTACCCGATTAAAGCTGTAAAGGTCCACCACGCCGCACTACATAGCAGCGAGAATAATTTGAATTCTTCAAATAATAATACTAACGCACAGGCCGGGCTGGTGGAAGCAAGGTCTTGTAGGGAGCGCCGGGTCGCGAGCGGGGTGACCGGCCCGGCGAGCCGAGGGGGGCTTAGGTCAAATAACAGAAACAATAATTTAAACTCATATTTTGCGAGCGCAACCGCCGATACGGAGCGACGGTCGAGCGGCAGCCCGACTACCACCACCACCACCACCACACCACCGGCCGTATCGACAGCGAGGCGAACTTCGACGGAGCCCGCCACCGGCGCGCCCGCTGCCGAAACCGCCCGAACGCGGCCCGGTGGAGCCGCGAGGCCTGCCGAATCGCCTAGCGAGGGGTCGCCGCGGGAAGATGGCAGGCGAACGACCCGGGCGGGGAGAGCCCGGAGCGTGCCAGGTGACGTGCGGCCGCCGGGCCGCGCAGATCGAGGAGTGGCCGCCGCCACTACAAGGAATTTGACAGGTGCGACAAGAGGACCTGCGGCGGCCACGAGGGCGAGGAGGACCCCAGCAAGTGCAGCAGCAGCAGCAACTACAACAGCAGCAGCAGCAACAATGACAGCACCCGAGAGAAGGAGGACGACAAGGCTGGGGTCCCAGACGGCGGCAAATATCAGCTACGCCGCCGTCACAGCGGGCGCGACCGTAGTGTCACCGGCCGAGGGGTTAGACACGGCGGCGCGCCGAGGGCTGCGGTCGAGAAGATCGTCGTCGCTCCCACCCGGCGAGGTGGGAGGAAATGACCGCAGTCCTCCAACGCGGGACGTCAGGAGCCCTCCCTCAGCCCTGACTGTCATCTTGGAGGAGAGGGGGGCCCTGGCGAGCGTGCCGCCGGGCACCCCCACAATGCCGGTGACAATGACGACGACGACGGTGACAACGACAGTATCAGGGGGGCCGATTATGTCTACGGGGGTCCCCCGGGGGAGAGCCACAAATAGTATAAGCCCTATTTTTTCAGGTCGGCCGACGCTCTCCCCCCCCGAAGTCGTCGTCAATGTGGCGGGCTTGGCGGGGGCGGCAACATCGTGGGAGTACCAGCCATCGTCCTCGCCTCCCACGCCCCCGCTCCCAGTGATAGATGGAAATGACGACGACGACAACGCACGAGAGGGAGCGGGGGAGCCGTGGCGGACGGTGCCGGCAAGAAGAAGACGCTCCCTGCCCGCGACGCCCACAACATCTGGCCACTCGTCGCCGCCGGCACCGCCGCCACGGCCGTCAACACCACCGATAACTGCAGCGGCCGCAACACCATCGCCGACATCAGCCGCTGCAACGCCGCCCCCGCCACCAGCAGCTCCGGTTCGCCACCGGCTGCCGCCGACCGCCGCATTTTCGATGCGCAGAAGTTTAAACTCGTCCACGTCCCCAACCAACTCGAGAGGACGACCGGAGCGGGCGGCGAGGGACGATACGCCTGGTACATGCTCGACGACAGGACGAGGTCGTCGGCTTTCCGACCTTTTGAGCCCCCGGGGCAGCCCTCGACGGTGTGGAACCGGAGTTGGAGTGGGGGTGGGTGCCTCCTTGCCGACGGGGCGCGAGGCCCCCCCTGTGGGCACCGGTGGTGGTGCCGCCCGTCCACGTGGCTCGCGGGTTGCCGCTCGTCGCCCCCCCGTCCCTGTCGGCCAGCCCTCCCGCCGCGGGACTGGACGTAGCCCTCGTGGCTCGGTCGGTCTCGCGGAGGTGAGGGAACAACTGGTCGGCAGGGCGGAGGCGGTGGCGAATACGGCCGACCTGGAGGATGTTGCCGTTTCGGCGGCGGCATTCTTTAGGGAGTCTTCGGAGCCCGCGGGCGGCGGGGAAAGCAACGGACGCCGGGGCCGCCGCGAGCAGCTGCCGCGTCGTGGAGGGGGAACAGCGGCACGCGGCTTGGGTGAGCGAGCCGGTCATCGACCCAGACAGCGACGCGACGCAGACAGAGACAGAGACAGAGATACAAACAATAACAGACGCGACTTGGACGATAGACGGTATACAGCTGACAGACCACAGACAGAGGTGGGCGGGGACGTGCGGGGTCCCCCAGTACGAAGGAGCCGAGTAGAGGAGGCAACATACATCCAACGCCTCTTTCGGTCTAACCGGCGGCGTGCCGTGCAACGGGTGCTTGGTGGCTCTCCCCCGAGGTGCACTGTACCAAAGGAGAGGGTCGCTGAGTACTTCGAGCGCGTGCACGCGCGGTCGGGGACGACCGGGAGTTGGCAGCCTCCTCCTCCCCCTTATGGGGAGCCAGACGAGGCGAGCAACGGCGCTCTGGTTCGCCCTTTCGCAGCGAGTGAGGTGGACCTCCGACTCCGCCGGACGTCAAACTCCGCGCCGGGGCCGGATGGTCTCTCTTACCGTGACCTGCGGAGGGGGGATCCAGAGTGTCGTCTGCTTGCTTCACTCTTTAACGCTTGCCTCCGTCTGGGCTCGGTTCCGGACTGCTGGAAGGACTCCAACACCGTTCTTGTACACAAAAAGGGTGACCGGGGAGATCTCTCGAACTGGCGACCGCTGGCCCTCGGTGATACGACGCCGAAGCTGTTTGCGGCCGTTCTGGCGGACCGCCTGCTGGGGTGGACCACTGCGAACAAAAGGCTGAGCGACGCCCAGAAGGGCTTTCTGCAGTGCGAGGGTTGCTTTGAGCACAATTTCGTGCTGCAGGAGGCTCTTAACGATGCCCGCAGGGGGGGCCGCGAGGTGGTGGTGGCGTGGCTGGATCTGACCAATGCTTTTGGCTCAGTTCCCCATGCCACCATTCACCGTGCCTTGGCGGGTGCGGGGGTGCCAGCCCCCATAACTAGCATTATTAAAAACTTTTATATTAATTGTTCCACCCGGGTCCGCACCGCCGAGGGTTTTACAAGAAAGATTAATATTAACGCGGGAGTGAAACAGGGCTGTCCGCTGAGCCCCGCCGTCTTCAACCTCGCCATCGACCCCCTGTTGAGGGCCGTTGGCGGGGGGGGAGACGGATACAATCTGAGGGTCCGGCGGACAGCAATATTAGCATATGCCGACGACCTCGTCCTGCTGTCCGACTCTGCCGGCAATATGCAAAATTTGTTAAATAGGGTGGAGGCTGCGGCGGGTGGGCTGGGCCTTACGTTCAATCCGGCCAAATGTGCCACCCTCCACCAACACTGCCGCGGCCCGCGCCGCGCCCTGCCCACCCGCCTCAGCCTTCAAGGAGTTGAGTTGAGGGCTCTCGCGGCAGGGGAGTCGTACGAGCACCTCGGCGTGCCCACCGGCTTCCAAAACGATCAGACGCCGCATGACACCATAGGCGGGCTCCACCGGGATCTTCGGGCGATCGATAACTCGCTCCTCGCCCCTTGGCAGAAGGCTGAGGCGGTGGCGACATTTTTGTTGCCCCGTCTTGACTTCTCGCTGAGGGGATCACACGTGGAGAAGCGACCCCTCAAAACGGTCGATCTGGCCATCCGTAGGTTGGCCAAATCCTGGTTGCACCTTCCGCAGCGAGCCAGTGCGGAAGTGGTGTACCTCCCTCCCAGCCGGGGGGGAGTGGGACTACTTCCGCTCTCGGATTGGGTCGACGCCCTCACCATCGCACATGCGTTTCGTCTTCTGACGTCGCCTGGTGCGGTGGTGAGGGAGTTGGCCTGGACATCGCTGCGGGAGAGTGCGTCCAGGAAGATCGGCCGTCCCGCTACCAACAGGGACCTCGCGGAGTTTCTCTCTGGTTCGCTGGAGGGGGATTTCGCGAGGGTTGGGGGTGATATCTCCACGTTGTGGACGAGGGCGAGGGCCGCCGCTCGGAGGACCGGGGAGAAGTTAGACTTAGAATGGAAGTACTCCAATGCGCGGAAGGAGCTGGTGGTCACGCTGAGGGGCTCTCGGGGTCGCTTGACGACGGTAGGTCCTGACGCACGCGGTCAAATCATCCGCCGCCTGCGGGCGGCAATTCACGAGTTTTACGCCGAACATCTGGCTAATAAGCCTGACCAAGGGAAGGCTTTTCAGGTGTCGTCGCGGTCGAGTGTTTCAAACCACTTCGTCCGCGGCGGCAACTTCACCCGTTTCGCCGACTGGCGGTTCGTTCATCGAGCTCGCCTCGATGTCCTCCCCCTCAACGGGACGAGACGGTGGGGAAACGGCGACCGCCGCTGTCGGCGATGCGGGGAAGCCCTGGAATCCCTTCCCCACGTCTTGTGTCACTGCCGGCCGCATGCGGCGGCCTGGCAGCTCCGTCATGACTCCGTCGTCGAGCGCATAGGAAAGGCTTCCCGGCTTCCAGGCTCCCTCAGCATAAACAAACGAGTCGAGGGAGTCGAGGGCGATCTTGTGGAGCTCAGGCCGGACATTGTTGTTCGGCACGAGCCCACCCGCTCCGTCGCAATCGTGGACGTGACCATCGCATTTGAAAATCAATACTTAGCGTTCGAGGAGGCCAGGGCTCGCAAACATGCGAAATACGAACCCCTGGCCAACGCGTTGCGTGGTCGCGGCTACGATGTGACGGTTGCGGCGATCGTTGTCGGCGCCCTCGGCTCATGGGATCCGGCCAATGAGGCGGTGCTCAAAGCGCTAAAAATTTCCCCGCGTTACGCGAAGTTAATGCGCCGCCTCATTGTGTCGGAGACCATCCGGTGGAGTCGTGACATCTACGTCGAGCACGTCTCGGGCGTCCGACAGTATACGTTAAGCACAAATATCGAACCGAATAGCTCTGTTCCTGCGCCGTCCGCCTCCGAGAACGGGGGCGTGGGCGAGTAAGTGCCCCCCCTCGCCGAGCGGACATTTTAACCTATTTATTGTTCTAATTTATTTTTGTGTTCGTCATGTACTAGTCATATTATTTATTCCATTCATTTTATGTACACTATTTATTCTATATCTGTTCTATTTATTATTTATTCTATTTATTTTATCCGGCCTATGTATTATACCTATTTATTTATTTATTTTTCTTCTTTTCTTTATGTTATCTATATTTATTTTATCTTTTTCTTTTATACTTTGTTATCGCTATTTATAATTTATTTCTTTTATCGTAACTTCCGTATCTGCCTTTTCTGTTATTAGTCTTTTAATTTTATCTATACTCATATTGTACATTCTATCCATTCTTTTTAATTGTTCATCCATTCACCTCACTCATCTCATCTACTATAATTGTTTCACTCTTCTCATCCGCATCGTTCACACACTGTATTCACGCCTTTCATTCCATACGATACACATCATGCATTTCATCCATCATGCAAATCTCATATCACATCGCAGTCACGTTCATATGCACACAAATCATACAAGTCCGTATGTTAAATATCCATTCGCCACCGAACTATTGCTAATTTTTATTTATTTTAAATCTTAATACTATTATTGGACAGTGCGGGGTGCGACCCCTCACCGACTATATATTTAAATTCTCCTCGCCAATGTGGCGCAAAATTGTATCGCACCCTCGGACGAACATTGTAGTCCGGGGGAACATGATTTGTGTTTTTTAATAAAATATGAGTATCTGTTCTTATCAGCTTAATATCTGATACATCCCTCATTGAGGGATCAGTATATTAAACTGATTTTTGGAGGTGGGCGGGTGTCCGAAGCTTGCTCCGGTCCCGCCGCGGGTCGACCTGGCATTGCAGTGCCGTCAGGTTTTGGCCCTCATTATACATTAAATATTATTACACCTCCAGGAATCAGTTTAATTTAGAGCCCTCGCGTGTGAAAAGTCCCGTGTTCGTCGTGTGTTTGTGCCGCGAGTGTGTCGTTTCGCCGAGGAGCGATTGTGTGTGTCCTGTGTGTGTGTGCTGTGCACCGCCTGCGATCCGGTAAGTGCCTCTGGGGACGTCTACGGGAAGCAAGAGGAAAGGATTGGCGCCTTTGCTGTGTGCGGTAAGATACTAACAACATTGACTGCTGGGCGCTATACACCCAGCTGTATCTTAACCGTAGGTCAGGACGAAGGCCTTGCCGGATTGTGTGTTTATACTAACACTTTTAAATTTTACCCGTTAGTTTCATGCTTTAAACGAGGGCCTCTAGCCCGATTTTGCATGCAATTATTTATTTAATACTAACGGTAGGTGGTTGGAGCCTTGTACACTCCAACCACATTTTAATATTTATAAGACCAAGGGTATTCGTACCCGGCGTATCTTTAACTAATAACGTAGGTTTAATTTTCACCGCTGGACTGGAGCATCGCTCCTGCCTCTTGTGTCGTCTCCCCCTTCCCCTGAGACGCGCCCGCACAGCTGAGCCGCCTTCCACCTCAACGAACGCGTAGAAAACCATAAAGGTATGGAACTAATTTTTAATTATCCATTCCCGGAGACGTTCCCCTGCCCAGAGTGTTTTGTTCCGGGTCGCGCGGGCAAACACGTGGGCAGCTACAAGGCCGCGAACGATCTCTTAAAACACGCGCGTAAACACCATCCCGGCTTTACGGTGCAATATAGGTGCGGCGTGTGTGGGTTTATCGGTGAGGGGAGATATCCCATTAAATCCGTAAAAGCCCACCACGCCGACGAACACAGCGAATTAAATAATTCAAATAACAGTGCACAGGCCGGGACGCGGAATTTGCGGCCTTGTAGAGAGGGTCGGGTCGCGGGCGGGTTGACCGGCCCGGCGAGCCGAGGGGGGCACCGCGAAACAAACAATAACAGCAATTTAAATTCCTATTCCACGAGCGCAACTGACACGGGGCGACGGTCGAGCGGCAGCCCCACCACCACCACAACATCACCGGCCACACGGACGACAGCGGAGCAGACGACGGAACCCGCCACCGGCGCGCCCGCTGCCGAAACCGCCCGAGCGCGGCCCGGTGGAGCTGCGAGGGCTGCCCAATCGCCCCGCGAGGGGTCGCCGCAGGAAGAGGGCAGCCGAACGACCCGGGCTGGCAGGGCAAGGAGTGTGCCAGTCGAAGTGCGGCCGCCGGGCCGCGCGGAAAGAAGAGTGGCCGCCGCCACAACCAGAAATTTGACAGGTGCGACGAGAGGACCTGCGGCGGCCACGAGGGCGAGGAGGACCCCAGCCAGTGCAGCGGCTGCTGCAACTACATCGGCAGCAGCAACAACCACGGCAGCACCAACAACAACGAGGAGGACGACAAGGCTGGGGTCCCAGACGGCGGCAAATGTCACCTACGCCGCCGTCACAGCGGGCGCGTCCGTAGTGTCACCGGCCGAGGGGCTTGACACGGCGGCGCGCCGAGGGCTGCGGTCGAGAAGATCGTCGTCGCTCCCACCCGGCGAGGTGGGAGGAAGTGACCGCAGTCCTCCAACGCGGGACGTCAGGAGCCCTCCCTCAGCCCTGACGATCATCGAGGAGGAGAGGGGGGCTCTGGCGAGCGTGCCGCCGAGCACCCCCACAATGCCGGTGACCATGACGACGACGACGGTTACCACAACTGTATCAGGGGGGCCAATTATGTCCACGGGGGTCCCCCGGGGAGAGCCACAAATCTCACATTTGTCCCATTTTCAGATAGGCCGACGCTCTCCCCCCCCGAAGTCGTCGTCAATGTGGCGGGCTTGGCGGGGGCGGCAACATCGTGGGAGCAGCTACGACCGTCCTCGCCTCCCACGCCCCCGCTCCCGAGGATAACAACAACCAGCGACGACGACGACGACAATAACGCACGAGAGGGAGCGGGGGAGCCGTGGCGGACGGTGGAGGCAAGAAGAAGACGCTCCCAGCCCGCGACGCCAATTCCATCCGGCCATCCGTCGCCGCCTCCACCGACGCCACGGCCGTCAACGACACCGACGACTGCAGCGGCAACAGCTGCAACACCATCGCCGACACCAGCCGCTGCAACGCCGCCCCCGCCACCAGCAGCTCCGACTCGACATCGGCTGCCGCCGACCGCCGCATTAACGATGCGCCGTAGAAGCAACTCGTCCACGTCTCCAACCAATTCGAGACAACTACCGGAGCGGGCGGCGAGGGAAGATACGCCCGAAACGTGCTCGACGACAGGACGAGGTCGTCGGCTCTCCGACTTTTTGAGCCCCCGGGGCAACCCTCGACGATGCGGAACCGGAGTTGGAGAGGGGGTGGGTGCCTCCTTGCCGACGGGGCGCGCGGCTCCTCCTGGGGGCATCGGTGGTGCTACCTCCCGCCCCCGTGGCTCGCGGGTTGCCGCTCGTCGCCCCCCCGTTCCTGTCGACCAGCCCTCGCTCCGCGGGACCGGACGTAGCCCTCGCGGCTCGGTCGGACCCGTGGAGATGAGGGAACAACTGATCGGCAGGGCGGAGGCGGTGGCAAATGCGGCCGACCTGGAGGATGTGGCCGTTGCGGCGGCTTCATTCTTCAGGGAGTCCTCGGAGCCTGCGAGTGGCGGGGAAAGCGGCGGACGTCGGGATCGCCGCGAGCAGCTGACGCGTCGTGGAGGGGGAACGGCGGCACGTGGTTTGGGTGGTCGGGCCGGTCATCGACCCAGACAGCGACGTGACGTAGACAGAGACAGAGACAGCGACACAAACAATAACAGACGCGACTTGGACGATAGACGAAACACAACTGACAGACCACGGACAGAAGTGAGCGGGGACGGGCGGGGCCCTCCAGTACGAAGGAGCCGAGTGGAGGAGGCGACCTATATCCAACGCCTCTTCCGGTCCAACCGGCGGCGTGCCGTGCAACGGGTGCTTGGTGGCTCTCCCCCGAGGTGCACTGTACCAAAGGAGAGGGTCGCTGAGTACTTCGAGCGCGTGCACGCGCGGTCGGGGACGACTGGAAGTTGGCAGCCTCCTCCTCCCCCTTATGGGGACCCAGATGAGGCGAGCAGCGGCGCTCTGGTTCGCCCCTTCACAGCGAGTGAGGTGGACCTCCGGCTCCGCCGGACGTCAAACTCCGCGCCGGGGCCGGATGGTCTCTCTTACCGTGACCTGCGGAGGGGGGATCCAGACTGTCGTTTGCTTGCCTCCATATACAACGCATGCTTGCGTCTGGGCTCGGTTCCGGAGTGCTGGAAGGACTCCAATACTGTCCTCGTCCACAAAAAGGGTGACCGGAACGATCTCGCGAACTGGCGACCGCTGGCCCTCGGTGATACGACGCCGAAACTGTTTGCGGCTGTCCTGGCGGACCGTTTGCTGGGTTGGTGCACCGCGAATAAAAGGCTGAGCGACGCCCAGAAGGGCTTCCTGCAGTGCGAGGGATGCTACGAGCATAATTTCGTACTGCAGGAGGCGCTTAACGATGCCCGCAGGGGGGGTCGCGAGGTGGTGGTGGCGTGGTTGGATCTGACCAATGCTTTTGGATCGGTTCCCCACGCCACCATTCGCCGTGCCTTGGCGGATGCGGGGGTGCCTGCTCCCATCACTAACATTATTAAAAACCTATATATCAACTGTACAACCCGGGTCCGCACCGCCGAGGGATTTACAAGAAAAATCAACATCGAGGCGGGAGTAAAACAAGGCTGTCCGCTGAGCCCCGTAGTCTTCAACCTCGCCATCGACCCTCTTCTGAGGGTTGTTGGAGGGGGAGAGGACGGTTACAATTTGAGGGGCCGGCGGACAGCTATATTAGCATACGCAGACGACCTCGTCCTGTTGTCCGACTCTGCCGGAAACATGCAGACTTTGTTAAATAAGGTGGAGGCTGCGGCGGGTGGGCTGGGCTTCACTTTTAATCCGGCAAAATGTGCCACCCTACACCAGCAATGCCGCGGCCCGCGCCGCGCCCTGCCCACCCGCCTCAGCCTCCAAGGAGTTGAGCTGAGGGCTCTCGCGGCAGGGGAGTCGTACGAGCACCTCGGCGTGCCCACCGGCTTCCAAATCGTTCAAACGCCGTACAACACCATAGACGGGCTCCACCGGGACCTTCGGGCGATCGATAACTCGCTCCTCGCCCCTTGGCAGAAGGCTGAGGCGGTGGCATCATTCTTGTTGCCCCGTCTTGACTTCTCGCTGAGGGGATCACACGTGGAGAAGCGACCCCTCAAAACGGTCGATCTGGCCATCCGTAGGCTGGCCAAATCCTGGTTGCACCTTCCGCAGCGAGCCAGTGCGGAAGTGGTATACCTCCCTCCCAGCCGGGGGGGAGTGGGGCTACTTCCGCTCTCGGATTGGGTCGACGCCCTCACCATCGCACATGCGTTTCGTCTCCTGACGTCGCCTGATGCGGTGGTGAGGGAGTTGGCCTGGACATCGCTGCGGGAGAGTGCGACCAGGAAGATCGGCCGTCCCGCGACCAACAGGGACCTCGCGGAGTTTCTCTCTGGTTCGCTGGAGGGGGATTTCGCGAGGGTTGGGGGCGATATCTCCACGTTGTGGACGAGGGCGAGGGCCGCCGCTCGGAGGACCGGTGAGAAACTTGACCTCGAGTGGAAATATTCCACTGCGCGAAAGGAGCTGGTGGTCACGCTGAGGGGCTCTCGGGGTCGCTTGACGACGATCGGTCCTGATGCACGCGCGCAGATTATCCGCCGCCTGCGGGCGGCAATTCATGAATTTTATTCGTTACAGCTCGGGAACAAGCCGGACCAGGGGAAGGTTTTCCAGGTGTCGTCGCGGTCGAGTGTGTCAAACCACTTTGTCCGCGGCGGCAACTTCACCCGCTTCGCCGACTGGCGGTTCGTCCATCGAGCTCGGCTTGATGTCCTCCCCCTCAACGGGACGAGGCGGTGGGGGAATGGCGACCGCCGTTGTCGGCGGTGCGGGGAAGCCCTGGAAGGCCTTCCCCACGTGTTGTGCCACTGCCGCCCGCATGCGGCGGCCTGGCAACTGCGTCATGACGCCGTCGTTGAGCGACTCGCGAAGGCTTCCCGGCTACCGGGGGCCCTCAGCGTCAACAAGCGAGTCGAGGGTGTTGACGGCGATCTTGGGGGGCTCAGGCCGGATATAGTTGTCCGACACGAGTCCTCACGCACTGTCACCATCGTAGACGTGACCGTCGCGTTTGAAAACGAGTACATCGCGTTTGAGGAGGCCAGGGGCAGAAAACACGTAAAATACGAGCCCCTGGCCGATCAACTACGAGGTCACGGCTACGAGGTGACGGTTGCGGCGATTGTCGTCGGCGCCCTCGGCTCATGGGACCCGGCCAATGAGGCGGTACTTAAAACGTTAAAAATTTCACCCAAGTACGCAAAGTTAATGCGCCGCCTCATTGTGTCGGAGACCATCCGGTGGAGTCGTGACATTTACGTCGAGCACGTGTCGGGCGTCCGCCAATACAAAACGAACGCGACACCCGGTATTGACAGTCCGAATGTAGCAGCTCCAACGCCGCCCGACTCTGAGACCAGGGACGTGGGCGAGTAAGTGCCCCCCCTCGCCGAGCGGAAATATATTTATTTTTACTACTTGATTTATTTATTTATTTATTTATCTGTTTATTGCAATGGTTCTATGTCTCCTATTTATACACTGTATTTATTCTATTTATTTCATGTTCATATTTACGTTATTTATTTTATGTCTCTATTTATTTCATTCTATTTATTTTATGTTTCTATTTATTTCATTTTATTTATTTAATGTTTCTATTTATTCTATTCTATTTATTTTATGTCTCTATTCATTTTATTTATTTCATGTCTCTATTTATTTTATTTTATTTATTCTATGTTTTTATTTATTTTATGTTTTTCACTCTACGTTTCCATTTATTTTGCTCAATGCACGTTTCTATCCATATTATTTATTCCATTTATTTTATGTATCTATTTACTTTATACATTTTATACATTTCATGTTCCTATTGCACGAAAGGGCAATTGACATTGCAATTGAGACTACTGACATACTCAGAGTCTAATTAAACGAAACAAATTATAAAAACGACATGACCTGATGATGCGGGGTGCGACCCCACATTGCTCTATATTTAAATAATCCCCCGCCACTGGCGAACGTATGTATCCCACCCCCGGGCCGACATTGTAAGCCCGGGGGAACATGCTTTGTGTTTTTTAAATAAATATGCTAGTATCTGTTCTTATCAGCTTAATATCTGATACATCCTCCATTGGAGGATCAGTATATTAAACTGATTTTTGGAGGTGGGCGGGTGTCCGAAGCTTGCTTCGGTCCCGCCGCGGGTCGACCTGGCATTGCAGTGCCGCTAGGTTTTGGCCCTCATAACATATTAAATACTAGTGCAATACACCTCCAGAAATCAATTTAATTTAAAGCCCTCGCGTGTGTAAAAGTGTCGTGTGTGTTCGTCGTATCGCGAGCGTGTCGTTTCGCCGAGGAGCGATTGTGTGTGTCCTGTTTGTGTGTGCTGTGCACCGCCTGCGATCCGGTAAGTGCCTCTGGGGACGTCCACGGGAAGCAAGAGGAAAGGATTGGCGCCTTTGCTGTGTGCGGTAAGATATTAACAACTTTGACTGCTGGGCTCTATACACCCAGCTGTATCTTAACCGTAGGTCAAGACGAAGGCTATACCGGATTGCGTGTTTACTAACCCATTTTAAATCTAACACCGTTAGTTACATGCTTTAAACGAGGGCTTCTAGCCCGATTTTGCACGAATTATTTATTTATTATACTAACGGTAGGTGGTTGGAGCCTTGTACACTCCAACCACATTTTAACAATTATTAAGACTGAGGGTACTCGTACCCGCCGTATTTTAATTACTAACTTAGGTTTAATTTTCACCGCTGGACTGGAGCATCGCTCCTGCCTCTTGTGTCGTCTACCCCTTTCCCTGAGACGCGCCCGCACAGCTGAGCCGCCGTCCACCTCAACAAACGCGCGAGGAAACATTTCTTTTAAGGTATGGAGCTATTTTTCGATTTCCCGTTCCCGGAGACGTTCCCCTGTCCGGAGTGCTTTATGCCCGGTAGCGCGAGCAAGCACAACGGCAGCTATAAGACCGCGAACGACTTGTTAAAACATGCTCGAAAATACCACCCCGGCTTTACAGCACAGTATAGATGCGGCGTGTGTGGGTTTATCGGTGTTGGGAGATATCCCATTAAATCCGTAAAAACCCACCACGCCGATGAACATAGTAATTTAAACAATTCGAGCAATAATACACTGGCTGGGCCGGGGAATACGCGAAACACGCGGTCTTATAGAGAGGGCCGGGTCGCGGGCGGGTTGACCGGCCCGGCGAGCCGAGGGGGGCGTCGCGAAACAAACATTAATTTAAATACATGTTTACATGCCTCAACGGACGGCGCGGAGCGACGGTCGAGCGGCAGCTCTACCACCACCACCAATACCAGCTCGCCGGCCACACGAACGACAGCGGAGCAATCGACGGAGCCCGCCACCGGCGCGCCCGCTGCCGATACCGCCCGAACGCAGCCCGGTGGAGCTGCCAGCGATGCCTACTCGCCACGCGAGGGGTCGCCGCGGGAAGAGGGTAGGCGAACGACCCGGGCGGGGAGAGCCCGGAGCGTCCCAGTAGACGTGCGGCCGCCGGGCCGCGCGGAAAGAAGAGTGGCCGCCGCCAGAACACGAAATCTGACAGCTTCGAGAGGACCTGCGGCGGCCACGAGGGCGAGGAGGACCCCAGCCAGTGCAGCGGCTGCTGCAACTACATCGGCAGCAGCAACAACCACGGCAACACCAACGACGAGGAGGACGACGAGGCTGGGGTCCCAGACGGCGGCAAATGCCACCTACGCCGCCGTCACAGCGGGCGCGACCGTAGTGTCACCGGCCGAGGGGCTTGACACGGCGGCGCGCCGAGGGCTACGGTCAAGAAGATCGTCGTCGCTCCCACCCGGCGAGGTGGGAGGAAGTGACCGTAGTCCTCCAACGCGGGACGTCAGGAGCCCTCCCTCAGCCCTGACAGCCATCCCGGAGGAGAGGGGGGCCCTGGCGAGCGTGCCGCCGGGCACCCCTACAATGCCGGTGACGATGACGACGACGACGGTGACAACAACCGTATCAGGGGGGCCTATTATGTCTACGGGGGTCCCCCGGGGGAGAGCCACAGATAGTACAAATTCTCCTTTTTCAGGCCGGCTGACGCTCTCCCCCCCCGAAGTCGTCGTCAATGTGGCGGGCTTGGCGGGGGCGGCAACATCGTGGGAGCACCGCTACTCGTCCTCGCCTCCCACGCCCCCGCTCCCATTAACAACTGGAGAGGACGACGACGACGACAACGTACGAGAGGGAGCGGGGGAGCCGTGGCGGACGGTGCCGGCAAGAAGAAGACGTTCCCTGCCCGCGACGCCAACTACATCCGGCCACTCGTCGCCGCCGGCACCGTCGCCACGGCCATCTACACCACCGATAACTGCAGCGGCAACCGCAGCAACACCACCGCCGATAGCAGTCGCTGCAACGCCGCCCCCGCCACCAGCAGCTCCGATTCGCAATCGGCTGCCGCCGACCGCCGCATTAACGATGCGGCGCAGTTTAAACTCGTCCACGTCCCCAACTAACTCAAGAGGACGACCGGAGCGGGCGGCGAGGGAAGAAACGCCCGAAACGTGCTCGACGACGGGACGAGGTCGTCGGCTCTCCGACTTTTTGAGCCCCCGGGGCAACCCTCGACGGTGCGGAACCGGAGTTGGAGAGGGGGTGGGTGCCTCCTTGCCGACAGGGCGCGCGGCTCCTCCTGGGGGCATCGGTGGTGCTACCTCCCGCCCCCGTGGCTCGCGGGTTGCCGCTCGTCGCCCCCCCCGTTCCTGTCGACCAGCCCTCGCTCCGCGGGGCCGAACGTAGCCCTCGCGGCTCAGTCGACCCCGTGGAGATGAGGGAACAACTGATCGGCAG
Source organism: Anoplius nigerrimus (assembly GCA_914767735.1). Lineage (NCBI taxonomy): Eukaryota > Metazoa > Arthropoda > Insecta > Hymenoptera > Pompilidae > Anoplius > Anoplius nigerrimus. The sequence continues at coordinate 10,381,351 of OU612087.1, forward strand.
GGCGGAGGTGGTGGCAAATGCGGCCGACCTGGAGGATGTGGCCGTTGCGGCGGCTTCATTCTTCAGGGAGTCTTCGGAGCCTGCGGGTGGCGGGGAGAGCGGCGGACGTCGGGATCGCCGCGAGCAGCTGACGCGTCGTGGAGGGGGAACAGCGGCACGCGGTCCGAGGGATCGAGCCGGCCACCGACACAGACTGCGACGTGACGCAGACGTAAACACAGACAGTGACGTTGACAATAACAGACGCGACGCCGACAATAGACGAAACAGATCTGACAGACCACTGACGGACGAAGTGAGCGGGGGCGGGCGGGGCCCTCCAGTACGAAGGAGCCGAGTGGAGGAGGCGACTTACATCCAACGCCTCTTTCGGTCCAACCGGCGGCGTGCCGTGCAGCGGGTGCTTGGTGGCTCTCCCCCGAGGTGCACTGTACCAAAGGAGAGGGTCGCCGAGTACTTTGAGCGCGTGCACGCGCGGTCGGGGACGACTGGAAGTTGGCAGCCTCCTCCTCCCCCTTATGGGGACCCAGATGAGGCGAGCAGCGGCGCTCTGGTTCGCCCCTTCACAGCGAGTGAGGTGGACCTCCGACTCCGCCGGACGTCAAACTCCGCGCCGGGGCCGGACGGTTTAACTTACCGTGACCTGCGGAGGGGGGATCCGGACTGTCGTTTGCTTGCCTCCATATATAACGCATGCTTGCGTCTGGGCTCGGTTCCGGAGTGTTGGAAGGGCTCCAATACTGTCCTCGTTCACAAAAAGGGTGACCGGAACGATCTCGCGAACTGGCGACCGCTGGCCCTCGGTGATACGACGCCGAAACTGTTTGCGGCTGTTCTGGCGGACCGTTTGCTGGGTTGGTGCACCACGAATAAAAGGCTGAGCGACGCCCAGAAGGGCTTCCTGCAGTGCGAGGGATGCTACGAGCATAATTTCGTGCTGCAGGAGGCGCTTAACGATGCCCGCAGGGGGGGTCGCGAGGTGGTGGTGGCGTGGTTGGATCTGACCAATGCTTTTGGATCGGTTCCCCACGCCACCATTCGCCCTGCCTTGGCGGATGCGGGGGTGCCTGCTCCCATAACTAGCATTATTAAAAACTTTTATATTAACTGCACAACCCGGGTCCGCACTGCCAAGGGCTTCACACGTAAAATTAACATTAACGCGGGAGTTAAACAGGGCTGTCCGCTGAGCCCCGCTGTCTTCAACCTCGCCATTGACCCTCTTTTGAGGGTTGTTGGCGGGGAAGGAGACGGCTACAATCTGAAGGGCCGGCGGACAGCGATTTTAGCATATGCCGACGACCTCGTCCTGCTGTCCGACTCCGCCGGTAAGATGCAGCGCTTATTAAATAAGGTGGAGGCTGCGGCGGGTGGGCTGGGCCTAAAATTTAATCCTTCGAAATGCGCAACTTTACACCAACAGTGCCGCGGGCCGCGCCGTGCCCTGCCCACCCGCCTCACCCTCCAAGGAGTTGAACTGAGGGCCCTGGCAGCGGGGGAGTCTTATGAGCACCTTGGCGTGCCCACCGGTTTCCAGATTAATCAGACACCCTACCAAACCATAGGCGGGCTTCAACGGGACCTCCGAGCGATCGACGACTCGCTCCTCGCCCCTTGGCAGAAGGCTGAGGCGGTGGCGACATTCTTGTTGCCCCGTCTGGACTTCTCGCTGAGGGGAGCGCACGTGGCGAAGGGTCCCCTCAAAACAGTTGATTTATCCATCCGCAGGGCGGCAAAGTCGTGGATGCACCTGCCGCAGCGAGCCAGTGCGGAGGTAGTCTACCTCCCTCCCAGCCGGGGGGGTTGTGGGCTGCTTCCGCTTACGGATTGGGTCGACGCCCTCACCATCGCACATGCGTTTCGTCTTCTGACGTCTCCTGATGCGGTGGTGAGGGAGTTGGCCTGGACATCGCTGCGGGAGGCTGTGTCCAAAAAGATTGGCCGTCCTGCTTCGAACTCGGACCTCGCGGACTACCTCTCTGGCTCGCTAGAGGGAGAGTTCGCGAGGGACGGAGGGGACGTCGCCACGTTGTGGTCGAGGGCGAGGGCCGCCACTCGGAGGTCCAAACCGAAGCTCGCCCTAATATGGAAATACTCCATCGCGAGGAAGGAGCTGGTGGTCACGCTGAGGGGCTCCCGCGAGCGTGAGACGACGGTCGGACCGGACGCACGCGCACAGATTATCCGCCGCCTGCGGGCGGCAATCCATGAGTTTTATAGTATTCAGCTCGCGAGGAAGCCGGACCAGGGGAAGGTGTTCCAGGTGTCGTCGCGGTCGGGTGTCTCAAACCACTTCGTCCGCGGCGGCAACTTCACCCGCTTCGCCGACTGGCGATTTATACATCGAGCCCGGCTCGACGTCCTCCCCCTTAATGGGGCGAGGCGCTGGGGAAACGGCGACCGCCGCTGTCGGCGATGCGGGGAAGCCCTGGAATCCCTTCCCCACGTGTTGTGCCACTGCCGCCCGCATGCGGCGGCCTGGCAAATGCGTCACGACGCCGTCGTCGAGCGAATCGCGAGGGCTTCCCGGCTGCCAGGCGCCCTCAGCGTCAACAAGCGAGTTGAGGGTGTCGACGGCGATCTTGGGGGGCTCAGGCCGGATATCGTTATCCGGCACGAGCCTTCACGCACCGTCACCATCGTGGACGTGACCATCGCGTTCGAAAATCAATATCCCGCTTTCGAAGAGGCCAGGGGCAGAAAACACGTAAAGTACGAGCCCCTGGCCGAACAATTACGAGGTCACGGCTACGAAGTGGCGTTGCGGCGATCGTCGTCGGCGCCCTCGGCTCATGGGATCCGGCCAACGAGGCGGTTCTTAAAACGTTAAAAATATCACCGCGCTACGCAAAACTAATGCGCCGCCTCGTTGTGTCGGAGACCATCCGGTGGAGCCGAGACATCTACGTCGAGCACGTCTCGGGTATCCGACAATACAATACAAATGTGACACCCGGTAGCGATAACCCGAACGTAATAGCTCCTGCGCCGCCTGACTCCGAGACCAGGGACGTGGGCGAGTAAGCGCCCCCCCTCGCCGAGCGGAGATTTTTATTCTTTCATTGTATTTATTTATTTATTTATTTATTATTTATTCTTCTATTTATTCTATCTATTTATCGTTTCTATCTGCTTATTTATCTACTCTATTTATTTTATATATTCTATGTCTCTATTTATTCCTATGTTCATGTTTCTATTTATGTATGCTATGTTCATATTTATTTATTTTATTTTTACGTTTCTATTTATTGCATGTGCTTTATGTTCATATTTATTCTATTTATTCCGCGCTTTTACTCATTCTACTTTGTTTATTTTATATCTATATGTATTTCACTCCACCTACCTCATGTTCTTTTTACTTTCTATCTTACTTATTCTATCATCTATTCTAACTATTGTAATATTTTCATTTTTTTTACTGCTCCACTTCTACCTGTAATTTCTCGTTTCCATTGCACGAAAGTGCAAATAACTATGTCACGACCTCTAAGGGTACTCTGACCAACATAACAGTACTGTAAAGATTCAATTGCGAACACCGGCATAAACTGACGATGCGGGGCGCGACCCCATGCATCCTGAATAATATACTATGCCCCGCCAATGTGGCGAAAAACTGTATCGCACCCTCGGATGAACACTGTAGTCCGAGGGAACATGATTTGTGTTTTTTAATAAAATATGAGTATCTGTTCTTATCAGCTTAATATCTGATACATCCCTCATTGAGGGATCAGTATATTAAACTGATTTTTGGAGGTGGGCGGGTTTCCGAAGCTTGCTCCGGTCCCGCCGCGGGTCGACCTGGCATTGCAGTGCCGTCAGGTTTTGGCCCTCATAACATATTAAATATTAACGCAATCACCTCCAGAAATCAATTTAATTCTAGTCCTCGCGAGTGTTAAAAGTTCCGTGTTCGTCGTGTGTGTTGTGTCGCGAGTGTCCGTTTCGCCGAGGAGCGATTGTGTGCGTCCTGTGTGTGTGTGCTGTGCACCGCCTGCGATCCGGTAAGTGCCTCTGGGGACGTCTACGGGAAGCAAGAGGAAAGGATTGGCGCCTTTGCTGTGTGCGGTAAGATATTAACAACTTTGACTGCTGGGCGCTATACACCCAGCTATATCTTAACCGTAGGTCAGGACGAAGGCCTTGCCGGATTGCGTGTTTATACTAACATTTTTAAATCTAACCCGTTAGTCTCAAACGAGGGCTTTTAGCCCGAATTTTGCACGCATTTATTTATTTATTTATTTATTTCATACTAACGGTAGGTGGTTGGAGCCTTTACACTCCAACCACATTTTAACACTATTTAGACTAAGGGTATTCGTACCCGTCGTATTTTAACTACTAATCTAGGCATAATTTTTACTACTGGACTGGGGCTCTGCTCCTGCCTCTTGTGACGTCTCCCCTTTTCCCTGAGACGCGCCCGCACAGCTGAGCCGCCGTCCACCTGAACAAACGCGCGAGGAAACATTTCATTTAAGGTATGGAGCTAATTTTTGATTTCCCGTTCCCGGAGACGTTCCCCTGCCCCGAGTGTTTTATGCCCGGTAGCGCGAGCAAGCACAACGGCAGCTACAAGACCGCGAACGACTTGTTAAAGCACGCGAGAAAATATCACCCCGGCTTTACAGCCCAATATAGGTGCGGCGTGTGTGGGTTTATCGGTACCGGGAGGTACCCCATAAAATCCGTAAAAACCCACCACGCCGACGATCATGAGAATATAAATAATTCAAATAATAGTGTACAGGCTGGGCCGGGGAACACGCGAAACACGCGGTCTTGTAGAGAGGGTCGGGTCGCGGGCGGGTTGACCGGCTCGGCGAGCCGAGGGGGGCCTCGGCCAAACAATAATAGTAATTTAAATTCGTATTTCCCGAGCGCGGCCGGTACACAACGGCGGTCGAACGGCAGCCCCACCACCACCACAACATCGCCGGCCACACGGACGACAGCGGAGCAGACGACGGAGCCCGCCACCGGCGCGCCCGCTGCCGAAACCGCCCCAGCGCGGCCCGGTGGAGCTGCGAGGGCTGCCCAATCGCCCCGCGAGGGGTCGCCGCGGGAAGAGGGCAGCCGAACGACCCGGGCTGGCAGAGCGAGGAGCGTGCCAGTCGACGTGCGGCCGCCGGGCCGCGCGGAAAGAAGAGTGGCCGCCGCCACAACCAGAAATTTGACAGGTGCGACGAGAGGACCTGCGGCGGCCACGAGGGCGAGGAGGACCCCGGCCAGTGCAGCGGCTGCTGCAACAACATCCGCAGCAGCAACAACAACAGCAGCACCAACGAACAGGAGGACAACGAGGCTGGGGTCCCAGACGGCGGCAAATGCCACCTACGCCGCCGTCACAGCGGGCGCGACCGTAGTGTCACCGGCCGAGGGGCTTGACACGGCGGCGCGCCGAGGGCTGCGGTCGAGAAGATCGTCGTCGCTCCCACCCGGCGAGGTGGGAGGAAATGACCGTAGCCCTCTACCGCGGGACGTCAGGAGCCCTCCCTCAGCCCTGACAGTCATCCCGGAGGAGAGGGGGGCCCTGGCGAGCGTGCCGCCGGGCACCCCTACAATGCCGGTGACGATGACGACGACGACGGTTACCACCACTGTATCAGGGGGGCCAATAATGTCTACGGGGGTCCCCCGGGGGAGAGCCACAACACTTATATCACCTGTATTTTCAGATCGGCCGACGCTCTCCCCCCCCGAAGTCGTCGTCAATGTGGCGGGCTTGGCGGGGGCGGCTACATCGTGGGAGCACCAGCGGATGTCCTCGTCTCCCACGCCCCCGCTCCCATTAATAACTGGAGAGGACGACGACGACGACAACGTACGAGAGGGAGCGGGGGAGCCGTGGCGGACGGTGCCGGCAAGAAGAAGACGTTCCCTGCCCGCGACGCCAACTACATCCGGCCACTCGTCGCCGCCGGCACCGTCGCCACGGCCAACTACACCGCCGACAACAGCCACTGCAACGCCGCCCCCGCCACCAGCAGCTCCGACTCGTAATCGGCTGCCGCCGACCGCCGCATTCTCGATGCGTCGCAGCCTGAACTCGTCCACGTCCCCAACCAATTCAAGAGGACGACCGGAGCGGGCGGCGAGGGAAGATACGCCCGAAACGTGCTCGACGACAGGACGAGGCCGTCGGCTTTCCGATTTTTTGAGCCCCCGGGGCAACCCTCGACGGTGCGGAACCGGAGTTGGAGAGGGGGTGGGTGCCTCCTTGCCGACAGGGCGCGCGACTCCTCCTGGTGGCATCGGTGGTGCTACCTCCCGCCCCCGTGGCTCGCGGGTTGCCGCTCGTCGCCCCCCCGTTCCTGTCGACCAGCCCTCGCTCCGCGGGGCCGGACGTAGCCCTCACGGCTCGGTCGACCCCGTGGAGATGAGGGAACAACTGATCGGCAGGGCGGAGGCGGTGGCAAATGCGGCCGACCTGGAGGATGTGGCCGTTGCGGCGGCTTCATTCTTCAGGGAGTCTTCGGAGCCTGCGGGTGGCGGGGAGAGCGGCGGACGTCGGGATCGCCGCGAGCAGCTGACGCGTCGTGGAGGGGGAACAGCGGCACGCGGCCCGAGGGACCGAGCCGGCCACCGACACAGACTGCGACGTGACGCAGACGTAAACACAGACAGTGACGTTGACAATAACAGACGCGACGCCGACGATAGACGAAACAGATCTGACAGACCACTGACGGACGAAGTGAGCGGGGACGCGCGGGGTCCCCCAGCACGAAGGAGCCGAGTAGAGGAGGCAACATACATCCAACGCCTCTTTCGGTCTAACCGGCGGCGTGCCGTGCAACGGGTGCTTGGTGGCTCTCCCCCGAGGTGCACTGTACCAAAGGAGAGGGTCGCTGAGTACTTCGAGCGCGTGCACGCGCGGTCGGGGACGACCGGGAGCTGGCAGCCTCCTCCTCCCCCTTATGGGGAGCCAGACGAGGCGAGCAACGGCGCTCTGGTTCGCCCTTTTGCAGCGAGTGAGGTGGACCTCCGACTCCGCCGGACGTCAAACTCCGCGCCGGGGCCGGACGGTCTCTCTTACCGTGACCTGCGGAGGGGGGATCCAGAGTGTCGTCTGCTTGCATCACTCTTTAACGCTTGCCTCCGTCTGGGCTCGGTTCCGGACTGCTGGAAGGATTCCAACACCGTCCTTGTACACAAAAAGGGTGACCGGGGAGATCTCTCGAACTGGCGACCGCTGGCCCTCGGTGATACGACGCCGAAGCTGTTTGCGGCCGTTCTGGCGGACCGTCTGCTGGGATGGTGCACCACAAACAAAAGGCTGAGCGACGCCCAGAAGGGCTTCCTGCAGTGCGAGGGTTGCTACGAGCATAACTTCGTGCTGCAGGAGGCGCTTAACGATGCCCGCAGGGGGGGTCGCGAGGTGGTGGTGGCGTGGCTGGATCTGACCAATGCTTTTGGATCGGTTCCCCACGCCACCATTCGCCGTGCCTTGGCGGATGCGGGGGTGCCTGCTCCCATCACTAACATTATAAAAAATCTGTATATTAACTGTACAACCCGGGTCCGCACCGCCGAGGGATTTACAAGAAAAATTAAAATAGAGGCGGGAGTAAAACAAGGCTGTCCGCTGAGCCCCGTAGTCTTCAACCTCGCCATCGACCCTCTCCTGAGGGTTGTCGGCGGGGGAGAGGACGGTTACAACCTGAGGGGCCGGCGGACAGCAATCTTAGCGTATGCTGACGACCTCGTCCTGCTGTCCGACTCTGCCGGTAATATGCAGAATTTGTTAAATAAGGTGGAGGCTGCGGCGGGTGGGCTGGGCTTCACATTTAATCCGGCCAAATGCGCCACCTTACATCAGCATTGTCGCGGCCCGCGCCGCGCCCTACCCACCCGCCTCAGCCTCCAAGGAGTTGAGCTGAGGGCTCTCGCGGCAGGGGAGTCGTACGAGCACCTCGGCGTGCCCACTGGCTTCCAAATCGATCAAACGCCGTATAAAACCATAGACGGGCTCCACCGCGACCTTCGGGCGATCGATAACTCGCTCCTTGCCCCTTGGCAGAAGGCTGAGGCGGTGGCGACATTTTTGTTGCCCCGTCTTGACTTCTCGCTGAGGGGATCACACGTGGAGAAGCGATCCCTCAAAACGGTCGATCTGGCCATCCGTAGGGTGGCCAAATCCTGGTTGCACCTTCCGCAGCGAGCCAGTGCGGAAGTGGTGTACCTCCCTCCCAGCCGGGGGGGAGTGGGACTACTTCCGCTCTCGGATTGGGTCGACGCCCTCACCATCGCACATGCGTTTCGTCTTCTGACGTCGCCTGATGCGGTGGTGAGGGAGTTGGCCTGGACATCGCTGCGGGAGAGTGCGTCCAGGAAGATCGGCCGTCCCGCGACCAACAGGGACCTCGCGGAGTTTCTCTCTGGTTCGCTGGAGGGGGATTTCGCGAGGGTTGGGGGGGATATCTCCACGTTGTGGACGAGGGCGAGGGCCGCCGCTCGGAGGTCCGGGAGGAAATTAGATTTACAGTGGAAATACTCCACCGCGCGATGGGAGCTGGTGATCACGCTGAGGGGCTCTCGAGGTCGCTCGACGACGATCGGTCCCGACGCACGCGCTCAGATTATCCGCCGCCTGCGGGCGGCAATTCATGAATTTTACTCATTGCAGCTCGAGAATAAGCCGGACCAGGGGAAGGTTTTCCAGGTGTCGTCGCGGTCGGGTGTGTCAAATCACTTCGTCCGCGGCGGCAACTTCACCCGCTTCGCCGACTGGCGGTTCGTCCATCGAGCTCGCCTCGATGTCCTCCCCCTCAACGGGACGAGGCGGTGGGGGAATGGCGACCGCCGTTGTCGGCGGTGCGGGGAAGCCCTGGAAGGCCTTCCCCACGTGTTGTGCCACTGCCGCCCGCATGCGGCGGCCTGGCAACTGCGTCATGACGCCGTCGTTGAGCGACTCGCGAAGGCTTCCCGGCTACCGGGGGCCCTCAGCGTCAACAAGAGAGTCGAGGGTGTTGACGGCGATCTTGGGGGGCTCAGGCCGGATATAGTTGTCCGGCACGAGTCGTCACGCACTGTCACCATCGTAGACGTGACCGTCGCGTTTGAAAACGAGTACATCGCGTTTGAGGAGGCCAGGGGCAGAAAACACGTTAAGTACGAGCCCCTGGCCGATCAACTACGAGGTCACGGCTACGAGGTGACGGTTGCGGCGATTGTCGTCGGCGCCCTCGGCTCATGGGATCCGGCCAATGAGGCGGTACTTAAAATGTTAAAAATCTCACCCAAGTACGCGAAGCTAATGCGCCGCCTCATTGTGTCGGAGACCATCCGGTGGAGTCGTGACATTTACGTCGAGCACGTGTCGGGCGTCCGCCAATACAAAACTAACGCGACACCCGGTATCGAAAGTCCGAACGTAGCTGCTCCTACGCCGTCCGACTCTGAGAACAGGGACGTGGGCGAGTAAGTGTCCCCCCTCGCCGAGCGGAAATATCTATTTTTTTACTACTCTATTTATTTATTTATTTGTCTTTTTATTATAACGGTATTATGTCTCCTATTTATATACTATATTTATTTTATTTATTCTATGTTCACATCAATGTTACTTATTTTATGTTTCTATTTATTCTATCTTATTTACTTCATGTTCATATCAATGCTATTTGTTTTATGTATCTATTTATTTTATTTTATTTATTTTATGTTGCTATTTATTACTCTCACTGCATGTTTTTATCCACTCTATTTATTCTATCTATTGTATGTTTCTATTTATTCTATCAAATTTAGACTTATTCTGTTTTTCCTTCTACATATTCTATTTTTACTTAAATAATTTCATGCTCCTATTGCACGAAAGTGCAATTGACATTACAACCGAGACTACCGATACACTCAGAGACTGATTAAGTGATACAAATTATAATAACACCATGACCTGAAGATGCGGGGTGCGACCCCACATTGCTTTCCATTAAAATAATCCCCCGCCATTGGCGAACGTATGTATCCCACCCTCGGGCCGACATTGTAAGCTCGGGGGAACATGCTTTGTGTTTTTTAAATAAATGCTTGTATCTGTTCTTATCAGCTTAATATCTGATACATCCCTCATTGAGGGATCAGTATATTAAACTGATTTTTGGAGGTGGGCGGGTGTCCGTAGCTTGCTTCGGTCCCGCCGCGGGTCGACCTGGCATTGCAGTGCCGTCAGGTTTTGGCCCTCATTATACATTAATATTACTACACCTCCAGGAATCAGTTTAATTTAAAGTCCTCGCGTGTGTTAAAGTTTCGTGTTCGTTGTGTGTTTGTGCCGCGAGTGTGTCGTTTCGCCGAGGAGCGATTGTGTGCGTCCTGTGTGTGTGTGTGCTGTGCACCGCCTGCGATCTTGTAAGTGCCTCTGGGGACGTCTACGGGAAGCAAGAGGAGGAAAGGATAGGCGCCTTTGCTGTGTGCGGTAAGATATTAACAACATTGACTGCTGGGCGCTATACACCCAGCTGTATCTTAACCGTAGGTCAGGACGAAGGCCTCGCCGGATCGTTTGTGTATACTAACACTTTTAAATTTAACCCGTTAGTTTCATGCTTTAAACGAGGGCCTCTAGCCCGATTTTGCATGCAATTATTTATTTAATACTAACGGTAGGTGGTTGGAGCCTTTACACTCCAACCACATTTTAATATTTATAAGACCAAGGGTATTCGTACCCGGCGTATTTTAAGTTACTAATTTAGGTCTAACTTTTATCGCTGGACTGGGGCGTCAAAACCCCTGCCTCCTGTGTCGTCTCCCCTTTCCTTGAGACACGCCCGCACAGCTGAGCCGCCGTCCACCTCAACGAACGCGTGACCATTTTAAGGTATGGAGTTATTTTTCGATTACCCGTTCCCGGAGACGTTCCCCTGCCCGGAGTGCTTTATGCCCGGTAGCGCGAGCAAGCACAACGGCAGCTACAAGACCGCGAACGATTTACTAAAACACGCGAGAAAGTATCACCCCGGCTTTACGGCTCAATATAGATGCGGCGTGTGTGGGTTTATCGGTGTTGGGAGATATCCCATCAAATCCGTGAAGACCCACCACGCCGACGAACATGAGAATTTAAATAATTCAAATAGTATGCAGGCTAGGCCGGGGAATAACACGCGGTCTTGTAGAGAGGGTCGGGTCGCGGGCGGGTTGACCAGCTCGGCGAGCCGAGGGGGGTCACGGACAAATAATAACAGAACTTTGAATTCATATCTACCGAGCGCAACCGGCACCGAGCGACGGTCGGTACGTGGTGTTATCTACAAAGTTAGAACCTCGGAATTCTTCCGTGCCGACAGAGCATTTGGGCCCCTTTGAGCCCCCTTGCGTGCCCGAAATTTTACCCAGGGTGAGCGGTCTTTAAGTATATCTCGTCGGTGCCGGTTATCTTACCTTTACCTAATCTTTGATTTTTTTTATTATTGGGTCGTCTACGAATCTGTTTTTTTTTATGAGGTATTTTATTGTTTTAATACGGCTTGTGTGTTCTATGGTGTTTTGGTTACTCAGGTGCCATAATATTTCATTTGAAGTGCTGATTGGAAGTCCCAGGTATTTTTTGGTTATGGTGGCAATTATTGAGTTATATTGGGTGTTCCTGGTTGAGTTGCTTGGTGATAGGAATATTTCTGAGCCCCATTCTATTGTCGGTCTGATGATGGCCTGGAATAGCGTATTTAATGTTTGTGGGTGGGCCCCCCATTTGGTGTGGGATAACCAGTTTATTAATTTTTGATATTTAAATATTTTCTTTTTCACGTGTGTGAGGTGGTGGTTCCATAGCATTTTGTTGTCTATTATAATGCCCAGGTATCTAACTGTGTTGGTTGCGTGTATTGTGCCCATTTTGAAGTTTATGTGGTCTATGTGGTTTGCCACCTTTTTGCGAGTAAAAATAATTAGTTTTGTTTTGGGTGTTGATATTTTTAATCCAAGTTTTGTGAGGTTTTCTGTTAATGTTTCTAAGCTGTCGGTTAAATTGCTTTTGAGTATGTTATGGTCTTTATGTGTTGTGATTATTGCTAAGTCATCCGCGAATGCTACTATTGTGGAGTGTTGTGGGCTGTTTTGTAAGATGTTGGCTGTATATATGTTGTATAGTAATGGGCTGAGTGGTGATCCTTGTGGTAATCCGGTTGATGTGTATCCTGTTTGTAAATATTTGTTATTATGGTAAAGTTGTATTTTTCTATTGTATAGTATGTTGTTAATAAATGCTATGGTGGGGCCTGGTATTAGTAATTCTGTGAGTTTATCTGTCAATATTGTTGGTATGACATTGTCGTATGCAGCTTCTATGTCTAAAAAGATTGCGCCACAAGTTGTTTTCTGTGCGAATGCCTCATATATTATTGTGGAGATGAGTGCCAAGTTGTCAATGCAAGCCTTATTTTTCCAGAATCCAAATTGTAAATCTGGGATCAGTTTTTTTTTTTCGATATAGTGGGATATTCTATTATGTAGTATTTTTTCAGTTAATCTTAATATTGCGGATGATATGGCTATTGGTCTGTAGTTTATATTATCTGCTTTTTTGAATATTAATACTTGGTACGTTTTCCAGTCTGGTGGTATCTTGTTGTATTTTATTATAGCGTTTATGAGTCTGGTTAATTGTTCTAAGAAATTCTTAGTTAAGAGTTGCAACATGTGATTGTTAATCCTGTCGTATCCTACTGCAGATTTTTTTTTACTGTATTGTATGGTTTGTTCTATTTCCTCTATAGTTATGTCTTTACTTATATGTTGGGTGTCTGGTATCTGTTGTATGTTGCCGATGTGTGTATAGTCTGGGTTGGCTGTCGGTACAAAGAGTTTATTGGTGAGGTTGTCAAGTCCTATGGGGTTGATAAGTTCATTTTTATTTACTTCTTTTGTGTACTTGGAGTTTTTTAGTTTTTTAACTTTGTTCCATATGTTGTTTATATGGGTGCTTGGGTTAATTTCACTGATGTACTTGTTGAATGCTTCTGTTTTTTTATTGTTAAATATTTTCTTGGCTTCTTTTTCTATTCGTTTATAGTTGGCCCATGTGTTTTTGTTGTTGTTGTTTAGTACGTCTTTGGCTGCCAATTTTTTCTGTTGGTGTATTGTGGAGCATTCCGTGTCCCACCAGCTGTTTGCTAGTATTCTATTGTTGGTTTTTGTATATGTTTGTTTGTTCTTATGAGTTTTTCTCTTGATGTTCTGTGCTTGTTCAAAGGCTGCGTGTATTGCGTTTGTCCATTCTGTGTATTGTGTCATCACGTTATCGGCGTTAATTTGCGGATTGAATGTGTAGTTGTTGAGTATGTTTTGGATGATATGTTTGTCTATGTTGTTTATTTTCGGTTGTTGTCTGTCGTGTGTGTGGTGGTTGTCTATTTGTTGGTTTTTAATTTGGATGATTATGGGGAGGTGATCGCTTATGAGTATATCGGTTATAATTTCCCATGTTGTGTGTAGTGTGCTTCGTGCGTGTATTAGTGTAATGTCTGGGACACTATTTGTGGCGTAATTTGTTATTCTGGTTCTGTGTCCGTTATTTAGTACGGTAAATGGTAAGTGTTGGAGTGTTGTTGCTAATGTTTGTCCATTCCTGTTGTGTTTAGTTGAGCCCCAGGTGTGGTGTTGGGCATTAAAATCCCCTGTGATTATTATATTTGTTGTTTGTCTAGTGTGTTGTTTTATTGTTTGAAATAATTCTTCCCATTCTGTATATCTGAGATTGGCGTTTGGTCGTATGTATATGGCTGCTATGTAAATTGTTGTATTTGTTTGTGTTATTTTTATTAGTGCTATTTCTATGTTGTTATTGTTGTTTGTGTTTATCGGTATTGAATATGCTGTAATTGTATTTTTGACAATGAACATGATTCCACCACCTATGGTGTCTCTGTCCTGTCTGTATATATTATAGTTTGGTATGTAGTATGGGATGTCCGGTTTAAGCCATGTTTCGGTTATGGCTGCAATATCTATGTCATAGTCGTCTATTATTTTGCAAATTTCTATTTTCTTATTGGTTATGCTTCTGGCATTCCATTGTATTATTTTCACCATTATCTTGTGTGTTTGTGTTTGGTGGCTGGGCGCCTGGACATCCGGGTTTGTTGTATGGTGGTGTGTTAGTGTGTAATGTTTTGTTTGTTGCTTTTCTTAACTTTTATTGTGTGGTTTTGTGTTTTAAGAAGTCTCTGACATCTTTTTTTTTTTAAGACTTTTTTAATTGTGCCCATTTGTTTATCCATTTTGTGTTTTCTTTTTATTATTTTATTGATGTTGTCTTCTGTTGGTTGTTCTTGTTTCTCTTGTATGTACTCCATGTGCGGTGGTGCTTCTTGCTGTGTGTTCGTTGTTTCTTGTGTTGTTGTATCTTCCGTTGTTGTATATTCTATTTCTGTTTGTGTTATTAATTGTTCTTTTCCTATGGGGATTTCTTGTATTATTATGTCTGCCTTTTCTTGAGGTTGCATTTGTGTAAGTGTTTTGTATTGTTCTATTGGAGTTATTTCTTCCTGGATTATCTGTTGGTCTAGGTCTATCCGTGTTATTTGGTTTGTTACGTTAGTGTTGGTTTGGTCTATTGTCTTATTTATGTTTGGTATGATTAAGTTTTCCGTTTGGTTCGATGTGTTTGTTTTTTTCTTTTTCCTTTTCCAAAATTCAATTTTTTCCATTTGTAGCCACTCTTGTAATGTTATGTGGTCTTTATCATTGCCAAATATGTTTTCTACCTCCATCTCATCTTTTATATTATATTTCTTGATTAGTTCTTTAGCTGTGTTTGTGTCACAGTTGTTGTATGCCATTGTAGTTTTAAGGATTACGTTATATTTGTATATAGGGCATTTTCTGGACAGCGAGGGGACATTGCACCTTATGGGACTTCGTGTCCACGCTGAAAAATACCGACAGCGCAAAAATATCGCGCAATTCGGAGCGCACTCTATGCTTTATGACGGTCAATCGTAGAACTAAGCCGAGCGCCACAACATTTCTTTGTGTGCGTTGTATGTATGTACGGCTTGTTACGTGGCTGCGTGAATCTATTTTTAACGTAGCGAATGTAATATGTTTCGTGGTTTCGTTGACTGGAGATTTTCGATGGCCCAGCCCAGCGTCTTCAGGAGATTTGACAACGCGCGCGCCGAAGCGAACACAAGTGGATAGGGTGGTCAAAACTGCACCCAAGACAAATAAAATAGTAAAATAACCATTCGATAGATTATGGAAAAATACTCATTTTTGGCATGCTTCAACCATATACACCGACTAGGACGGTAGTGGGAGGAATTGAAAAAAAACAGTAATTTCTCCTTGTTTTTTCGAAAATGAGGAGGTGAAAAAATTTGGAAAAAATCAAGCGTGTGTCCAGATACGAAGTACATACCCTTGATTTTTTTCAGCTTTTAAAACTCAAACTCTGGTAATTGAAATATAAAAACAAGAAAAAAATTGAAAAATTTGCAATTTTGTATTAATGGACTTCTGGATGCATAACGAAAAGAAAACCCTGTATGACTGTAGTAATATGCCGTATCCCTGTTTTTTTTTCAGATTTTTAAAAGGGGTGGGTGGTTGCAAAGAAAAGAGTAAAAGCCTGTTACAGTAGATTTTCGATATGCGGCATATTTTGATGCTGACAATTGACAGTAATGAGTCTGTCGGTGAGATAATAACCCTAGTAAAGTAATGAAAAATTGTTAATTGTAATTTTTCGTTAAAAAGAAGTTTACTGGTATATTGGAGACATTTTTCCTCTTTAAATGAGACTAAACACTATATAATTCGACATACGATTCACACGTAGTAGTTAATGTCTGAACGCCAAGTGCCATAAGAAGCCCGTCCTGCGTAACATTGTATTCGATTAATAAATATAGTCCGATTTATGTCGTGTTTGATCTCATTTTAATTAGAAAATTATAAATAGTACGTTGGAAACTTTTTCATGTTTTCATGTATCAAAAATTAATGTCAGAAATGTTTAAACTAAGGATTTGATACACTGATCTATAATTCGCTGACGTTGCCGTGACTCACGCCATATCGCTTTCTTTTGTCCGTCGTCGGCATCTCTTTTCAGCAAACTATAAAGTAAGTTCCGAGTTACGAAAACATAGTCTCCGATTCTGAAAATGTCTTCGAAAACATCTTCGATCTGCGATCCTCGAAACGCGGGAAGGCAGGTGGCAACAGCATGACGCCAATTGTTGCACGCCGTATTTTCCGTAGTAGATGTTCAATTGTGGTTCCGCTTCTTTTTTCGCAAAATACATTTCTCTTCTCTGCAACATCAACCTTTCGCTGATTTAAAAGTATTGTTTTTACTTTGCTTTCAGCTGACTGATTTTGAGTGAATTCAAGATAGCGCACAGGTTTGCGATGATGAATCGCCGCATTATGCAAGCAAGGGCGATGGGAGTACCTTCGATATTTGCTATGTTCAATATGATCTCTTCATCGGAGTCGTTTGAAGAATCGACCGGCTCTTCATCGGAGTCGTTTGAAGAATGGGTCGGCTCTTCATCGGAGTCGTTTGAAGAACCAAAATTCCCAGTTGCTGTTGAGTATGTGCTGAGTAATGAGCATTATGCATCAAGTAACCCTTTTGTAACATGGATGTCTTGGCCCATCATAGCCGAAGCTATTGCTAATTGCTCGAGGGTTAAAACTCAGCAAAGAGATAGGGATAAGATCTTAGCACGGGCTTATGGGGAGATGACTGGGCTTTCGATGGTCTCATATAAGAACTCTATAGTTCACCGCAATCATGCGAGAGATGAGATTGTGAAGATGTTGCTTATGCACCCTCCTAACGCCAATGACATAGGGTCTCTAGTGTCTGAGATTCATAGAATGTGTAGAACTGCATCAGGCTCCATCGTTCCTGGCAGTGAAACTGACAATGTTATACCCGGTAACGTCAATGTAAGTGATCAAACACTGAAGTTTTATAGGCTGCGAGGTCATATGATTCCCTCTGCTATCTTTGCGCAAGCAACCACAAAATCTGCCTGGGATGATTTGAGTAATCTAAATGTTGCACTTGTGAATATGACTGACCTCTCATACGAGTTGAGAGAAGATTACCAAACTACCTGGTCCTCCTCAGGATCTGGAACAGCATTAGGTTTCTATGAAGGTAGAGCTGTTCAAAACAGAGACAGGTGTAGGGGCCTGGTGGCTGGGGCATTATTTACATATTTGGCTACTTATACACTTGCCAATTATACAGACATTGCACCTTCGTTACATCGTCGTAAAGCCCAGTTTGCAGCATTGCTACCGGATGTTAACATCGATCTGTTTATTTCTCACAATATTTGCATTCATTTTGCTCGTATGTACAAACAGGCTGGCACAAAATGGGAGGATGTTTACCGACAGTTGGTAGTTTGGTGGTTTCAATTAGAGATACCAGTGGCTCCTTCTTTGACATGGATAGCAGAGCAAGCTAAAGCCACCAATGTGACTAGCATGATCGTAATTGCTGAAATCGCCTTAAGGATGAAGTTCTTTGAATCGGATTTCCTGATTGCCCAACGTGTACCTGAAGACAATTTTGTTCAGGTATTGGAGCTTGCTAAGCAAGTCTTACGTAATCCTTTCTGCACTCTGGTTAAGCCATCCATTATGACGCGACGGTTTGCTGATTTGGCATATCTTGCCACTTACATCAAGAGAGAGTGTCTCAAGGAGTCAGCCTTTGGTGGTGGCAGAGGGTCTGCTGGTGACAGGTGTTTTCTCTTCGTTAGGACACTGAAGATGTTAGGAGCACGTATATTCGAGTTGGAAAAAGAGTGTGCGGATGCTGAGGCAGCCCACCGGGAAGTTGAGCGTAAATGCCTCAAAGAAATTGCTGACATAACTGTAGATTTTGCTAAGATGTCGGCAGAAGATCGCGCTGATGCCCTACGCGAGAGGTGCGAAAAAATGTACCAGGACCGTCAAACTTGGCCCGAAGCTGCACGAAATCTATCCAAGGAGGCAAGACTTGTACCCAAGCATGAAATGATGACTACCATCTTTGATCGGTCGTCCGTTAGATGTCGATCTTTCAAATTAATCATGTCCTATGTGTATCAGGCTCAGATTCAAGTACCGTTGCAATTAATGCCTCCTTATGCTATCAACCCAACTATGGCGGAGCGACAGATAACACAGGATATGAAATGTGCTTTTGACAGCTGGAACGTCGAAATTCCTGAGAATTGGTTGGAACCAATACCTGCATATGTGCCAGGATCTGAGACTCGTGAGCTCAGACCTGAACAGATCTACCTTCCTCCTCGTACGACGGTTAATACAGTTAATGGTCAGCATCAAGGGGCGGGCACCACCTCCTGCGGTTCCTCCTCATCAACCACCACCTAGGGCAATCTCACCAGACATGGCCCAACGGGATAGAGATGAACTTTCTGTTGGAGGCGGCTAAATAGGTGGGGTTTAAATGACGTAACAATTTCTTCCATTATTTCTTGACAATCTTACATTAAAGTTATTATTATGTTATGTGACATGCTAATCAATTATTAGAATTTATGCCCTAGTTTTAAAATAGACATATCAACATTGACAGGTACATACATTTACTAATTTATTTTTTATACTTTCCTCAGATTTAATACTTCCAGAACGACCAAGAAGAGGATAAATCAGCGTTGCCAGAGGAGGATGATATCGCAGAGCCAACCCAACAACAATAGACTGATGGAGCAGCCAAATCATGATTGTTTAAATGCATTATTCCACCGTTGTCGTAATCTTTGGACCAATGGTGTTACGGCCCACACCCCACACCCCATAGAACTTCCATAGCATATGTATAATCATAGCATCTAAGCAACACCATAACATTTATAATTAACATTAGCGAAGTAACATATATATTTATACTAATCACAACTATTACCGTACAGACACATACCTGCAGCCCCATACCTAAGACCCTTTTATTACTGTATTCCGCAGGGCTGCGACTGGGCCCACGAGGACACTACCCCCTCTCCATATCCACTCACCCACATACACATACATTTGTATACCTAGTTCTAAGCATATTTAAGGACCGACTGTAACCGCCAGCGGGCATTCAATAGTCGGCATTCAATATTCTATATTCAACATTCAGCATCCAACATTCGACATTCTATATTCTGCATCTCAATCATCAGCTCCGACCGAACCATTTATCACATAATTAATAAAGTATCGTGAAGGAAATCTATTACAAGTTACAAGGAGCTTCCTACCCCAAGAAAAACCCACCACGTATCCCAGGCCGTAACAATGGACATTCCTACACTATGCATGTTTGGCGCCATGTTCATTCTGGGATTGTTTACAATCGTTCGGAGCTGTTACAACTACTTAATGTTGGCGTTACCTTGTATTCTATATGTAATCATCATGGTTACCATAGTTTTGATAATATATACACTTTATAATTGATAGAGAAAATAAACAAAAGTTACTTGATCTGTTCTTATCAGCTTAATATCTGATACATCCCTCATTGAGTAGATGAGGTCCCGCCTGTTTCTGCCACCTCCTCTATTTCTTTCCCCTCCCACCTTCACCTCACCCTCCGCCATCTCCCCCCCCCCCCCTCCCTGCACCTCATCACCTTTGTCTTCCCCACGTTCACCTCTAACCTTTTCCTCCCAAAGTACCTCTCCAACGTAGAAATTACTCCCTTCATGCCGTCCTCATTCTCCGCCAGCACCGCCACATCATCGGCGTATGCCAACGATTTGACCTTCCTCCCTCCAACCTGTACCCCTCCCCATCTACCCCTCTCCAACTCTTCATCCATGTCCGCCAGTAGTAGGGTGAACAGACAGGGGCTAATTGTGTTTTTTAAATAAATACGTTTATCTGTTCTTATCAGTTTAATGCCAACGCAAGGCTAAGGCGGTGGCAACGGCCGCACCCATTGTCACGGCGGGATTGGTTGCCGCCGTCTGCGACCCAGCCCTGTCGTCCTTCTTGTCGTTGTGCCGGTGGTGGGCTCTGTCCATCGCCACGCTGACGTCGTGGCCGAGGAAGTCGTGGCGAGGCGGGGGAGCAGTGAAAGTCGGTCAATAAATAAAATGAATAGAATAAATAGAATAAATAAAATAAATAAAGTAAATAAAATAAATAACATAAGTAGGGTAGGCATACCGGATAAAATAAAAACAGTAAGTAGAAAAATAAATAAATACCGATAAATAAAATGTCCGCTCGGCGAAGGGGGGCTCTTACTCGCTCACGCCCCCGTTCTCGGAGGCGGACGGCGTGGGAGCTGCTACGTTCGGACTATCGATACCGGGTGTCGCGTTCGTTTTGTATTGGCGGACGCCCGACATGTGCTCGACGTAGATGTCACGACTCCACCGGACGGTCTCCGACACAACGAGGCGGCGCATTAATTTCGCATAACGCGGTGATATTTTTAACGCTTTAAGCACCGCCTCGTTGGCCGGATCCCACGAGCCGAGGGCGCCGACGACAATCGCCGCAACCGTCACCTCGTAGCCGTGACCTCGTAGCTGTTCGGCCAGGAGCTCGTATTTTACGTGCTTTCTGCCCCTGGCCTCTTCGAACGCGATATACTTGTTCTCAAACGCGACGGTCACGTCTACGATGGTGACGTTGCGCGAGGGCTCGCACCGGATGATGATATCCGGCCTGAGCCCTGCTAGATCGCCGTCAACACCCTCAACTCTCTCGACGATGGCGTCGTGACGCAACGACCAGGCCACCGCATGCGGGCGGTAGTAGCATTGGACGTGGGGAAGCTTTTCCAGGGCTTCCCAAATCGCCGACAGCGGCGGTCGCCATTCCCCCATCACCTCGTCCCGTTGAGGGGGAGGACATCGTGACGAGCCCGATGAACGAAGCGCCAGTCGGCGAAGTGGGAAACGTTGTCGCCGCAGACGAAGTGGTTTGAAACACTCGACCGCGACGACACCTGGAAAACCTTCATCTGGTCTGGCTTTTTAGCCACTTGTTCGACGTGGAATTCGTAAATTGCCTCCGGCAGGCGGCGGATTATTTGACGGCGTGCGTCAGGACCAACCGTCGTGACACGTCCTTGGGATCGCACGTACATACGTATCTGTTTCTCACATGTTTCTACTGTGTAAAAGTACAAAAGCTCATGCAAAGCCTGTAAAGATGTACACACCGACATTCTTGTAAAACAGTATACAATACCGCTACAAACTGACGTTGCGGGGCGCGGCCCTGTACTACTTGTTAATTGTTTCTGTCCCCCGCCACTGACGAGTCATTGTAATGCACCCCCGGGCAGACATTGTAAGTCCGGGGAAGTATCTCCTGTCTTTTCAATAAAATAGTGTATCAGTTCTTACCAACTTAATGCCAGCGCAAGGCTGGAGCAGTGGCATCGGTCGCGGCCATTGTGACGGCGGCATTCGTTGCGTACGTACGTACGGTACGCCCTACGGTCCTTAACATGGCCACCAACTCATCGCGCGAGGTGCAATATTTCCACACCGACGCTCCCCTTGGAATTTCGAGAAGCGATCCTCGCCCTTGACCACGACGTGGAGATGTCCCCTCCGTCCCTCGCGAACGTTCCCTCCAGCCAGCCGGAGAGCTACTCCGCGAGGTCCCTGTTGGACACGGGATGGCCGATGTGCATGTGGCATGTGCAATGGTGAGGGCGTCGACCCAATCCGAGAGCGGAAGCAGCCCCATTCCCCCCCGACTGGGAGGGAGGTAGACTACCTCCGCACTGGCTCACTGCGGCAGGTGCATCTGAGATTTGGCCGCCCTGCGGATGGAAAGGTCAATTGTTTTAAGGGGACCTTTCTTCACGTGTGACTCCCTCAGGGAGAAGTGGTGCACAACAGGTGGGTAACAGGACAGCGGTGTCACCGGCCGAGGGGCTTGACACGGCGGCCCGTCGGGGGCTGCGGTGACAAAGAGCGTCATCGGTCCCACCCATGCTAGGTGGAATAGGGGGGGGGGGGGGGGGTGTAGCCCGCCGTTGTAGAACATCAGGAGCCCCTCCACAGTCCTGTCATCGGGGAGGAGAGGGGCACCCTGGGGGTCAGGCGCCTGGCACGCCTACCTTGCCTGTGGTTTCACGACGACTGCCGTTACCGCGACATCAATATGGGCGTCCTTGTCGGCGCCCACGGCTCGTGGGATTCGGCCAGTGAGGCGGTGCTCAAAACGCTAAAGATTTCACCGAATTACCGCGGTCTCCCCGCCCTCCGAATCTGTAAGCATGGGCGTGGATGAATAACAGCCCCCCCTCGCCGAGTGGACATTGTATTACAGTTATTTGTTCATTGTATTTATTCAGTGTCCTATATTCCATTTATTGTATCTACCTCATCTATTGTATATATTTTACTTATCTTATTTATTTTATTTACCTATATTTATTTCATTAATGGTAGTTTAACTACTTTATGTATTTTACTTACTTGACTGATTGTACCTATCTTTTTTATTCCATCTATCGTATTTATCTTTCTTATTTTAATTTATTCTATTTATTTATCTTTCTGTATTTATTTTGTTCACCTATATTAATTTTCATCTTCTTCATTATATCTATATTATTCGTTTCCATCCACTTTCATTTATATCTTCTCATTGTACGAATGTACATATAACTATGTTACCGTCAAGGATACACTTATCAACCGATCTGACAAACATTAGACTTTACCGCCATAAGCCATGGAGATCACCCCTCCATTTGTCCCTTTTACCGGGCATGCTCTTGTTGCACTAGTCGCTTAGTACACAACTAGTAAGGAAAACCTCTGTATCAAGGTAGTAATATTAAAGTCTTAACGTAATCAAATTGCCGGTTCCTTTCCATCATCTACCCAACCACAGCGCATTCTGACAGTCCGGGGGAACATGTTCTGTGTTTTTTAAATAAATAGTCAGTATCTGTTCTTATCAGATTGTAACTGGAACAAACAAGTTGCAAGTTCTTTCTCGCGAGGTAAATGAGAAACCTCCTTTACTAATCGATGAGCTACCGGGCAAGTTATTTTCCCCTCCAATAAACCGCGAGAATAAGCTAACGAAAGGACATGATTTGGGCTGGAAGCTCTGTCGTGTCGTCGAGAGCCATAAGGGGAAGAAGAGCCACTCATGCAGCCTCGCCATTCGACTCCTGACCTAGAAAATCTGCGCAGAATCGACGGGCGTCGGAGTTGCAGCGTAACTCACAGAGGATACAGCACGCACCCGGCGAAGCCAACGGCAGAGTCAATCTTCAGGCAAGTCGCTGAGAAGGAAAGCCAAGGAATCCGGAAAGTAACTTTAAGCACAATACGCCACGCGAATTATAAGATTTCGTAATAAAGAATTTTACAACAAACCCAATTTCCTTCACACTCAATACCCGGAGCACTAATCAGATTAGTTTGAAAAGGATGAAATTATCCAGTCACAAGCTTAATATCTGATATATCTCTCATTGGGGGATCAGTATATTAAGCTGATTTTTGAATTCATAATTCACTTAATAAAATACACCTCCAAGGATCAGTTTAATCGCGTGTGCAGTGCTCGTGGTTTCTGCGTTCTTTTCGTGCCACGCGACACCGAGAAGCGGTAACCTGCGCTTTCTCGCCCGCGAGCCGGTAAGTGCCTATGGGGACGCCTGCGGGAAGCAAGAGGAAAGGATTGGCGCCTCCTACTGCATGCGGTAAGATACTGACACCTTTGACTGCTGGGCTTTATACACCCAGCTGTGTATCTAACCGTAGCTATAGGACGAAGGCTATACCGGATCGTGTCTTTATGTTATTCGTTTTAAAGTAACGCCGTTAGATTTAACCAATAAACGAGGGCTTTCACGCCCAAAATTGCATGATATTTAATACTAACGGTAGGTGGGTAGATCATTTTATAATCTATCCACATTTTAATAATAAATTAGACTAAGGGTATTCGTACCCTTTACACTCACTAACTTATTTATTATAATTTTAACCGTTGGACTGGGGCTTCAAACCCCCTGCCTCTTGTGCCGTCTACCCTATCCCTGAGACGCGCCCACACAGAGAAGTCGCCTTCCACCTCATCGTTAGAAGCAAAATAAAGGTATGGAGTTAATCGGTAACGGCGGAAGCGGGGTTGAGGCAGATGAAGCTGGAGTTTAGGAGGAGGGAAAGTGGGGGGGAAGGGGGCAGGCTGGACAGGTTATCAGGGAAAAGAAGGAAGCGAAGATAATGGAGTTAATATTTGAGTGTCCATTCCCGGAGGCGTTCCCCTGCCCCGAGTGTTTTGTTCCCGGTCGCGCGAGCAAACACAACGGCAGCTACAAGACCACGAACGATTTGATAAAGCACGCGAGGAAACATCACCTCGGCCACACAGTGCAATATAGATGCGGCGTGTGTGGGTTTATCGGTACCGGGAGGTACCCCATTAAATCTGTTAAAACCCACCACGCCGACGAACACAGTAATTTAAAAATATATATAAATGGCTACTACTAATATCGAAAGCGTTTCGTTCAACAAGGATGAGGTTTCTCTCTTGACCACGGAAGCACTATTCAGCGATAATGTTCGCCAGTCGCTGGATGTTCTCAAGGGTGTTGATTTGCGTCACTTGAATGCTGAGGCTGTCCCAGGGCAGATGATGCGCGAGGGAATAAAATTAGAGAGATTCATGATAGATGCGTCACGAACTGATCGCGACGCGCGGATGCACAACTTTTTGGATTCATTGCGTAGGGGTGGTCTGCACACTAAATTTGACTCTGATGATAATTTAAGTATTTCAAATAGCAGTGCACAGGCCGGGCCGGGGAATAGCCGGTCTTGTAGATGCGAGCCGAGGGGGGCTTCATAATACAAATAGTAAGGTAAAGGTAAAGAAAGACGGGGTCCTCACCGATTTGCATGAAACTCCGTGTAATGGTACATTTTTGCATTAAAATAAGATCTGTAAAAGCAAAAGTTGCCGTTCGGGCCTAATTAAAAAGTTATTAAGCGTTAAAGTTTGTTAAAAAACCTGCCTTACCGGCAGCGTAAACGCTATCTGCGCATGCGCACTGATGTCTGCGCATGCGCACGGACAAGCATGCAGGCAAAATATTTAAGGGTTTTCAATCAAAAAATGGTTTGACAGTTGGTTTAGGTCTAGATTTCTTTCAGCCAAATCTTACTCTTCATTTTATTTCTATGGCTAGGTGTGGGCAAGGCTTCCCTTTCATAATATTTAAGGGTTTTCAGTCAAAAAATGGTTTGAGAGTTGGTTTAGGTCTAGATTTCTTTCTGCCAAATCTCACTTTTCGTTTTATTTCTATGGCTTGGTGTGGGCAAGGCTTCCCTTTCATAATGTTTAAGGGTTTTCAATCAAACAATGGTTTGAGAGTTGGTTTAGGTCTAGATTTCTTTCAGCCAAATCTTGCTTTTTGTATTATTTAAGGGCTGGGTGTAGGCTAGGCTTCCCTTTTGCAGTGCTTTTGTCGATAGAAATGATGTTGCTGCACTTTTGCTATTAAAATATAACCCGAACCTACTCTCAAACCATTGTTTAATTGAAAACTCTTAAACATTATGAAAGGGAAGCATTGCCCACACCTAGCCATAGAATTAAAACGAAAAGTGAGATTTGGCTGAAAGAAATCTAGACCTAAACCAACTCTCAAACCATTTTTTGATTGAAAACCCTTAAATATTATGAAAGGGAAGCCTTGCCCACACCTAGCCTTCGCCAATTCAACATTATTTCATATGAAATGCGCGCACTTTGTCTGAATGCTTGTCCGTGCGCATGCGCACACGTCAGAGCGCATGCGCAGACATTAGTGCGCATGCGCAGATAGCGATCACGCTGCCGGTAAGGCAGGTTTTTTAACAAACTTTAACGCTTAATAACTTTTTAATTAGACGCGAGCGGCAACTTTTGCTTTTACAGATCTTATTTTCATGCAAAAATTGATGTTCCTGCAAAATTTCATGCAAATCGGTGAGGACCCCGTCTTTCTTTACCTTTACCAATAGTAATTTAAACGGCACATTACATGTACCTGCCGCGGAGCGACGGTCGAGCGGCATCCTCAACACCATTACACCACTGGCCGCATAGACAGCGAGGCGAATTTCGACGGAGCCCGTCACCGGCGCGCCCGCTGCCGATACCGCCCAAGCGCGGCCCGGTGGAGCTGCAAGCACTGCCCACTCGCCCCGCGAGGGGTCGCCGCGGGAAGAGGGCAGGAGAACGAGCCGGGTTGGCAGAGCGAGGAGCGTCCCAGTCGATCCTCCCCACTGTAAAACTTCTGCAGTCATATTTGTCTGGCCGTATGCTGGTAGTAAATCTACACCAACACGTCTCGAACAGCCTTCCGGTGCGCGCGGGGGTTCCGCAGGGATCCATTCTTGGCCCACTCCTTTTTAATATCTATATTAATGATTTGCCGAACTTAGAGTTTTCTAATTTAGCTTTGTATGCCGATGATACAGCGATATATGCTTCCTCCACTAGATTTGAGTACGCGGTGCGCTATGCACAAAGGCATCTTGATTCCGTATCCGGGTTCCTAAAGGACTGGAAACTGACTATCAACCCAGAAAAAACGCAAGCAATCGTATTTACTAAAAAACATAACACCAGAAGAGATTTAGACAAGTTCCACCTAACTTTATTAAACCATTCGATAAATTGGTGTACCGAGGTAACATACCTAGGAATCCTCTTAGACAGTAAATTCACATTTGCTCCGGCCATTCAAGACCGAATCATTAAAACACTCAATGCACATAAAGCATTAGCTCGCTTATTGGACCCTAAAATTAATATGTCACCAAGAATCAAAATAGTGCTATACAAAATGTGTCTCAGACCTGTTTTAACGTACGGAATACTAGTCTGGCACTCAGCAGACCACTGTCATGTCAAAAAGGTCCAAACGACACAAAATAAAATCTTGAAACTCATACTTAAATATCCGATACGTACAGACACAAAATGGTTACATGAGCGAACTAAACTATCATATATACAAGAATTTTACAACAAATTAAAACTATCATACCTAGCTAAGGTCTATTCTAACCCTCTGGCACAACAGACTTGCAGTTTCCGGTCCTGCGGGATCCCGTATCGGGTCAAATACCCCCACCCCCTGCAGCATTAGCTAGGAGCAAAGGCTTGCTTAATCCGCACCCATGCCCAAATTACAAACTCAATGATCCCTCGCAATTACTATGTGAGGCTGCTCTATTATGCAGACAGGCTCCTACAAGAGCCTTTTCACATTACGGGAGTTTTTGAAAATTTTCCCCCCACCTTCAATTCACTGTTCTCGAATAGACCCACTACATCAAATATAGGTAACACCAAATACATCCGTAAGGCGGTGGGGGGGCCACGAATCCCCAGGTACGCCCCTATGGAGGACAATCCCGGTGTCTCCCCGAGCTTGTTGCAATCTCTCGGGAGACCCCTTGCAATCGTGTTCTCCGTCCAATCATAATATATAATAAAAAAAAAAAAAAAAAAAAGGAGCGTCCCAGTCGACGTGCGGCCGCCGGGCCGCGCAGAACGAAGAGTAGCCGCCGCCACTACACGAAATGTGACAGCTACGACAAGAGGACCTGCGGCGGCCACGAGAGCGAGGAGGACTCCAGCCAATGCAGCAGCAACAACAACCACGAGGGGGACGACAAGGCTGAGGTCCCAGACGGCGGCAAATAGCACTTACGCCGCCGTTACAGCCGGCGTGACCATAGTGTCACCGGCCGAGGGGCTTGACACGGCGGCGCGCCGAGGGCTGCGGTCGAGAAGATCGTCGTCACTCCAACCCGGCGAGGTGGGAGGAACTGACTGTCATCCTACAGGAGAGGAGGGCCCCTGGCGAGCGGGTCGCCGGGCACCCTGAGCATGCCGGTGACGATGACGACGACCACCGTCACCACTATGTCATCAGGGAGGCCCATCATGTCAACAGGGGCTCCCCGGGAGAGAGCAACATACTTATGTATACGTGTCTCCAAATACAGATAGACCGGCGCTCTCTCCCCCCGTGGTCGTCGTCAATGTGGCGGGTCTGCCGGGGGCGGCAACACCGTAGGAGCAGAATTACCAACAGCAGTCCTCGCCTTTCATGCCCCCCCGCTCCCTCTTACAAACCTGAGCAATCATGAAGACAACGACAACACAACCGAGAGAGCGGGCAGTCCGTGGCAGACGGTGCCGGTCAGAAGAAGCCGGCCATTGCCCCCGACGCCTCCAACATCTGGCCACACGTCGCCGCCGGCACCATCGCGCATGCGTTCCGCCTCCTGACGTCGCCTGATGCGGTGGTGTGGGAGTTGGCCTGGACATCGCTGCGGGAGGCTGCGTCCAAAAAGATTGGCCGTCCTACTTCGAACCAGGACCTCGCGGATTACCTCTCCGGCTCACTGGAGGAAGAGTTCGCGAGGGACGGAGGGGACATCTCCACGTTGTGGTCGAGGGCGAGGATCGCGACTCGAAGGTCCAAAGCGAGGCTCGCTTTGGTGTGGAAATATTCCACCTCGCGCGAGGAGCTGGTGGTCACACTGAGGGACTCCTGAGGACGTATGACGACGGTCGGTCCTGACGCACGCGGTCACATAATCCGCGGCCTGCGAGCTGCAATCCAAGAGTCGTACGCCGAACAACTGGCAAAAAAGCCAGACCAGGGAAAGGTGTTCCAGGTGTCATCGCGGTCGAGTGTCTCAAACCACTTCGTCCGCGGCGGCAAGTTCACCCGCTTCGCCGACTGGCGGTTCGTCCATCGAGCTCGGCTTGACGTCCTCCCCCTCAACGGGACGAGGCGGTGGGGGAATGGCGACCGCCGTTGTCGGCGGTGCGGGGAAGCCCTGGAAAGCCTTTCCCACGTGTTGTGCCACTGCCGCCCGTATGCGGCGGCATGGCAGCTGCGTCACGACGCCGTCGTCGAGCGACCCGCGAGGGCTTCCCGGCTGCCGGGCGTCTTCAGTGTCAACAAGAGAGTCGAGGGTGTGGCCGGCGATTTGGCGGGGCTCAGGCCGGATATTGTTATCCGGCTCGAGCCGCCACGCACTGTCACCATCGTAGACGTGACCATCGCGTTTGAAAATCAACACACCGCTTTCGAAAAGGCCAGGGGCAGAAAGCACATAAAGTACGAGCCCCTGGTCGAACAGGTACGAAGTCACGGATATTGGGTGACGGTTGCGGCGATTGTCGTCGGCGCCCTCGACTCGTGGGATCCGGCCAATGAGGCGATTGGTGCTTAAAACGCTCAAAATTTCCCCGCGATATGCGAAAATGATGCGCCGTCTCATTGTGTCGGATACCCTCCGGTGGAGTCGCGACATATTCGTCGAGCATGCCTCGCGTATACGCCAGTATAGAGCTAATACCACAAATAATCAAAACTGCGATGTTCCCCGCCGTCTGTCTCCGAGAACGTGGGCGTGGGCGAATAAGAGCCGAACCCCCCCCCCCCCCCCCCCCCCCCCCCCCCACCCCGCCGCAGAGTGGACATTTAATTTATTAATGTCTATTTACTTATATTCACAGGAAGGTCGCAGTGGAATCAGGAGTATGGAGGGTGCAAATCCAGAGGAGTTCCAGAATATTTGGAGAAGGGCTGGGGGGAGGAAAGGTGGAAGAGGGTGGCGAGATTTAGGCTGGGGGGTGGGTTGAGGGGGGTTGTTATTGGAAGCGGATTTGAGCGTAAGTAGGTTAAGGTATGTATAAAGAGCCAAATGTGAGACATTGCAACCTGAAAGGGAATCAATAAACTAATTGCACATCAACAACAACGATAACAGGGGAGGGAGAGGGAGGGGAGTTTTGGTTGGCGAGGGGGCTGCGGCAGGGATGCCCTCTGAGTCCGACATTGTTTAACATCTTAATGTCGGACTTGGAGGGATACATGGAAAAAGGGAGGTGGGGAGGGGTGAGAGTAGGAGAGGGAAAAGTATATGCCCTGTCGTACGCGGATGATATCGTACTGTTGGCGGAGGAGGAGGAGGGGATGAGGTCAATGTTACCGAGGCTAGAGAGGTTCTTAGAAGAGAAAGGACTAGAGCTAAACGTCAAAAAGACAAAGATTTTGAGATTCAGAGAGGGAAGGGGAAGGATGAGGAAGATAGACTGGAGATGGAGAGGGACAAGGATAGAAGAGGTAAGGGAGTATAGTTTCCTGGGATACACAGTAAAGAGGAATGGAGGGCAAGAGGCACATATAAGGGAAAGGGGGAGAAGGGCGGCTGCGGTGATGAGGGAAGTATGGGGAATGGGAAAGAGGCTGTGGGAGAGGGATTGGTCAAGAAGAATGTGGTTATTCGACGCACTGGTATGGCCAGTAATGGGATACGGAGCGGAGATATGGGGGTGGGGGGAAAGGAAGAGCTTAGAGGGGTTGCAAGAAAAATACTTGAGATGGGTTATGGGGGTGGAGAGACCAACGCCGGGATATATGCTGAGGGAGGAAATGGGGAGGGATAAATTGAGGGTAAGGATGGGGAGGAGGGCATGGAGGTTCGAAGAAAAGTTGAGGGAGGGAAAAGGGGGGTCGATAACGAGGAGGTGCTGGGAGGAGATGACGGAGAGAGGAAGGAGGGGTAGGGAGATAGGGGGTGGGAGAGGGAAAGAAGGGAATTCTGGGTGACTAGGGGCGTAGAGGAGGGGAGGGAGGAGGGGTACGAGGAGCTGGAGAGGAAGGATAGAGAGGAGCAGGAGAGGGAGAGGAGAGAGAGAACAGAAGAATCGAGAACGAACGAATGGTATAAGGTACTGAGGGGGATGGGGAGGCCGGGGTATGTGGTAAATAAGAACTGGTCAGGAGACAGGAAAAGGAGGCTAGCAAGGGCGAGATTGGGAAACGAGGCGAGAAAGGGATGGTACTGGGGAAAGGAGGAGGAGAGGAGATGTAGGATGTGCGGGGAGGAGGAGGAGTCCTGGGAGCATGTGTGGGAAAGGTGTAAGGAGTGGGGGGAGGGGGAGCCAGGAGCAAGGGGGGAGTGGAAAAAGATGGTAGAGAAGGTACTAGGAGGGAATGGAGAGGGAGAGAGATGGCTAAGAGAGCTAGAGGAAGGGAGGAGGAAAGCAGAAAAGAAAAGGGAACGGACGGGGAAAGGACAGGAAAAGGATAATAGCGGGGAGGAAGATGGGAGGAGGAGAATGGATGCAAAGGAAACGGAGGTCGAGAATGAGAGAG
Source organism: Anoplius nigerrimus (assembly GCA_914767735.1). Lineage (NCBI taxonomy): Eukaryota > Metazoa > Arthropoda > Insecta > Hymenoptera > Pompilidae > Anoplius > Anoplius nigerrimus. Next base: position 10,412,516 of record OU612087.1, read on the forward strand.
AGAGAGAGAGAGAGAGAGAGAGAGAGAGAGAGAGAGAGAGTGTGGTGAGTGCGGGAGAGAGAGAGGGGGGAGAGGAGGGCGGGAGGCGAGAGAGGCGTGCGGAGGGGGAGAGAGCGAGCGAGCGAGCGGGCGAATATAGGTTAAGATTAGAGGAATAAGTAGGTTAAGTAGGATTAGGATAAGGTAGAAGTAAGAAGGATTGTAACCCGTAAGGGAACAATAAAGATTATACATACAACAACGATAACAATGAGTAGGACACTGAGGCCGGGATTCCAAATGGCGGCGCGCCAGAAGCTGCGTGTTCGGGAATCTCCCGAATTAATTAGGACATCGGCCACAGGACTGTGGCGGCAGCAGCTCCTGAGCGCCCGAAGTCACATGGTGTGACGTCACGCATCTGGCGGGCTACCGGTAGTCCACGTGCGACCGGCGCTTCACTCTCGTAGTTTTCAAATTACGTGTAAGACGCGTATCGAGCTTTATTGTGAACTATTACTTTGTGATTGTGCTGCATCATCTTTGTGAGCCACGAGATTATGTAAGTCTAACAGTTACAATCTCAATCGCGAACAGTAGTTCTCTGCACAGAAACGCCACATAATTAATATAATTATGCGGCAACTACATTGCGACGCAGCGTAGTAAATTTCGTGCCTCTCAATCTCACTTCCAGTCCACTGCGCATTAATATAATCTCGTGGACTTATTCTCAAATATACAACTCGATCTCTAAATCTCATTAACAAAGCTCGCGCGATCGACGATCAAACTCTCAAAATGTACCTGAGAATAAACAACATCTTGATCATTAAAAATTGTACTTGTTTCAACCCCGGCAATTCTCTTGAGATATAACATCGAAATCTCGAACACTGCGGTAAAGAACAGCGTCGTCGGTCCCACCAATGGATGTGGGAGGGAGTGGCCGCAGCCCACCGTTGTGGAACGTCGGGAGCCCGTCCTCGACCCAGGCTGTCATCGCGGAGGAGAGGGGGGCCCTGGCGTTCACGCTGCCGGGCACGCCTACTTTGCCGGTGACGGGCCGGTGCCGCATCAACATGGGCGTCCTTGTCGACGCCTTCGGCTCGTGGGCGTGGCCAATGAGGCAGTACTTAAACTCAAAATGTCCCCAAAGTTACGCCAAATTAATGCGCCGCCTCATTGTATCAGACACCCTCCGGTGGAACAGAGACCAATACGTCGAGCATATATCGAACGTACGCAAATATCAAACGAACATCTGGAGCTCTGAGAATACCGTTCTTCCCCCTGTTGCGGATTTCAGGCGCCCGGCCGATTTCTACAAATTATTGGCGGCAAATGATTTATATATTTCACCACTATGTCAAGAGATAGCGGTTCAGGTAAGTTAATGACAACGTACTTATTATGTGAATATGTTAATTATTATTCGGATATGATGTGATCTGCAGATATTATACGACCACGTAATACTTTCAAGAAATTGAGAAGAATAAGACAATTATCATCTTCAGATGAATCATACCAAGACCTCATTGTAAATTTAGAAACAACAGAAATGGTGCAAGGTAAAACAATGCGAATGGTGCAGATAGAAAAAGATAAAAAAAGAAAACGGGCAAGAAATAAAGATAGGTACTTATACAAACTTTGGTGGAGGTGGGAGGAGGAGAAGAGGGAGTGGCGGGAGGAGGAAAGGAATGATAAGGGGGAGGGGAGAGGAGAGAAGAAAGGGCCTGGGGAGAGAAAGGATTAGGGGACGGGGCAGAGGAGGGGGCGGGGTGAGGGGAGGGAGCGAATGGCGAGAAGGAAGGAAGCAAGGGAAGAAATGCAGGCAGAGGGGAAGCGGAAGTCCGAGGAGAGCCTGAGGAGAGTGGGACGGCATTTGTAATGATTGTTGCTTTTTGCAAAGATTGTATAAGTTGCAAACCCGTAAGCGACGCAAAATAAAGACATATGTACTTATACAAGCTTCAAAGAAAAGAATTCTGGGAGACAAGGGGGATGGAGGTGGGGAAAGAGGAAGGGTATGAAGAATTGGAGTGGAGGGGCAAGGAGGAACAAGAGAAAGAAAGGAGAGTCAAGATAGCGGAATCGAAATCAAACGAGTGGTACAGGGTGTTGAAGGAGCAGGGGAGGCCGGGATATATAGAATGCAGGAATTGGTCAGGACTGTAACCGATCGGTCACATACCGACAGAGAATCCCCGATTTCCAAAATCTCGCGGCCAGCGACCACCTGGGCGGAAAGCGCTCCCGACAATTAGGCAGGGAGGGGGGAGAAAGTTATAAAAGGCGCGAGAGCGAGGAGGTGATTACTATTACGCTCATTACGACGGTCATTACAGAGTACACAAATTCAGAATTAAGGTTATCGAAGCACCTTGCGAGTTAGTAAAGCGGTGTAAATTGTAATTACAATTATTGTAAAACAAGCGGTGCGCGCTACCTATAAGGAACCCGAAGGCAAACCGACCTTCCCTCAACAACAGGCAAACCGACCTGAGAAGAGCAGGAGAGGCCAGCTGATCCGGAAGGAAAACCGACCTTCCCTCCCTTGAAGGCAAGCCGTCCTTGGAGGAGCCGGAGAGGCCATCATATCCAAAGAAAGTCGCCGTATCGCCAAACCGACGACCCGCCGCCAACCACGCGACCGCTTTGTAAGACTCGAAGGTGTAAGCCGATAAATATAAGTATATCATTTTGTTCCGGATTTCGGCGATATACCCGATCGCCGCCGGGTAGCGCTCAGTACACGCGCTGTACCCAATCGGCGCCTCTCCCTCGCTCACGTGCTCGCGACTGCGGGCTGCGTCACACGCGAGCAGCAATTGCATTGGGAGTTCCGCGCGGTGCTTATTACTATTGGAGCGCGCCGGTTACTCGCCGGCGCCTCGCGAGGACGCACCTTACCGAGAGTGGCACTACACTCACTTGCAAAGAAATCGTGCTAAGGACAAGGTGATTAAGAGAGAGAGAGCTACCGCTACTGTATTTCAAGAGTAAAAGAGTTAGAGGTGGAAAGACTTTGGTGAATATTTTGTTACATAGTCCCTTTCCGAATTCTCCTTTTCTCTTCCCACAAAATTGTTGTTTCTCCTCTTACACCTTCCTTCCCGCAAGTCCTCCGTTGTGACCTCCCTTTGTTAATTCCTTTCATTTACTTTCCCTCTTATATGTAGGAAGGTGTGGGAAGGGGAGAGATGGCCGGAGGGCTGGAAAACGGGAGAAATTGTGCCAGTAATTAAGAAAGGAGAGGGCAGAAGAGTAGAGGAGTACAGGGGAGTGACAGTGATGCCGTCATTGTATAGGACATACACGGCGATATTGGCGGGGAGGCTAGGGGAGGAGGTAGAAAGGAAGGATATACTGGGGAAAGGGCAAGTAGGATTTAGAAAGGGAAGAGGGACATTGGACAACATCTATGTGCTAAATTACCTGATAAACAGACAGTTAGGGAGAAAGAGGAAATGCACGGTACTCTTCGTGGACCTGAAGGCAGCATTCGACAGCGTGAATAGGGGAATAGTGATAAGAGTGATGAGGGAGAGAGGCATAAGGGAAGGGTTGATCGAGAGAGTGGAGGAGATACTAGGGGAAATGAAATGCAAGGTGAGGTGCGGGGGGGGGGGAGAAGGAGAGGTATTCTGGCTGGAAAGGGGGCTAAGACAAGGGTGCCCTCTGAGTCCGTTATTATTTAATATATTAATAGCGGACTTGGAGGGGTATATGGAAAAGGGGAGGTGGGGGGAGTGAAACTGGGGGAAGGGAGGGTGTATACGATGGCGTACGCGGACGACATCGTACTATTAGCTGAGGAGGAGGACGATATGAGGGCGATGATGAGGAGGCTGGAACGGTATTTGGAGGAAAAGGCCCTGGTGCTAAATGTGAAAAAATCAAAGATAATGAGATGTAGGGAGGGGGGGGGGGGGGGGAAGAATGAGGAGGGTGAAATGGAGGTGGAAAGGAAAGAAGATAGAGGAAGTAAAGGAGTATAATTATCTGGGATACGTGATTAAAAGGAACGGAAGGCAGGATGCGCAGGTGAGGGAGAGAGTGAGGAAGGCGGTGGCGGTGATGAGGGAGGTATGGGGGTTGGGTAAGAGACTATGGGGGAGGGATTGGGAAAGAAGGATATGGCTTTTTGACGCGTTAGTTTGGCCGGTGATGGGATATGGAGCGGAGGTCTGGGGGTGGGAGGAAAGAGAAGAAATGGAGAGATGTCAGGAGAGGTATTTAAGGTGGGTGATGGGAGTAAGCAGGGTAACACCGGGTTACATGGTGAGAGAGGAGATGGAAAGAGAGAAGTTGAGGGTGAGGATGGGGAGGAGGGCGTGGAAATTTGAGCGGAGATTGGAAGAAGGGAAGGGAGGGGAACTGACGAGGAGGTGCTGGGAGGAGGTAAAGGAGAGGGAAGGAAGGAATAAGACGGTAGGGAGGTGGGAAGAGGAGAGGAGGGGATTCTGGAGGGGAAGAGGGATAGAGATGGGAAAAGAGGAGGGATTTGAGGAGTTGGAGAGAAGGGATAGGGAGGAGCAGAGGAGGGAAAGAAGGGAAAAGATAGAGGCATCCAGGTCAAACGAGTGGTATAAGGTGATAAGGGAATTGGGGAAGGCGGTGTACAGAAAGAATAAAAAATGGTCGGAGGAGAGAAAGACAAGAATAGCAAGGGCCAGGATGGGGAATGAGATGAGGAGTGGGAAGTTCTGGAAGAAGGAGGAGGAGAGGGTATGTAGATTGTGTGGAGAAGAAGAAGAGACGTGGGAGCATGTGTGGGAGAGGTGTGGGAAGTGGGGAGGAGAGAAGGAGGAAAGAGGGTTATGGAAGGAGAGGATAGGGCAGGTATTGGGGGGAGATGGGAGGGGTGAAGAGTGGCTGAGAAAGCTAGAGGAGGTAAGAAGAAAAGAGGAAAATAAGAGGGAGGAGAGGGGGAGGGAGGGAGGGGGGAGATAGAGTGAATGAGAGGAGGAGAGAGGGTGAGGAAGTAGTGGAAGAGGAGGAAACGGAAGTCGAGAATGAGAGAGAGAGAGAGAATGGAGGGAGAGCGGGAGAGAGTGAGGAGTGGAGAGCGGGGGGGGGGGGGGGGGGGGGAGAGAGAGCGAGCGACCGAGCGAGCGACCGAGCGAGCGAACGAGCGGACGAAGCGAGAGCGGATTAGCTTAGGTTAAGAGTAGTTATAAGATAGGAGTAAAGGAAGTGTAATGGTAGAGGAAGAAGAAGATGTAAATGGAAATTTGTAACCCGGAAGGGAAAAAATAAACTATACAATACAATACTTTCCCTCTTGCCCTACGGTTTGCCTTTCCCGGGGGCTGTCCCCAGCCCATATCAGCATTCACGAACAAATTTTCTTTGTAAAATCGAACTGACCATCCTTCTCCTTTTTCAATCGGTGGCCCAGTGCTCGCACTCACAGCACGAATTAAATATTAATAATAAAAGGTAACAACGGTTACAGGACATAGAAAGAGGAGGATGGCGAGAGCGACGCTGGGGAACGAAACAAGAAAAGGGTGGTGTTCGGGATAAATCGCAGTAGAGATTGACGCTCGCTGGACATGGTGCCTCGTTCGTCTGACGAACCTCGTCGCGCTCCCGAGCGCGACAACCTTCCGAGGTGCCCCCCCCCCCCCTACTAATGAGCCGTGGAGTGGGGGCAATTCCGAGGTGACGAGCGAGGTACCTGTCCCGCGAGCCGTTAGGTATAATCCGTGAGTCAGAGCGTATAGAGCGAGAGAGCGAGATAGCGAAAGCGAGCAAGATCAATTTCCATAGAAGGCGAGAAGAGTTTATCCGAGTTCACATTTCCTTAAGATTCCAACTCCCTCCCTTTTATAACTTCCGATTTTTGCTCCTTAGCCCTGTCTCCTCTGTATCTCCCTCCTTTCCGACGCTACATACATTAAAATTCCAAACTCCAGTTTTCCATACTTTATTACATTTCCATACAGTCCACTGCTTATTCCTACAATACACATTTTCCAACCATTTCCATTCCACCCGAACCTATTTGGTTCAGCCAAAAGAACCGTCCAAAACAGGTGGTACTGGGGCAAAGAGGAGGAGAGGGTATGCAGGATGTGTGGGGAGGAGGAAGAATCGTGGGAACATGTATGGGAAAGATGTAGGGGGGGGGAGGGGGGGGGGAGTCGTGCGAACCGTCGCCGCTCGGTTCAAATCAGTTCGGTTTTGGAAGTCGCACCGTTTAGAGAGAGGGACATAGAAAGCGTGTAATAACTGTAGCGAGAAGTGCGAAGGAGTCTTTAGTTTAGGTCATCGCGACCCGTTTCTTTGAAGATACAACCACATCTTGTGCCGTTGCCCATCTTTGGGCTCTAGTATCAGGATTCCCGACGCGAGCGATACGGCAAATTCCCCGCCGTTTAACTAACGGCGTAACACAATACAGCAGTCCGGAAATAAATCGTGTGACTTATTCTCCCTGCGTCTAAACTTAACCGGGATCCGTTCCTTGTTGTTTTTAAAAATTAATTCTTCAACACGTTGCGTGCCACGCTGATTTTGCGTGTCCGCCCCGTTCCGCCAACGTGAATTTCTTATTATGCGCTACATATTTTTTCGAAATTTTTTGCACAACAGGTAAATTTTGGTATATAAGAGCGTATAATGCAATAATTTTTTTGGGGGTCACCGGTGACCCCCATGGCACGCAACGTGTTAAAAATGTTGCCGAGCCCTGGCGACCTTTGATTGCATAGACATGCGGCCGTTAAAGTGTTAAGTAACACCTAAGTCAACTAAATAACAAAAACAAAAAAAAAATTTTTTAAATTTTCATTTTCATTTTCAACATATCCCTTATTTACTTAATTCTACTAATTGTGTACAATCAAAAATGATACCACACCCTTTCTTTGTAAGTAATAACAATACAATTAAAGTTATACAACAGAATTATCCAAATACCACAAAAGTTTCTTTTTACATTAACAAATGACATGTAACAGCTGAAGGGGACTCAAAAATAAAGAGGATCGAAACGTACAATGTGAATGTTCTTCTTACAACGATCCCACCATCGCCATACCAAACACATATGTATAACGGGTCGAAGGTTACGAATATATTAAGTAACATAACAATATTTCTAATATAACATTCACAATCGACGATTACAGAACATATATATTTATATAAATTATAAGTTATAATATTATGCCATCGGCGTACACATACAACAGTTACCGCCCCATACGTAAGACCCCTATACGACCCGATAACGTAGGCCTGCGCCTGGGCCCTTGAGGGCGGCACACATCCTTCGCACATAGACACACACATACACCCGTATACCTAGTTCCATAGATATTTGAAGCTGAAATGAAAAGAAAGGAAGAAATGTTTTGTCGCGTTCTGTATTAATGGAAGGTCAGAATTGTAATTTATAATATATAACTTGTTGACTATCTGCGTACGCGTGATGCGAGTGAAACTAATGAGGATAAATGTAATTTTTATTTTTATCCGAATGGAATCTTTATTAATCGCAGTATATCTTTTTAAACTGCCGCGGTTAAATGTAAATCATCTATGGAGAACATATTATATACTTGGTAAGGCATTGATGTTTTCAGCTCTCCATGGCAACACACAAAAACGCGAAAACCATGGGCCGTAAACAGCATAGATTATGAACAGGTAATACATTACATGTATATGAAACATTTACTTCTTAAATGGAGATGCACTTTAGGAGCGAGCATGAGATTTCGAATATTCCAGAGATATTAACAGTTTATTAAATCTCAGGAACAGTGGTAAAAATCTGCTATTGCAGACATTTCATATCTCATGTCGACGCTGTTCTGATATTCAATCATTTACAACATTTCTAGGTGCATTCTCCGACGGTGACTTTCTTTTTCTCATATTTGACTTGCACCGAAATTAAGTAAATGGTACTGTTCAACGCTGTTTTTTGTCAATGCAGTGAATTGAACCACAGGTTCATACTGGCATTTATGTTCTTTAATACAGATTTTTCATACAACCACGTGTTTATCAGGTATAACTTACATTGTAGTTTAAATAAGATATACAGGACCTGATGCCAATCAATTATTTGTAAATATAATGTTTAATGATTAAAAATAAGGAACCAAAAGTGTTGTTCACGACGTAAATAGTGAGCAAATTATATTTCTTAAAAATAGCTGATACTTTGTCTGAACGATTAATTTCTATTATTTTCTATTAATTTCCTCATTCCTTTTCATCTTAGTGTTTTCAGTTTGGTAAGACCCAAACGTTCGTCATCGGATTAGATGGTTGAATAGGTAAATGATTGGGGTATGTACTAATTAACGCCTGCTAAATGTGCAACTGAAGACTAATTACATTTCCTGTTTTTTCAAATAAAACATCTTCATGGTACCAATTTGGAATGGTTGCGTTAATTTTGCATACTGAATACACATAATTAAAATTTATGTTCTGTTTTCCGCTTCATGAGAGAATTGCAATTAAGTATGCAAACTATTAAGTTTATTAAGAATGTCTCTATTTGGTTATTAGAGCACCTATTAGGTGTTAGTATCGGTAAGTAAGCATCATTTAGCTGTCGTTAAGATATTTAAATTTATTAACTGTTACAGTTTCATTGTGTTACAGCGTAAAGGAGGTCCAAGGCCTCTGAGAAAATCGGGGAGAAATCTGCAATTAATGAATAATAACAGCCACTGCCGAGTGTACGTATGTATGTATGCATGTATTTATGTGTATGGCAGGGTTGTAAACAACCAGTTATTGATAGAGTTATTGATTTAATACAGTGTTTGGTTCGGCGATGGTAGGATCCTTGTAATAAGAATATTTATATACGTTTCGACCTCTTCATTTCTGGGTCGTCTTCAGCTATTACATGCTAAAATGAAAAGAAACTTTTGTGGTATGGGAGACCGGGGCAAAATGGTATAGCGGGGCATATTGGGACCGGGGCAAAATGGGACCGGGGCAAAACGGGTTTGGGGCAAAATGGAATAGTGAAAATAAACACTGCCGGAAAATACGTCATTGGGGCAAAACGGGACTGGGGCAAAATGGGACAGGAAAAATCTCCGATATTAGAGAGAGATTTAGAGACAGCAACGTCAATATCAATTTCCATGTTTCCTTGTTTGGCAGCCATGCTTTTGGTCAATGAAGGATCTGTAACTATATTATTGAATTATATAAAGTCCGATGCGAGATTCGGGAATAAATGGGAAGTGGCTGCAAAAAGGGCGTTTGCTCATTTCCCCGACATAGATTCGATCTTGTCTGTAATTAAGGGAAAAAAGGCTGAGGAAATACGATCGCTGATACATGCGATGGGCGACTTGGCGCTGATTACTACCACTCGACAAGCCACTAGGATGTTCCCGCCGCCGAATGCATTCGTCAAAATTTTGAGAGATAACAAGGACATCAGGGAGAGTTTCACTTTCTCGGGGAAGGGAGCATTCGCTTTTTACCGAAAGTTCTGTGAGACTAAATGGAGGATGAATGGGTCAATGTCCGACATTGTAGCGTCGCAAATTGTTTATCACTCCATGTTTGGAACATATAAGGAAGATTTGAGCATTCTAAGCCAGATAACGGATCTGAAAACGTGGGACACAAGGGAAGCAATGGGTAATAGCATGTCTAAGATGAACACATGCGGCTCTAGTGTGGACTTCGATCCAGTCAAGAATTTGGTGTATGCAAAATTGAGCTCAGCAAATCAAACTGGGCTTTTAAGTTCTAATTATACACAGCTGTCAACGATTCCGGTGTTCAGTGGCAAAAGAGTCCAAAAGTTCAGGGATGACTTCTTCGAATATTTAAGTTATTTTTTTACCGATTTTTCCTGTCCCATTTTGCCCCGATCCCGTTTTGCCCCAATGACGTATTTTCCAGCAGTGTTGATTTTCACTATTCCATTTTGCCCCGGTCCCATTATGCCCCGCTATACCATTTTGCCCCGGTCTCCCATATTTGGATAATTCTGTTGCATAACTTTAATTGTATTGTTATTACTTACAGAGAAAGGGTGTCCTATAATTTCGGATGGTACATAAATAGTAAAATGAAATAAGGCATATATTGAAACTGAAACTGAAATTTTTTTTTTATTTTGTTATTTATTTGATTAAGGTGGAAAAGACAGATTGTTTGAACGTTAACGGTTGTCACTCGGACACCTGTAACGAGCTCGGTCTCTTTGGCCCACGCTCAAAACACCGCACAGGTGAGCCGCCCTCACCCCGCACGCCTTTCCGTCGCCCGGGCGGATCGGGCAGCCCGGTAGCAGCAAGTTTTTTCGTGTTTGTATCCCATTTTTATTTTATTTTTGATGGGAATAGATTTCGTTTTGGGATAAATCGATGAATGATACTTGTTCTCTTTTTGTGTACTGCTCACTATAAAAGCTTTATTAAGACTAAGACTAATTAGTACAGCGAACATAGGCGCTTGCGGGGCTCATCCATCTTTACCATCGATCGGTATCTGGCGCATGTGGTTACAAAATACGATTTTTGTTTCGTCTATCTCAACAATTTTCCACCAAAATCAGATGGAAACAAAACGCGATTTACATCTACTTTTCTTGTACAAATTCAAATTGAATCATAGCGCAGCTCAAGGTTCAAGAAACAATAATCAGGCATTCAGAGATGGATCCACTAATAAAATACTTTGATAGAATAGAATACAACAATTACAATGACACGCACTTAAATCTTTCATGTTTACTCGCTTCTTGCTACTACCAAACTGCCGGTTACGCGATGACCTCAATAAAAAAACTATACTTTCCTAATACAATTCCATCCGTCATTTATCTCCTTTCCGCTTTCGTAGACCACAAGAAATAACTGAAGAAATTTACCCACATCATATGATTTTAACCTCCGCTATGAATGATTGCGATAAAAACAATAATACGAGGTGAGCAACCGGGGGAATGGCAGAAATTACGATAGTCTCAACGGATACGAAACAATCATTGGATTTTTAAGTGAAAAAATTATCGATTATACTGATAGAATCAGAAAATGTAAATATTGTGATATGGGTAGAAAAAGACGACCATAATTGCTGGAAAAACTTCGGGAGAAGCGCGAAAACAATGGAGGCTGATGCTGGAGCAGCATTGATAAATAATAGTAGAATTCTTAAAGAAGCCAACCTTGCTGTACGAGTGTTAATTGGCGATAAGAACAGTTCCACGATCGCGGCCGTGCGTCGAGAGAATCCCAACCAAATATTCAAACTTTCTGATCGAAATCATTTAAAGAAAAATTTTAGAAAAGAATTATATAAATTACGCAAGTATAAGGAAATGACAAGAAACAATTGCACATTAGAAAAAATGTTTTGCATATGCAATTGCACAAAATGTCGGTGATTCTCACAATATAGCATGTACATTACGTAGTATTCCTGGTCACTTTTTCAATACTCATTAGAATTGTGCTTCTTGGTGCAATCGGAAAAATGGATCAAGCAAACAACAAATTATCCTTTCAAAACAATTATTACACAACGAATTATCAGCTTTATTTGCTAAGTATGGTACAAATGCATATAAATGCCCGGTTGTGCATCTAGCCAGGCTAATGAGTCTCTTAACAATATTATGGCTCATAAATCACCAAAAAATATTTGCTATAACCAAAGTGAGTCATCTAGTTCTCGTATTGCGAGTGCAGTATGCACAAAAAATGATGGCGACTCTTATGTGTTAGACGTTAAACAAATTTTACAATTGTCGCCGACGCGATATACTTCCACATTATATAAAACAATCACAAAAGAGATGCAAAATTCCCATCTACAAAGAGGCGTCAAATTTTCGCAGCGGAAAAGCGTGAAAATTTAGGGGAAAAAAAGAAAGTGTAGAGGGTGTTTGAGATCACCACAATCAATTAGTAACTTTTGAAAATGGCGCTTGACACAATTGGACGTGACGTCATTTTGACACCAGACAATTGACCAATAAGAAGGGTAGAGGACTATAGGGGGGTGACGATTATGCCGTCATTGTACAAGAGTTATGCGATGGTACTAGAAGAGAGAATAAGGGAGGAGGTGGAGGTAAAGGGAGTGTTGGGAGAAGACCAAGCGGGGTTTATAAAGGGAAGGGGAACAATAGACAATATTTTTGTGATAAATTAACTGGTAAACAGGCAACTGGGATGGAAGAGAAACGGCTGCACTCAATATTCGACGACCTAAGGGCGGCGTTTGATTCAGTAAATAGGAAGAAGGTAGCAGAGACGATGCGAAAAAGGGGAATAAGGGAAGGATTGGTTAGGAGGGCCGAAGAAGTGATGAGACCAATGAAATGTTGGGTGAGGTGCGGGGGGGTTTGGCTAGCGAGTGGACTGAGGCAGGGGTGCCCGCTAAGGCCTCCTCATTCGCCACGTGCACTGTTCGGAGAATGAAAACGGAACTTGCGTACTCCCTGTTCTGTGGTATGCTTAGTCGTCTAAGCCGAATTTTAGTATGAACTAATCCTCCGAAAGGGAGACGAGAAGTAATTTGCCCATATAGTCTATTGTTTATAATATGCTTTTTCGTAAGGTCTATCTCTAAAGGAGAAAGACAATGGGCGAGACACCGCTAATAGATACAACGAAATTTAAAATTCCGTCTATCCAGCGTATTCCATTTCGACCACCTCACTTTATTTTCACTTAAAATCCGCTGGAAGACACTCTCACTGTACACTCTCCTCTAATATAAATTAATCTACTGTCCTTTTTCTCTCCTTCTCTGTATAGCCGAATACATGCCGGGTATGCTCTGAGTCGTCACAGAGCCTTAAGTTTAGAGGCGGCCGGCTCAGGGGCGTACCCTGTAGTGTACAAGGCTTGAGTCTTTCTAAGTATTATTTTCGGCTAATTCTCACTGTTAAGGCATGACCTTGGGGAGCCCCGCGGAGGCGGAGATGTGCGCATTCTCCAACTAGTGTTTTTTCTTATGGTTCATTACAGAGTTTTATTCCTTCTCTGTGTTGCTCTTTTCTCCATTTTCAGTTACAGAGGCATCGACTAAGTTCCAACTTTCATTGAAGGATGTTCTCTTTCTTATGGTTCATGACACAGCTTTATTCTTTTCTCAAATATTCCTTGCTGCGCAGCTTCGTGTCCGTCGGAAGCTGTTTCCGAGAACCCGCGTAGCGTTCCTAGTACTTCCGCCGTCTCCCCGAACGCCTCGACCCCCCATTGTCTGCATGTCGATCCCGTGACATCGCGTGATGTCCCGAAACCAATAGCTTCCGATCGCCAGGCCGCCCATGTGACCGCTCGCCAATCACTTACTTAATATTATGCTAATTTAGCGCTCTCTTTTTGCGATGTATCGCGGACAGGTACGCGCTCCTGTGCCGCACTTCCTCACTCTGTTCTCTGCCGTGATTACGTCCGCATCACGTGCCGTTGTTCTTCGTGTTGGTCGCGCGCACCAACACGCATCTGAGTCAATCATTGTAATTACTATATCAACGTAATTATTGTTCCCGGTGTCTGTTCACGACCCGTGTCTCTAATCTTGTGGTTTTGTTCTAATACGCGTTCTGTGATTGTGACTTTGTAGACTTAAGAGTTTAATAAAGTGTGTTATTTGGACTTGACTCTTTCACCGCCACGTGCACCGTACCGGTTATCCAGCCGTATCCTCCGCATCCTTCAAGTACACGCAGTTCCCCTTCGGGAACGTCCCAGCTACTAGTTCGCGAGTCTCGTCCGCTTGGGTTCGCGAACATTATTTGGTCCTTCGAGCCGGATTGTGTGTTTAAAGTGAAGGAACTTGTGATCGGACTTGGTGCCCTGGTGCAAAATGGAGGAACTTCAATCACAGCAACGCATGCTTAAAGGGTCTATTGAGAAGGCTCTCATCAATTTCAAGAAGGCCGGTAAGGCAAATCTAACCCCGGCAAAGATTCGATCTCGAATCGCCAGTCTCAATGCCGCATGGCAGAAGTTCCAAGATGGCCACATCCGGTTTGACGTCACGTGTCCTGCGGAGCGGAAACCCACGCTTGAGTACTTCGCCGATGATCATTTGGCCGTCGTGGAAGAGACTTACAACAACGCCCTCGATTCGATGAACGAGGTACTAGAGAGTGTGGAGCCCCCCACTCCAGCATCCCCACCTGAGCTGAACTCGTCGATGGCACGGAGCAGCACGACCCCCCCCCCCCCCCCCCGTGGTTCCCCTACCACCGGTCCGCATCGCGCCGTTTGATGGGACGTTGGAGGAGTGGGAGTCGTTCCGCGACCAGTTCACCACCCTGGTCATTAACAACCCGGACCTGTCCGACTACACACGTATGCATTACCTGGTCTCCAGCGTAAGTTCTGCAGCTCACGATTGTATCAGGCATTTGTCGATCACCGTCGACAACTTCCAGGTAGCCTGGGATACGCTTACGTCGCGTTTTGAAAATAAGCGCCGTTTGTTAACTAAGCTTGTTACTGACCTTTTCGCCGTTCCGTCCGTCTCGCGCGAAGACGCAAACGCATTGCAATTGTTGGTAGATAAATCCACTAGTATAATCGCGGCGTTGAAAAAACTCGGAAGAAATGACACCGCCCTCTTGGACGACATTCTAACTCATATGACCGTACAGAAAACAGATCCTATCACGCGTAAGGCTTGGGTTCACCGCTCGAGCGATCGTGAAGACATTCCGTCTTATAAAGACTTGCAGTCATTCATTCTGTCACGCGTCTGCGCGATTCAGGAGCTTGCTTCTAATACGCCAAAGTCTGTATGAAGAACCCCGGTGTCCCGCGTCCATGTCGCAACAACTTCGTCGTCCAAGAGAGCCGGTTGCCCTCTGTGTTCATTGCGTTACAACTTTCACGATTGTCCGCAATATCGTGGTGCGTCACCACAGCAACGTCGCGAGCTTGCGTACAAACATAAGCGGTGCTTTAATTGTTTGTGGCCCCAACATCCTGACAACAAGTGTCCCAGCAAGTACGTTTGTCGCCAATGCCGTCAAATGCATCATAGTTCCCTCCACGATGCCTTTAAACCCGGTGCTTCGCAATGTCTCGCGCCCGACCTCCCCTCCGCGCGTTCCCCTCTCGCCGAGAAGATTGCCACATCACTCCAGGTGTCGACCGGTGTCCGCAAGCGACGCGCATTAGTGTTAGGCACGGCTTACGTTTTGGCCGGCGCCCTCAGCGGCCGTACCGCAGTAATTCGCGCTCTTATTGACCCCGGTTCTGAGCTCACGTTTATGAGCGAGCACTTAGCCCAGTTGTTAAGAGCCGACCGAATTCGGCTGCCGACTCCGTTCCACGGAGTTGCTTGTACTCCGTCCGAGCCGGCACGTCACGCCGTCCACCTAGCCGTCGCGCACCGAAACCGTACCGGTCCGATCTTCTCTTCTGTTGCCTTGATTCTTAATCGTCCGACTGACTATTCGCCTAAACGCATCCCATCCGCGGCGCAACTTAGTCATTTACACGATTTAACGTGGGCGGATGATGATCCGACTTCCACCCGGCGGATTGATTTGATTATCGGAGCAGACCTATATAATGACGTTCTGTTAACCGGTGTTCGTAAGGGCAGTAAGGGCGATCCTGTCGCGCAGGAGACGATCTTTGGTTGGGTAATAACCGGGCCCCGCGAGCCTCCTGTCATCCCTGTTCCGGACGACTCGGAGTGGGATTTCATGCGCGATTCCCCGCAAAGCGTTCTCGCGTATCACTGTTTCACTTCCCCCTCGTTGGATGAGGAGGTAAGGAGATTCTGGGAGCTTGAGGAGCTGCCGGGCTCTCCAGTCATGGATCCCAAAGACGTCCAGTGCGAGGAACATTTTCGTGACACCCACCAGCGCGATTCGTCGGGCCGTTACGTTGTTCGCCTCCCATTTAAAACCGGTCCTCCGATTGACATCGGAAGTTCTCGCGCAACCGCCGAGAGGCTCGCGCGTAGCATTGTTCGGCGGTTATCCCGGGACTCCTCTCTCAATCATGAATACCGGAAGTTCATGAGCGATTATGAGCAACTCGGCCACATGCGCGCCGTTTCATGTTCAAACCCCCCTTCCAATTTCCCCATAGTCTACATCCCTCACCACCCCGTCCTCCGTTCGGACAGCACCACAAGCAAACTCAGAGTTGTGTTCAACGCGTCCTGTCGAACGTCAAACGGGATGTCGTTAAACGATCACCTTTTAACCGGTCCAAAGCTTCAGCAGGATCTTCCATCTGTTATAATCCGCTGGCGACGCTGGCAGTATGTTTATTCTGCGGACATTGCCAAAATGTACCGCCAGATTCTGGTCGATCCTCGTGATCTCGATTACCAGCGCATTCTTTGGCTAGGTGATCACTCCGCTATGCTGCAGGATTACCAACTCCTGACCGTTACGTATGGTATGGCCTGCGCGCCCTTTCTTGCGCTTCGTGTCCTCCACCAACTCGTGGAGGACGACGGCGACCAGTTTCATCTCGCTCGTGACGTCCTTCGGCGAAACACCTATGTCGATGACGTTTTGTTCGGTGCCGCCGACATGGAGACACTTCGCTCCATTCGTCAGCAGTCAACCTCCTTGTTGCTGAAGGGCGGCTTCTCCTTGCGGAAGTGGGCGAGTAACTCCCCTCATTTACTCACTGACGTTGACGCTTCGGACCATGGCCTCGCATGTGACAAGATCCTGTCCACGGGTGAACACCTAAAAATCTTAGGAATTGTTTGGTCTCCTAGTCGTGACGAGTTTACCTTTTCAGTTCTCCCCTTTGACCGCGAACCCGTGACAAAGCGAGCCATTTTGTCTATCATCGCCCGGTTATACGACCCTCTGGGCTGGGTGACTCCAGTGGTAATTAAAGCAAAAATCCTCATGCAAGACCTGTGGAGGAGTAAGGTCGGCTGGGATGACTCTGTACCCCCCCCCCCCCCCCTGTTGCGTGAGTGGACGACGTTCGCCTCCCAGTTGGGAGAGCTCAATTCCGTTAAGGTGCCTCGTTGGCTGCAAATGTCGCCGAGCTCCTCATCCGTTGAACTCCATGGCTTTGCCGACGCCTCCGCCTCCGCTTATGCCGCAGCCGTGTACGTGCGAGTCATTTCTGAAGACCATAAGACTTCTGTATCATTGATTGCAGGGAAGTCTAAAGTAGCTCCTCTCAACCCCGTCAGCATACCGCGGCTCGAATTGAACGCTGCCGTCCTTCTGACCCGTCTGGTCTCTTTCGTAATCAGCTCCCTTGATCTCGAAGGAGCTTCGGTCACCTGCTGGTCGGACTCCACGGTCGCTCTTCACTGGATATCGCAACATCCATCGCGATGGAAGGTGTTTGTGGCGAACCGTGTCGCGAAAATACGCGACAAGCTCCCCACCGCCGTGTGGCGGTACGTCCCTACCGACGAGAATCCCGCAGACATTGCCTCTCGCGGCAGTCTGCCCTCCGCTCTTCCTCATCACTCCCTGTGGTGGAGTGGTCCTCCGTGGTTGAGCCACGGGAGCGATGATTGGCCATCTAACCCGCCAAGCCTCCCCGCCGATCCTCACCTCGAGGAAAAGCCCCCAGCCATCCTTCTTTGTTCAACGGTCATTCCTATGTGGGACCTTTCCGTGCGGTACTCCTCATGGGACCGTCTCATTCGCATCACAGCTCTCGTGATGCGCTTTGTATATCGTTGTCTTCGTCGACAGGATTTGGTCAAAGCTCCGGTCGGCAGTGTGCATATCACTGCCGAGGAGTTCAAACGTTCGAGAGACTTCTGGTTGTGTGGTCTTCAAAAAGAAGTCTTTCCTGCTGAAGTCAGTCTTCTCAGTGCTCAGAAGACTCTCCCGCCTAATCATTCTTGGCTGTCGCTTCGCCCATTCATGTCAAATGACAATCTCATTAGGGTTGGTGGTCGTTTACGACATGCTCGTAACCCCTTCGAATCCCGTCATCCTATCCTCCTTTCCGCTCACCCTCTTGTTGATCTCCTTGTCCGTCAAATCCATCAACGCGCGTTGCATGCGGGACCGCAGTTAACTCTCAGTATTCTTCGTCGGGAGTACTGGGTTCTCCGGGCTCGCGGAATAGTTCGTCGCCTCATACATCAATGCGTCCCGTGTACACGTGAGCGAGCAGCTGTACCACAGCAGCTCATGGGTGACCTTCCGCGCGTTCGCATCACCCCCACCTTTCGAAGCTTCCTTCACGCCGGTGTTGATTACGCGGGTCCAGTGTGGATTCGCTCCACTCCTGGTCGCGGTGCGAAGTCCCGAAAATCTTACATCGCGCTATTCGTTTGCCTAGCCTCGAAAGCAATTCATCTTGAGGCGGTCAGCGATTGTTCTACCGACGCGTTCAAGGGTGCTTTCGCTCGGTTTTGTGCGCGCCGCGGGCTCCCAGAATCTATGTACTCGGATAACGGGACGACCTTCGTCGGCGCCGATCGCGATCTGACAAGAGCGTTTCGTACTGCTCTTCGCAATCCTTCGTTCCTCAATTCCACAGCGTCGGACCATATCACTTGGCATTTCATTCCTCCCTCCGCCCCTCATTTCGGCGGTCTTTGGGAGGCTGGAGTACGTAGTGTCAAAACACATTTATCTCGTGTTGTCGGTGATCGTACGCTCACCTTTGAGGAGCTAAGTACGCTCCTGTGCCGTATCGAGGCATGTTTAAATTCGCGTCCCTTGTACGCTTTGAGTGACACCCTCGACGAGTATGACTTCCTCACCCCGGGTCACTTCACGATCGGCGCCGCGATTGTCGTCCCTCCCGAGCCCTCCTTGCTTGATCTCAACGAGCATCGTCTCTCGCGTTGGCAGCTCGTCCGCCAAATGTCCGAAAGGTTCTGGCGAATCTGGCAGTCGGACTATATTAATGCCTTGCAACAGCGGACGAAATGGCGATCGGATCAACCCCCTGTTCAAGTCGGTCGTATGGTGCTTCTCCGCAACCCGAGTCTTCCGCCCGCTAAGTGGGAACTCGGCCGCGTTGTTCATATCTACCCGGGTTCCGATAATGTCACTCGCGTCGTGTCTGTTAAAACCGCTCGCGCGGAGTACAAGCGTCCGATCGGCAAGTTATGCCTCCTCCCGGTTTGGAGTGCCTCTCGGGACTCATCTTTAGAAAGTGCTCCCGATCAGAAGCCAGACCCCTTCACCCCTTCGGCCGACCGCGGATAGACCAAAAATGCGCCAAAAAACAAAAACCCTTCATGACTTTAATATCTGCGTGCGTCCTTGCGTTCTAGATTTAAGACTCTGCGTTTAGTTTAAGGTCCTCTTACATGTATTGCGTCCCTGATTCCTGTCACTACGTCGCGCTCGACTTCGTTTTCGAACACGTTCGCGACCACGGTCGTGCATGCACAATTTGCATGCAATTGCAATGTTATCACGCGCTCGCGCAGGTTAATTTGGTTTGTTTCTCAGCCCTTTGGTTTTGTAATTCACGATCGGGACGGACGGATACGGGAAAAGGTCATTAATGTCTTATGACTCCGTTAGACTTAAGTTCTTGTTCTCGATGCGTATGATAAGCGAACGATCATATCCACTCTGTATAATTTGTTTAATCTTATAATAAATAAACCTCCTAATCTGTGCCCACACGGTGGGCGGCGGCGTTAGTATAAGTCTTCCGACCGACCTGTTATACAGTGACTCCCAAAAATATTCGGACACTACGCTGCGCCTGACTTTATGACTCTATATTTTGTTTGTATATCAAACAATCGACCTTATGACTTTTTTTAACGATAACTCATTTAATCATGATGCCAAAAACCCAGAATTTATTTAAACAATTTACGTACATTGTATAATAAACAATGTCGAAGCAAAAGATACCTCGTTTTCAGGCCACAAAAATATTCGGACACGTATTACATTTTTCTGTTTCTTCGCTTCTGGTGACCCGATGTTTGAAGAATGCAAAAACGTATGTTTGTAAACATTGCTTAGGTGGGTGTTAAGTATCCATGCCTTTTGTGTTATCCGCAGTAGTACACGAGAATTCGGTTAAAATGGGTCGCAAAGGTAAAAATACGTCGTTTAATGTGCGGCAGCTTGTGATTTTCCACCGGGAAAGAGGAAAATCATACCGGCAAATAAGTGAAATGCTTAATATAAGTAAGAGTACTGTCGCGGACATTGTTCGACGTTTTAATACCGAGGATCGGATTGAATCAATCCCTCAAACGTTACGGCCAAAACTGTTAACGGTGAGAGACGAAAGACAAATTGTGCGGAAAATACAAAATAATCCACACAATAGTGCCCCAAAAATAGCGAGCGTGGTATTGGGGGAAACAGGGAAACAAGTGTCTTCTGAAACCATTCGACGAACATTACAACAAGCCGCCTACAATGGTACAGCAGCTAGGAAGAAACCGTACATTAATGTAATAAACAGGGAAAAGCGATTCAGTTTCGCAAAAGAGCGGATTTCCAAGGATGAATCATGGTGGAAGAACGTGATATTTGCTGACGAAAGGAAATTTAATTTGCACAATTCGGATTGTAGGACCATGGTGTGGCGAAAAGTTAATAAAGAGTTTCAGTTTAAAAATACAAAAGCACAGTGAAACACGGAGGAGGTAGCGTAATGGTTTGGGGTTGTATTTCAGCAAATGGAGTGGGTAATTTAGTTTTTATTGACAGTATTATGGACAAAAATGTTTATTTAAACATTCTCAAGAACAATTTGATTCAAAGTGCGGAAAGAATGGGATTTACAAGGGACTTTAAATTTTATCAGGATAACGATTCGAAGCATAAGGCACGAATTGTCCAAGAATTCTTACTGTATAGATGCCCCAAAGTGCTTCATCCTCCACCACAATCTCCAGACCTTAACCCCATTGAAAATTTATGGGATTACTTAGACAGGAAAATTCGGAAAACTCCAATTTCCTCAATTATAGAATTTAAAGAAAGATTACAGCACGAATGGGACAGTATAACCGTAGAATATTTAAATTATATTACAAACAACATGCCAAAACGCTTAAAAGAGGTCGTTAAACAAATCGTCTATGCAACAAAATATTAAATTTATTTTGTAACCCTGTGATTAGTTAAATAACTGACGGAAAAGAGCAGTGTCCGAATATTTTTGTGGCCTGAAAACGAGGTATCTCTTACTTCGGCATTGTTTATATACAATATATGTAAATTGTTTAAATAAATTCTGAGTTTTTGGCATCATGAATAAATGAGTTATCATTAAAAAATGCCATGAGGTCGATTGTTTGATATACAACCAAAATATGGAGTCATAAAGTCAGGCGCAGCGTAGTGTCCGAATATTTTTGGGAGTCACTGTATATATATATATATCTGTATATTCATTATTGTGCCTAGTCACCCTCTTACTCATATTTCGAAACCGTCGTTTCGAGGTGGGCGGTATGTTTAGGCATGACCTTGGGGAGCCCCGCGGAGGCGGAGATGTGCGCATTCACCAACTAGTGTTTTTTTTCTTTATGGTTCATGACAGAGTTTTATTCCTTCTCTGTGTTTCTCTTTTACGACGCGGAATTATCGTTAACGTAGTACACTTAATATTCAGAGGCATCGATTAATTTCCAACTTGCATTGAGGGATGTTCTCTTTTTTTATGGTTTATGGCACAGTTCTGTTCTTTTCTCAAATATTCCTTACTGCGCATCTTCGTGTCCGTCGTAAGCTGTTTCCGAGAACCCGCGTAGCGTTCCTAGTACTTCCGCCGTCTCCCCGAACGCCTCGACCCCCCATGGTCTGCATGTCGATCCCGTGACATCGCGTGATGTCCCGGAACCAATAGCTCCCGATCGATGGGCCGCCCATGTGACCGCTCGCCAATCACTTACTTAATATTATGCTAATTTAGCGCCCTCTTTTGCGATGTATCGCGGACAGGTACGCGCTCCTGTGCCGCACTTCCTCACTCTGTTCTCTGCCGTGATTACGTCCGCATCACGTGCCGTTGTTCTTCGTGTTGGTCGCGCGCACCAACACGCATCTGAGTCGATCATTATAATTACTATATCAACGTAATTATTGTTCCCGGTGTCTGTTCACGACCCGTGTCTTTAATCGTGTGGTTTTGTTCTAATACGCGTTCTGTGATTGTGACTTTGTAGACTTAAGTTTAATAAAGTGTGTTATTTGGACTTGACTCTTTCACCGCCACGTGCACCGTACCGGTTATCCAGCCGTATCCTCCCCATCCTTCAAATACACGCAGTTCCCCTTCGGGAACGTCCCAGTTACAAGTTCGCGAGTCACGTCCGCTTGGGTTCGCGAACAGTAACAATTTCAATTTACAATACAACAAAAAGAACTTTCCAAAAAACAGTATTATAAAAGAAATAGAATATGCAATAGACAAGATAGAGAATAACAATACAAAAGAACAAATACGACAAGGAACAGCCAAACTAATACACAGATACAGTAACACAAACACAATACTGTTACGTCATCAGACTACACGCTTTGTTAATAACTTTCATTGGACCCATGTCTCATGCGGACACGTGGGAAACTTTCTCTGGGAACCCTCTGTTCCCAGAACCCTTAAAATCAAACCAAGCGCGAGCACGTAGTCAAGGGTTTCATTTATGGCGACGAGAAACAAGCACGCGGACTGTTTAGTCTCAAACCATCCCGAAAAGTCGCGAGGCGACACCTCAGTTCCGGGAAATAGAGCGAGAAACTGCGACCGACCAATCAATGTCTTGGACCCACCCACAAGGGCCCATGGGAACGCCCCGCGAGGCCCCCAAATTCGGGGGTACGAAATCGTCGTTCTTCCGCTCGCTCAATTTCCCGACACTTCAATTTTTTCCACCGAACAAGTCACATCTAGAGATTCTAAGCCTACGCTCCAGCTCAGCTTATATCTTTATTTCCTTGTGTATCTGTTCGGGAATCTCCCGAATTAATTGGGTCACCGGCCACAGGACTTCGGCGGCAGCAGCTCCTGAGCGCCCGAAGTCACATGGTGTGACGTCACGCTTCTCGCCGGCTACCGGTAGCCCACGTGCGACCGGCGCTTCACTTTACGTATCGTTCAAATTGCGAACAGACGTGATTTATAACCGTTTTGTTAGTGAGTAGTAGTTGTGATATCCTGCATCTTTCTTGTCATCCACGAGATTATGTAAGTTCAACAATTACCATTTGAATCTCGAACAGTAGTTCTCTGCACAGAAATGCCACATAATTAATATAATTATGTGGCAGCTACATTGCGGCGCAACGTGGTTCACTTCGTGCTTCTCAATCTCATATTCAGTCCTCTGTGCATTAATATAATCTCGTGGACTTTATTCTCAAATATACAACTCAATCTCGAAATCTCGCTAACGAAACTCACGCGATCGACGATCAAATCTCAGAATGTGCTCGCTCGATAGACTATCAGACTCTCAAAATATACCTGAGAATAAACAACATTTTAATCATTGTGAATTTTACTTGTCTCAACCCCGGCTTAACACCATCGCGGCAATTATCTCGAGATAAAACACCGAAATCTCGAACATTTGGTCCTTTGAGCCGGATCGGGGTAAAACTTTATGTGAAGTGCAGTGGTCAAATTCTCAGGGTACATGACTTTTGTGCTTATAAACTTATTTGTGAGCCAAAATCATCTCATCGGTATCGTGTATAACACGTGCAGCCTATTCGAACTCGAGCCATGCGGTCGTTAGCCGGGTCAAAACCGTTGCGTCGCAATTGTGTATTGTGTTTAGAGTCAGTGAAGGTGACTTTTTTCGTGACTCTTATTGTGGACACTTTCGCGCCGTTAGCAACACCGGCGGATCTCTCATCCCCACCTTGAGATTATCACGTGGCGGACCAGGAGAAGGAGGAGGCTCCCCCTCCTTTATCGACGACGAAGGAGAAGGAGTTGAAGACAGAGAAGGGGAAGCCCGCAGCGCGAGCGTTATCTCCCACCAAAGCCGACCAGCAGACGACACCGACGGTGACAGTTCAGGCGGTCACCCCTCCTACGGAGACGGTGCGACGCACCAGGGCCTCATCACCTGGACTTCCGAACGATCTTATGTTTAAGACGAGAACCCAAATCGGTCGGGTCGCCAACATGAGAAGACTTCTCGAAACGGTACCCGCAGACGACGTCCTCCTCCCTGTCGAGGAGATACAAAAAATTAAGGCTCAGTCGGAGGAGCTCATCAAAGCTTTCAAAAAAGAACACGCCTACATCGAGGTGTCGTGGCCCCGCGGGTACGACGACCATGAATACGTCACCGGCGATTATGATCAGGCCGCCAGCGCGCTGGCCATGGAGATCACCCGACGACTGAGCAGGCTGCAGCACCACGCAACCGTCGAGTTGCGGAAGGCAAACCTCAGGGAGAGGATGGGAGCACCACCGCCGACGC
Source organism: Anoplius nigerrimus (assembly GCA_914767735.1). NCBI lineage: Eukaryota > Metazoa > Arthropoda > Insecta > Hymenoptera > Pompilidae > Anoplius > Anoplius nigerrimus. The sequence goes on from OU612087.1 coordinate 10,436,858, forward strand.
CGAAGCTGCCTAAAATCTCACTGGGAGGGAGACTATACTAATTGTAAGTGGGCAGCGTTCAGTGATCTGTTCACGTCACTGATCGTTAACAACGAGTCCATCAGTGACGTTGAACGGCTCCAGTATCTAAGGGGGAGCCTGACAGGTGAACCCTTAGAGCTAATCTCGTCCCTCCCCATGCAAGGAGACTCCTTTGCACCATCGTGGGAGCGGCTGCAGCAGCGCTACCACAACAGGAGGGCTCTGGTCCAGGCCCAGATATGCAAGCTGCAATCGATGGTCCCTATAAAGCAGCGTACTGCCAAGGGCTTAAGGCAGATCATCGCCACGGTCCGGGACGTGGATACCGCGCTCTCCTCACTGGCAACGTCAGAGGAGATCCATGCCGCTATGGTGCTGTACCAGGCTGTCCATTGCATGGACAAGGCAACGAGGGAGGCCTGGGAAATGCATGTAGGGTCGATTGACAGTCTTCTTACACGCAGACAGCTCGTCAATTTTATGACTAACCAGGCAAGGGCCATCGAGGCTGCGGAGGCTGCTGCCGAAGGTTCCGGCCAGCCCCACAAAGGCACCCACGGCTGCACAAGTGGTGAGTGCTCAGCGAGCCTCCCACTCTGCAGCGCAGGCACGTCCACCATTACAGAAGAATACACCAGCTGGGGAAATAGCGGATTCGAAGGCGAACGAATGGTATAGGGTGTTGATGGAGCAGGGGAGGCTGGGGTACATAGAATGTAGGAGGTGGTCGGAGCAAAGAAAGAGGAGGTTGGCGAGAGCGAGGCTGGGGAATGAAACAAGAATGGCATCATCCCGGCAAATCTCGCGAGATAAAACACCGAAATCTCGAACAGATAAGTATTATTAATACTAGACTAAGTCTACCGTAAAACATTGAAGACTAACGCGTCTTGTATAAATTGGTAAATTTTTTTATGTTCCATTTTATGTACCAGGGTTTTACATTGTAAAATTCTTTTTTAACCGTTTTTAAATTGAAGTTTTAGTATAGATAGAGAAGCTCATATCCTCAGAAGTGCAGCCATCAATAGGATCAATGTGCCAGTGTACGGACAGAGGTTGACGACACATTTAATCAGAATGGTCAATTTTGCTCTGAGTCATCCCTCTATTGCAGCATCAATCAACATAGATGACATAAATACAAATTCAGGAATACCCAGGTTATTGGAGGAACCAAATGACATAGCGGATAAGTTTGCGGAGTATTGCTTGACAGAACACATTAAACGAGCGGTACGCGGAGATCCTACAAAAGTGTATAATCTGAAGTTGAAAACTGTGTGCTTATTCTTAACTATGAATTGAATTAAGGATGTAGAGATAGAGTCTATAGAAGGATTAGGGTTTAACTCTGATGTCATGATAGTTGAGATGGCTGATATTGATAGTGATCAAGAAAGATACATGCCATCTAAAGAAAACTTGGATGATAACCTCTTGTATCAAATGTTGTCTCACAAAATTCTTCCAGTCGGGTTCTGAATGATCACATTTGAAGTTTTAGTAATTACAGACTTTTTTATATAAAACTGTCACAGAAATTTTAATAATTTTTTCAATGGTTAAACTTATCTATTATTTTTTTTATTAACAAGTGATAATTCAGTGTCAAGCATTTCAGGTTACTGATTATACCGAGATGGAAACAAATAAATATTTTGATCGTTGCTGTAACCCATTTAACTTATATAACCATAAAAAGAGAAACTGTAGTAGTAACGTGTGTGAAGAAGAGGAGCGACCGGAAAAGGTAGCTTAGTGGCTAGAGCAACCGAGCGGCAATCGGGAGACCCGGGTTCGAATCCCGGCCCACCCGTGTTACGGATGACGCCATCCGTCGTTTAAACTACGCGGCACCTTGAGTTAAGTCTCTTAGCCCTCTCGAGAGTTGAGGCTAAATTAGTTTAGTGCGCACACACACCGACAGGCGTGTGCTGGTGTAGCGGCTCAGCCGCGAGTGACGCGCGCTCTGGTCACTTCGGCATTGTCCTTTTGAAAGTGAGCGTTAGCGAGCGAGAGATATTGTAAACAACTTTGACGTGTACTGTGGTGCAATTATACTTTATTGTGGAAAATCCATCCATTTTTTACTTCATTATTCCGGTCCTTCCACTACCATTTCTTCCCTTTGCACCCACACTCTTTTCTCTCCTATCCCGTTCGCCTTTTCCTCGCTAAGAGTCATCCGTTTCTCCGATTCCCGATCCTCAACTTTTTCTTCCCCTTGGGACTGTTCCCAGTCTAACCTCCGCCTTAATTCCCTTTCCCTCTTCGGATTCTTTATCCGAATCACCCGAGTCCGAATTTTTTCCGTTTTCCGCCTCCTGTAAAACGGTCTTCGACCAGCCTCTGACGGTAATCAAATTAAGTGTGGTTTGACTCGTTTTGACTATCTATGCACTAGGTGTAGGCGCAAAGCTTCGAATGTGGTCGACGAGCCAACCGAAAATAGTTTCCGAAATGAAAGTGATGTTGATAACAGCAATGATTCTAACAATAATAATGACTGTTATGAACTTGAAAAAACATTAGGTAAAAATACAGTAATTATTTTTTGTTTATTATAAAATAAAATTAATTTATGTCTGTATGGTAATACATTTTTTTATTTTGTCTATGAAGTTTATTATTTGAAAGTGAAACAGTTGCATCGCAATCAAGTGCTTGTGTCTCAGACGTTAGCGTTGCAACTCAGTTACCTGTAATTGATCAAGCTTTAAAATTACTGAATCAATCTCCAATGGCTCGCCGAAAATTGGATAGTGAAAGTTATTTGTATCGAAAAGTTGATAAAATCTGTCGATATCTAAAAAATACATTCAACATTAATTGTACTGCTCCGAAAAACTTACAGGATCACGAGCGAGATTTTTTGGATCTATTAGAACGATTAAAAACTAAATATAACCATGGGGATACAACGAAATCAGAGAAAATACAAATTTTGATACCGTTGCCTACAGAATGGAGTGTGAGGAAAACCTCTAAATTTATGGATGCCTCGAAACATATGGTAATATAATAGTTGCAAAAAATCTGGTCGAAACAAAAGGTTTGCTTTCGAAACCTCAGACTAAACTAGGTAGTTTTTTTTCAGATTTTTTGAAGTAGTTTGTAAAATTTTGTCTGTATTTATCTAAAAAAAAAATCTTTCAACAGGTCGTGCGCTTTCGATGGATTAAAGTCGAAAATTCTTAACTTTTATATTGACGACGAAGACAGTGTCAATATGCCCGGTTCGAAAGATTATGTTTTCGTTCGGAAAGACGATGGTAAACGGGAACATTTACAAAAACCCCTAATTCGTTCAAACTTAAAAGAATTATACCAAAAATATCGGGAAAATTATCCTGACGATAAAATTGGATTTTCGAAGTTTGCTTCTTTGCGTCCAAAAAATTGCGTTTTGGCAGGAAGCAATGGGACACACACGATCTGTGTTTGTATAATGCGCCAAAATATACAGCTATTGATGCGCGGTAATTAGAAATTGATTTTATACACATCTTAATTCATCGATGTCAAATAATAATTGTTTTTGTTTTTACTTTAAGGTTCGAGTTTAAGTTCTTTAACTTCGCATCTCGAAAGGCCATTAAATCATTACAGTGATTGTTTGAATGTAATTCTGTGTGATACTCCATCATCAGAATGTTAGTTTGGAACATGCAGTGCTTATCCGGGAGTAAACGCATTAAGGGATATTTTGCGAGACATTCTAGATGAGACTGAAATTGAAAACTTGACGTACAAGTATTGGATATCAAGACCACGTACAAGTCTTCAAACAATGACGAGCACTACAGACGATTTTATTGAACGCTTTTGTGAAGATATTTTGACACTTTCACCACACGCGTTTATTGCCAAAGAACAAGCCAGTTTCATGAAATCCTTGAAGTTGTCATTAAAAGACAGAGAATTTCTCGTTGTTTGTGATTTTATGGAGAATTATACATTTGTCGTGTAAAATGCTGCTTCAGGCTTTCATTGGAATAATAATACATCTACTGTTTATCCAGTAGTTCTTCTTCTTCTTCCCTTCGGTTTTGGATACACAGCGATTCTGCTGTATCGACCATGTGTTCCAGTAGTTATTTACTTCAAAGAGAACAACGAGTTACTCCATAAAAGTCTAGTAATAATATCAGATTGCAATAATCACGATTCAGTTTTAGTGTATGTTTTTTCCAAAATTATAACTGATTTTATAAAATGTATTATTGACAGTCCTGATAAAATTTATTACTTTTTTGACGGTGCACCGCAACAGTTTAAAAACTTCGTCAATCTTTATTATCACAAAGATGATCTTGGAATTAGAGCCGAATAGCATTTCTTCGCAACAGCACGTGGCAAAGGACATTGCAATAGTATTGGTGGAACTTTGAAAAGGACGACTGCGAGAGCTAGTTTGCAACTACCAGATGATAAGCAAATAACCACATCATTCGAATTATATCAATGGGCATCGCAATCCAATAGTCTGCCAAACGTTACATCGAGATTTTCGTTGGTAAAAGGTTATAATGATGCAAGTGAAAAAATGAATACTCGATTTCAACGTACGACAACGATAAAAGGAACTCAAAAACTTCATTGTATAATACCCAACGAAGACGGTAGTCATACTTTAAAATTAGATTTCACGTTCCCTTTCTACAAAAGATACGTAGATGATATTGTTTGTGCGGTCCCTAATGACAAAATTAACTACATACTTGATACGTTCAGCTCTTACCATCCAAGATTACAGTTCACACACGAAATACAGGTCAATGATCAAATCCAGTTTCTTGACATTAATATTATTCGAAATAGTGGTTATAGCTTGCTCACTGATTGGTATCACAAGCCAACAAGGTCAAAAAGATATATATCTTACTTCTCTAACCACCCGTTACAGCACAAAATTGCTCTTATTTTTGGTCTAATAGATAGAGCTTGTTCCTTGTCTCATATAAGTTTCAAACAAAAAAAAATTAGTTTTAATAAGAGAAGTTTTAGGAAAGGGAAAAAGCTGGTGGTGCTCTTCTTGGACCTAAAGGCGGCTTTCGACTCGGTGGACAGGGAGGTGTTGGTGAGAAGCATGAGGGAGAGGGGGGTGAGGGAGGGGCCAGTAGTAAGGTGCAGGGAGTTGTTGGAGGAAACGAGGTGTAGGGTGAGGGTGGGAGGGGAGCGGAGCGAGGGGTTTTGGACGGCCAGGGGGGTGAGACAGGGGTGTCCTATTAGCCCCTGTCTTTTTACCCTAATGCTGGCGGACATGGACGAGGAGATGGAGAGGGGGGGATGGGGAGGGGTACGGGTGGGGGGATGTGTGGTGAGGTCGTTGGCGTATGCCGACGACGTGGCGCTGTTAGCGGAGGACGAGGGGGGGATGAGGGCCGTTGTTTAGGATTGGCAATGGGCTGTGCGCCACAAGGAGAGGCTCTCGGCTCACATGAGTCGGCCCTGGCTCGTTTGTTGACTTCCCGGAAGAATGGTCCTCCTCATGTCATTGCCTGTCGAACTCGGGACATAGCGTGATGCCCGGGAGCCAATTACATCATTGTGACGCACAGCCCACGTGGCCCTTAACCCGTTCTTATTTGTTAAATTCGGCTAATTTCAGCGCCCCTTTTCCTTCTCGTAAAGGTCACGCGGGCAGGTGATCGCACCGGTCCCGCGTCTTTACTCTGTTCCGTACCGTGATACTGCCTGCATCACGCGTTACTGTGCTGCGACTTGGTCTGTCTGGCCAATCGTATCCGAGTCCATCAATCGTTGTACATGCCCTAGCGCATCATTATTCACGGCTTCAATGCGTTGATCCGTATATATATATATATAATCTGTAGTCTTTGTTTGTTCCGCGTTTGGTGTTTTGTTTAGTTCGTGCATTTACTATAATAAACTGTGTTGTGTAAGAAGGTGACTCTTCATTAGCCACGAGACCCTCGCCGTAAATCCGACCACATCCGCTACTGCTTCACCGTCGCGCAGTTCCCCTTCGGGAACGTCCCAGTACTTTTCAATTCGCGTCGCGTGTTCACGCGTGTGCGCGAACAGCCGTGATGGCAGGGTTGGAAAGATATTTTGGAAGAAAAAAGTTAACGGTGAATGTTGAAAAGTCAAATATTATGAGGTGTAGGGAGGGGGGAGGAAGGTGGAAGAAGGTGAGTTGGAGATGGGCGGGAAGGGAAATCGTGAAAGTAGGAAAGTTTAGATATTTGGGGTATTTGATGAGGAGGGACGGGAGGCAGGACGAGCAAGTAAAGGAAAGGGTGAGGAAGGAGGCGGCGGTAATGGGACAGGTGTGGGGATTGGGGAAGAGGATTTTCAGGGGAGACTGGGGAAGAGGGTTGTGGTTGTTTGATAGGTTGATCTGGCCGGTTGTGAGCTATGGGGTGGAGGTGTGGGGGTGGAAAGAGAGGGAGAAGGTAGAGGCATTACACGAGAGGTATCTGAGGTGGGTCATGGGAGTGGAGAGATGCACTCCGGGGTACATGTTGAGGGAGGAGTTGCAGAGGGAGATGTTGAGGGGAAGGATGGCGTTGAGGGCGTGGGGTTATGAGAGGAGGGTGGTGGAGGGGGGGGGGGGGTGAATGAGGGAGTGAATGTGTGTGTGTGGATGGTTGGATGACTGGTGGGGAGAGAGAGAGAGAGAGAGAGCGGAAATGGGAGTCGGGGGGGGGGGGGGGCGAGCGCGGAGGTGAGCGTGCGAGCGTGCGGGAGAGCGAGCGGCGAGCGGCGGAGAGAGTGGACGAACAGGCGTAGGATGTAAATAGATTGTAAATAGGTGTAAGTAGGTGTAAGTAGGTGTAAGTAGGTGTAAGTAGGTTAAGAAATGTATAAGTAGTTTTTAAGTAGGATAAGGTCGATTGGAGAGGAACGTTGTAGGAGTTTGTAACCCATTTAGGGAACAAAATAAAGAATTATAATAAGAGAAGTTTTGAAAGAAAATGGTTTCCCTTCCGAATTTGTTAATACATGTATTAAAAATAGAATTTTCTACCGCTACCATCCGTGGCTCGTAGAAAAGAGGAAAGAATACACACGGCGTTTAAGAGGGCTTCTTACGTGGCGTAATACTGTCACTTTTCCGTATATTCACTCATTATATTATCAAACAATATCTCTCGTATCTTCCGGAAGTACAATGTACACACCATTTACAACATTCCACGTATGGACTCTTAAGAGTTTATATTCATCTAATAAGGACCTAGTTGATGAGCTGCATAAAATTAATCCCTGTTACATTGGCCAAACTGCTAGACATTTCAACACAAGGATCAAAGAACACAAAAGAAATAAGTTTTGCAATAGTAACCAGTACACTGCTCTCACGAAACATAGTATAGCGAAGACCATTTTTTTTACTTTGATAACGCAACAATTCTGGACACACAGAAAGACCAGACGTTGAGAAAGTTTCAGGAGACTATTGAAATCATAAGGCACAATACTTGTGTTGATCTTAAGTACGAAAAACCAATTGTCTATGATTACTACATCCATTTGTTCGAATGAACATAGATGCCCGGATAACAACACCGGGGATATGAAGACAATTGTTGGTCACCTTTTCTTTCATATTCTTCTAATTTTTCTTAAAACGTTTCTGGTTTATGTAATTTACATCAAGTCCTGTGCATTGTCATCAACAGCAGGGTGGTTCTGTTCTTTCTGTACATCTTAAATCAATTTTGGTCATATTAAGTATATATAACATAAATACATAAATGCAAATGCGTATTAACTACCGCCTTTAAGAGCTGAGGTGATTGGCCACAGAATATCCATACGTCACAGCAGAAACACTTACAGGACGTATCACTCCTGTTAGGTGGCAGGGGTAGGGATAGGATAGAAAGAGACGGGTCATCGCAATAGCACGCCTTTACCGAACTCGGCAGTCGGAGCACGTACGCACAACAATAATCATGTACGAACGGAAGGTCAGGGTTAGAGCCCATAAGTTAATCAGATTACGTTTTAATCCTTTGTTTTATTAATTCCACTGTCCATATTACGTCCATTGTGACACTGCCTAAACTCCAACATATTGGGTTGGCAACTACCTAAATGATTGCGGATTTTGTCGATAGATGGTCTTTACACTTTTTTTTTTAGGTTCGTTAACGTGTTTAAATCACCTAATCTATACTTTTTTCTTGTTGTTTGGACTTCTACCTTTAATTTAGTACAAGAATTATATCGATTAGTACTTTAGTTTTGTTATATATTTGCGCTAAATTACTTGATGGGCAGGCAGAGAGGAGGGAGGGAGGCGGGAGGTATAGCATTGTTTATAGACTTGAAAGCAGCGTTCGACTCAATTGATAGGAAGAAAGTTGCAGAAGCAATGAGGGAAAGGGGGGTAAGGGAGGGACTGACCAGGAGGGCGGAGGAGATCATGAGGGAGATGAGGTGCGCGGTAAGGTATGAAGGAGAGGGGGGAGAGAGGTTTTGGCTCGCAAGGGGCCTGAGACAGGGATGTCCATTGAGTCCCATGTTATTCAATCTATTATTAGCGGACATAGAAGAAAACATGGAGAGAGGGAAATGGGGAGCAATCCGGCTGGGGGGAAGAAGAGTATACACACTATCATACGCGGATGACGTGGTGGTGATGGCAGAGGAGGAGGATGGGATGAGAGCGCTAATACCACGACTGGAGAGATATCTGGACAGGAAGGGCCTGGAACTGAACACGAAGAAATCAAAGATAATAAGGTTCAGGGAGGGGGGGGGGGGGGGGAAGGAGAGCGGATTGGAGGGGGGGGGAAGGTTGGAGGAGGTGAGGGAGACAAAGTATTTGGGCTACGTTATCCAACAAAACGGGAGTCAAGAGGCACACGTTAAGGAGAGGCTAAAGAAGGCAGCAGTGGTAATGCGGGAGGTATGGGGCTTGGGGAAGAAGATATGGGAGAGGGAATGGGAAAGGAGAATCTGGCTGTTCGATACCCTGGTGTGGCCAGTAATGGGATACGGAGCAGAGATTTGGGGATGGAGAGAAAGAAAAGAGGTGGAGAGACTGCAGGAAAGATATTTAAAATGGGTAATGGGAGTAGAATGGGTCACACCGGGGTATATGGTAAGAGAGGAAATGGGAAGGGAGCTGATAAGGGTAAGGGCAGGCAGGAGGGCATGGAGATATGGGGAAAGGGTGAGAGAGGGAAAGGGAGGAGAAATAGCAAGGAAGTGCTGGGAGGAGATGGAGGAGAGAGGGAGAAAAGGAAAAGCAACAGGAAGATGGGAGATGGAAAGAAGAAGATTCTTTGAATTAAGAGGATTAACAGAGGGGAACGAGGAGGGTTTTGAGGAGCTGGAAAGAAGGGATAGGGAGATGCAGAGGAGAGAAAGAGAGGAGAAAATAGAAAAATCAAGAAGTAATGAGTGGTACGGGAGAATAAAGGGACAAGGGATACCGGCTTATATAAAGAACAAGTTGTGGTCGGACAAAAGAAAGAGGAGGATAGCGAGGGCCAGAATAGGGAATGAAGTAAAAAGGGGGAGATATTGGGAGGCTGAGAAGGAAAGGGTTTGTAGAATATGTGGGGAAGAGGAGGAAACGTGGGAGCACGTGCGGGAGAGGTGTGAAGGGTGGGAAGGAGATCAGGGAGATAGAGGGGCATGGAGGGAGAATGCAAAAAGGGTGTTGGGAGGGGGAGGGGAAGGAGAAGAGTGGTTGAGGAAACTAGAGGAGAGGAGGAGAAGAGTAGGGAAGGAGAAGGAAGAGGAGGAAGGGGGGAGGAGAATGGTGGAGGTGTAGGGAGGGATGAGGAGAGAGAGAATGAGAGGAAGGAAACGGAAGTCACGGGAGAGAGAGAGAGAGAGAGAGAGAGAGAGAGCGGGAGAGGGGGGGAGAGAGAGTGAGAGAGAGAGGACGGGAGAAGGTGTGTGCGGAGGAGAGGGGAGGGATGGGGGGAGAGAGGGAGAGCGATGGAGGTCAGGAGGTGGATGTAGGCGGTAGTGGAAGAGCGATAAAAATGCGGAGAGTGTAGGTTAAGTTAGTCGTATAAGACGTAGCGAAAAGGCGTAGCGAAAAGGCGTAGTGATAAGGCATAGAGTTAAGAAATAGAGTAAGAGGCGTTAGAGAATAAGAGGATACTGTAAGGAAACTGTAACCCAGAGGGGATCAGTAATAAAACCATACATACATACATACTTTAGTTTTGTTTTTATCGCAATTTAAAAATGGAAGACAACACGTGCATTTCAGACATATTATTTGTATTATTTCTGAAAAGGCAAGAACGCATCGCAGGCGCAAAAGAAGTCATGGGTTATATGTGGGAATGAAGCCTTGAAAGAAAGGCAGTGTCAAAATTGGTTTGCCAATTTTCGTTCTGGTGATTTTTCACTAAAAATGCTCAACGATCTGGCCGTCCAGTTGAACTCGATGAGACCCATATCAAGGCCATTATCGATTTAGATCGTCATAGCACAACATGTGACATTGTAGAGAAGCTGAATGTACCGCATACATGCATTGAAAAAATAATAAAAAAATTTTGGGTCTTCCTTCTTATTTTAAAACTGTTCGCGAATTATGTTAATTTGCCTGAACCTCCGATGGGTAGCGCGTCCGTCGCGCTACCATCCAACAGCGAGCGCTCCTTATCCTAAAAGTGCTTATTAATAATGGCTCCGACGCACTTATTGGTCTCCTTTCCGTCCGATCATGCATGATTGGCAAAGGCGCCGTGCGCGCTCGCGGGTTCCCCCTCCGACACTTGCCATTGTGACATAGTGAGCGAAGGAGTGCGAGAGAGAGACGAGAGTGTGAAGAATATAGAACAGTGTGTGAGAAAGGTGATTGCCATTTATTCCGACCATTTACAAGACGCCTTCTCCTCCTAATCCAAGATTCCGGAATCCTTTACTCTTTTCCGCTCCTTCTCCTAACGCAAGTCCTCCTTCCGTGACCTTCCGCCTCCTTCAAATTCCCTCCCGATCCACCATCCTACAGTAATCCCTTTGGTTCACCCGTGGGCTGTCCACAGCCCAGAACCAGCGTTCCGTCTGCCGGTATCGCAGACAAAAACCGCAATCACTTAGTTGCCAACCCAATAGTTAAAACCAATTTAACAACGGCGACACAGTTTCATGATCGTGAGTATAAATTCATTATTGGGTCCGGTTTATTGATTTCTTACTGTTTGATTGTAGATAATTGAATTGATTCATTTGAAATACACTATATACAGTCGGTCACGAAATCATTCGGACACCACTGTTGGACCGACTATTATACTCTGTATTTAACATAAACATACAATTACAAAAATTAAATACATAACATATATTACAATAGAAATGAATGCAGAGGAAACGGAAGTCACGGATGAGAGAGAGGGAGAGAATGGGGAGAGTGCGGGAGAGAGAGAGGAGAGGATAGCGTGCGATAGGCGAGCGAGCGGAGAGGAGCGGGCGAGCGTGCGAGAGGGCGAGCGTGCGAGCGGTGATAGGAGTAAGGAGAGAGCGGAAGTAGAGAGTAAGAAAGTAGAGATAAGGTAGAGTAAGTAGGTTAAGGTAGCTGTATAGGAAAATTGTAACCCGTAAGGGATCAATAAAGATTACAATACCAATACCAATATATTACAATAGAGTATGTAGTTACTGGAAAGACACGAAACATTTATATATAGTATTTGTGTCGGTAAATAATACGGGAAAAACAAAGAGGCTGCTCATTTTTACCTCACGAAAACATTCGGACACTCACGGACTACGCACACATATTAAAGAAAATTCTAGTTACAATGAGGTCGGTGAAACAATGTTTATAAACACAGTAAGTGGCCTTGTACTAAGGAATAGCAGAGTCTCAATATTTGTTATTCTTAGTTCAATCTTCTTCGCAGTGGGTCGCAAAAGTAAAAACACGTCGTTCAATATGCGGCAGTTAGTAATATTTCATTACGAAAAAGGAAATTCCTACAGAAGAATTTCTAATATGTTAAATATTCGTAAAAGTACAGTGTGGGACATTGTCCAAAAGTATAAAAATGAAAATGGAATTGAATCTGTCCCTCCCACTGGACGAAAACCAATCCTAAGTATTCGCGACAAACGGTCCGTTATTCGAAAAGTTAAAGGAAATCCAAAGATAAGTGCGCCAAAAATAGCAGCCATGCTCACACGAAGAACAGAGAATCTCCGTGCAGCCTAAAAATGTGAGAAGAGTGCTTCGATCAGAGGGCTATAATGGGAGAATAGCCTGAAAGAAACCGTATATTAACGCAACAAATAGGAGGAAGAGATTGCAGTTTGATCAGGAGTACATTTTAAAAGACAGTGAGTGGTGGCATCGGTGAGCGATGTAATTTTTGCGGATGAATCAAAATTTAATATTTACGGATGCGAGATTACAGGGGGGTGGCCGTGACACAAACGGCGTATAAGATCTACGCGGCGGTTTTGGCGGAGAGGTTGAGGATGGAGGTGGAGAGTCGGGGATTGCTTCCACCGAATCAGGCGGGCTTCAGGAGGGGTAGAGGTTGCATGGATCAGGTATTCATATTGAATTACCTGATCAATAGACAGATTAGAAGGAAAGGGAATAAAATGGTGGTACTGTTTTTAGACCTGAAGGCCGCCTTTGACTCGGTGGATAGGGAGGTTTTGGTGCGGAGCTTGAGGGAGAGGGGGGTAAGGGAGGGTCTGGTGCGGAGGTGCAGGGAATTGGTGGAGGAGACGAGATGTAGGGTGAGAGCGGGAGGGGAGGTGAGTGACGGATTCTGGACGGCCAGAGGGGTAAGACAGGGGTGTCCAATTAGCCCCTGTCTGTTCACCCTATTACTGGCGGACATGGATGAGGAGTTGGAGAGGGGTGGATGGGGAGGGGTACAAGTTGGAGGGAGGAGGATCAGATCGCTGGCATACGCCGATGATGTGGCGGTGCTGGCGGAGAATGAAGACGGCATGAAGCGAGTAATCTCGACAGTCCGTTACGGTGACGGTCTTTAAGTATATCTAAGCGATTCTGTTAGAATCGCAGGCGGGATTTAGAACAGGGAGGGGCACGGTGGATCAGATCTACGCACTGATCTACCTGGTGCACAGACAAATAGGACGGGAGAAGGGACAAATGGCAGCGACATTCCTGGACATGAAGGCAGCCTTGGACGCCACCAATAGAAAGAAGGTGCTGGAGGCAATGAGAGAAAGAGGGATAAGGGAGGGTCTAATAAGACGAACAGGGGAGTTACTAAGAGAGACGAAAAGTAGGGTGAGGGTGGGGGACGAATGCAGCAAGGAGTTCTGGACAGTGAAAGGACTCAGACAGGTATGCCCGCCGAAATTAGGGAAATATTGTAACGGTATCCAATCCGAGGCGAATCTGCGGTATAAAAGTGTAAAGGGTGTACTATGGTATAAGGGTAAAGACAATAGATGGAAGGCTTGTGTCCCTAGTGAATTAATCCGCCCGTTAGTTCGCGAAGTGCACGAACTATACGCCCACATGGGCAGTGGGAAATGTGAAAGACTTGTAAGCGAACACTTCCATTACCCCCGACTAAGTAGGATCAGCCGTCAGCTAATCACTTCCTGCGATACCTGTCAGCGAACCAAGGCGAGGAACAGAGGAATATACGCCCCACAGATGTCAATAACACCAGAGACTCCGTTAAACGTACTAGCGATTGATTATTTCGGTCCTCTTCCAACATCGAAAGGAGGATATCGTCACATCCTGGTGACAGAGGATGTTTTCACCAAATAGATACGTTTATTCCCGGTAAGACACGCTACCACCCATGCTACTATTACCTCTATCTTTAACACTCTTTCTACCAAGAGGTGTGACAGATAAGGGAGAGAGGGAGGAAGGCGGTAGCAGTCATGAGGGAGGTATGGGGGCTGGGGAAAAGATTATGGGAGAAAGATTGGTCGAGGAGGTTCTGGTTATTTGACGCGCTGGTATGGCCAGTAATGAGTTATGGGGCAGAGGTTTGGGGATGGGAAGAAAGAGGAGGGCTGGAAAGGATTCAGGAGAGATTCCTGAGGTGGGTGATGGGGGTAAATAGATCCACGCCAGGATACATGGTGAGGGAGGAGACGGAGAGAGACAAGCTGAGGGTGAGGATGGGGAGGAGGGCGTGGAGGTTTGAGCAGAGGTTGAAAGAAGGGAAGGGAGGGGAGCTGACGAGGAGATGTTGGGAGGAAGTGAAAGAGAGAGAAGGAAGGGATAGGACGATAGGGAAGTCGGAGGAGGAGAGGAGGGGGTTCTGGGTGGTAAGAGGGATAGAAGTGGGAAAAGAGGAAGGATTTGAGGAGTTGGAGAGTGTTGAGGCATGGCACTGGGATAGATGCGCGGAGGCAGTAATAAAGTACGCAGTAATAAACTAATGGGTTTTTATAGTTCATGAAACAGTTTTATTCTCTTCTCAGTATTTCTTTTGCCGAGAAGCCCTTTGTTTGGCGGAAGCTGTGTTCTTAGAACCCGCGTGGCGTTCCTGGTACTTCCGCCTACTCCCCGGATGCCTTGACCTCCCATGGTCTGCATGGCGATCTCGTGACATCGCGTGATGTCCCCTGAACCAATAGCGTCCGCTCGACTGGCAGCCCATGTGATCGCTCGCCAATCAATCATGCCGAATTATGCTAATTTAGCGCCCTCTTTTACTATGTACCGCGGGCAGGTGAGCGCACCTGTTCCGCGCTTTCGACACTCTGTTCCGTACCGTGATCTTGTCCGCATCACGCGCTACTGTTCTGCGACTTGGTCTGACTGGCCATTCGTATCCGAGTCAAGCAATTTCCGTTCTTGCCGCTGTGCAAATTGTGTTACCTGTATATCTAATCTTTGGTTTCTGTTCTGATCTGCATTCCGTGTTTGTGATTTGTTGACTAAGACTTTAATAAAGTGTGTTGTTTGAAACAGACTCTTAATCAGCCACGTGGACCGTACCGGGTATCCCATCATACCCTCCTAATCCTTCGCTCTCGCGCAGTTCCCTTTCGGGAACAACCCAGCAGTAAGTTCGTGGATTTCGTTACCGTGTGTTCGCGAACAGAGAGAAAGGATAAGGAGGAGCAGAAGAGGGAAAGAAGGGAAGGAATAGAGGCATCAAGGTCGAATAAGTGGTATAGGGTAGTGAGAGAGTTAGGGAAGGCAGATTATTTAAAGAATAGAAAATGGTCGGATGTCAGGAAGAGAAGATTTGCAAGGGCAAGGTTAGGGAATGAGGTAAGGAGTGGGTGGTTTTGGGGGGTGGAGGAGGAGAGATTATGTAGACTATGCGGGGAGGAAGAAGAGTCATGAGAGCATGTGTGGGAAAGGTGTGAGGGGTGGGAGGGTGAGAAGGGGAAGAGAGGGTTGTGGAAAGAGAGAATAGGGCAAGTATTGGGGGGGGGGGGGGAGTGGCTGATAAAATTGGAGGAGGGGAGAAAAAGGGAGGAACGTAGGAGAGAGGAAAGAGAGAGGGAAAGCGGAAGAGGAGATGAGGGAGAAGGAATGAATGGGAAGAAGAGAGTGAGTGAAAACGTAGCGGAAGCGGAGGTCGGAGGTCGGATGTGAGAGAGAGAGAGAGAGAGAGAGAGAGAGGAGGATGCGGGAGAGAGAGTTGAGGAGAGAGTACGAGGGGAAGGAGGGAGAGCGAGCGAGCGAGCGAGCGGACGAAGCGAAAGCGAACGTAAAAATAGGTTAAGGTTAGATGTAAGGTTAAATGTAAGGTAGATAGTAAGATAGGATAAGCAAGTAGAGATGTAAGAGGAAGGAGAGAGATGAAGATGTAACCCGTAAGGGAACATGAATAAAGATACATACATACATACATACCAAGAGGTGTGAAAAGACACCTTTCAAATTTTAACTTAACATTATTCTCTATGTTTAATAATTTCTCCACAATCAATTTTTTGACATTTCGTACAACAGTTGTTGAATTAATTCAGCGATATCATTTTCCTCCAGCTCAACCTGGATTTAAAAACGTGCATATGGTATACCTATTTCTATCATGAGGTGTCTTTTGACACCTTGAGTATTTCATAAGAGTGTCTAATTTTTTTATAGGTATTTTATACGTACGCTGTGCATATGAACAAAAAAATGCTAATGCATCGCTTTTATGGAATAAAAAACATCATCATAAGCCGAAAATGCTTCATGGAAATGCTACGATTTTTGCATTTTGATAATAAAAACGAGCGGAGCTAATGTTTGGGGATGGATAAATTTGCTTTAGTACCAAGAGTAATGGAACGTATTCATTGAAAACAGTCAAAACTGTTACAAGCCAGCCGCAAATATCACAGTGCATGAAAAGCTTTTCTCAACGAAAGCTAGATGTGGGTTCACCCAATACATGCCGAATAACCCCGATTTTGGCATCAAATTTTGGTTGGCGTCTGTTGTCAAAAGCAAATATATTATGAATGAGACCGATATCACTTTCATTGGCTGAGTCTGTTATTTTGAAGATGGTTGAACCATTTACTGGCTGCGGCAGAACCGTTGCCACCGACAATGTTTTCACAAGTTCTTCCCTGGCAACAAATCTTTTGCAAAAAAACTCCCTTAGTTGGAACTATCCGTAAGAATAAGAGATAACTGCTAAAATCTGCAAAAATACAAAAGGATGAAATCGAACGATTTACAACGCAGTTTTATGTATCGAATGACTGTACTCTAACAAGCTATAAAAGCAAACCGAACAAAAAAGTACTTCTGCTAAGTTCAAGACAAATCTATAACAGAGTGATATACTTAACGGCCGTTTTTAAATGTATCAATATGTAATTATTCTTCGGCCAAGTCACGGTCAAATCGGACATCAATTAAACTTCACGTTGCCATTCTACAAGAGATACGTTGACGATATTGTGTGTGTGGTACCCTACGATAAAATTGATCAAATTCTTCAAACTTTTAATTCCTATCACCCTAGATTACAGTTCACTTATGAATTAGAAGCCGAAAACCAGATCCCTTTCCTCGATATTAATAGTATTCGTAATAGTGACAATAGTTTGCTGACTGATTGGTATCATAAGCCAACCTGGTCAAGAAGATACATTTCTAATTTTTCCAACCACCCCATACAGCAAAAAATTGGTCTAATTTACGGTTTAATCGATAGAGCGTGTTCATTATTGTGTGTGTGTGTGTGTATAGTTGTTTTTATTGAGAGTGTGAATGTGAGTAAGTGAGAGAGTGGGGGAGAGTAGGAGCGGGAGAAGGCACGCGTCAGTGTCGCGAAGCAGTCGAGTTTCGGATTGCGCCAACACATGGTAGCAGAGCGTGTGGTTAGTTATCAATATTAGAAGTTATTAAAAATATTAGAAGTTATTCAAAAAGTACAAAAAGAGAGTGGATCGAAGAAGATAGACGTGAGTGATTAAAAATTGAATCGTAAAGAAAGTGACCACGTGCAACGAAATGGCGGACAATCGGAATTTAGTCGGTGTTGAGCCGTTTAATAATACAAATTACTTTACCTGGCACGCAAAAATAGAGGAAATACTTCGATCAAAGAAATAATGGAAGAGAATAATGAGAATGAAACCGCCAAAGCGGCCGGTACCAGGTGAAGAGAATTACGAAATAAAAATGAAGGTATGGAATGACTGGAATGATGATAATTACGCGGCGAGAACGATCATCTTAAATACTATGAGTGAAGCGCAACTATTAATATACAGTCATGAAAAGAATGCTGAGATCCTATGAAATTAAATTAAATCAAACATGGCAGCCGAAACTGGACAATTAAAGACAAGATCTTTGAGTGAGTTAACTAATCTAAGGATGAAGGACGAACAGGTAGACGATTATATCAATAGAGCAGAGGGATTAAAAAACAAATGTCAACAACTAGAACGGAACATAGAGGCATACGAACTGAAGATGTTTATTTTGAGAGGACTGAGGTCAGAATATGACTCGAATTTACGGATATTGGAAAGCCAACCAAATGTAACCGTAAACAATATTCGGTACGCATTAAAACAGGAGGAGACGAGAAAAGGTAAAGCGCGTGAGGAAAGATGTGATGAGGATGTACGCAAGGTAAGAGAAGGAAAAAGATATGACATTAATTGCTTTAACTGTGGAAAGAGGGGTCATTATGCAGACCAATACCACGTAAAACAAAAATGCTTTAATTGCAATGCTATAGATCATACTGCAGCGCAATGTTACAAACAGAGGCAGTATGTGACCACAAGGACTCATGCTAACATCAAGGTTAATCCTGCTACAGTGAACAGAACAATTGGAGTAATGAAGAGAGAACTCATATCGAATTTCAAAAGGAAAACTGGTAAATACCCAAAGGTGAAATTAGTAGATAGTGATGTGAGTCGCAACATTTATAATCTTCTTTACAGGGGTTTGTCGCCGGATAGCCCTGAAGGTATAAGATTAACTGCTGGAGTCACGATTGAGCAATGGGCAAAAGTGACGTTGCTCAAGAATGATGAAATTTGATCCTATTGATAATCAGCTTGTGTTTCTCAAGGATAAAGCATTAGGCCTAATAAGATCAAAAGTTCTACAAACAGTGTTTCTTGGAAGGTTCTTGGCGGGAGCCAAAATTAGGTGCGGGTGGTTGGGATTTCAATTGGAAAATACACAATGATGGAAAATGGAATATATGAGTAGTGGACTGTATGGAAATGGGTGGACAATAAATGTAATGATAAACTGGGGTATGTGGTTTTCTGTACGTGACGTCGGATATGATAATGTTATGGGGGAGTAAACGAGAAGGAGTGGTGTTCGGAGTGATAGAAGGGAGCGGGAGTTGGAAAGGAATCTATATAAAAATTGGATACTGGAATAAACTCGCTTCCTTCTTCAGATACGGAAATACTCTCTCTCGAAATACTCGGACCTTGGAAAACACAACTCTCTCTGGAAACACACTCTCTGTTCTTCTAACGGCCCGCGGGACAGGCACCTCGCTCGTCACCTCGGAATTGCCCCCACTCCACGGCTCATTAGTAGAGGGGGGCACCTCGGAAAGGTGTCGCGCTCGGGAGCGCGACGAGGTTCGGTAGCCGAACGAGGCACCATGTCCTGCGAGCTTCGGACACGATCGCGATTTATCCCGAACAAACAGTGTTGACACAAGACCAATATGGAACAAGCTCGAGTTTTGGACCAATTAAAGAGCGAAGTGCTTTGCTACCATTTCTACTCAGTGATCACTTCACTGAATCATTTCGTGAGTACATGGACCGCTATGAGCATTATAAAGTGTGGACAGACACTGTGACCCAGTACCTGGTAATTAAACTCACTGCGAAGGAATTGGAAGAGAAACGATGGACGCATGTTTGATGCACGCCCTGGGGAAGAGCGACACCGGAGAATAGTGCAGGAAGAGAATACAATGCGGCTGATGGATAATAACTTCCAAGATCAATTAATGACACCTGATGAGCTGCAGATGCTCAGAACGGGACGGCGAAAGGGGTGTCTGGAAGGAGATGGTCGGGAGGGTGCTGGGGGGGGGGGGGGGACGGAAAGGGAGAAAAATGGCTGAGAGAATTGGAAGAAGGGAGAAGGAGGGCAGAAAGGAAAGGAGAGCGGAGGGAGGGGCGACGGGGAGGTGAGGGAGGCGAGGATGAGGAAAGGGAAGAGAGCGGAATGAATGCGGAGGAAGCGGAAGTCACGGGTGAGAGAGAGGGAGAGAATGCGAAGAGTGCGGGAGAGAGAGAGGAGAGGAAGGAGTGCGTAAAGCGTGCGGAAAAAGAGCGAGCGAGCGGACGAGCGTGCGAGCGGGCGAGGGCGTGGGAGAGGGGAGAGAGAGCGGAGGAAGGGAAGATAGACTAAGAATAGATTAAGCAGGATAAGTAGGTTAAGTAGGATAAGTAAGATATGTAGGATAAGGTAGAGTAGTATAAAATTGTAACCCGTAAGGGAACAATAAAGAGGAATACATACATACATAACTCTAACCCTTGTGAATTCGTCAACTGCCATACGTTAACCGAGAATAAACTCTCATAATCATTTACTTCAGTTGCTTTCGACATTTCTTCGAGTCACCTTCCATTTTATTTAACAATTCGCGAGTGGCCACCTCACGAGCAGCCCGTTCGCACACTTTTTAGCCTTCCAACAACTTCTGCGGCTGCGAAATCGTAAGTACTCGAACTACGTATTCCCTTCCGTGGCAAACAACTTGGAGTGAATATATACTTTTTCCACTGTTCATCCAACATCCTTCTAGTACTAAAGGATTACAGGAAGAAAAGGCTGGTAAATGAAGAAATAGGGAGAGAAGAATGGGAGGATGGGTAAGACTCATGTTTCCTAAAATTTAATTGCTTCACGTTGTGGAGTTAGGTTCCGCGTTACTCCCTGGAAGCAATGTACTCAAAATATACGGGGGAGCCAGGAGCAAGGGGTGAATGGAAGATGATGGCCGAGAAGGTACTAGGGGGGAAAGGAGAGAGAGAAAGATGGCTGAGAGAGCTAGAGGAAGGGAGGAGAAAAGCAGAAAGGAGAAGGGAGCGGATTGGGAAGGGACAGGAAAGTAATAATAGAGGGGGGGAGGAAGAGAGGATTGGAATGAATGTGAAGGAAGCGGAAGTCGCGTATGAGAGAGAGAGAGAGAGAGAGAGAGAGAGAGAGAGAGAGAGAGAGAGAGAGAGAGAGAGAGAGAGAGAGAGTGGTGAGTGCGGGAGAGAGAGGGGAAAGAGAGGCGTGCGAGAAGCGAGAGGAGAAGGAGAGGGCGAGCGTGAGAGCGGGCGAAATTAGAATAGAGTGAATAAGATAGGTTAAATAGGTTAAGGTAGTAGTTAAGTAAGATTGTAACCCGAAAGGGACCAATAAAAAGGATACATACATACATACATACTTAAAATATACTGTCCTCTTAATTCACGTTATTCGTCCGTTAGAATACGTGCATTTATTTAAATAATTTGGTATCGTTTAGTTTTACTGAATTGGCGGTAATGACGCGCAATGGAGAGCCTCTTCCCCCACTCCTGGCACCTAACGCCTGTGTGCGAGTGTAGTGCTATTGGTTTGCGACGCAATACGCGAGAGTATAATAAGTATACCAATCTCGGAGAGGTCAGTCGGCCTCGGAACGCGACCATGTGAACATATTACTAAGAAAGATCGAGGTGTAAGAGGAAGTGGTTCCATCATGTAAAGTCGTTCACTTGCCGACGAAGTATTTCATTTAATTTTCATAAACTTGTCAACCTCTTTTCATTCTCTCAAAAAATTTTCAATGTTTAATTAAAGTTTAAAAAATTTCAAAATTAACAACATGTGCGATTGTCTCATGTATTATATTATAAGGCCGCTATTGTTTCATGATGAGTAAGTATTATATTGGTTCCCGATGTATTATTCCTATGCCTTTCTGATTTATTAATTGACTGCTTTGTGTTTGTACACTTTTTTCATTTGTTATAAATATTTCAGACATTAAGCTTCCCTGAAGAGGATCCAAAGCAGGATCGAAACGTTGAAATGGTTTAAAAACATGTTTTGAAAACATTGGCGTCCGGCGTGACCGATACAGGGCCGAGATGGAGTTCGTCTCTCTATTTAGCTTTATAACTATCATAATTATTCAAAAAGAAAGATTAGCTGGAAGATCAAATCGCAAATAATTTCGTGGTGTAATTCTAGTACAGACGAAATATACTGTTCATTGGGTATCGTATTGCTAATGTCGCGTGTAAATAAATTTTCTTACTCGGAAAATTGGTTGGAGGACAAAGGGCATAGATGAATAAGACAGTGAAATGTGCCCCCAAACCGATTGAAATTCTGAATGGGCCATTCGATAGCTAATGAAAAAATAAACATTTTTGTGAATTTTCAACTTTGTATCTCTACCGTGGGGGGCGGGGGAGGGTAAAATGTACTGTTCGCTTCTCCTACGATTTTCTCGGAATCTATTGGATAGAAAAAATTGAAAAAAATTAGAGTTACATCTGGTGATGGTGCGCACATTTCAGATTTTTTTTCAGATTTTTATATAATATATCCAACGAGAAAAAAAATAAAAACCAAAAGGTGAGTCAGAAAATTATTAATTTGACAACGAAGGAGGTCCGGATCATTGATGCCGCTTTTACCTGTGATGTAATATTAGAATTAACGTCTCTCTGATTTTTTTCATAATTTTTGATTTGGTGGAACAGTGTCGGAAAAATCAAAAACCGCGTCTCTGGTCAGTTTTTGCCTGTCAGAACACCGTATGAGATAAACTTTGGTTTCCTTTTTGTAACATTACTATTTCATAGGATATTTGATGTTATTAAGTACATAGAACAGTCGTAAGAGTGCGAAAAAACTAAATAAATGGAAAAAGTCAATGTTACAGTATAGCCTTATATGCTAAAAGATTGAAGATCAACCCAAGAACGTCGCTAGCGCAACTGACAAGGTGTCAGTCTTTTAAGTAGGAGAGAAACTTTTTGTCTGTGTTGAGAATGTGTGGCCCTCATTGGTCAATGCATGCATGTGTGTATGTGTGAGTGAGTGCGGCACTGCGAGAGCCTTTTGTTTTGTGCGCTCTCTCCACGCGGAATGGCTGAAGGAGTAAGGTGATTCTGCAGCAACATTGTATTGGATTAATAATAAAGACGTTATTACAAAAGGTTATGGGCCCAGGACGTTAAGAATAAGATAAGTGGATAATTAATAAGCATCGTAGAAGTTAAGCTAAGCACGTGGCCGTTAAGAAAAGGTCAAGACAAGTGAATAATTAATAAGCATCGTAGAGGTTAGGCTAAGCACGTGGCCGTTAAGAAAAGAATCAAGATGAGTCTAAATTTGGCAAGATTGGACCCGTTAAATAAGACTAATTACGACACGTGGCGTATGCAAGTAGAAGCCTTGTTAGTGAAAAATGATCTCTGGCAATATGTGTCTGGTGAAAAGAAGAAACCAGAATGCGTGGTGGGCGACGCGGCGTCGGCTGTGGCTCACAATAAATGGGTAACTGAGGATAGAAAAGCCAAATCGGATCTAATTCTCAGTATTGCACCGAGTGAATTAAAGCAATTAAAAGGGTGTGAAACGGCAAGAGAGACATGGTTGAAATTAGAGTCAATATATGCATCAAAAGGGCCAGCAAGAAAAGCTACTTTATTAAAGCAATTGACTTTGCAGAAAATGAGAGAGGGAGATGATGTTAGAGAACACATAAACAAATTCTTTGATGTAGTTGATAAGCTACAAGAATTGAATGTGGATGTTAATCCTGATTTACTCTCAATCATGTTGCTTTATAGTTTACCAGCGAGCTATGAGAATTTTAGATGTGCAATTGAGTCTCGCGATGATTTACCTGGAGCTGAAGCATTAAAAATAAAAATTCTAGAAGAAAGCGATGCTAGGATGCAAACTTACGCTGCAAGCAGTAACATGAATGCCATGTGGGTTACATCAAAGAATAGCCAGAAGAATGGAAGGGACACTAATTGGAAGAGGAATGAGGAGAACAAGAATAAGACTGAATATAAGGGAAACATGAATAAAAATAGGCAAAACTTCAATGTAACTTGTTATAGATGCCAAAAGAAGGGTCACATTGCTTCTAAGTGTTATACAAAGATTGCATCAGGAGGAAGAAACAAACATTATGATCGAGAGGACAGAAATGCATATAAGGCAGAAGAAGAGGAAACCTTCTTTTCAGCGGTCATCGATACGGGTATGGAGCAACAATGGTGCTTAGATCGACAGGATCGAAACACAAATAAGGCAGAAGAAGAGGAAGTCTTCTTTTCAGCCGCCATCAATACGGGTATGGAGCGACGATGGTGCTTAGATAGTGGGTGTACGGCACATTTATGTAACAATAAAAATCTGTTTGAAGACATAGAACCGATAGATGTGACTCTTAATCTGGCAGATGAGAATATAACAACTGTAAAAGGAAGAGGGAAAGTTAAAGTAAACGTTATGGATAGAAGGAATGAGAAAACAATAAACTTTGAAAATACACTGCTGGTACCTTCTTTGAGAACAAACTTAGTATCAGTTGCAAAAATTGTGGACAAAGATAATGAGGTTACATTCAAGAAACACGTAGCAGAAATTAAGGATTCTGAAGGAAAAATTAAATTGACGGCAAACAGGATAGGTAACTTGTATTACATTGAACAGCCGGATGCTGAGATTGTACAGAAAGTTGAAAGAAGTAAAGCACAAATACAATTGTGGCACGAACGTATGGGCCATTTAAACGAAAAGGATTTGTTATGGGTATTAAAACATGTAAATATTAAAATAGGACAAGATAAGTTGCCAGAATGTGAAACGTGCATCTTGGGCAAGCAGACCGTATTACCATTTAAAACATCACATGATAGAGCAAAAGACAAACTGGAGAAAAGTTATATTGCAAACCCCGAAATCGACACAACTCAACCCCGACGTGAAATACTAAGCAAGGAACTCCTTGAGAGATGGAAAAGAAAGACAGCCCATTCTATCATTACGTGAGATACAGTTTAGCATATGAAGATCACATTGCAAAAGGAAAAGAGACCCTCGCGAGATCTTCAGAATTCTGGAAAGACCTCCATTGCTATATAAAACCCAATGTCAAACAGAAGGAGTGGGTTAGGAGGCACAATGTTTACCGGAAAAAGTTTGGAGATGAAGAGTATCGGGGACCCTATGAATTCGATCTCATATATATGTACCTCTCGACCGGAGATGGAATTTACCTTAAAGAGGATCCACTGTCTTGGGTTCCAGATTCAAAGAAGGTATCACAAATTCCACAACTGTTTATATTGATACACAGAGACTACAATCAAGATTATCGTTCTAAAGCAGTCAACTTTCTTATCCAGAATCAGAGAGAATACTATATAGATACAAAGGACGGATGGAAAATCCCAACAGAAAATTTTATAGAGGGTGATTTCAAAGAAATGAGAAAATCTGTCTGTTATCAAGACCGATGTGTCCCATTAGATCAGGGAAATAGAGGACAAGAAGTAGAACAGACCCGCACTCATCCTTCAATCGAGCAAGAGGATTATTACTCTGATCTCGGGTCAGATAACACTCTTTCTGCTCCCAAGCCGCTTTCCGCACACATACAATGCACTACGAAAGCTCCTAGCAAAAAGTATTACCAGTATGAAGAGTTGATTAGTGATCCTCCTGAGTTAAATCATCTGTCGTTTATCATAAAGCCTCAATTACTTGACTGTGTGATTTTTGGACATCCCGATATTTGCAAGATCTCATCAAATGTTAAGGCTATTACAAAGTAAGGATGTATGTTGCAAGTTGAACAAAGCATTATATGGGTTGAAACAAGCGAGTAGGCAGTGGAATTTGATGTTAGACAGAGAATTGAGAGGACTAGGTCTGAAACAGAGTAAATGTGATCCTTGTATATACTATATTAATAATGGAAAAATGTTGATTTTGGTTTTGGTATATGTTGATGATATATTAATCGCCGGAAACGACATGAATGTAATGAACAAGATTAAAAGAGGGCTTCAAAGAAAGTTTGAGATTAAGGATATGGGCGAGGCGAAACACTGTTTGGGAATAGAAATAAGTAGAAATAAAACCGACATAACATTAAACCAAAGAAGTTACATTAGAGATTTATTATATAAGTTCAGTATGAATGACGCGAAAGGTATGGACACTCCTGGCAATGTGAATGAGAAGTACGAGGTCGGCGAAGATAACTGTGATGTTCCTTATAAAGAGTTAATTGGTGCTTTAATGTATTTGGCAGTGGTGTCTAGACCAGATATAATGAACCGTGTAGTATTTTTAGCTCAGTTCACATCGTCATATAATAAAGCACATTGGATTGGAGCAAAAAGGATTTTGAGATATCTTAAGCAATCTATCAATTTTGGTTTAAAGTATACGAAAGGAAGCAATGAGATAATTGGGTATGTCGATGCGGACTGGGCGTCTGACTCAACGGATAGAAAGTCGTACACAGGGTATGCATTTGTGATGTGTGGGGCTGCAGTTACGTGGAAGTCTCAAAAGCAGAAAACAGTCGCCATGTCATCAGCAGAGGCCGAATACATGGCGATTGCAGAGGCAGCAAAAGAGATTAAATATATTAAAAACTTTTTCAGTGAGATTAAGCTAGATGTAAGCATAAGACTGTTTAATGATAATCAAAGTGCAGGACTACTCGCGCGCGATGCAGTATTTCATGCGAGATCAAAACATATTGATCTGCGGTATCATTTTGTTAGGGATGCCATAAATAACAATGAGTTTGAGTTGGATTATTTACCCACTGAGAGGATGATTGCGGATATTTTGACAAAGGCACTAAATAAAGAAAAACACTATTTTTGTTTAAGTGGATTGGGAATGCGGAGTGTAACAGAAAATTGAATTATTGTCATGTATGCATTGAGGGAGGTGTGTTGAGAATGTGTGGCCCTCATTGGTCAATGCATGCATGTGTGTATGTGTGAGTGAGTGCGGCACTGCGAGAGCCTTTTGTTTTGTGCGCTCTCTCCACGCGGAATGGCTGAAGGAGTAAGGTGATTCTGCAGCAACATTGTATTGGATTAATAATAAAGACGTTATTACAATAGTCTGGGTTTCAAATCTTGTTAGATCCATTCTTCTTGGGGTTTAGAAACGTTAAGGAAAAAAGGGAGTAAGCACTTGAAACTAAAAGAAGACCTCACACGATGGGAGAAACAAATACAAGAAGGTGGGACAATATTTGATAAATACGATGCCATTGACAAATGGACATACGATCGGTTCAAGGAGTTCCGGCAAAGTTTCAAGCAAGTTACCACTCGTTTGCTTCAACAGTGGGCTCTGGCAGCGGCCATGCAGTTTCAAACAGAAAATTTCGCATTTAAAGCTTCGGCCCGTTGGGTGGCAAGCTTTAAAAGTAAGCACCGTATTCGCCAGAGGAAAATTACGAAATATGTCTCATTTCGAGAAAATTCGAATCTGGACGAAACAGTAAAGGCCGCCGAGAAATTCCGCAAAATGATAAAATGCATCGTACGTAATTTTGACACCAAGTATGTGATAAATACCGATCAGACAGGGTGTCAGTACTTGTCTACGTTCGACAGAACGCTAGCAACAAGAGGTGAAAAAGCCGTTTTTGTTAATCGAAAAAGTATGAATAAGACGACGCATACATATACCGCACAGTATAGTATGACCATGTCGGGAACTCTTTTACCGCACGTATTTTTGTGCATGCAGGAACCAACAGGAAAATTTGGTCCAATCGTTAAAAAAAAAGTCGAAAAATTAACAGATGACTTCACGAACGTCATTGTAATCGCGTCCAAATCGGGCAAGTTAACGAACGAATTATACAAATTATTTTTAAAATCAATTATCCAGCCCTACGTGGGAGATAAAAAATTTCTGTTAATCATTGACTCCTGGGGAGGGCAAACAAATGTACAAATGTACGATGATTTGTTCACTACCGACGAAGGCGAGTGTACCAGCACGGTAAAAATAATTCCTCCCAAGTGCACGCCGCTGGTCCAGCCCTGCGACGTGTACTTTTATCGGCAAGTAAAAAACTTTTTGAAGAAAATCCAGAATTGTTACCACCTACTAGTAGTGGAGCCTGAACGGGAAATTTCCAGCAGAGAAGATGCGATCGTATTACATTCGCTGATCCACCATCAGTTGAGCGCACCAGTTTTCGTGCCAATGATAAAGTACGCCTGGTGTGCATCGGGCTTGTCAGCAGAAAGGGAAGTTTTCCAAAATGTAAACGAGGTGTGCTTTCCTCAAGAAGTACAAAGCAGCAAGTGCTTATGCGAGAAACCTGCACTAATACGATGCGCGAGATGGACATCAACATTATGTTTCGTATGCTTCTACGACAAGTTTCACCATTGTAGGGACATTTAGGGGTAAGAAGCTAATCATATTTATATGCAAATCTTGTTAATCTGATAAATGTTCTATTTATTGTTTCCTTTCACAATTTATTGTTTTCAGACACGGCAGTTAAAGGGTGAAGAAAAAGGGTAAAAATGGGTAAAATGCAATATGTTTATGTAATATATAAAATGTAAATATGTGAAAATATATGTTATGTTGTGTGTTTGCGTATAAAATGTAATATGTGTACGTAATATATAAAATGTAAATATGTGAAAATATATGTTATGTTGTGTATTTGCGTGTAAAATGTAATATGTATATGTAATATATAAAATGTAAATATGTGAAAATATATGTTATGTTGTCTGTTTGCGTGTAAAATGTAATATGTATATGTAATATATAAAATGTAAATAAGTGAAAATATATGTTATGTTGTCTGTTTGCGTGTAAAATGTAATATGTATATGTAATATATAAAATGTAAATATGTGAAAATATATGTTATGTTGTGTGTTTGAATGTAAAATGTAAATATGTGAAAATATATGTTATGTTGTGATACACGGCGATATTGGCGGGGAGGCTAGGGGAGGAGGTAGAAAGGAAGGATATACTGGGGAAAGGGCAAGTAGGATTTAGAAAGGGAAGAGGGACATTGGACAACATCTATGTGCTAAATTACCTGATAAACAGACAGTTAGGGAGAAAGAGGAAATGCACGGTACTCTTCGTGGACCTGAAGGCAGCATTCGACAGCGTGAATAGGGGAATAGTGATAAGAGTGATGACGGAGAGAGGCATAAGGGAAGGGTTGATCGAGAGAGTGGAGGAGATACTAGGGGAAATGAAATGCAAGGTGAGGTGCGGGGGGGGGGGGGGGAGAAGGAGAGGTATTCTGGCTGGAAAGGGGGCTAAGACAAGGGTGCCCTCTGAGTCCGTTATTATTTAATATATTAATAGCGGACTTGGAGGGGTATATGGAAAAGGGGAGGTGGGGGGGAGTGAAACTGGGGGAAGGGAGGGTGTATACGATGGCGTACGCGGACGACATCGTACTATTAGCTGAGGAGGAGGACGATATGAGGGCGATGATGAGGAGGCTGGAACGGTATTTGAAGGAGAAGGCCCTGGTGCTAAATGTGAAAAAATCAAAGATAATGAGATGTAGGGAGGGGGGGGGGGAAGAATGAGGAGGGTGAAATGGAGGTGGAAAGGAAAGAAGATAGAGGAAGTAAAGGAGTATAATTATCTGGGATACGTGATTAAAAGGAACGGAAGGCAGGATGCACAGGTGAGGGAGAGAGTGGGGAAGGCGGTGGCGGTGATGAGGGAGGTATGGGGGTTGGGTAAGGGACTATGGGGGAGGGATTGGGAAAGAAGGGTATGGCTTTTTGACGCGTTAGTTTGGCCGGTGATGGGATATGGAGCGGAGGTCTGGGGGTGGGAGGAAAGAGAAGAAATGGAGAGAAGTCAGGAGAGGTATTTAACACGTTGAGTGCGGTGCCGATTTCGCTAGACATTCCGCTCAGCCGGCAGCGCTCGGCTCGGTGTCGCCTAATTGTAAGCGCGTGAGCATTTGATGCCGAGCGCTGCCGGCTTACTATGCCGCGTGACGCAGAGGGTCAACACTTCACTGGATAGTATACTGGACAGTATAAAGAAAAGATTACTTTATTTCACTGCTTGGTTTGAGATTTTGGCTGTGGGAATGGGGCATTCAATGCCCATGTATACAATTTATAAAGATAAGATAATGGGGCGGGGAATGCCAGAATGGCCAAAGGTAGAACATCAAGAAACGATCAGTCGGGAAAAGCCACGGGTGTATAAAGGTTCAGTGCAGCAGAGAGAATTCAGTTTTATATTTTTTGAAAAAGTTTTGTTACCCAACAACTAAAAATGTTGCGAGAACAAAGCGATAGTGACTCATCGAGTGAAATATTAGTACCACGCAAACGTGGGCATGCAGTACCATTGCCTTCTTCAGGTAGTGATAGTGAATCCGATAGTTCACTAAGGGATATCGGAACTAGTGATCCAAACGAGTGGTTTGAACCGCGAGGCAACCAACCAAATATTATATCTTTCACAAGCCCCCATGGTGCCAAACTTTCTAATGAACAAGTGCGACATTGTAAAAAAGTGGAAGATTTTTATGGGCTTTATGTGACGGAGACCATGTTTGAACATATAGCAGAACAAACAAATATTTATGCCACACAAAGCAGAGTGGACTCCGAACGTTAAAATAAATGGGTGCCAACAGATAAAAATGAAATAAAGCGGTTTTTTGGACTGATTTTGTGGATGGGATTAGTTAAACTTCCATCTTTGAGTCTATATTGGTCCCAGGATCCAATGTTTGGTCACTCATTTCCACAAAAAATAATGTGTAGAGACCGCTTTCAAATTCTCTTGAGAATGTTGCATTTTGCTGACAACACAAAAGTTGATGCTTCCAACCGTCTGTCAAAGGTTGAATTTGTTCTAAACGATCTGAACTCAAATTTTAAAAAATATTATGATCCCACCGAAATGTTATGCATCGACGAATCGATAATACCATTCCGTGGACGGATCGTATTTAGACAGTACATGAAACAAAAGAGGCACAGGTATGGGATTAAAATATTTAAATTATGCTGCACTAAGAATTACACCTACAGTTATCGCGTCTACAATGGCAAAGCATTGGACAAAGAAAATACAACACCCACAAATGTTGTTCTGAATTTGTGTGAAGATTTGTTTGAAAAAGGCCATACTTTATGTACGGATAATTATTATACGAGTGTATATTTAGCAAACAAATTAATATCAAAGAATATGCATTTGATTGGTACCCTTCGGCCAAATCGGAAAGAAAATCCAAAGGCAGTTGTGACAGCCAAACTGCGACGGGGAGAAGTTATTGCACAAGAAAACAGGAACGGAATTACCGTCATGAAGTGGAAAGACAAGAGGGATGTTTTAGTTCTTTCGACCAAACATTCTAACGAAATGGACAACGTAACAACTAGAACAGGGGTTTCCTGTAAACCAAAAATGATTATTGATTATAATAAAGGAAAAACGCCCATTGATCTATCCGATCAGATGAGTTCCTACAGCAGTCCACTTAGAAGAGCATTGAAGTGGTACAGAAAATTAGCCTTCGATCTTCTTTTGAATACTGCCGTTGTGAATGCGTTACATATGTATCAAAGTGTAACGGGGACAAAGATATCCATTACAATGTTCCGGAAACAATTAGTAGCTGCTCTCACACAACATTCACACGAGCAAACTTCAGTTGAGGCCTGTACAAGTAGACGTATCCACAAACTTCGGGAAAAAGAAGGAAAGGCTCATAAAGTGCGAAAATACTGTGCTGAATGTTATAGCACGAATGCAAAAACGCTCGGGCGCGACATAGCGAAGAAAAACACGAAAAAAGTAGTTACCTACTGTGATATGTGCAAATCTCAGCCACATTTTTGTTTACAATGTTTTAATAAACTTCATTAAATTTTAACTTAAATTTTTTATTGTCATTTATAATTTAACCCTTGATAATGCCGGTCTCATGCACCGATGTCGATCAAACGAGAATTTCGCAGTCAGTCCCTAGAATCCACGCCGCTTAAACGAAAAATCGATTGCCGGTCCCCAGGGACCGGCGCCGGTCGAACGGAAAGTCCACTGCCGGTCCCTAGGGACCGGCGTAGCACTCAACGTGTTAAGGTGGGTGATGGGAGTAAGCAGGGTAACACCGGGTTACATGGTGAGAGAGGAGATGGAAAGAGAGAAGTTGAGGGTGAGGATGGGGAGGAGGGCGTGGAAATTTGAGCGGAGATTGGAAGAAGGGAAGGGAGGGGAACTGACGAGGAGGTGCTGGGAGGAGGTAAAGGAGAGGGAAGGAAGGAATAAGACGGTAGGGAGGTGGGAAGAGGAGAGGAGGGGATTCTGGAGGGGAAGAGGGATAGAGATGGGAAAAGAGGAGGGATTTGAGGAGTTGGAGAGAAGGGATAGGGAGGAGCAGAGGAGGGAAAGAAGGGAAAAGATAGAGGCATCCAGGTCAAACAAGTGGTATAAGGTGATAAGGGAATTGGGGAAGGCGGTGTACAGAAAGAATAAAAAATGGTCGGAGGAGAGAAAGACAAGAATAGCAAGGGCCAGGATGGGGAATGAGATGAGGAGTGGGAAGTTCTGGAAGAAGGAGGAGGAGAGGGTATGCAGATTGTGTGGAGAAGAAGAAGAGACGTGGGAGCATGTGTGGGAGAGGTGTGGGAAGTGGGGAGGAGAGAAGGAGAAAAGAGGGTTATGGAAGGAGAGGATAGGACAGGTATTGGGGGGAGATGGGAGGGGTGAAGAGTGGCTGAGAAAGCTAGAGGAGGTAAGAAGAAAAGAGGAAAGTAAGAGGGAGGAAAGGGAGAGAAGAGAGGGAGGGAGGGAGGGGGGAGATAGAGTGAATGAGAGGAGGAGAGAGGGTGAGGAAGTAGTGGAAGAGGAGGAAACGGAAGTCGAGAATGAGAGAGAGAGAGAGAATGGAGGGAGAGCGGGAGAGAGTAAGGAGTGGAGAGCGGGGGGGGGGGGGGGCGAGAGAGCGAGCGAGCGACCGAGCGAGCGACCGAGCGGACGAAGCGAGAGCGGATTAGGTTAGGTTAAGAGTAGATATAAGATAGGAGTAAAGGAAGTGTAATAGTAGAGGAAGAAGAAGATGTAAATGGAAATTTGTAACCCGGAAGGGAAAAATAAACTATACAATACAATATGTTATGTTGTGTATTTGCGTGTAAAATGTAATATGTATATGTAATATATAAAATGTAAATATGTGAAAATTATATGTTATGTTGTGTATTTATGTGTAAAATGTAATATGTATATATAAAATATAAAATGTAAATATGTAAAAATTATGTTATGTTGTGCATTTATGTGTAAAATGTAATATGTATATATAAAATATAAAATATAAATATGTAAAAATTATATGTTATGTTGTGCATTTATGTGTAAAAATCGACATAAAATAAAAAAAAAAATTTGACTCCACGGATTCGAACCCGGCACCTTCTGGCAAGGGACACTGATCCGTTAATAATAATAATAATAATGTTTATTAATGCCAATATTACAATATTTGTACAGATTAAACCTAATAAACAAAGTTTCACATTTTTGTATTCGAACCACATATTGGCCTAAAGTAGGCATCTCAAGGGTGATCTTTGTTTTATGTATGTAGGATTGGGTTGTGAAGGCCAAAGATACACGGTGTTTATTTAAACAAAAACGAATATATATTGGGAAAGATATTACAACGAGAACACTTCTTAAACGCTCAACGTCTCGCTTCGACGGTCTTACGATTACTAACCCCCTCCTTTCCGCTTTCTTTCGGCCGACCTCTGTGCCTCCGCTCGTGTGATTCACCTCGTTTGTTTTGATCACGCTGCGAGATCTTCCAATCCCACATTCGGCCCTTCCTGCATTTCTTCGGTCTCCGAAGACCTATGTGATTCCTCATAATTTCATATGGCTTTATATAGTCGGCCGGTGTACTCGATATTGCCGGTCCTTCTCCATCTGTCAGAAGCGCGACCTCGTACCTGCCGTTCCTCCTGGCTGTGTTCGGCTTGACTCGGGGCGGTCTGACACCGCGAGACTTCTCGCCGCGACCTTCCGTCTTCTCCTTTTCTAATTTTCGAATTGTCCTACGCTTCTTCCTGGCCTTTGCTTCGATTACTTTCTTAATTGGCCTGACATTCAAGTCTTCTACCCGCTTTCCGCACTCGTTCACCAGTTCTTTAGGCACCGGAGCTTCTTTTTCTTTCTTTGTTTTCTTTTTATCTTTCTCCGTTGTCCTTATCTCTTCCATACCGTAATCTGAATCTGTATCGTTGGCATGTTCCGCATCCTTACCTGACTTTTCTTTCTTCTTCGACTTTGCTTTCTCCTCGCCAATAATTTTTTCACCCTTCTCCTTATACTTCGCTGCCATTCCGTCTTTTTCGAAATCCTCGTCCTGTTCATTCTCCAAATCTTTGTGCAGCGGATTTTCTGGATCGTTGGTGATTTTTACCTCTTTCGACTTTGAGGATTCTTCATTGTCGGATTCTTCCTCGAAACCTAAGCCTGATTCGTTACTGTCCTCGTCTTCGTCATCTGAATCAGCTTCTGCTTCTTCCTCTTCGTCTCCTTTATGAATCGTCTTAAGATTCAGTCGCTTTTTCAATTTCTGTCTTTCTTTAAGAGCCTTTTTCCTTTTCCTCTTTAATTCTTTTGCTTCTCCTGCTTTAAGAGCTGCTATTCGTTTCTCTATCTCTGCATCCTTCACGTCTTCAGCTTCCGCACACGTCATTGTTTCGTTTTCCTTATCACTGGCCTCATCTTCCTTATCTTCCGAATTTTCTTCTGTAAGACTGATGCATCCCACTCTTTTTACACAGTCTTGACCCAACACCGCGTTGTGTGGAATCGTCCGTTTTAGCACCACGGGAAATTTTAAATCGTATTCATCGTGGGCTATTTGTGTCTCGGCATCGATTGTTCCGGTTATCTTCTTTAGGGCATTGTCGGTTCCTTCGATGAATCCCGCTGTCCTTTGCATCGGCGGATGGCCGGTTTCTTTGTACTTGCCCTCTCGCTTTAACGATATCTCGCTTCCTGTGTCGACGAACGCGTCACACACTGCACCGTTTACTCGTGTCATACACGTAGACTCCCTCTGCGTCACACAGTTTACCTGTGCCACTTGAATATCGTTTTCGTCTTTAGCTCCACACTTACTTGCAATATGACCGTACTGATTACATTTGAAGCATTTCGGTCCCTTGCCTTTGTTAGGGCATGCTTTCGCGTCGTGATCCGATTCGCCGCACGTGTTGCATCTCGCTTTCCTTTGCTGGCTTTCCTTTTTGTCTTCCTTTATTTCTTCTTTCTTGGGATGTTGTACTTTCGATTCGGTTTTGGCTTTCATCCGGTCGTATTTTTCCAGGTTATCTCTCATTTCTCTTAAATTGCGTGCTTGATACAGGATTGCCTTGTTAAATTCCCGATCCGGTATGCCGTCTATTACATACACCATCAACGCGTTTTCCTTGACGTTTCCTTCTTCCGCGATCTCGCGCATTGCGTATATATACTGTCGCGCAGTTTCGTCTGGAAGCCGTTTTCTTTCGCTTAATCGCGCGTGTACTAACGCACTATTCCTTTCGACTTTGAATTCTCTTTTTAGTCTTCGTCTCATCGTCTCCCACGAAGTGATTCCTCGTTCCGCCGCTATAAACTTTTTCGCCGATCCGTTCAACATTCGCTTTCCATATATAAGCATTTGCAGTTCGTTCCACCGTAATATTTCACCCATGTCCTCAAAATCACGGATCCATTTGGTTACGTCCATATTGTCATCACCGGAAAAGTGCGTCAAAGATTCCTCTACGTCCTTTATAGTGAACGCACTCGACGGCGATGTTCTCGCGTATCCTCCTCTTCGGCGGTTCTTCTTCCGTGCTTGCGTCTGCTGTTCTTCTTCTTCTCTTTCGCTTTCGTCACTTTCGCTTTCTGACTCTTCCTCTTCGTCCTCTGAATTTTCGGATTTATCAGAAGCTTCGGCATTGTCTTCTCTTTTTAAATACGTCTCCAGTCTTTCCTTTAGTTCGGTTTTCTTACCGCATGTGCTCAACTTTAACTCCTTGAGCCTCTGCTTTAAGGGGGGAGACCTGTGTAAGTGGCCCAAAAAATCCATTTTTTTTTTAATGCATAAATCAATTGTTTAGCATCTCGAAATTATGTTACCCAAGCCGCAACACAAAATTCCTAAAACTGTAGTAGATATAACCCATTTTATCCCCGAGCGCGCGGAACGCTCTACGGTGGAGGTAAGTATGTTTCGCATCAATGATATCAATGCATTCGCGATAACAGGTCGGGTTCACTTGTATAGAAGTTTAAGTAAGTATATGATTACACGGCTGTAAATATATGAACCATTGTAAGTTTTCATGCAACGCTGCGTGAATTGGAATGTTATCTCCCGAATCAGAAAGTGTCCGCTTATCACCTTCTTTTCTTCCTTCTTACCCAATGGAATAGTAGTGAGTACGGTACGTGTCCACAGTGATATACATTTTGTCACATTATTTAGTTGAGCCTTGAGCAATTCAGAGCGTATTTAGCGAGAATTTTGTGACAGAAGGGCGTATATAGTGAATAGTGACAGGAGCGCCGTAGCCTTCATTCAACAATTGAGGCGAGAACAGCCCGCAGAAAAAAAAGCAAGCTTTGCTGGAGCAATTCGAAGAAGATGAAGGAATTATATAGGGGCCTGGCATAGCAGATTAGGAAAAAACTGATGTAAGTACATCCCAAAAGTGTGATTATATTGTAGCTAATCTTTAAACGCGTTTTTCTCGAATCAACGTTTGGCATATCGGTGTGCAAGATAACGAAAAAACTCTTCAACGGATTGAGTTGGGTTTTTATATACGAGAGCCTGAATATCTTGGCCAGGGATTGAACCTAAATAGACATTGATATTATGCAAATAAATAATTTTTTATGTACTTTAAAAAAGAAATTTTCCTCGGAAAATTGATCTTTTTCAGTCAACCTGCTGCCAAATTTACAATTCTGCAGATTTTGACTTAAAAATAGGTTCACTTGCTTGCGGCATCTCTAAGGTCAAGAATGCTATTTGGATTTTTAATTTTGGATCACTACAGCACACTCTGCACTGCACACCGCAAACCGCTGCAATCGAGGACAGGTCGGTTCAGAACATAAGGCGTACATTGTGACATCGAGTTCTTCCATTTATTTAGTTTTCTTGCATTATTATGACTATGGAATGTAATCAATAACATTAAACATTACATAAAACAGTTATGTGACAAAAATTGAACCAAAGTTTTTCTCATATGTTGTTCTGACACCCAAAAACTGACGAAAAAACGGGTTTTTCATTTTTCCGACACTGTTGCTGGTGAGCAAAAATTATAAAAAAAATCAGAGAGATGTTGATTGTAATACTACATTACAGAAAAAAACGGCATCACTGATCCGGACCTCCTTCGGTATCAAATCGATTTTTTTCTGATTGAATTTTCGGTTTTTAATTTTTTGTCAATTGAATTTTTTGTTTAAAAATCTGAAAAAAATCTGGAATATGCGCGCCATTACTAGAAACACCTCTGATTTTTTTCGAATTTTTTTGTGCCCTAGATTCCGAGGAGATGGTGGGAGAAGCGGACAGTACATTTTACACCCCCCCCCGCCCCCCACGGTCGAGATACAAAGTTGAAAATTCACAAAAATGTTTCTTTTTTCATAAGCTATCGAATGGCTCATTCAGAATTTCGATCGGTTTGGGGGCACATTTCACTATCTTACCCGGCTATGCCCTTTCATAAAGTCTTTTATACAAAATAGAATTTTCGAGATCTACCATCCTTGGTTAAAACAGAAAGAAAAAGAGTCACGATTAGCACGTAGAGGTCCAATAAACTGGTCAAATTCATTTTCATTTCCATTTATACAATCTCTCTCATATGAAATAGCTAGAGTTTTCAAAAAGTTCAATGTTCATTGCTTGTTTCAAATCCCATATAAATTAGGTTCTCTTTTCCCTCCTATAAATTACAATATTGACCTTTTGGCTAAATCAAACATAGTTTATATAATTCCGTGCTTACATTGTCCTGCGTGTTACATTGGTCAAACTTCGCGACAGTTACGTACGAGACTCAAGGAACATAAAAGAAACAAATTCACGAATAGCACGCAATTTACTGCTCTAACTAAACATAGCATAGAGGAAGATCACATTTTTAACTTTGACAATACTGAAATACTAGATACACAAAATGACCACTCGTTACGAGCATTTCAAGAAACCATCGAAATCATTAAACATAAAAATAGTTGTAAACCTTAAATACGAAAAACCCATAATCCATGATTATTACGTCCATATGTTCTAACATTGAACATTGACGGGAGATACCAAGATCGGTATTATGACGGTTATGTGGTGAATTTCCATTGCTTTTAATAGCAGAAATCTGATGGTACTCGTTTTCCTGGGTTTGTCAGCCACAATACACACCTAATATGGTGCATTGTTTTTCGGGTCTTTATATAATATCTGTGTTTGTAGTAAAAGAGGTACCCAGATTGTCATATACACGAACATCTAATGATCATATACCTAACTCTTTTGCTTTTTGCTGCTTTTCGTACATAATTTTCTGGTTCTTATGTTATCTTGAGTCTCAACCATCATCATTATTACTATGTAGAAATTACCACTTGCACATTACAGGTCAGATCAGTCTACACACCACGTAGCCTTTTGTTCGTTTACCGTTTTATTTTTGAAAACTCTTTCTCTTAGATATGATTTGTCTATTTACACCGCATTATGTTCAATTTCTTTTCTCAGCTCACATTTCAGGTCCACCCACACATTCCGAACGCTTTTCTATCTCTTTTTTGGGAAAAACTTGTGCTTAACTTAGAGTCGCTTCATTCTTCCCGGTTGTTCTGAGTGTTACTTTTCTCTGGTACACTTAGGCAACTCTCCTTTCCTAACATTTAATTGCCTCACGAGGAAATTAGTCCTCGCGTTATTTCCTACGAGGCAATAGTTCATCTCAACTTATTGTTAGTTCGCCCGTAAGAACAACAATGATATCATCCTTCTCTCATCTCTTCTACTCCCATAGACCATTACTTCTTTTCTATCTCTTTTCGGGTTTTGCGATTTAACTTAGAGTCATTTCCTTTTTTCACGGCACACTGAGTATGTCTCACCAATGACATACACAGTGTGCTCAACTGTCCTAAAATTTAATCGTTTCACGAGTGGACTTAGTTCTTCGCGTTAGTCCCTACGAAACAATATATGATACAATTAAGTAAACACATGGTTCCGTATAGCCTGTGTATTCCTCGCTGTTTTTTCTTTCCTTTATTTCCACCGGTCTCTTGATACGTTTCAATTTCTCTAAGCTACCGGTTTCGGCTTGCGAATAATTTGCGTTACGATTGAATCTCTTAGGAGATTACTCGTTTAAACGATTGGACCAGGTCTTCCCCTTCCTCCTAACATTGACTGTTTCGGGAGCCGTATTGGCTAACGATGAGTTACACCTCGGTAACAATACAAAAGAGCGTATATCCTTTGAAACAGAGAGGTCAGTCGGCCTCGGGACACTGCGAAAATAACATCTCAAGGAACATAGGAGAAAAGAGGAACGAATTGTGCACCATTAAGAAGACAAATACGAACATCTGATAACGTCAAATTATAATTATTTCTCACGATTTAAATTGATTTTATTGTTCTTTCATTACATATATAATTTTTCTTTCTTTATTCCGATATACCAGCTCGATAATTTAATTACAATATTATTTTGATGCCATCAATAATTGTGAAACTAAAACCAATGCAAAGGACCACTGTGTTTTGTGATAAGTAAGTACTTAGCAATTCTCTCGATAAACTATTTCGTTTTATACTTTACTATTCATGCTCAATTATGTATTTGTTTAACTGTGAAATCAGACCCGTAATGAAACTTTGATTAGTCCCGAACCATTATTTTTGCTTACTATTGTTATTTTTCAGATAAATATTATTTTTCGAAAAATAAGTATACTTAGCGACCGAATCACTAGTTTATGTGTGTACGTACATTATGTAATGTACGTACATTGATTAAGTTTGATAACATTAAAAACGGTTTTTGGAATAAGATACTTAGAGTTGAAATTAAAGACATTTTATATAAACTCAGTTCATTAGAAACCAGACATAAAGCAATACACCATGCCATTTGCACTACTTTTCCTGAACCAATTTTTTCCAAATTCTTCCAAACACATAATTTTCGGCTCAGGAACTTAGATAAATCACACAAGAAAAAATGCTTTAATAAATTTAAATCCCTGCTTAAAGATAGAAATAGAAATTTTGTTGATATTCCAACTAAAAAGAATTGGATAAAAAATTTATCTTCTACTGAGTTACCGTCAGAGGTACAGAATGTTTTAGCTTTGGGTGCCAAGTTCGCTATTCCAATTACTGGCAAGAATGTGCCTATCACCCGGTTGTGTGCTAGTATCGAACGCGCCCTTTTATTGGTGCCAATTGAACAAAAAAATCGTGTGCGTCAAAAAGTCATTCATTCATTAAAGACTTTCATGCTTAGACAACCTTCAGTTAATTTTCTTAATGTTTATAAACCCTTATTCAGAAATATCAAATACACTCAACAATTTATTAAGGATAATCCAAATTTACTAATAGTTAAAGCAGATAAGGGAAATGTTACGGTAATAGTTGACAGAGACAAATACAATAACGAAATTGAATCTATGCTTAATGACACTAACACTTACCAGAAAACAAAATTTGAATACACGGCTACAAATCAATTAAAGAACAATACTCTTGTAAATTTATGGCACAAGAAAAAATACATAAGTGATAACATCTCAAAGGAGTTGCATTGTTACTCGGCCAACGTGGCTACAGCCTATGCACTGCCCAAAATACATAAGCCAGTCCTCGCATGGAGACTAATTGTTTCATCCATTAACACTCCTACCTACAAATTGGCAAAATTCCTTAGTTTTATTTTAGTTAAAGTCATTGATAAAACTCCCTTTGCAGCAATCTATAGTTAACAACATAGCAAACAACATACAACGATACCTAAAAATAGTTTTTTGGAAGCCGTCAAATTTTGTTTAGATTCCAATATTTTTCGTTTTAATAATACAACATATAAACAGAGCTATGGAAGTGCAATGGGTTCACCGTTGTCTCCGGTTGTGGCCAACCTCGTAATGGAGGAATTGGAAGGAAAATGCATTGGGCTGCTTGATTTTCATTTGCCGTTTTACAAGAGATATGTTGATGATATTATTTGTGCTGTTCCGGTTGACAAGATAGATTATGTTCTTAATAAGTTTAATTCTTATCACGAAAGATTGCAATTCACCCACGAAAGAGAGGTCAAAGGACGTATCCCATTTCTTGACATTTTGGTCATATGGGGAACTGACAATATTCTTCTCACTGACTGGTATCATAAACCGACATGGTCAAAAAGATATATTTAATTTTACTCCAACCATCCATTGCAACAAAAAATAGG
This sequence comes from Anoplius nigerrimus, assembly GCA_914767735.1. Lineage (NCBI taxonomy): Eukaryota > Metazoa > Arthropoda > Insecta > Hymenoptera > Pompilidae > Anoplius > Anoplius nigerrimus. The sequence continues at coordinate 10,477,841 of OU612087.1, forward strand.
TCTTATTTATGGTCTTATAGATAGAGCCTTTATATTATCAGATATTACATTTAGAGAAAAGAACTTGAAATTAATTAAAGAAGTGCTTAAAGAGAATAGTTTTCCGGATAATTTTGCTAATATTTGCTTTAAAAAAAGGATTTTTGACTTATACCACCCGTGGAGTACGAACCAGAGAAAAGAACTGATACGAAGAATTAGAGAGCCCCTTTCGTGGCGCAATACTATTTGTTTTCCATTCATAAATGTCTTGTCAAATAATATAGCTCGTATTTTCCGCAAGCACAATTTGCACGTAATATACAGTATCCCGCGTATCCTCGAAAAGTTCTTTCCGCCTAACAAAGATATTATAGACAATAAGCACAAAACAAACATCATTTATAAGATCCCATGCTTACATTGCAATGCGTGCTAGATTGGACAGACGGCCAGACACTTCCATACTAGGATTAAAGAACATCAAAGAAATAAATTTTGTAACGCCAGTCAATACGCGGCCCTGACCAGACACACAATAGACGAAGACCACCACTTTGATTTCACTAATGCAGAAATTTTAGATACACAAACAGACCAGACGCTACGAAAGTTTCAGGAGACAATCGAGATCATACGTCATAGTACTTGTGTAAATCTTAAGTACGAAAAACATATTGTCTATGATTATTACATTCACTTGTTTGAATGAACAGTGATTCCCGATTTTCATCTATGGGATATATGAGGACAATGGTTTATGTCATTTGATTTTCGAATATGATTTTTCGTTTAGTCTCATGCGTCCAACTACATTTTGGTCTTGTTTCAAATATTCACTGATTTCGTTTAACATTATATAGTTTCAATTCTTTATGGGTGTGTATCTTTTACAAAATTTCTTATTTCTGAGTGGTTTGGTTTTGCGTTGTATCTTGTCAGCGGACTTTGGAGGGTGCGTGGGAACTCCCTGTATTGGGTGTGGGTTTGTCTCGGGTTTTTTGTTTAATTTTTTGGATAACAGCTCATAGTTTTCCTTCGTTGTTCTTTTCTAATTAATTTGCTATTCATTTTTTCCACCGTTTAGCCTTATGCTTTCGGTGAGGTTGACTAACCCTCGGAAGGTAGTCAAGTTCTGGTAAACGCCCGGTGTAAGGTGCCAGCGGGATGCTGGCCATCCGGAGTTTATTTCAGTTTAAAGATCCGGACTCATTAACAAAATGAGACGTAACATTGACCTCCTAGAGTTGGAGTGCGGGGTGTTCCATGGAGTATGGAAACGAACCACGCCATACACTAGTTGAAGGTAGTAAGCATTGGTTCATGTACAGACGTTTCATATGCACATTTAGTATTCTTTCTAAGCATAGTTGAACATTTCATAAAATACCGGGGTATAATTCTTATGGTATCTATAATTTTGTGCTTTTCACTTAGTCGTTTGTTTTTTGCAATGTTTGGTCTTTTCACCAAGTTAAATTAATTACTTTTATTCACTCTAAATTCATTAAGCCTCATAAGTTAGGAATAATATCGTGGGTTTAATCCCGTTTGGCCTTAAAATATTGTCATCTTTGGTTTCCGCATTACCGTACTTAACGATTTGACGAATTAGCAAAATTTTCTTACAAAACAAGATCGAATTATACACAATAAGTATGATCGACACTGTTACTGAGACCGTGCGTATGTATTAAGACGAGGATCTACCAACACCTGTAAGACCTCTCATTCCGGGAAGAGTGATTGGAGGGGGAATGAATAAGAAAGATATAGGTCGGTTACACAGTTTGCATATACCTCGTCGTTTAGTCGGACCAGGAACGCACAACAATCAACATGTGCTGGGTGAAGGTCAGGGATAATACCGACGGACTGGTCGAATTCACGACGATTATTCCAGTAAAAATTTTTAAATAGTTTTCCTTAATCTTGTCTCAACAACTTTACTACCGATTAACAATAGAAAAAACCATTGAGCATTACATAGGACGACAAAGTTTAATGATCGTAAGTACACTTCACTTGGATTTCAATTCACTGGCCTTCTCCTCACATTTCTTAAATATTCCATTGTTATGTACCTTATATTTTTCATTTCCTTATTTGATTTTGTTTTTATCCGATACTAATTTTACAGACATAAATTTCCATTCCATGAGGAGGATCCCGATTGGGATCGAAACATCGGAAAGAATTTTAGACTTGTGTTGAAAATTTTGCTTCGTCCTGATTGACCGCATCGTGGCCGTCGATACAACACACTCATAAAATATTATTTTTCCTTGAAGAGGATCCGAATCCGGGGTCGAAACGTCGGAGTAAATGATGAAATTATTTTGAAAACAAGTGCTGTCCTACTGACCGATACAGGGCCGAGAGAGTATATCTACTCATTATTTAATTAAATCCATAACGTTCGATGAGTATTACTTTAGAATGATAAAGGAAATGTTTGAAAAGTATCTACGAACTTCCAATACATATGAAGGCAAAAGGAATACTGACGTTCCATTACGTCTCATTAAAAGCCATTTTCCAAACACATATTTCGCCTCTGAATAAAAAAAAAATCAAACGCGAAAGTGTGTAGTGTGTAGTAAACATAAAATTCGTCGAGAAAGTAGATACGAATGCAAAGAATGCGATGTAGATTTATGCACTGACCCTTGTCTTAGGAAATATAGTACAAAAATTAGCCCTCACGAAGAGGACACTCACCAACACCCATTCTCGCCTGGCCAATCTGGAGAAGTACGGAAGAGAATGCCGACAGTAACATCACGTCATCCCCAGCGTTGCATACGCTAACTTAAGAGCCGAACATGCGTACTTCACTTCCGACTTTTTTGGCCATATAAATGGTAGCGTCGATGAAGTCAGAGATAATCTGAATGAAGTTGCAGATGGATTCGTCCGCGCCGAAGGTTCTTCTAAATTAAGTCCACAAGTGCAAGACATTTCCACGTTCCATACCTGGAAATTTAAACCCAATTAATATACGTAAATTTAAAGTAATATAAGTGCATGGCCGGGTTTGCGTAACCTGTCCAGCTCGATAAGCGGAGGCAGGCCGAACTTTACTGATGTTCGAAAACCTTAGTATCTGAAGGATATCCTGGAGCCTACGTTTCCAAACCGGGAGCCGCCAAAAGTAAAAAAAAACTTAATACTCATACCATAATATCCACAAATATTATAAATAAAATTTTTAATTAAACCATAGCGAAATGTGGACATTTTTTTTTGTTTTTTTTTTGTGGCGTGGTGGCATAAAGGTTGAAAACCATTCGCTTGGAAAAAAACCCACTCTAGTTGCCAACAAACTCTGATGTGACGGAAGCTAATTAACCCTTTGACTGCGGCGCGCTCTCGGACGAATCCATCCATATGGACCGCGCGTTTTTCGCTTGTCAGTCGCTGCGAGTAGTCTTGTATATGGTGTGCCATTGTTGGGTTTGGGCCACAACAGTGTAATATAAAGACAACTGATTGAACGTCATTGAAACAATTGCCGATATTTAGTTGCAATGTTACATTAGACAACAAGTTTCATGTTGAATCAGTTGGCAAAACAGTAATAAAAGAGTTATAGTTAAAAAATACGGAGGGCGTATGGGCTGAAGGATATCCTGGAGTCTACGTTTCCAAACCGGGAGCCGCCAAAAGTAAAAAGGATACAGAGATAGCGACAGAGACAGAGAAAGCGAGAGAGACAGAGACAGAGATACAGAGAGACAGAAAGACAGAGAGACAGAGTACAGAGATACAGAGACACAGGGACAGCGACAGAGACACAGAGATACAGAGACAGCGACAGAGACACAGAGATACAGAGACAGCGACAGAGACAGAAAAAGTGAGGGAAGGAGAAAGAGTTTAATAGAGAAAATAGCGCACATAGTGAGAAAGAGACAGTATTCTTAGTAATAAACATTTCATAATAAGTAGTGTGAGTTTCATTCTTAACCACGCAACCTAAATCCTACACATATGATAAAGCCAATCGATCTGTTAAATCTGTAACGTGGCAACTACGTATGGGCGAAGAACCCCCGAGATAAACCGAAACGACTTGGAATATTTTGGACTGGACCATATGAAATAGTTTCCGTCAACAATGTAAACTTTCAAGCGGTACACTTAAACAGACCAAAATTTGCTAATAATTCTATTGCAGAATCCTCTGCGGGACAATCGGAGGTTTTGTTGATCAACCGAACCTCTAGATGAAATTGAAGAGGAAGCAAAACGCACATCTAATCACGCGAGATCCACGTTCTTTTCTGACAGAAAGTGGAATGTACTCTTTTACTCTATATATATGCTAGGAACTATAAGGTTAATTTGGATAACTAATAGGATAGGGATATTCTCATGGTTGAAATTCTTGTCGTGCCCACTCAGACCGAATTTTGTGAAAAGTCTATATCACTAGCGTTGCCATAGACTCATGCAGTTTTAGATGATCAACCAAAACAAAAGAAACGGCAATCTCTACGCTGCGACCAAGTTGGGGAAGCAGAGATATAGAATTTTCTTAAACAACTGCCGAAAATTCTAAAATAAAGAAGGGCATGTAATAATGTCACGTAATATAGTTCAATAGTAACTCGATGCTCGGCTTAAAAATATACTTGCACCAAGCGATATTTAGCATTGTGAGTTTATCTGACCAGGGCTCAAGTATGCCTCGGATGAGAACGTGGCGTACGTGCCATTCTGACGACCCTTTTTCGCCCTTCGTTAACGTTCGACGATATTCGAATTGACGACCTCACTTGTGTATCCTGTATCTACGGCCAGTAACGCGTCCGTTATTTGATACGTTTTTACATACCTACATCTAAAATAGTATCCAACTGCGAGTCGCATCTGCGCAATCTTCGTGATACAGCCCGTCACATTTACCATACGATATTCAGTCGGTCGTGACGGATCAATGTATGGGAGAATAAAGTCCACTTCATGGTTTTGTTGGATGTTGGCATAGCATAAGAAACATTAGAGCGTCCTGAAATTTAATATAAATAGTTTGTACAACCGTCGGCACGTAAAGGAATCCGTCGGAAATCCTCAATCCCTAAAATTTACAAACCATTTTTATCTCCTGCACGCCCATACCCATGACATCCACCAGCTCATTGCATATCGACACCAGATGATGCGCACAAAGACCATTGTTGGTTCCTCACTCTCACTCTTCCCAAAATGCAATATTCGAGTGGACAACAGAGACGCATCTGAAAAGTTAATTCATTCTTATTTAACACGAATTCCGCTTTTCATCTGCAAACATCACTCTCGAGGCAACTTTTTAGCAAGTCTAGAAACTTACTCCTAGTGTAAGATTTCGTATATTTAAGATTAGCGAGACAAAAGTTAAATTCTTTATAACCCTAAACATTGAAACCCAACACTTTTCAAATTGAATGCGCAGACGCGCCAGGAGTTTACCCAGCAGAAAGTAAGCAACTTACCTACGTTTAAGTAACTCGAGTCCTATATGTCACTGCGATTACGGGCACATGAGGCAGCAGGAAATTCGTGTGTAATCGCTAGCTTGAAGAGCATGAAAAAGAAAGAACTCAAGAAGGGTCATCGTGTAAGATCGGATCAAACACGACTTTCAGCCACCCGAGTTGCTATAATTGTGCCGGCGATCATCCGCTCTTCGAATGCTCGAAAAGTTTAATAACAAATCCGTTGCGGTGCGTATTGGTTTGATTTCGAGTCAGGACCGTTGTCTCAAATTTTTTCGGAAGGGGCATCAGCCCAAAACTTGTGGAGGCAGGAACTCGTGCAGAACCTGCAAACAGTAGCATTATACTCTAGTCCAGCGATAGTCAACTAGTGGTCGTAGAGGTTTTACAATTAGAGAAATAGTACTACGACCCTGCTTCGGTTATGCAGACATCCTTGTTTTTAAGCTAATTTCATAACATCCAACGTTTCGATCCTTTGTTTGGACCCTCTTCAAGGAAATGTAAAGGCTAAACTCTGAATAAACGTAGCTAACATGAAAAAGGAATTGAGAGACCAAGAAATTGTTTTGTACTATTGACTATTGCAATACGAAACGAGAGTTATGGGAAAATTTTAATAATTTAGATGAAAGTAAATAAACTACGTATAATGTTTACAAATTATAATAAGGAAGCGCAAACGTTATTTATATATTAAATATTGACCCGAAACAACTATTCTAGGAGTAAGACTACAACAGCTTCTATGGATTAATTAATTAATTTCTGATATAACCTGACAAAAATAAGCACAATAATTGAAAGGAAAATGTTTTTTAAAATTAATACTCACAATCATGAAAAGCGGTGTCCGTCGATATATAGGAGTTAAAGGCAGATTGATAAGAAATTGTGAAGCCAATAGTTCATGTAAACGGCAGCGTCAAAATTGAAGGTCCGATGCGAAATTAATTAACTCCCAGCTCTTCCTGCCCATGTTGAGGGTCCCTTCTAGAGGCCAGCGAGATTTACATCCTGACCGTTTACTTTGGAGCAACGGCTGACTGGTCTAACAATGAGTACCTCGATATTCACTTAGACGGAACAAATATAAAAGGTGATAAAATAGGGCTTTTGCACAGGTTTTGTCCGTGTGAAGCACTTTTCTTTTTCATTTAATTTAATTGGCTTTTTAAAAATATCGAAATTAACATTTTTTAAACTAAGTAACAAAATCGAGCGAGATATCCAGTATTTAGTTTCGGAGTATCAGCCTCAGGGATGTCATTAATAATTAAATTAATTAAATGTTATTTAAATCAGATTTCATGCTTCCATCTATACAGAGTATAAATGAAAAAAGCGAGGCGTAGCGCTATGTTCTCTCTCTCGACCATGGAACTTCAATGTGTAAACATGTGCAAACATTGTCTCAAAGTTACTAATAAACTATATATCATACCTTGAACAACTCGCTTTATTTAACATGGTAGCAGAGCGTGGTTGTAAAAATTAAAAAAGATCTGAACACGAAGGATCGTTCGAGATCAAAGAAAATGAAATGGGCAGCAACAACACACGCGGCGCTGGGTGAATATATTAAGGATAGGTTAAGTTGTGAAATTCAGTGGTTACTAGATAGTGGGTGTACCGGCCACATAATCAATGATGAGAGTTTTTTTGAGAAATGTATTAAATTAAAGGAACCGACAATTATTTACCTAAACAGTTCTTTGCGTAATTGCAATTATGTACAGCCCTTCGACCTTTATCTTCATTCGCGTAAAGGTCGAAGGGCTGTACATAATTGTAAACAAAACTCTGCGCATATACCATGTAGGTTCAGAGTTTCTGAGACGTACCTGATATGTGGAGTATTCAATGATATCGTTAACCCTTTGACTGCTACGGGCGCAAATGTGCGTCCAGCGAAAGCTGTGGCCTATGGACGCACATCTGCGCTCGGCGATGGCTTCGATCGTTGACTACTGCCTTACTATTGAGTTGGGGAATAAGTTCGTAGCGTTTTTATATAATATTTGCTTTGTTTTACACCAATTTTTTTGTTGTTGTTTGACAAAGTGTATAATATTCATTCGATAGAGCTATGGGATGTATGAATGACCCGTGAGTGAGTGATTGTGAATGTGTGTGTGTGAGTATGATATAATATACTAAATTATTGATTTTTGTTTAAATTAAACTTGTTGATAAAAACACTACGAACTTATTCCCCAACCCAATACCTCCCTTTACCACACAATTTCACCTCACGGCCCTTCTCTGATGCGTCGTTAATGTTTTTCTGCGATGCATCGCCTTCGTCTTACAGCTTCGCTGCGCCACTCACACACACACATTCACACTTTCATAATCACTCACTCACGGAGCATTCGTACATCCCATAGCTCTATCGAATGAATATTATACACTTTGTCAAACAGCAAAAGAAATCGGTGTAAAACAAAGCAAATATAAAAAACGCTACGAATTTATTCCCCAACCCAATATATTTGTCCAGAAATTATTTTATCGTATCCGTGCAACATTCTCAGATACAACATACCTTGTTGCTTATCAACAAGTAAAAATGAAATAGTCGTCGTCTCAACAAGACCGGAGATAGACACTCGTAGGGAGAACAACAAACCCAAAATGTAACAAGAAATACGTTCGTGAAATATTACCAGCGCACACAGCACGCAACCACACAAACACACACACACAACACACATACTCAGCTCCTGAGGAGGATGCCCTAGTTGACATTGAAACATGTAGAGAGAAGAATTAACGTAATTAAATATCATATAACACCTCAACCTTTGAAAAAATGGGCTCTCATTCTAATTAAAAGTAAATCGAATAAGGTTGATATAGAAACTATAAGAAATTATAATTTAATACACCAACGAACAGATTCATATTGCGTAACAAAGTATTCAGTCCCGTACACCGTTCACGCGAAGTGCTTCGGCTCAGAGTACCCAGTCAAAGGGTTAAAAACGTCGGGACTTCACTAGTGTGCGTCTCCCCACTCACACAACCCAGCACCGTCACAGGCCACAGGCAATCTGACAATAGAAATGTAACTCACATTTCAACAAGAATTGACTACAATTAATTGTTTTACAAAGTTTTATTCTGCTAAAGTTAGCGAAAGTCCGTCAAAAGTATTTGTTAAGTAATTATTGTTACATGCTCCAACTAACATGTAATTCTGATTCACAAATTTTACAAAATAAAGTTACTTCTTTAACTTATAAATCACAATATTGTCGAACCGATAGGTGGTTAGAAAATTTTACTACCGAAAGAGATACAAAAATGGGCTGTAAATATAAAAATGTTGATTACCCCTGCTCCAGGCGATTGCGACAAATACGTCTATTTAGACTCGGTCTTATAACCGCATTTTCCAAGAACCAAAACAGTTGAACGATGGAAGGTTGTTTAAACAAATCTGTGTATGGTATGGCGATCTGTGATTACTCCTCCCTAAAAAAAATCTTTCCTCCACAGAGCGGAGGACGGTCTTAAAAGCTCGACACGCGAAACTCCAGCATTCCTAGTCCGAATTTTAACCGCACTGAATATATGCCAGTTTATGAATTAAAATATATAATAAAATTATAATTATATTTTATATAATATTATGTGGCTTAGTTTTAATCTACGTAATCGCGACATCACCCAGTTGTACGACAAACGATGCGTGTCCGTTTCAAGTAAGGTCATCCAAAGGTCGCGGACTCAAGCCGCACAAGACTTACTGGGCGGTGTTTGTTTGTTTAGCCGTCCGTGCCATTCCTATAGCGTGTCGACGATTATTCGACCGCCGCGAAACATTTTGTAAACGTCGCCAACGATCCACAACTTCAGAACAGAATCGCGTTAGACAGCGTAGAAAGGAAAATTTTTTATGTTTTCCTGGGAAATGTTACTCCGGCCTTTGAGGAATTCTCCACATTGTTGTGAAAAATCGAATATGTTAAATTCTCAGCCATTGTATTGTTATGCCACCGGGATCACCCAGTATATCGACTGAAGTAATCCTTTATACTAAACAACCGATAAGTAGGTAGGTACGTACGAAGTTCTCGACAAAGGATTTCGATGCCTTAGCGTCATGTCTTTTCCCGATTCCAAGGAATGAGGGACGCCGTTTTTGTCTGGGGCTATTTCTTAACAAACCTAATAGTGTTAAAGAGAAGAACGAAAAGCGCCCGAGAATTTGTCTTCAAGCCTTCTTCGCGACATAGCACTATAACAAACCCGAGAGTTTCGATGCCTTAACGGCAGATCATTTCCTCGTAAGATCAATAAAATATATAAGATACATAAAAACGGCAGCCGAACTTTCAAGAAGAAAACCTTGTTAGGCGTGCGCCAAATCTACGGACGAATCTTCCCGTTGAAGATAATTCCGTGTACGTAGAAATAGTTAAAACGGCAAGGATTGAATATAAACATCCGATAACCCAACTAATTAAGCTGCCTGTTGCGGCCGACATGGATTCTCGTACCGCTTTCAGCCGCAGGCTATCTGCTGTTCAGGATAAAATTACGAAATTAAAACCATTGACTTACCATAAGACGACAGCCCCCGTATATTGTAATTCAATGGCCAAGGAAACGCTGGTGCCTCACAACCACGACGTCGTACTCGTGTTCTACGTTAGGGCAATGAATAATGTTATTTCTATATTAGAACGTACACCATTCCGAAGCGGTAGTTTGTACAGTATCGCAGTTTAATCTAGCTCACAAGTCTTCTCAATATGTACTTACCTATGTTGCTACCTCGCGTGTCACGAGTACACTCACTCGCGTATATTGGCCAAAGCACGATTTCCTGCAAACTTGTGTGTAACGTGCACTCCCAATGTTCGATCGAAACTGAGCGTGACCACGAATTCTGTCGCAGATCGGTCTACTTCTGTCCTACTTTACCGACCGTCGTTTCTTGCACGGACCGTGGCGTGTGGCATGTAAGAGATCGTAAACAGCAATTCGCGTCTGTATTTTAAATTCCGGCGCTCAGCACCATTTGACGTGGCATACACATCACCTGAGCTCGGCCCAATATACGGTGACAACACAAAAAAGTACTTCTTCCCGTGAAAACTCCTGCAATTGCGCAAGCACGACCAAATCTATCCAACAATGTATGGGACCGTTTATTTTGAAAGTGGTGTAAGTACATTTTCTGCTGCCTCTAGTAAATTAAAGGTTAGCATATTAGATAATTCAAAAATGTTGGAGGAGAGTGAAGTGTTAGAGGACAACGATGAAGCTTTTTCTTATTACGCGCGTCAGCATAATTAAGGATAAAAACCCCATATGATGGGAGTCGCGCTTTTCTGCTGTCTTTTCAGACGTGTTTTTCTTTAATCAATTGAAAGTCCAGAGCGAATCGTCATACGTGCAGAGCAAGCAGTAGTATTATAGATTATCCATCATTGCTCAGGGTCACGCACAGAAATTTGTAAAGCATATATGTGTTGTAAAAGTTTCTGGAATAAAGAATTAACCTGTTAACCGGGGACCGTCCACCATTTCCAATAGCGAAATGATACTTAGTCCCTCCGTATCACTCCGTATCTTGAATTGATGTCGAGAAATTTATGGATGACTAATACCTTTGTAGTTCGGAAATATACGTCCCGACTGTTTCAGGGCGCAACATAAATTTTTAAGGACGTATTCATATGTTTTAACCGTACCCGATATCGTTTACGTTTGACGTGTTTATACGTCACGCTCGGTTAACAGGTTAATAACAAAAAATATACATTAATCATATAAAAACTGGCAATGTTTCTACTAATTCATCAATATGTAATTTAATTATATAAATTTTACTTAGGCGAATTTAACCCTTTTAGTGCCGGACGATGATATATGGACCGTTTATTTTGAAAGTGGTGTAAGTCCATTTTCTGTTGTCTCGAGTAAATTAAAGGTTAGCATATTAATCAATTAAAAAATATACATTAATTATATCAAGTCTGGCAATGTTTCTACGGATTTATCAATGTGTAATTTGATTATATAAATTTCTTTTAGGCGAATTTAACTGAAATAATGTATATTTACGGGCTGCAAATGGACTTACACCACTTTCATAATTAGTCAATTGTAAAAATCATTTTGTTTCAATTCTGAAAAAATAAATATCACTTCAAATATATATTATACTAATCCAATTTTGTTTATAAATAATAAGGAGAAATAAAATGGGACTAGTATTTTATATTTTGAACGTTAATTAGTTTATATTATTTAAGTTTGCTATTAAGCTATTGTTTAGTTATAAGGTAAAATAACTGCTTCAATGCTTATATTTTTCGTATGTAATTTGGTTTGGCATCGTTATACAAAGGTGTTTGGACAATTCTTTCAAAGTTTGGTGGTCTTTCCCGACATGTAAGTGATAAATCTAACGTCTAAAATTCTGTATCCCCCATCGATATTTTATATACAATAGCATACGGCCCACTTTTACAAAACCACATCCAAATATTTTCAACGAGTTTACTTTTTCTCCGTTAGTAATTTTTCTTACCCGTTTTTGAATTGCGATTTGTAGATTCTTTATTTTACATCAAATAAAACGAGAGAATTTCGTGTAAAATAACTGTATTATTCTGTCTACATTGTTTTATGACATCATAATAATCCTGTGGTGTGTACAAGATTCATGAAATAAAGCACGTGTAACCAAATTACCCACCTATGTCTATGAAAATTGGACTTACACCACTTTCATAATCAATGAATATGCAATTTCTTTAATCGATCAATTTTAAATTGAACAAAGTATTAGCATTTTTAAGATATTAAATGCTAGCACGTTATAAATAAAGAGTTTACGCTAGATTGAGTACAAATTACGTAATAACTCATTTTTGTTTAAAAGTGGACTTACACCACTTTCAAAATAAACGGTCCATATCGTCGTTCGCTACACTTGCGAAAAGTGCCAGCGACGATATATCGTTGCGCATCCAATAGCGTCGTACTATTCGCATTGCGAGAGAACTTTACCTCAAAATAAATTTAGAAATCATTATAAACGGTCTAATTTCAATACGAGATGATTAATCCGCTGCTTTTTGAATCATGTAAATATCATTTTTAGTTTGGTTTTTATGAGCCCTTTCCGAAACCCTTGTAAATTGCATGAATTTCATCCGGTTATCTTCGCATAGGCACCTCTGTTCCGGCCGGCACTAAAAGGGTTAACTAAAATAATGTATATTTACAGGCTGAAAATGGACTTACATCACTTTCATAATTAGTCACCTGTAAAAATCACTTAATTGCAATTCTGAAAAGCTAAATATAACTTCAAATTCATATTATATTAATCCAATTTTGTTTCTAAATAATAAGAAATAAAATCGGCGTAGTGTTCTTTATTTTGAATGCTAATTAGTTTATGTTGTTTACGTTTGCTATTAAGCTGATATTTATTTATTAAGGTAATAACTGCTGTTCGCGATTTACAAGATTTTGGGAATCGCCCGCTGGGTAGCGCTCTTGCCGAGCGTGCCATCCAACCACATACTTTCCCGCAATCTTATTACCAATCCGTGCCATGTAAAAACGCAGCGCAATAGATATTGGTCCTCGCGGACTAATTCCGTTCATGATTGGCGCTCCCTCTTATGACGTCACCATGTCCGTGCGCCTTCCGAGGCCGCGCGGAGCCCAGCGCAATTTCTATTCTACCCCCACCCGCTTACTCACCATTCTAAAGTGAAAAAAGAAGGTGCGAGAAAGAGCGAAAGAACTGAGAATATACAGGGTGGTTTCGATCCGGTGGTACAACCGAATAGGAGGTGAATCTACATGCAAAAATAAGTCGAGAAAAACGTATGACAATTTTTTTTTAAACGCTACGTTTTCGAGAAGATCGATTTTGAATTTTCGCAAGGTGCAAGCACAACCGCGCGCTACGCAATGTACCGGGTGCGCTGTAGGAATCTTGGTCGCGGCGCGATGGCTTTTCTCATTGCGTGGCATCGGAGCATGCCCGGCAGGGACATCCGGTATACGCGACAGTGAGACCGAAGCGGCCTATCGTGACGTCATAGCTGCCCGAACGCACTCGCAGACGATGCACAGCGATAGATATAGATCTACAATGCCGTGGCTTTAGGGCGCTTGCACTTGACGAAAATTCAAAGTCGCTTTTCTCGAAAACGGAGCGTTTAAAAAAAAATTGTCATTCGTTTTTTTCGACTGATTTTTGCATGTAGATTCACCTCCTTTTCGGTTGTACCGCCGGATCGAAACCACCGTGTATATTCTGTACGTCCAAACAAGTCTCTTCTATGTGTTCTATTCGGGACTGGAGTATTTGGTACAAAAGTGTAATATAACAGGAAAAAATCCTTCAAGCATCACGAGAAATTGGATAACAGCTATGAATTTTTCAAGGTTTGCAACATTTATTTGAAAATTTTATTTTGAGCTTTGTTTAGTTTGTTTGATAAAATCTTTTTGCATCCCCCATGTCAGAATGTTACGGCGAAGGTCGGAAAGAAATTTACTCTCAAACGGATTGACTGATTCAGAAAATGATTCAGATAATGAAAATTAAAATAATTTTACAGTACACAAAAAAAGAAGAACTATATGTAGTTTCTCTGAATCAGAAGCACAGAAGATTGAAGCCAATAACAGTGACTGTGAAATATAGACGTCAAAAGAATTTGTCCCTAAAATACATAAATTTGCATCAGGAAATTCAAGAATTAAAAGAAGCATTAGTAGATCAGCCAAAATTTTAGACTACTCTCAACTTTTCGTTTCCGAAGAGCTCGTACAGTTGATTGCAAGCCAAACAAATCAATATTGGTCTCGAAAGAATGACGAAAATATAAACAATTTAGAAGGAACAGTACTACCCATACTATACTGTTTTTTGGCTTTATTATTTTTAATGCCACTCATGTAAGTATGTGCGATCCCAGTAGGGCGCCCTCGTCGCCCTCATGTCATACAGCACTGTATCGATAGGCATAGTTTGTTTAGAACATTCTAAACTGTTGCCATATTAAAATACGCATCGTTACGAAGGGATGCAACGAGCAAGAAACGCAACCCTCTCGCAACGCAATCTAATAACGGCACCAAAGGACGGCGGACATAATAAACAAAATGGCTTCTTATTAAAAAGCAATACCATTTATTCATTCCGCACATCGCTCGCCACACTCAACAAAAAATTAGCATTAGTAGAGTACTGGAGTAAAGAGAAACTTCTGCGTAGCGATATTTTTTCAGAAATTATGACCAGAGACCGTTATTTCAAATTATTACAGATGCTTCGTTTCAGCCATGATATCGGTCCAACTAATGATCGTTTGCACAAAATACGGAACGTGATTGATGTATTACGACAAGAATTTAGTCAAGCATTTCAACCTTATCAACGGCTGTGCATTGACGAAAGTTTACTTTTATATAAAGACCGGTTGTCTTTCAAACAATACATCCCGTGCAAAAGAAATAGACTTGGTGTAAAATCCTTTATTCTCAGCGATTGTCAAACAGGATTTATACAAGATTTAATTGTTTATGCCGGATCATCTACCATGGTGCATAGTGAAAATAAGGAGATTGGAATATCTGGAACAATAGTTGAAACGCTTATGAAACCATATCTAGGAAAGGGCCACACACTTTATGTGGACAATTGGTATTCGAGTCCTGCTTTATTTAATTTTCTATATAATAATTACACAAATGCGTGCGGAATGGTTTAAAAAAGGAGGAAAGGAATGCCAAAAATTGCTGAAGGGTTAAAAAGAGGAGAGGCAACATTTCGATCATTCGATAATTTAATAGTGACAAAGTGGATGGATAAAAATGAAGTATATATGCTCTCTAGTATGCATACGCCAGAATTTTAAGCGACAACCAGGCACGGAGGGGAAAGAGTTATACAAAAACCTGTATGCGTATTAGATTATAATAACTCAATGGGTGCGGTAGATAAAGCGGATGTGGTTATCAGCACGGTGAATTTCACACGCAAATCCTTAAAATTGGACCGCAAATATTTCTTTCAGTCGTTAGATATTTGCGTATGGAATGCTTATTGCCTTTACAAACACAAGATGGAAGAACCGATGTCCATGGCAAAATTTCATTTACAATTAATTAGGAAAATACTGGGAAAATATCACTAAAATACGTATCCTCAACATCTAACAGGCAATAATCATCCACTAAGACTAACGGAAAGACATATTTTCCTTCGGTTTATAAATCAGAAGGAAAAAACCGAAGTAGACGGTGCGTCGTTTGCAATGCAAATAACAAAAGACATGAATCTAAGTATGAATGTAAAGACTGTAATGTGGGTTTGTGTGTAGATCCTTGTTCCAAAATTTATCATTGTGAAATAAATTACTGAAAACTTTTATTTGACATATTAGGCCCTAAATTTAATTTAATTATATTTCATTATAAATATATAGTATGTTCAATTGTGAATAAAAATTTATTTATAATTACACAAACCTAACCTAATAAACACAAACCTAACGCACCATTAAGACCAATAGTTTCCAGCATCAGATCACCAACTCACAAATTATCCAAGTTTTTACTAAGAATGATAGAACCAATCATAGATAAAAACCTATTCTCATACACTCCGGACAGTTTCACATTCAAACAATTCATAGACACGGTCACCGTTCCTGATATGTACTTTTATTCCCGTCCTTCGATTTGCATTGCCCGTGGGCTGTCCCAGCCCCATCACCCTTTCCCACGAAACTTATCTTGAACACAAGAATTGGTCCGATAGGAGGAAGTGGCGGCTGGCGAGATTTAGAATAGGGAACGAGCCGAGGAGGGGACAGTACTAAACAGAGGAGAAGGAGGAGGAGACATTCTTAACCTTTAACAGCAACTCTATTCGTTTCTGCCAATCTGTTGGGAGTAATGACATTGGAAAACCCTAACATAGCTTCCAATAACAATATGAAAGCCTTCGTAAATTTTTTCTTAGAGGAAAACCTTATGTTCGGGAATCTCCCGAATTAATTAGGTTACCGGCCACAGGACATCGGCGGCAGCAGCTCCTGAGCGTCCGAAGTCACATGGTGTGACGTCACGCATCTGGCGGGCTACCGGTAGCCCTCGTGTGACCGGCGCCTCACTCTCGTAGTTTTCAAATTGCGAACAACACGTGTTTCGAAACCTTTGTTAGTGAGCTAGTGATTGTGAATTCCTGCATCTTGCTTGTGATCCACGAGATTATGTAAGTTCAACAATTACAATCTCAATCTCGAACAGTCGTTCTCTGCACAGAAATGCCGCATAATTAATATAATTATGCGGCAGCTACATTTCGGCGCAACGTAGTCAACTTCGTGCTGCTCAATCTCATCTTCAGTCCTCGCTGCATTAATATAATCGCGTGGACTTTATTCTCAAATATACAACTCGATCTCAAAATCTCACTAACAAACCTCGCTCGATAGACTATCAGACTCTCAAAATGCACCTGAGAATAAACAACATTTTAATCATTGTAAATTTTACTTGTCTCAACCCCGGCTCAACACCATCCCGGCAAATCTCGCGAGATAAAGCACCGAAATCTCGAACACCTTAAATGGTTTATAGAGAGATTTACAGAAGTTATTTTGATGTCTTCCGTTACAAATTCACGAAACGAGGGATATTTCAGTTCATGCAACAGCGACAACCTCCTCAACCAGTGCTTGGTGCAGCGACGGTCATTTACATCGCCAGCTGTCCAAAATATTTGGAATCCAGCATCGATCGGTGCTACAAATTCGTTTGGGAAAAAAAATCGGTTTAATTTGCTTAGATCATCATAATTTGCTCGCTTGCCGAAGTGCGGAGCCATGCAAACAATGCGATGGTAACCACCATTCATCCATCATCCACGGTGCCGCCCAGAAGACCATGTCGGCTACCTCCGCTTCATGCCACACGACAATGGTTGTCTCTGCCAATAATGCGCTACTAATAGCGGAATTAGCACCGAGCGCTATTCTCCTCGCTACAGAAGACCGCTGCTCTCGTGACCGAACAACCGGTCAGCAAAAGGTACGCATGCTACGCGGTGATGGATCGGAAATCTCATTCATTCGAAAAAGCGTCATCCACACTGTAACAGTTTTTATTTTACAAATTTATTTTCGGTTACCTGTAAAGGTTCGAGCAACCACTAGGTTCGCGATTAAAGGGTTCCTTTTCCTTTTACATAAACGGTATCTTTAATTTCTTACTATTATGCGCACGTGGCTTAAGTCTATTTTTTACACTAATTCACTTAATAAGTAAATGAGTCTTTACGGATTTGTGTCGTGACTCGGGTCGCTCCCTGTTCCTTCTCCTCTGCTCCGACTTATTTTTCGGTGTACCACCATAGAGTCCCGGGCCTCTAACTCGTCCTGGCGTTTGCCTCTGGATGGCCGCTCTCTCACGGTGTGGCTCGAGGTAGGTCACAAGTACTTTCGCTCCCCTTACCTTAACCCTTCTATGTTCCGTTTATTATCGTTGGTCACTGATAACTTCTAGACTAATTAAGCGCTCCGACACCTCGAGCTGACACTTTTGACGTGACAACGTCTTTAAAATCGATGGTAAGGGTACTTCTCGTCAAAAAGCGAGCGTAACGGTAGAAGGAGTGGGGATACGTACAGTAGTGGGAGTGGGATTAGCGTGTTAAGTATGAATAACCTTCCGGCAAACAAAAAGCGAGCGTAACGGTAGGAGAAGTGGGGGGAAGCGAAGTGATTTGCAATTCATATAACTACAGAATTGTGAGATCGTTATCTTCGTTAAAATGAAGTTAAGCGTTATGATTCGATTCTATATTGTGAATGAGATTCAGTATGTGTTCGACTTTCAATTAATAAGGATGCAGTCCGTATCAAAAGATAGCAGTGTTAATAGAGTAAGGAACTTTAGAAAACGTCGTAAGATTGAAGAGACGCCGGAGCAGGCAGAGGCTCGGAGGAGCTATGAAAGAGAAAGGCATAAAGAGTATAGACGACGTGTTAAAGCTGCTAAAATGTTATCAACAAGTGTAGAAAATGTTCCTTCTGCTGTTAATGTTCAAGCATCGACGAGTGGTAAAGAGAATTATGCTGCCGTACTAAATGTGCCTGTTAATGAAGTGTCCAGTGAAAAACTTGCTGCTGAATTAAAGTTTAATTGGGACTATAAATGGGCGAGGTGTATTGCCAAGTTTGAAACGATGTTTGTTAATAATGAATTTGGGCATGCCTGTTCTATCTGTGATAGATTGTGGTTTCAGCAAGACTTAAAAGACATATCAGACTTGCAATTAAAGATTGTGTCCGATTGGTATGAAAAAGAAGGAAAGATATTTCGTAGGGAGGAATATACGAAAATTTGCAATGGTTGTAAATACTTTATGAACAAGAAGAAAAGTTCAATTCCGAAACTTGCGAAGTGTTTGGGATTTGAGTATCCAGAAGTACCGCCAAATTTGCCTGAGTTAGATCCCATCAGCGAGAGATTGATTTCGCCGAGATTGCCGTTCATGCAAGTAAGAAGATTGCGACGCGACTTCTCGTATGGAATTATCGGACAAGTAATCAACGTGCCAGTAGATGTGCAAGAAATTGTAAAGTGCCTTCCTAGAGCTTTGGACGAGGACCAAGCATTTAATGTTCACATAAAGAGGAATCTCATTCACAAATCGAGTTACATACAAGGATATGTAAAGAAAAGTACCGTCAAAGCATGGTTAGAGATGTTATCAAAATCTACGCTCTACAGACAATATGATATAAAAGTTGATTTAACAAAACTTAATTACATTCGTGAAGAAAAAGAAATAACAAATGAGGCCAACGACGACAGTGCAGCGATTGAAGTAATCTCAAATAAATGTCCTGAGTCAGATATACTTGCTGCAAGGCAGCACACTGTTATGTGGAATGAAAATGACTGTCTGTATATTGCACCAGGACAGCGATCGGTACCATATAATATAATTTTTGATACTCATGCAGAAGAACTGTCCTTTCCTGGGATATATTATGGTGAGCCGAGGAAGTTTCATAAAGACATAAGAGTTACTCCGTACATGATAGCAACCAGCGAAATCCGACGCAAGGATAGGAGAGGTTCGACGCCTCACAAGATATTATACGTGGCTATGAAAATTCTACGTTTACGTATGGTTGAAGGAGTTTACAATACATTTCGTAACATATCGACATTGTGAACTATAACCAGGAGAATGATAGAGTCTCCGGAGTTGTTGCAAGAATTTGCAATGAAAAATCTTGCATTTATGAAAACAATACCTAACTCAGTGCAGTATTGGGCTTGGAAAAACAAACTATAATCAGCGACTCGGAGGAGGAATTTGATATCACACACAAGTACACAAACACACATTCACACAGCATGCGAAAAGACGGCGAACACAGCGGCACTGTTCCCAAAAAGGGCGAGATGCGCGACAGCCCTATGTCTGCCAGCCTGGGCCGCTCGAGGGAGGATACACAAAGAAATAGAATAAGTCCTTGGGAAAGAGAAGGCATTAGAATGATAAGGAACAATAAAAACAAGAACAGGGAAGAAAGCAGGGGGGCGAGTAGCACCGCGGTAATAAAAAAGGTTAAGCGCACGAAACTAGTAACAAAATTAAAGCCGAGCTTTAAGTTAAGAAAACCGCGAAAGACAACATCGCCGGAACGCGGGGAAACTAGATTAAACAGGTGGTTTGGGAGGAAAATTGAGGAGACGGACGAAACTGAAAGAAATAGTACAGGAATAGATACTAGAAGACAGCAAATAATAGAAATAGGTCAGGACTCAGACTGGAAGTCACTAAGTAACTCGGAAATAAAAGACAAACTTAATGAACAAAAAACGGACGACTCAATAGAGAACGCGAACAGCCTATCAAAGGGAGAAATCGCCGCGGACAAACACAACAACGCGGACTATAACACCGAGAACATATCCCCGTGGTCAGAGTGGGAGGGTAACGATAAAAAGTCGGAAGAAAAGGGGGAGGATGAGAGAAAAGAGGCAGGTAGCTCAGGGGATATCAGGCCAGGACAGAGTATGAGGGACAGTATAGGAACAAAAGAAAACACACCAACCACGGTAGCGCGCACAATAGCTAAATTAATAGAAAACAACGCGGAACTGGACGACATAGACACAGACACCGACACGACAGACAAGCATAAGGTAGTAACATCAACTCCAGGAAAACCAGATAGCGCGGGTAAGAAACAGGGACAAAAAGACGGAATAGAGATAGGCCACGAAGAAAAATCGAAAGATACAAATAGGGACGAACCAAAAAACGTGGGGCGCCGGCGCGATACATTTAGAGGCACATTCAAGATTAAATGTAACAGTTATACAACATTAGGTCAAACAGCAATTGACTTAACATTCTCTCGGCACATAACTGCAGAAATGCTGCCTATTGTATCTTATTTCTCTTATCATCGGCCAATTGTTAATAGAATCCTTGAAATCAAGCAATTTTAATATATGATAAATTTGTAATGTGTAATGTATAGGACTGTAATTAAATAATGTGTAATAAATGAAACTGTAATCGAATAATGTTGTATCTTTATTTTGCTGCAAGTAACAAGTATCGTTGTCACGGGTAGTAGCGCCGGCGCCCCACGTTTTTATAGCTTCGGAATCGGTAGGAGTCCCCCCCGATTCCGCAGAATACTTGCCCACGCACGGAAAGGGCAGTACACAACGGTACCTTTCTGGTATGAAGCCGAAACGCTTACAACACATTCAGGATTCCTCAGGCCGACAAGGCCGGGATCCCAGACAGCGGCGAACACCACATATGCCGCCATCGCAGTGGGCGTGATCGTAGTGTCACTGGCTGATGGGCTGCGGTCCAGGAGGTCGTCGTGACTCCCACTCGGCGAGGTGGGAGGACGTGGCCGCAGCCCGCCATCGCGGGATGCGATGGGATGACCTTGCGGGGCTCAGGTCGAATATTGTGTATCCAGCACGAGTCTACACGCTCCGTCAGAATCGTAGACGTGACCATCCCATTCGAAAATTAACCCTTTGCACTCGAGCGGCGCTGCTACGGCGCCCGAGCAGTACGATGCGTCAACTCGCTCTGGCGGTCTCGAACTCGATATGATTGTTTAACCCTCCGAATACGGTGACGGAGTCACTTTTGACTCGCATTTTCAGACCGGTAACGCACACACTCTCATGGTTGGCGGCACCGCCGAACGGCGTGAGAGTGTGCGTTATCGCTTTCGAGCGGCGACACATCCGGCTTAGCGTTGCCCCACCACATTCTCAAACATTCGGTGCAATACGGAAAAGAAATTTAGTTTGCCACAGATCTGTGAACAGTGCGCACCTTTGGGCTATAGGGCCAACAGGAAGAATAATTCTAAAAGATTCCACTATACAAGGGTAACAACGTACGCGATATTCATTTTGTCGTGGGAGTAACAACCGTTACACAACAACGTGTCATAAATGTACAAGATATGTGTGTGGCAACGATTCTACACAAACTCGTGCAAACACGTGAACGTTTGCACGAATGAAGATAAAAATGAATTGTAAATAATAAAAAATAATAAAAATATATTTTTTGTACATAGGACTTATTACTCAATATGTATATATGTAGACAGAAACCCGAAACTCAGCGACAGACTGCGATTCCAACTCCTTTGAATTATCCGACAATGTAGATTACCTAGATTAGTGTATCCGTGAGACCTTCGAGCTCGAGCAACCGACCGATGAGTCACATATCGGTGAGGAGCTCGAGCGACTTAAGAATGTATTTTGTGAATGTCGGTGTGACGAGTCAGAACTGACTCGGTCTTCGTACTTTATGCGCAGTATACGGAGGGTTAACCCTTATATCAATAACCGGGTACCCGGGTAGCCACCTTAAGTTCAAAACTTTTCTGGTTTCTGCCACAAAAAAGAAAATATGGAAAAGATAATCTGCTTTAAGATAGTTCAATTGGCGAGGATTTGAGAAGTTTATCAAAAATTTGAATTTAAAGGAAAAATTCTTCACAAAATGTATTACGGTGGCTACGCGGAAACCTGGTTATTGACATAAGGGTTAAAATGCGCGATAAGATATTCTAATCCCAATTTCTTTCGTAGACCAGGCTCGTCCTGCATTCTTACCGTTATTCTGAGTTTTGCATTAGCCTGGAACGGTCTTGACAGTGAGAATAGCAGTGTAAACGTTTTTGAGCCCTATAAATATGGATAAAGATCAGGGATCAGTTCAAGTTCAGACGAATTCGATTTCTCGCATTTGAACGAGCAAATTACACCGATTGATGATGCATCACGAGATGAAACAAATGAATCTAGTGGGGGAGATAGTGTCAAAATAAGAGATGCGAGACGGCGAAAAGATAGAATTATAGAAATCGAAAGTAAACCGACAATAAAACTGCGGAAGATCAAAGCAGTTCAAAATTTTGTGAAATTTTATTATTTGTATACGATGGTTTAAGTATAAAATGATTTTAAAGTACCTGTAAAACTATCCTAATAGGTATAACCGAAATCGTCTCGAGTTGCTAGTTCGCCCGAGCGAAAAAGACCTCGAGTGCAAAGGGTAAGGTAACCCTTTCGTTCTGAACGACGGATATATGCGTCATCCACATGAAAATCTGCAGAGCCAAACGCCGTATATATCCGACATTCACATGATCGCCCTCTGGAGACGAACGACGGATATATCCGACATGCCGGTAAAATGGCGACCAAATTTCTGGATAGCACCGACTCTTCTGACTGATGCGTGAATCTTTTTACAAAAAACAATTAAACGTGTTGGAAGCTCCAAGCCTCCTCTGATCCAGAAGACGCAAATTGCGTATGCAGCCAGCCAGGGTCTCGTCGCCTACCTCGACACCCGCTAGGCAATTTTTTTGTTTTACGCGTGGGTCAGCTTTTTTTTTGCAGATCTCTCGCTACCGTCTTCCCGTACGGAGTTACCGTTTTGTTCAAAGTCAATTTTTACTGAGTTATTATAAAATAAGATAAAATAATAAAGAGTTACGTTCCGACTTGTGATTCATAAAGCAAGACTGAGTAAATTATACGTGTTAAGGACAAGGTGTGAATAAGAGAGAGAGCTACCGAGATTATATTTCAAGAGTAAAGAGTTAGAGGTGGAAAGACACTGGGTGATTATTCTGTTAAATTGTTCCTTTCCGAATTCTCCTTTTCTCTTCCCATAATAATTATTGTTCCTTCTCTTACACATTCCTTCCCGCAAGTCCTCCTTTGTGACCTCCCTTTGTTAAATCTTTTCACTTCCCTTCCCTGTTTGCCCTACGGTCTGCATTTCCCGGGGGCTGTCCCCAGTCCATACCAGCATTCACAAACAGGTTTGCCCTTCATAAAATGGAGTTAAGAGAATTGCAACTGTCGTACCGCTTTGATAGATTATGAATTGATTTGGAGTGCTGCAATGAAAGCGATTCGGAAATATTTTTTCGGAAATATTTCGCTACTTTTACAACGGTAAAATTCGAACTCGAGGTTCACAATCACGGATAAGAAACTCGCGGAAACTTATACATTATTTCAAATTATTTGTCAGCGAAGAATTAATGAAGCACATTGTTTGAAAAACAACCATCTATTGGCAACAACAGAAAAACAATAATGAAACAATAGCTGGTACGGATCTAAGCAAACTATACTGCATTATCGCAATCATTTTTCTAACGTCCCTGTAACCATATTGGCATGTGTACCGAATGAGACCGTGGACGGTACCGTCCAATAGCATCGCCAACTACAAGAAAGACCCACTAGCGATCGTGAGGTGCTCCCCCATCCCCTTTTCCAAGGGAGAGGGAGGCTAAAGGAGCGAGGACGAGCGAGGCGGCTACTTATCTGTCTGTATCGCGTAAAGTTAAGTTGTGGAATAAAAGTGTGTTTGAAAGAGGACTGGATGTAAGGGCAGTGTGTTTCTGTGAGTGAGAGTGTCTTGTCAAAGCATCCTTGAGGTGTATGTGCTTTGTTCAGGAGAATCACGAGCATATAATTAATCCCATTAACCATTGCCATAAGGGGGGCAAGTACAAGTAAACCTTTCGAAAAATCGAATTTTTTTTTTTGCATATAATGTTAATATAATGTCTTAAGAATATGTCAGCAAATTTTCAAAACTTAATTCGAAGTATTTCCCATGTTATAACTTAAAAACGTGACCCTCCCATACTGTGCGTTCGGGCGACGTCAGAAGTACTGTTGAGCGGTCGACGTCAGAAGTACTGTTGAGCGGTCGACTTTGTCTCCCAGTCCACAGTTCCAAATATTTCCAATCCGCAGAAACACTTTATAGTCTTGAATTATTCTATATGGACTACCTATATACACATTATATGTGAACTATATGGTCCAGGAATATCTCACTAGCCGAAAATTGCTATACGTAACCAATAATTCATAGTGTGAGCATTGAAAACTTTAAACCGCTTTTTCTTCACTTTCTATTTTTGCGTTTCTTCCAAATTGGCGGGCAGGATTAAACAAAAAATATTCAACCGATACGAACGATTTCAAGGTTCATTCTTTTCAGCATGAAATTCTCTTGTATGTGAACCTCCAATTTGGTAAAAAAAATATCTGTTACTATTTTTTACAGCAGGTTGAAGCCGAGATTTCATGCCAGAAAACTCATAGATTTCGTTAAAAACTACATACATTTTTTATTTCGCATTTTTTCCGCGTTTTTGAGGTTCACATAGAAGAGGAACCTCTAATACTAACAAATCACTTTGGAATTTCGATTTTAGACAAAAATTACGAGCTGCATTCTGCCCGCCAATTGACAGCTACGAGGACGCGGTGCTCTCTTTGGTAGCCTATAAATCCGCTATTTTGTAATATTTTTTCACAAAAAAATTTTGGTGAGGTCTTCGATAGTACTTTGAAACTTGCCTGCAATTGTTCGAAGATTGCTCATTTCTTTCCTCTCGAAAAAAAATCGGAAAAAACAGCTCGATTTTGAGCGTTTACTTGTACTGCCCTCCTTAAGAAAACAATCGGGTCATTAGGCTCGACTAATCCACTTATAGAATCTCACACCTGTCGCGCTGCGAGGAAATTCCCCCTTGCAGAGCTGTGCATCTGAACAGCGCCAGCTCGGCAGGTGAGCAGCGAGCGTACGTACTAATAGATTATTTTTATTAGAGCTTACGGCAAATAAAAGACTCTCTAGAACCTAGGCCTTCCGCCTAGCGGCTAATTCATAAAACAAAAGGCCCACGGTAACAACCCGCAACAAAAGACTATCATTGGCAGAACACTGGAAACGAGATAAATTATTGAGAAGCGATATTTTTAGCCATATAATGAGCAGAGATCGATTCTTCTTACTTCTACGAATGATATACTTCAGTGATGGTCGACTATCCAATTCCGATCGATTGCGTAAAATCCGAAAAATCATTGATCAGTTACGCGCAGCATTTTCGAACTTCTTCCACCCTTCCTTCTATTGTATGTATTGATGAGAGTCTGCTACTATACAAAGGCAGACTGTCTTTCAAACAGTTTATCCCACCGAAGAGGAATAGACTTGGTATAAAGTCGTTTTTTCTGTGTGACTGCAGGACAGGTTACATCCAAGATTTTATTGTTTGTACGGCTGATACCGCTATAGGGCCTGAAAATAAGGATTATGGTAAATCGGGAAGTATCGTAATGTCTCTCCGTGAACCATATCTGGGTAAAGGCCACACTCTTTACGTGGACAACTGGTATACAAGTCCCGCATTATTTGTTGTCTTGCCCAAAAATTGTAGAAATGCGTGTAGCGCTGTCAAATAGAGATGGAAAGGAATGCCGAAAATGGCTGAAAATTTGAAAAAAGGTTGTAAGGAGATACGAGCCGGTGGCGGCAATAGCGGCACCTGATGACGTCAGCAGCGGCCGTCGCAGGGACCCACGTGCACGATAGGCCCTTGGATCGCGGGGAGCGGTGGAGAAGACCTGGCGCGATCGGCAATTGTTGGACGGCGATCGTCTTTTGCGATGTAGCCCGAAGAGGCAGAAATACAGGGTCTTTCTTTTAACTCGGAACGCTCGATATAGTGAAAACGCTAACGTGGCAACAGCGCTGCAGTCGATACGGTCAAGAGTGTCGGCACCGCCGGCGCACTGTCCCCGGCGGCGCGTGTATCAAGTCTAGCGCTGTTGCCACGTTAGCGTTTTCACTATATCGAGCGTTCCGAGTTAAAAGAAAGACCCTGTATACTGAATGCGAAAGCGTATACACGTGTAGTAACTTATCCTAAACTCCCACGTTTTATATCTTCGCGTTTTCGATTATTTTACATCTGTAAAAACCAAAAAGCGCGGACTCGTCTAATTAAAAAGTTATTAAGCGTCAAAGATTAGTTATAAAACCTGCCATACCGACAGCATGAACGACATCTACGCATGCGCACGGGCAAGTTTGCAGGTACAGTGCGCGTATTTGAAATAAAATAATATTGAATTGGCGAAGGCCAGGTGTGGGCAAGGCTTGCCTTTCATAACGTTTAAGAGTTTTCAATCAAACGATGGTTTGAGAGTAGGTTTGGGTTAGACTTTAACTGCCCAAAGTGCAACGATATCATTCCTATGCTGCAACAATGTATTCAGTCATGGTTTGGGCTAGATTTGAGGGACAATTTTCGCGAAGGGGACAGCCGCTTATCGAACAGTTGAAGGATAAAAAGTCTATCGCTGCTTGTTTTAGCTTTCTTTTACAAAGATTCTCAGTATAGTTATTGAAGCGAAAGGAACATGAAGTTTCCCGAATTCCTGGAACTTTGCGCCAAAAAGGAGGAATTGCTTGATTTTTTGATAGCAAAAAAAGTGATCTTAGGAGCGATTAACTGCAAAAAGTGCAATAATAGAATTTCACTTGACAAAAGCACACTCGATTTCTATTGTCGGAAGTCTACTTATACAGCAAATCGTGCGAGGAAACGTGTGAGGGTACAGTGCGACTTTAGACAGACTGCCCGAGCAGGCACGTGGTTTGAAAACCACAAAATTGCCATAGACACCGTATGCCGCCGAGTCACTGCATATTTTTTATGCATGAGGCACCCGCGGCTTGAGTATATCATGAATGGCATGAACCTGACCAAAGCGACGGCTATCCAGTGGCAAAGTCTCTGCCGTGATGTAAGTTCACATTTAATCGCTCTATTTTACATTACATTTACTGCAAACGTTGTGCAACTTTTATTTTCTTGTTGCTTTAACTCAAGTTTTTGCATTGTTACAGACCTGCATTTACTGGGCTGAACGAAATTCAGCGGCCATAGGCGGCCCAGGTATCACGGTCGAGATTGATGAAGCGAAATTTGACCATCGGAAGTATAACCGCGGGCGCTTCGTCGATGGAAAATGGATATTCGGGGGATATGAACGGGGATCCAAAAAAATTTTTTTGATCCCTGTTCCAGATCGATCTGAAAGAACGTTGTTGGCCATCATTAGGCAGTGGATTCTTCCCGGGTCAACAATAATGTCAGATTGTTGGAAGAGCTACCGAAATCTGAATAGCGTGGGCTTCCATCATCTGACGGCAGTGTCAGCAGGCAGAGCTGCAAAAGCCACATTTTTTGAGTGTATACGTGCCGTGTCGGTGAGAGCTGCGCGCGCCGGGTTGTACGCACCGAACGTAAACAAAGACGGAACCATGATTCCTGTCTCCTTTCTACCAACGTCCTGTACCGAAAGTCTGTAAGCTGCGCGCGCCGCTAATATGTCCGCGCCAACATCTCATTGTGTGCGTGCCGTGCGTGTGTAGAAAAGGAAGGAGCTTGTCTCCGTCTCATTTCTTCTTGTAGGTCTCGTGTGACGAGGAAGGAGCTTGTCTCCGTCTCGTTTCTTCTTGTAGGTCTCGTGTGACGAGAAAGGAGCTTGTCTCCGTCTCGTTTCTTCTTGTAGGTCTCGCGTGACGAAGAAGGAACTGTACTCTGTCTCGTTCTACGGTGTTGAATCTATTTTTAGCGTAACGATGGTATAACGCGTTTCGCTTACTTACTGGCTACTGGAGATTTTCGATGTCCCAGCGTCTTCAGAAGATTTGACAAGAGAAGCGCCGAAGTGAACACCTACAGGTGGATAAGATGGTCAAAACTGCTTCCAAGCCAAAACAAATTGTGAGATAGCCATTCGATAGTTAATCGAAAAATACTCATTTTTTACATGTTTTAACCTTATACAGCGACTAGAACGGCAGTGGAAGGGATTGAAAAGAACAGCTATTTGTATTTTTTTTATTTGAAAATGAGCAGTTGAAAAAATTTGAAAAAAATTAGACGTGTGTCCTGATACGAAGTACACACTCTTGGTTTTTTTCAGATTTTTAAAACTTAAACTGTGGCAACTGAAAAATTAGAACCAAAAAAAATTTTTCCTATTTGCTATTTTTTATTGAACGTCTTCTGGGTGTATAACGAAATAAAAACCCTGTATGAGTGCAGTGATATGCCGCACCCCTGTTTTTTTTTCAGATTTTTAAAAACGGTGGGTGATAGTAAAAAATATAAATAAAAACCTGTTATCTGGTCGTTTGTGGCATGTTGAGAGTAATTTGTACACTGAATCTTTATGCATTCTTTACGTGATAAGTTTATTACGCAATATTCAATTATATGAGGTACATATCGTTATATGAAATGTATCGTTACGCGCAGTGCAACGATTTGATAGAAGGAATCGTCAAATGCTCGATACGCGCGACATGCGTTTTACCGAACATCTATGTATTATATATTGTGCAAATGAAGTATACAGACCAGGACATGGTAAATGAATCCAAAGCGTTTTTTGAAAATAGATTTATTTTCCAAATTTGACCTTTTTAGACATACAGTAAAACAAAACTACTTCTCCGATTGTTTGGGCAAAAAATTGAACGATGCAGGAAGAAACGCGATGGTCACGCGTGTCGACAAGAAAGTATAAATAATCACATCAATAACTTGCAGCTCATTGCGTATGAAGAACCGCAACTTTTATTGCTTGGCCTGCGGACCAGCGTAAGATTGCACCTTCGCTGATTACCCCATTTCACAAGTAGCACCTCCCGGATGGCCTATTTCCAATTCTTCTATACTTTGTGGTCTTCCTGACGATACGCATTTCTTCGGTCCTAATTACTTGCTGTACATGTTATATCCTCTGTGAAAAAATGAAAGAAGCGTATTTGCTTCCTGAAAGATTGAATGACATTGCGTGGTCTTCCACGCCACCCATGAGGTGCCACGAATAGCGCGCTAGGTTTTTTAACGTGGACCTTCGCCAATAGCCCTATTATACCACATCACATTTCTTGTAATCAAATGTTGTGTCTCACAAATAAAATGCAAGACAAATGATTCATATTTGTTGTTAACAAATGTTGTGTCTCACACATAGAATGCAAGACAAATGATTCATATTTGGTGTTAACAAATGTTGTGTCTCACACATAGAATGCAAGACAAATGATTCATATTTGGTGTTAACAAATGTTGTGTCTCACACATAGAATGCAAGACAAATGATTCATATTTGGTGTTAACAAATGTTGTGTCTCACACATAGAATGCAAGACAAATGATTCATATTTGGTGTTAACAAATGTTGTGTCTCACACATAGAATGCAAGACAAATGATTCATATTTGGTGTTAACAAATGTTGTGTCTCACACATAGAATGCAAGACAAATGAATCATATTTGGTGTTACCAAATGTCGTGTCTCACACATAAAATGCAAGACAAATGAATCATATTTGTTGTTAACAAATGTCATGTCTCACACATAGAATGCAAGACAAATGAATCATATTTGGTGTTACCAAATGTCATGTCTCACAAATAAAATGCAAGACACATGATTCAAATTTGTTGTTAACAAATGTCCTGTTTTAAAAGTAATGCAAAACAGACATGATTTATTTAAAGATTCTGTATAGTAACGAAGGTCAGAAAATAAACTTTATTTATGGCCCACGTTAGTGTTGAAAATCAGTAGACGAAGAGGGACCAGCAATTGAGGCATTATCAGTAGCATGTTGTCTGACTCTTTTGTGTCTCAAACATCCAGGATATAATGTTTGAGTTGACATTAAAGACAAGTGTTTGTCAGTAACGTGCAAATTTAAAGCAGTTTCCCTTCTCGCCTGTAACGCTGATTTTACAACACAAATAGTGAAACATTTGAAATAACATTTTTACATTTTGTCTCGGCCATTGTCATATGCTTTAATACGTCCGAATCTATTCCTGCTTCTTGAAAAAATTTTAAAATTTTCGCTGCCGTTGCAAACGAAACATTATTTTCCGCGACGAAAGCTGCGTACCGAATCTCCGCTGCTTTCTTTCGCGTTTCAAACGATAAAGCCTCTTCGTCCGTCATGTGAACATCTGTGTCGGTTTCTTGTGTTTCCATATTATTTGAATTCGACAGGTGATGTGCGCAATAATCGTGATCATTAATGACATTATTTGACGTTTCTTGAATTTTCGACTTTGCCACATGTACCGCAGAAGCGGCATGTTTCGCAGGACCCGTGTTACAGGAATAATCCTTGTTGCATATTTTGCAATGAAAATAACTGTCATCTAACGGGACATCGCGTATCCAACTGCCAAACTTTGATTTTAATAGCCAATATCTCGAGAACCTTCGCTTCGAGGTATTCTCGTTTATCTCTGACATTTGTATTGAAATGTGCCCACAAAGAAACCGGCGCAACTACCTTCAATTAAATTAAATAAAGAAAAACCCACACAGCAACACACACACGCACACACGAGAGAGAGAGAGAGAGAGAGAGAGAAGGAAAGAAAAGAAATGGAGGAGGAAAGGAACAGGCAAGAGGTGAAGTGAGAGAAGAGGATGGAAGTGCAGGAGAGAAGATGGGAGAAGAGAGACGAGGATGTGCAGCGCAGAATGACGGAACTAGAGGAGATGATAAGAAAGGTACGGAGGAAAGAAAAAGCAAGAGAGATTCAATGAAATGAGGAGATAGAGAAAGAAATCGGGGAGAAGGTGGAGATGGGAGAAGCAAGAAAATAGGAATAGGAGACAATTGGAAAACTAAAGGAGGTAGTGGGCAGGCTGAGAAGAGAAAATGAAAAGTGAAAAGAAAGCAATAATATATATAGTTCGTGGTCGACTCACGTGTTCCTCGGTCCATACTCGACATGCAAACTGAAATGGCTAATCCGCACATTTTTGAAGAATCAACATTGTAGGCCTCTGTGCGGATGCGGACATCGTGAGTCGCGCAGGCTACATTGTAAATTGTAACTGGATGCCCCCTCTTTACCATTCGCCAAAAATTTGAACGTCGCGTTTTCTGCCGTAAGCCACAGTATGCCATTCTACTTTGCCAGTCCACAGGGAAAGGAGCAATGGAGAACAATACGCGTAAGTTATTCATACATATTATTATATATCCTGCATCTTCTTGATATTTCGTTTTGCCAATTGTAAAATACTTGTACATTCTCGATTAAGTTCAAAATAGTGGTGACGATTGTTCAGTTGTTCGGGTATCCGAATCTCCGGATATTTATCTATTCGGACATGATCGTCAGCCCCACTTTCTACACATCGCTAAATGATATTTACGTGATGGTTTCTTTGGCGCAGAACATAATAAATATGTCCTATTTCTAGAACCTGAAGAAGTGCAAGAGCCGCACATTGTACAAACGGCGGCGGCGGCGGGGGCTGAGCCCCCGCAACAGCAAGCGGCGGCGGCGACGGGGACAGAGTCCCAACAAAAAAATATTATTAAAAAAAGTGAGTATGTGTTTGAAACATGGGGTATAACGCATCAGTAATATATACAATATACATGCATCGTAGTGTTATTTGCAAACATATTTCTAACATATACGTTAATTTCACAGAAAAAAAATCGAAAGGCAGTGGAAGGAGCCGCCGGGAGTGGAGGGCCCGGCAGGAAGAATATCGTGGTGGTCGAGGCCGGGGCAGCAGGGGAGGCCGAGGCGGTGTGCGCGGGAGGGGCGGCGGGCGAGGCCGGGGCGGCGGGCGAGGCGGGAAGCAGATTAATAATTTTTATATTTATAATTCTTAATGTCAAAATTATAAAATAAAACCAATTAACCAAATATAAAACCAAATATAAAACCAAAAAACCAAAAAACCAATAATAAAATTATGTTAACAGCAGCCCAAAGCGAGCTGCTATTTTCCGTGATTGTTTCCAAGATACAAACCGAACAATTTTGAAATTGTCCGAAATGCGATGGTTATCTCGCCATTTATGTATTACGCGAATTTTGGAATTTTGGAATAATATTGAGGCTTTTTTCATAAACTTGATTAGAAAAGAAAAAAATAACCGTGCTCAACAATTTCTAATTGAGATGCAAAATCCTGATTTAAAAGCATACTTCTTATTTCTTAAAAATATTTTGCAATTCTTTAATTCATTTAGTACATTTTTCCAAGCTCTGGAAACTCGAATTCAACTTCTACAACCGAAATCGGTAGATTTACTCAAGTTAATTTGTGATCGGTTTGTGAGACCAGAGCTTTTGCTAGATGTAATATATAATATTGATTTTTCGCAATCGGAAAATCAATTGTCAATAGATAGTATTAATGTTGGAATTGAATGCAAAGAATATCTTGACAAATTGCTCTCAGACGGCCACACAGACGTAGTCAAAAATATTCGCATGAATTGTTTGAAATTTTACGTTAGTGCTGCTGAGGGCATTTGTAAAAGATTACCAGTCAAGGATCCATTTTTATCAAAATTAAAAGTGTTTCAACCGCACACGGCTTTACGTGACAATAATAGACAAAGCTCGTTTAACGATGTTTGTTTTGTCGCACAAGCCATTGGTGGATTTGATACAGATGGGTTAAGACAAGAGTGGTTTGCTTTTCATCAGGATTTCACAGAAACCGAAAAAGACAACCTGTTCCGCTTAAATTTCGATGAAATGTGGGAGAAAATTTTACATCTCAGGCAGCTATATCCCCACTTGCAGTCTCTCGTTCATGCGGTTAGGTCATTGCCAAATTCTAATGCGGGTTCGGAAAGAATCTTTTCTTTCTTACCAGATGTTAAAACGAAAAAACGGAACAAGCTATCGTCTGTTCATGTGAACGCTATTTGTGTTGTAAAATCAGCGTTACAGGCGAGAAGGGAAACTGCTTTAAATTTGCACGTTACTGACAAACACTTGTCTTTAACGCTGTATTGCGTGAACAGCACCGAATAGCACCGCACGCTGTAAGTTGTTTGTATCAGCATGGAAAATTCGGACAATTCCGTCGGCTCACTTTAAAAGATTACGATACCAATGAAGAATACAAATTACTGCTTTCACCAAGTAGTGCTCGTAGAGTTGAAACGGGTAAGTTTACTCAGTACAATAAACTAATTAATAGGTGTCATTCAACCGGTAATTAATAGGTGTGGAATTAAACAGGATATGGTCGAACAATAATTATGGCTTATAAAGCATCGTTTATTTGCAACTAATGCAATATTTTCTATTTGGTGTCGGTTTTCATTCATTTTTGTTTATTGCTGTTTTCATTTATCGGTTTTTTTAATGTATCTTCGGTCCAATTGATACCCGGAAAATTTATTTTCTAACCTTCGATGTATGAATTGTAATGTTGAATTGTGTTTTGTTTGAATGATTTATAATCATGGCATATATTTCTTTTACATTCAGATTTGACCTTTGCTACTTCTTCATTAAATGCTGCGCGAGAATCATGTATGCAAGCCACCAATGCAAGCCTGGTGAGCACATATAGTCATCGCCCATCATAGCAATTGCTCGATTCCAAATGTGGTGCATGTATAAATTATCAAACAATGATTTAGCAATAGCGCTTGGATTTACGGATAAAAATTCTTTGACGGATCAAACATCAGGTACCTAAGTTATTTTGATCAAGTTTCCTTCCTTTGCAATGTGTGATGATTAATTATATACATTATTGCTTCTATAGATAATGCTAATATTGACCTAGCAGAGGAGGCAGAAACTGAGAGAGGTGCGATTTCTGAGGATAAAGAAAGTAAGGGATCTTATTCAGACTATGTACAGTGTGCATTCTTTCTTTATTAATTGTGCAATGCATATAAAAGTTTTGCATGTCGCTGATGAAACACAGTTTTCGTGTATTTTGAAAATATCCTTTATTTTAATTATTTATGAGTAACACTGAATATTATTGAGTATTCTGTTCGATATTAAACAATTAGTTTAATAACGATACATATATATTAGCTGCCTGAATTTGTGTGGTATTATCCAGATGGATTTATTTCTCAGATTTTAGATGGTCCGACGCAGCAATTTTACTTTTACTCGAGGAGTACCGCAAGCTCGAACCATCTATGTCGTCCGGCAAACTAAGCCAGAAAAAAGCGTGGATGGAGATGTCAACAATAATGAAGGAAAGGGGCCACAAAGTGTCGGACAGACAATGCATGACGAGAATGAATACGATGAAACGGACCTATAAATCAATAAAAGATCAAAGATTGTGTTTTTATGCCTTCAGGAAGCAAATGGAATTTTTGGACCACGGATTCAAAAGGACGTGGATGACTACGTCAGAAAGTATTCGAACGTCATTGTCACGGGCAGCAAATCGGGAAAGCTGACGAGGTCGTTGTACAAATATTTTTTGACGCAGTCTATAAAACCGTTCGTCAAAGACGAGAAATTCCTCTTGATTATCGACTCCTGGACGGGACAAACGCATCCATCGTTACACGACGAGGTGTTCGTGGATAATGAAGGCTTGCCGACGTGTACAATTAAAATCATCCCACCAAGTTTATATTTACCGGCAGGTTAAAAATTTAATTAAAAAGTTACAGAATTGTTCCTATCTAATGGAACATAATGGGGAAATCAACTCACGGGAAGATTGCATCAAAACTCATTCCATTATACATCACCAGTTATCGTCTCCAGTTTTTGCCGACATGATAAAATACGCGTGGTTTGCTGCTGACTGACATACGGACAAGTTTTTTAAATGTAAATCAGGCCTGCTTTCCAATTGATGTTTTAAAAAATTCTTGCAGATGCGGCACATCCGCATTCATTACATGTGCCCGCTGCCAAGAAAATTATTGTTTTACATGTTTTTATGACAAATATCATCCGGCAAATTGTAATTGACATAGCGGTTGCCGGACTAGGGGTGCACCGAAAAAAAAAAAATCTCCACAGGGTTTCGATCCAGCGAGTTCCGACTGGGTGGCGGACATCTTGTCCACTACACCAGCGCATTCGTTGAATTATGTTTCACGCAAAGGGTATAAGATGGCGGAGGCATGCGCTTGACACGTTTACAAATTTTTTTCTCGAAAACGGCTGAAAATCGCGCTTTTGTACGTTCACCTGTTAAAACCAGGGGTGTGAACTACCTACACAAAAAATTTGGTCCAATTCTGTGATGACCATGAGGCAAGTTCCCCTTGTCAGTATTTCTTTTGCCGAGAAGCCCTTTGTTTGGCGGAAGCTGTGTTCTTAGAACCCGCGTGGCGTTCCTGGTACTTCCGCCTTCTCTCCGGATGCCTTGACCTCCCATGGTCTGCATGTCGGTCTCGTGACATCGCGTGATGTCCCCTGAACCAATAGCGTCGCTCGACTGGCAGCCCATGTGATCGCTCGCCAATCAATCATGCCGAATTATGCTAATTTAGTGCCCCCTTTTACTATGTATCGCGGGCAGGTGAGCGCACCTGTTCCGCGCTTCCGACACTCTGTTCCGTACCGTGATCTTGTCCGCATCACGCGCTACTGTTCTGCGACTTGGTCTGACTGGCCATTCGTATCCGAGTCAAACAATTTCCGTTCTTGCCGCTGTGCAAATTATGTTACCTGTATATCTAATCTTTGGTTTCTGTTCTGATCTGCATTCCGTGTTTGTGATTTGTTGACTATA
This sequence comes from Anoplius nigerrimus, assembly GCA_914767735.1. NCBI lineage: Eukaryota > Metazoa > Arthropoda > Insecta > Hymenoptera > Pompilidae > Anoplius > Anoplius nigerrimus. The sequence goes on from OU612087.1 coordinate 10,514,297, forward strand.
ATTTTAATAAAGTGTGTTGTTTGAAACTGACTCTTAATCAGCCACGTGCACCGTACCGGGTATCCCATCACACCCTCCTAATCCTTCGCTCTCGCGCAGTTCGCTTTCAGGAACGTCCCAGCAGCAAGTTCGTGGATTTCGCTACCGTGTGTTCGCGAACAAAAAGGCTAGATCCTAAATTCTTAAATATCGTTATAGACACACTCTTTCCCCGATGTGCGGAAGGAACGGCAAATAATACTGCGAGAGAAGTAATAGAACGGGGGGAAGAATTAGAAGTAACGGGAAAAGAATTCTTAGATGCACTAAAAGCTCTGGGTAACAAGGCACCGGGTCCAGACGGAGTTCCGGGCAGAGTCCTCGCGGTAATAGCCAAAGATGCAGGCGCCGAAATGAGGCGCCTCTTCAATGGCTGTTTAGAAAAGGGAAGATTCCCGGGAATCTGGATGACAGTCAAACTCGTTCTCCTACAAAAACAGGGCAAGCCGGCGGACACGCCCTCCGCGTACAGGCCAACTTGCCTATTGGATGAGGTTAATAAAACGTTTGAAAGGGTAATCTCGACCCGCCTCGTCAAACACCTAGAAACAATAGGACCAGATCTTCACAAAAGCCAATATGGCTTCAGAGGAAGGCGGTCTACAGTCGACGCCATCAAAAAACTCAGAAAATACTCCGAAAGAATAAACGAGAAAGACGGGGTTACGTTGGCGATTAGTTTGGACATCGTCAACGCATTTAACTCCGTCCCGTGGCCGCGAATAATAGAAGCTTTGGAATACCACAATTTCCCTACATATCTCAAAGACATAGTGAAAGACTATTTATCGAATAGAAGCGTAATGTTTAACTTTCGAAACGGGATAGGAACGCGGAGACTTGAATGTGGTGTTCCACAGGGGTCCGTCCTGGGACCCTTACTTTGGAATCTGGTGTACGACAAAGTACTTAGAACTCCGGTCCCGGAAGGGGTTGAAACCATTTGTTACGCCGATGATACCCTGATCGTCGCGGGTAGCGAAAGATGGAAGGATGCGGTCGATGCCATAAGGAATATGGGGATCAGGCCCGGTCGGCTTCGGCCGAGACGCCCGCCTGATCCTCTACTCATTGAGATCGGCGACAGGCCAATCCTAATATCCGAATCAATAAAATACTTAGGTCTGCGCCTAGAAAGGACTTGGAAATGGCGGAAACATTTCCAGGTCATCGGGCCCAAAATGGAGACGGTAGCAGCTGCGCTCGGAAGGCGCTACCAAATCTACGAAGGCCATCGCATTTAGCACGCCGCCTATATCGTAATACGGCCCACTCGGTAGCATTGTACGGTGCGCCGGTCTGGGCAGAGGACATTCAGAGAGATAAGCAATGTTTAAAAATTATAAGCGGTGCTGAAAGACTTGTCTCTCTGAGGCTCATCAGAGGATATAAGACGGTATCTCTAGACGCGTCATTGCCCCTATAAAAAGCACTCCCATTCAAAATTCTAGCACTAGAAACAGCAAGAAAGTATGAGCTCAAGAAAGAGTGAAAGAGTCTGAATTTGAACCCCTGAGCGGGCATTTTAAAGGAACGAGACGCCGTTTTAGATCCGACTCAATACAGAAATGGAGCGAGAATCTACAGGGTCTACCATTTATCGCGGAACGCTCGCTTGCGGGGAAAACGCTAAATGGTAGACCCTGTATGCTAAACGATTGAAGATCAACTCAAGAGCGTTGTTAGCCTGAAACAAACGTGTCAGTCTTATAATTGGGCGGACTCTTTTTGTCTAGGTTCGTATCCTAAAGTTTGATGACAGGTAATTTGCCTGACGCAACTCTTTTAAAAGCCTTGCAACGTCGAGTACAGGGCTGTTTATTGACGTTTATATCGATGCAATTATTTCATAACGAGCGTTGTTCTTACACCGAAGAAGAACACCAATTAGTTGCCAAAATGCATTATACATCACCAAGTTTGTATGAAAAAATGCGTAGAGAATTCAATTTTATATTACCTGGACAGAGTACTATTCGGAGATGGTTTGGTGACATTAATTTATGGCCGAGTATTTGCAATTCGTTATCCGATAAATTAAAAATAAAAGTTGATTTCACGGACAAGTACGAACGCAATCGTGTTCGACTATTTGACGAAATGCGGATAAAAAGAAGTTTTGATTTCCACGAACGTCAACAGAAAATTGAAGGTTTCGAAGATTTAGGGTCAGTAGGATGTACTGACCAAGTAGCCAGAAATGCATTGGTATTTATGGTTAGAGGTTTGTTTCATAATTGGAAACAACCTATAGCATATTTTTTGACCAGTAGCTCTGTCACGCATACTACTTTATCATTTATATTAGATAAAGTAATAGAAGCAACACTGAGAACTGGTTTAAATTTACGTGCTATTGTTTGTGACCAGGGTTCCGCTAACCAAAGTGTGATTATCCGCAAAATTTCTGTTACTCGTCCGTATTTTATGCATGGGAATCAAAAAATATACGCGATGTTTGATATACCGCATATTTTCAAATCCATAAGAAATCAACTTTTGAAATATGATATATCATATGATGACAACAGAGTGGCATCTTGGAATGATCTCCGTTCATTATAGCACTTGGAAGATGGTGAAGGAACGAGAGCTGCTTGCAAATTGACGGAAAAACATGTATATCCAAAATTATTTGATCGAATGAAATGCCGTCTAGCGTTGCAAGTGTTTAGCCGCCTAATGTCAGCTCTCTTAACTGCAGGGACAGTAAGAGAAATTAAAAGCCAGACAGTAATGCATACTGCCAAATTCTGTAGAACACTTAATGATAGTTTCGATTCTTTAAACAGCAAAGCGCCCTATGATGCTAATCCAAATAGATGCGTGTTGTTGTCAGATAGTCGAAAGAATGCGGAAAATAAAATAACACAATTATTAAATGCTTGTTCTAAATGGCGAACCATTACAAATAATGGTGTAAATTTACGACCGTGTTTTCAAGGCTTGAAAATTTCCCTTAATACTATCCTGCATTCGTGGAATGATTTGAAAGACGAAGGAGTTGCATTTTTTATGACATCTAGAGTTAATCAAGATCCATTAGAAAATTTATTTTCAATGATCCGTACTTATGACGGTACTTACGATCCGAATCCATCTGCAAAATCATTTCGTTTAACATTGCAAAAAAATATTGTATTAAATTTATCCAAACCTACTCAATCTTCAAATTGTTTGGATGATGAAGATGATATTTTACTTCCAAGTCCGCAACATGATGCTAATATCGAATTGCAATCTAAAAATACATCACATTGTAAAAGCATGAATGAGGAAGAAATGTTCATTGACATTGAAGAGGTTACTATTGACGCATTATACGCCAATGATGAAACTTTAGAAGCCTCTGCCATTGAATATTTCGCAGGATTTGTGGCCATGAAATGTATTATTCGGTCTCGATGTGAAGAATGTTCAATATTGTTAATTAGTGAACATCATGAATCCATACAGGATAGGCAAATCTTAACATATTTCCGGGCGTATGACACAAATGATGGCGAAACATTTGGCCATTTGTGTACTCCGTCTGCGGAATTTTCATTTGTTTTTAGAATGATAAATGCAATCTTTGACGCAGGCTATCCAAACACTAGAGAAAAGTATGGAATTCAGGATCTTTTATTCCCATTAATGGTTCAAGCAGTAAATATGAAATATACTGGTTGGTTTGAACATCCAACATGCAGTTCCCATCGGAAGGAAATTGCATATTACATGATGAAAGTCAAAATTCATAAAGATTTAATTTGGTTAGGGAATAAAATGAGAAACCGTGAGTTTGGCCGCAAACCTGCACATTCATAGCATAATTACAATGCATGTAAAATATATTTATATGTACTAAGCAGGGCAAATTATGATAAGCGCAACCACAGGCAATGTAACGTCAGCTGACCATTTGTAATACATGTATTGTCAGAGGCAATCTAACGTGAGTTGACAATTGTTCATTGCGGTTACAAACTGCAAAATATAGTGGTATAATACGGCTGCAGTCAAGGTGGTGTGGAAGACGACTATTCAACCACTCCTCTCTTACGCATACAGATAGTGCGCTTCATCAATTGTGTCGTAATGACACAAGCGCGCGCGTAAGGTTTCGGAAGTTTCTCTGATATAGAATGTCGTAAAACGTACTCGTTAATTAATTTTTCGTCTCAGAGAACAGAGTCAATTTTCTCATCCAGATCGGGAGCAGTAACCCCCACAGTAACGTCGCGCGTCGTCGGAGCTTGCTAAGAGCGAAATGAATGTGCGAGTTATCGCTTTCGACTGCGACGACATTCGGCTCAGTACTTCATGACACATTGTCATGCCAGAAACGGCTAAGTGTGCGCTTCTTGCATTTGTACGCAAAGAAGGAACTATACTTCATCTCATTTTCATACGCCCAAAGGGTCCAAGCAGAAACAAGCCAGTTGCTTCCTTGTCACATATGCACGGTTAGCACACAGCCGTTTCCTCCACTTATACCGATAATGCGTCAGTGAGCCAAATCCAGCCATTTTGCAATGCCGAACACTTTGCATTGAGTCTATATACAAAAATAAGTAAAAAAGAACCTATAACAATTTTATATTTAAGTCTTTATTGTCGAGACAATCAACATTGAATTTGCATGTGTCCATTGCCTTAACCGTTTGGATATCGGGCGTGTCGTGTTGAGCGCACTGTCAATTGTCCCGTTACCGTCCAGATGTACCAAACTTTTTCGAGAAACATTTTGATTAGGATTGGAAGTGGGTCGTGCGCCACAGGGATTGGCTCTCGGCTCGCAAGAGTCGCCCCTGTCACTTCCGCCGACCATCCGGAAGCATGGACATATCCATCATATTACTTGTCGAACTCGTGACATCGCGTGATGCCCGAGAGCCAATTACATCCTTGTGACGTGCAGCCCACGTGGCCGTTTCCCAATCCCTATTCGCGAATTATGTTAATTTCAGCGCCCTCTTTTGCACCGTGTAACGCGGGCAGGTGCTCGCACCTGTACCGCGCTTTCGCCACTCTGTTCTGTGCCGTGATCACCTTCGCATCACGCGTCCTCGAGTCATCTTCTTTTATTCAATTGCGTATTCGCGCAATTATTGTTCACGCGGTCTGTGTTCACGACCCGTATTCCTGGTCTTTATTTTCGTGGTATTGATCTGTGTTAACCCGGTATGTGTGTTTTACGGACTAAAGGCATAATAAAGTGTGTTTTACGTAAAAGGACTTTCGATCTCCACGTGCTTCCAACCACTTATCCGACCACATCCCATCAATGCGTGTCACAGCGCACCGCTTCCATTCGGGAGCGAATCGGCATCTCAGTTTCGCGGCTCGCGCGCAGTGTAGTCGCGAACAGTCATATTCTTGACGATTGTCATATTTCCGACGGAGCAGAGGAATTTCATTTCGTATCGAACGTTCTTCGCGACAAGGCAGGTAAAGTATGGAACACAACGTTTTCTTGCCAGCATTGCAAGTAATAAGTACGGTGACACGCACATTCTTATTATTACTTTTCAGAAACATGTCAGAAACGAATGAGAAACAAGCGGGCGGGACCTCCACTACAAAAGAAGAGCAGCCGACACCGGCGGCTGAGGACAAAAAGGTATGCAGCGTTATTGTTGAATACATATGTACATATGCATTAACACTAAACCTACCAGGCTGTCAAATTTACCGATTCTTAATAGTTCGATTAAATGTATCTACATTGAACTCTACGGCTTTTGTCACTTTGTATATTTCTATGTAATATTTATACAATTAACTTACATATTTTATCCTGTACTATATTTGATTTGATTTTACTCGGTAAAATATTGGTGACTCGGTAACTATAGTGATATTTTCATTAAGAAAAAATGAAATTAAAGAAAAATTCTTTACTGCATTAGCACATATTGCTTCACCGATATGTGGGCACTTAGTCTTTCAAGCGTGTTTTGCCTTTAGTTCCTCTCATTTCATTATCTGCTGTTTCATTCTGTGTCCGTCCGTGTTGGGAAATAATAGTGAAGAATCGACCCTGTGTTTTTTCGTAAGCATTTGTCTGCTGCGGGCCCAAATTGTAAACATTTATCAAACCTTTACCGTATGGGCGTGCAAGTCATGTCTTTATGCACATGTTTTGTTTTAGTTGTATACGTACATTAATAATATAATTGCATATGCATTTCAGATGAAGAATAAAATACGGAGGGAGATCAATAAGGCCCTCCGCAAGAGAAGGGGTGCGCCGCCGCCGCCGCCTAGGGCTTGGGCAGGGTATAACCACCAACAACCCCCCCCCCCCCCGCACTGCCCCCGGGGTACCCGTACGCGGCACTGCCGCCACCAGCAGCGTCTCCCGCACCGCCGCCCCAGGGGTACGGGTCCCCTGTACCACCACCACCACCGCAAACGGTGGTTTTTTATGCACCCCCACCACGGGGACATTTTTAAAAAAATGTGCAAAAAAAATAATAAATTCATAAACTTAAAAAAATAAAGTAAGCAAATTTATTCAAAATTTCCGCACCCGAAAATACTTGACACATGCATATTTCGTGAGTAGAACATCGGCTAACAGAGTCGATAACCGGGAGATCAAATCCTTAGGTACACCTCGTCGGTGTAATCTGTGTTTATCATACTCGGAAATGTCTGCCGCATACGCTCCTGTATCAATTTCCATTTCTATCTCTACGTCATTAATTACTACCATCGCACACATGGGATCTGTTATCAACGTGTTACTTATAGTCTCTATATTGCCGACAATCGATTTCGATTCTTCTCTCTTGCTATCGTCTCGGACCATGTAGAAATCATCGCATATGCTCTCCTCTCGTTGGTGACCCTTTCTTTCGTCATCTAGCTCCAAGTGTTGTGGCCGCGATCTGCAAACTGTTGCTAGGTGCCCTTTACGATTACACGTATTGCACGTTCTGCTTCGGTGGAAACAGTCTCGTGCCCAGTGATTGGGTTTTGCCGCAACAAAAACACGTGTCCCGTCTCGAATGTTGAGTGTTCACTTTTCCCTTGTCTCGTTCGCTGCTCGGGCTTTGAATTTCTCTGCCTCCCGGGACTCTGTGTTTGTATCGACGTCCTCGCCTATTTCCTCGGTTATTACCTCTCCCTCTCGCACTTGGGTAGGAAGGTCATCTTCACATGTTTGTACCCGACTGAATCCGGTTTATCGCCGATTTCGATGATTCCTCCTTTGTTTTAACCGTTGATACCGCGTTTCTCTCTGCCGCTTCTAACACAGTGGCTATTTTATACGCCGAAAGTTACCGTCAATACACTACACTTGTGATTTCATAACACACCGGGCTGGTGATCGCTCGGAGATGCCGCACCGAGTGTGTTCCGTTATTCGCCATTACGGGACTACGCGGGGAGAACATTTGATTTGTTTTGTAGCGCCATGCTTATGCGCCTGGATAGGGCGAATTATATTGACGGACTTTCATTTGCGGATACCGAGTGTGACGTGAAAAGTTTTCATCGGCTGAAATCGACTCTTCAAATGATTCTATTTCAACTCACGTACATGTAGAAAGTATTAATCCAAACCGTAATTCCATAGCAATAACACGAATTTCGTGCGATATAATAAATCCCTCCTCACCGGGAAAGTCTTCAATGATCTGTAGTATTTTATCATATACTCCGGCAAAAGCCCCGCCATTTGTTGCGAACTCAGATAACGTTGAAACGCTTACCGAATGTGTGGAAATGCCATTTTCCAGAATTGTTGCAACTCATAGATATTGTTTTGTTTGCGGGTCAATTAAAAATATCGTTAATGTTCAAGCTGAAACTAGAAAGCAGGTGTTTCTTAAAAAAAAAAAGGATATAATGTATGTTCCGAAGGGAAATCGGTTGTGTTCCGATCATTTACACACAAACCATTTAGTTGACCAATACATTCGGGACTTAAAAGTGCCTTCTAACGGTAGTATCATCGAAGTTCAGGAATCGCGGAATAATTACATTGCAGTTAATGTTGATTCCAACCTGCATGACAAAATAGGGGATTTTGTCCCAAGAACGCGTAAAAGTATTTACAGCGGTAACGTGGGAAAATATTGTACAACTTCGCGACTTGATGACTTTGAGAAGAAATTCACAACAACGTATAGTAATACAAGCTATTGTAGTATCTTTATTTAAATTGCACACCGGCAATTCAAACAGTGATATAGCTGCCATTTTGGGACTAAAACGAGAGAAACAAATTTCAGATTTTTGCGGTTTTACGATAGAATCGTTGGAAGAAGATATTCTTCTGTTTTACTTTGGATTTTTAGCAATTTCTCAGGAAACCTTAATAGAGAAGGAAACGTCTATCGTGGCCAAAAAATTAAATAATTTGACAGATCAGTTAACACTGATTTTTGACGGTACATATATCCGATACCAAAAACATTCGAATAACGAACATTAGAGAAAATCTTATTACGCCCAAAAGAAGGTTCCGTTGTGTAAATCTTTCACAGTTTCTACAATAACTGGCTACATAACTGATATGTTCGGTCCGTTTTATGCCAACCAAAATGACGCGGATATCATGAAAATTGTTATGCGAGACTGCGACGGCTTACAATCAATTTCAAAACCCGGGGACATTTGTGTCGTTGATCGAGGTGTCCGCGACCCTCCATCTTATTTAGAAGAACACGGTTTCAGAGTGCTTATATCTGCTGTAAAAGGCAAGGATAATCATCTGACAAGGGCGGAATCAAATTCATCGCGATACGTCACCAAAATTCGCTGGGTCGTTGAAGCAATTCATGGTATCATTAGCGAAAAATATAAACTTCTTCATAATCAACTTGACAATAAAATCCTCCCGAAAATTAGAACAATTTGTAAAATAGCCTGTTTTTTGCAAAACACCTTCGGTAAACGTTTATATTCGAACGCTGAACTTTATCACGAAATTGTTGAAGGAATGTCTCCTAAAAAATATTCCGTAAATTCATTAACAGCCTCAGTTGCAAATAACCGCTGGAAAACGCGAAAACCCCTTTCAAATGACTGTCATCAGTTAACGATCTCCTGGCTTCTTCGGAAATGACAGAGAGGGATCTCACAATTTTGAGTACGGATTCCTATCAGTTATCGAAACTGATATAGATCAAACTTTTCTTCTGCCATTTGTAGATCGAAAGTTTTAAGAATAGCGTTAAAGAAATGGAGATAAGTTTTCGGACTTCAGGAAAAGAAGCTTTACAAAATGCTATTCTTAAATTACCTGAAAAATCAACAAGTTGAACCACCAAATCAAAGCCGCTAAACGACAGATTGGATGCACCAATGTTTATTAATGCGAATTAAACGTAAGTTGTTCTATGAGCACAGTAGACAATGTGATATTCTCCCACTACCATGCAGCGATGCTGTTAATTCATACATAACAAACATCGACAAATTATATGGATTCCCACCTGCTCTTTTCAAAAGTCTGAAATTAAGAGCTTCAAGAATGGAATTTGTAGATAAACATGGTAAGTATATCCAATAAATGTAATTACAACACAGAAACTATTTCAGTTTTTGTAAATTTCTTTTCATTAATAGGAATTCTTTCAGCTGACGAAATGTCGATTAGCGAAGCTATTGCATTAGATCAACGAAGCATGGAAATACAAGTATTTGTTAATTTAGCTCTCTATACACCAGAAAACCAATTATCTACAAGAGCTGATCACGTTTTAGTATTGATGTTTCCGCCTTTACGTGGGTCTTACAATTAGGTACAGGTATAAACATTTATATGATGTTACGGCATGATCATTCAATTTGTATATAGTTAAATGTATTTCGCCATTCGTTATGCTTTAGACGTCAGCTACATTTGCAAGCAAGAATTCCGTAACGAGTAATATATTATCAGATTTACTAACGGTTGCAATCATTCTCCTGCATAACTCTGGTTTTACCATGGATGGTGCTGAATGGAACAGGGGTGTATGGACAATGCACGGGATAACAATTAACAATTTATCTTGTTCACATCCGTGCGACACAACGAAACAGCTTTGGTTTCTTTCCGACTTCCGGCACTTAATAAAGTGTTTGAGGAATTTGATAATGAAGTTACCAGAATTCTGGGTAACATTAATTTCATACCATTTATTGTTGTGGTGTTACGTACCTCTCAATTCTTTACATAATGATTAATTCAATTTTGAAGACGCCTGATGGTTGGGTAAAGAAAAAACATTGGGAACCTCTTTTAATGCATGAACGATACATGAAACGAAATTTAAAAGCTGCTTAGGAGCTTACACCTAGACTATGATCAAAGAACGTGAACTGCGATTCCGGTACTGCGGGCCGGAATTCGTAACTCTTCATCAGTTCACCAGCTGTCCCTGAGGGGTACGTATCACAGCAGATTAGAATTTAATTAACATTTCGTATTAGCTTTATTAGTAGAAGATGGAACAGCAGAAGCAGCAGAATAAAACGCACTATAGAAAATGCGTGTACCCGATTTGCGGCCTAACAAACCCTAATTCGGGGAACAAAATAACATTTCACAAATTTCTTGTTCGCGATAATGATAATTGCTTAACGTGGCTGGTTAATTGCGGTTTAGACGATTGGGTGGAACTGCCTAACTCAGAATTAAGAAAAAAAATATATTTGCAGCATCCATTTTTTAAAAAGTAGTTTCCATGCATCGGCCATTTTACGAAAAGATGCTGTGCCGAAAATATTTTATCAGTGTGAGATAGTGATGAAGCCACTTCGCCAATGGAAGAACGCCATGAACGGGATGATCAGTTATCGGAAATGGAAGAGAAGTTACGTCAAGAGAAGGACAAATCCAATGTTCTTCGCTTGAAATTAAGGACGAAGTGTAAAGCATATAATCGTTTGAAAATGAAACTTTCTTCGGCTGCTATCAGTGATACGTTCCTGAAGAAAGCAATCGCGAAAAAAGTATCGGGGATGATACTGACATTTCTCATGATGTTGTTGTTTAGAGCCCCGAAAAACGCTTTTTCTCAAAATGAAAAACGGATGTGCATGACAATGCATTATACTTCGCCATCATTGTATAATAAGATGCGCGATCTTTTCCATTTTCGATTACCGAGTCCCATCACAATTATTCGGTGGTTTGGAAAAACAGATATTTGGCCTGGATTGTGTCACAACGTTTTTTACGGACTTAAAATTAAAGCTGCGCATATGGAAGTCGCAGATAGAAATTGTGTTATTCTATTCGATGAAATGGCTGTGAAAAAATGTTTGAGCTTCCACCCAACCAAACAGATCATTGAAGGTTTCGAAGATTTAGGTTTTTTAGGCCGTAGCGCAGCCATAGGAACACAAGTTCTTGTTTTTATGCTTCGCGGTTTGTTCACTAACTGGAAACAACCTTTAGCATTTTTTGTTTCAAAATCAGGAGTTAAAAGAACAGATTTGTCTAGTATTTTAAACAAAATTTTAAATATGTTTTCTGAGACCGGATTAAAGGACAGAGCAGTTGTTTCCGATCAGGGAACTAGTAACCAGAGCATTGCAAATGAAAGAACTTGTATTGAAAACCCATTTTTTATGCACAATGGCCAGAAAATTTATTTTATTTTTGATTATTTACATTTGTTTAAAAGCATCAGGAATAATTTGATAAAAAATGATTTTTTGATTAATAATTCTATTGTTTCCTGGTGCGACGTAGTATCGCTTTGGAATTTAGAAAAAAATAATAGCACTCGAGCGGCTTACAAATTGTCGGAAAAGCATGTAAGGCCAAACTCTTTCGATAAAATGAAATGTAAGCTCGCACTACAAGTTTTCAGTAAAAGAGTTTCATCTGCATTGTTAACAGCATCAGTAACTGGTTGCATAAGAACAAGAACGGTTAAAACTACGGCGATATTCTTTGAAACTTTTAATGATTTATTTGATAATTTAAATAGTAGGACTGCTCGTGATCCTGATCCAAATAATTGCGCGCTTTCGCGGTTTTATGTAGACGTTGAAAATAACTTGACATCAAAATTACAAGAAATGAAAAATAGGTTCGTAAAATCACCGAATGGATTAAAAGCGCCACCATGTTTTCTAGGATTACAGCAATCCGTAAGTGCCACCCTTCAACTATGGAACGATTTAAGAGAAAAAGGAATTACCTTTTTAATGATTTCGCGGTTAAATACAGACTGTTTAGAAAATTTCTTCTCTGTTCTAAGGATGCATGGTGGCACTTATAATAGTAATTCTTCCGTAAAAGCGGTGACAGTTTCTTTAAAAACGAACATTTTATTATTCCGATTACAAAATTGTTCAGTCAATGCAAATTGTATGCCAGACGATTACGCACCGTTAGTACTGGAGGACTTTGAATCACAACACGAACCCGCCACGTTTTCTGATGTTCCACCATTGCTTATAAAGCATAATGAGGACGACATCGACTTGAACATTCAAGATATTGTCGATGATCTGTCCTCATCAGCATGCACCTTGGAAACTTGCGCGGTAGAGTATTTTGCCGGATATATTGTTAAAACATGTGTAGCGAAAACGCCGTGTTCTACATGTTACAACACGAGCCCAATATAATCATCCACGAAAACACGGTCAACAATGAAGGATCAACATGTTACAATACGTTTGCCTGAACGAATCCAGGGCCTTTTAATAACAGACAAATTCTGTTGTCCTTCCATGCCTACATGGTTGACGACACATTAGAGTTTGGGCATATTTATGTCCCAAGTAAAGAATTTTCACACATTTTCGAGATTATTAATAAAATTTTTGATATTTATTATCCTAAGATACGCAGCGAAGCATTGATCCTGGATAAACTATTTGTTATTATTTCTCGGCTAATCGAAGAAAAATATCCAGGATGGTTTAACCACGATGAATGCGCTGTTCATCGAAAAAATGTAGTATATTTTACTTTAAACGTTAAAATTCATAAAGACACCATGTGGCTCGGACAACAGTTGAGATTTAATGCAAATTATAATAAAAATTCAAAATTATCACATTTGAGACATGTTTGAAAACACATTTTTTAGCAATACATGTTATGCTTCAATCGCTATTATTTGCCTCAAGTGCCGAAAGAGTTCCCTATTATAATGTCTTGAGTCAAACAATGTTAAGTTATGGTTTGGGCTAGATGTGAGGGACAATTGTTGCCAAGGAAACGAAAACTGGCCGCTTGTTGAACAGTAGAAGGATGAGTAGTCCATCGCTGCCTGTTCTAGGTTTCTCTCACAATGATTCTCAGTATAGTTCGAACAGCCAACCATGAAATTCCATCGTTTTATACAACTGTGCGGCAACAAGGACGAACTATTAGATTTTTATGAAAGGATTTTTACGACCCGTGTAATCATATATATAAGATAAATTCTCGGCGAAGGAGGTCGAGTCTTAATAAAGACAATAGGTATGAAAGAACTGATAGTGTGTTCTAAAATTTTTTGTCACGATACGAAACGCATAACGCCGAATACGGTAGGCCAATAACCTACCAAAAGAAGAACGAATCGGTAGCGCTTCTCGACCCGGCAGTTCAGGCGGAACTCAGTGCCCCAGGGTACATGAAGTACACCAGTGATCGATCTTCACTGGAGACGGATCCCATCGGAATCAAGATCCTGCATGAGTATGCAGCAATGCATCTACTTCTGCGCATCCGGCGGGATTCGTCCGTATATAGCCAGTAGATCCGGGACGAAACGAAAATTTTAGAACACACTATCAGTTCTTTCATACCTATTGTCTTTATTAAGACTCGACCTCCTTCGCCGAGAATTTATCTTATATATTAGATTTTTATATTGAAAAAAACGTTATTTTTGGGCAAATAAATTGCCAAAAGGCAAAGTCAGCGCCCGTAGGCGACCAGGTATCACGGTGGAGATAGACGAAGCCAAATTTGCCCGACGCAAATATAACCGCGGGCGTCTCGTCGAGGGAAAATGGATTTTTGGGAGATTCGAACGGGGATCGAAAAAAATCTTTTTCGTCCCCGTTCCGGACCGTTCCGAGAAAACGCTGCTGGCCATCATTAGGGAGTGGATCCTTCCCGGGTCAACAATAATATCGGATTGCTGGAGGAGCTATAGAAATCTCAATAGCGTGGGCTTCCAGCATCTGACGGTGAATCACCGCTATAACTTTGTAGACCCGACAACAGGTATCTGCATTTGAATATATACATGTAAAAAGATATTACATGCCTTAATCAAATTTCATATTAACAATTTCGAATATATTTCTTAATCAGTGTTAGGTGCTCACACCCAAAATATTGAAAGGACCTGGAGGGAAGTTCGGTCGAATATCCCACGATATGGGACACCCAAAGTGCACCTCGTGGGATATTTGGCCGAATACCTTTTCAAGAGGGCCCATTGCCGGGACGAGTTGCTAGGAGCGTTTTGGGATGAAGTGGTTAAATTATATCCCCCGAAGATCCTCGAAGATGAAGTCTATGGACATCATGCGATTTTCTAACCACATGCCGGCGGACACCCTCAGGCAACTCCAAAAGACGTTTGGACCAATTGCGGGTGAATCTATGGTCTCCCAGCAACCGTGTCTTCGCATATCGCAAGTCACACTGTGTCTGGTACCGCGGCGGAGAACACGCCCGTAGCGAAAGGGTTAAGTTTAAGGAGCAAAACCCATACGACGGACTCCCTTCAACTGGCTGCTTGAGTAACACCCAAAGGTAATTGGGGATGCTGCTACCGGCCCGGTCATCCGATAAAAAGGATTCGTTATAGGGTCACTCGAGACAGGTCATTGCTCCCGGGTCATTCTCAGCTCAACTTTACTTGGAAAGCGTGAGTTTTGAGGAGTTCAGTTCAGTTCAACATGCACACCATCGCGGAACGAGTATTTATTGTGCGCTTGTTTCACAAGACAGAGTCGTTGGTACAAACCCAAGCGGCCTTCGCACATAAATTTCCGGATGTGCAGTGCCCAAGCAAGAGCACGATCAGTCGGATCATGCACAAATTTGAAGAAACCGGCAGTGTCCTCGACCAAACACGTACGCGCCCAAGAACGGTATTAACGCCTCGCAAATTAGCCGAGGTTCGCGACGCGTTAGTGGCCGAACCGACCACTTCTTTATCAAAATTAAAGCAACAATGCGCGATCTCTCACGGGAGCGCGCAGCGGGCGACAAAACTTTTGCACATGAATTCGTATCGGCACCACACTGTGCAAGAGTTAAAGGCACCTGACTACGTCGCGCGGTTCAAGTACTGTAAATGGCTGTTGGAGGTTTTACAAAACCAAGAGCCAAACGTGTTTGATAAAGTGTTTTTCACTGACGAAGCGTGGTTCCACTTAGATGGACACGTGAACTCCCGCAATACGAGACAGTGGGCCACGAGTAATCCTCATGGAATTATTGAACGGCCGTTACATTTGAAAAAGATAGGTATATGGTGCGCCATTTCACAAAGACGCATTGTAGGCCCCATCTTTTTTTATTGTACCGTAACGACCCAATCCTATCAGGAGATAATAATGCAATGATTGCATTACTGGAAACCGATGAAAGAGACTGTTGGTTTCAACAGGACGGTGCCCCGGCTCACACTGCAGCATCTACATTAGAGATGTTGCAAGAGTTTTTCGGGCAAAAAGTAATAACTCGTGGGTTATGGCCACATCGTTCTCCCGACCTAACACCCCCAGATTTCTTTCTCTGGGGGGCGTTGAAATGTAATATTTATAAAAATAACCCGCGAACAATAGAAGAGCTGAAAGTAGCCATTGAAACCGAGATACGCAACGTATCATCAGGTTCGCTCAAACGCGTATTTAGATCAGTGAAAAGAAGGGCGCGTTTGTGTTTGGCTGTCAACGGATGTCATTTTGAACAGAAACTCTAGTCGCAGGGTGTAATCGGCCCTTGTCAGGGCCACCAATTATTGACGAGGACAATTTTGCGGATGGCATAATAAATAAAAAAAACCTTCAACCCACGAGAATTAGACGTGGTTCTCCCTTTTTCACCATTAGAGATCATCTGTTACGCAGATGATACTCTAATTATCGCGACAAACAAAGACTGGGAGGAGGCGGTCCGATTGGCCGAGGACGGCGCGAAACGTGTCACCGGCGCCATAAAGGAGATGGGTCTTAAATTGGGGGCTGAAAAGACGGAGGCGATGTGGTTTTATAAATCCACGCTTCGGTCTCGTCGGCCGACGAGCCTACTCCTGATTGAGATTGATGACAAGCCGACCCTATTAGGCGAAAGTATAAAATACTTAGGACTGCGCGTGGAGCGTACCTGGCAATGGCGCATTCATTTTGCGGCAATCGCATCCAAAATGAAATCGGTGGCAGCTGCGCTCGGAAAGCTGCTTCAACTGGTTGCTTGAATAACACTTCAGAGTAATTGGGGATGCTGCTCCCGGCCTGGTCATCCGATAAAAAGGGACTGTTACAGGGTCACTCGAGAATGGTCATCGCTCCCGGGTCATTCTCAGCTCAACTTTACTTGGACAGCGTTAGTTTCGAGGAGTTCAGTTCACTTCAGCATGTACATCGCCGAGCAACGTGTCTTCATCGTGAAGCATTATTATTGGACCCACTTGTTGGTGGGAAGCCAGGATGCATTCCAAGCGGAATTTCCGGATGTGCCATGTCCGGACCTCAGCACAGTCAGCCGCTTGGTGAAGAAGTTTGAACGACTTGCAAGTTTGCACAACCAAACACGTACGCGCCCGAAATTAGTATTAACGCCTCGCAATTTAGTCGAGGTTCGCGACGTGATAGATGCCGAACCGGGTACGTCTTTGTCAAAATTAAAACAACGCTGCCTGCGATAAAACTAGCACATGCGGTCATTTCGGCATACCGTTGTGCATGAGTTAAAAGGACCTGACTGCGTCGCGCGGGTTAAATACTGTAAATGGCTGTTGGAGGTTTTACAAAACCAAGAGCCAAACGTGTTTGATAAAGTTTATTCACGGACGAATCGTGATTCCACTTAGATGGACACGTGAACTCCCACAATACGAGACAGTGGGCCACGAGTAATCCTCATGGAATTATTGAACGGCCGTTACATTCGAAAAAGATAGGTGTATGGTGCGCCATTTCACAAAGACGCATTGTGGGCCCGATCTTTTTTTATTGTACCGTAACGGCCCAATTCTATCAGGAGATAATAATGCAATTTATTGCATTACTCGAAACCGATGAAAGGGACTGTTGGTTTCAATAGGACGGTGCCCCGGCTCACACTGCATCATCTACATTAGAGATGCTGCAAGAGTTTTTCGGGCAAAAATTAATTACTCGTGGGTTATGGCCACCTCGGTCTCCGGACTTAACACCCCCAGATTTCTTTCTCTGGGGGGCGTTGAAAGAAAAAATATATAAAAGAAAACCGCGATCAATTCAGGAGCTCAAAGCGGCAATAGAAACCGAGATACGCGACGTATCGTCAGGTACCTTGAAAAAAGTATTTGACTCAATGAAGAGACGCGCGCGGGTGTTTGGCCGTCAAAGGAGGCCACTTTCAGTACACTCAACCCAATGCAATATATGTAATACCCTCATATTTTTATACAATATACGAAAGTTTTCTTTTTGCACAATCAGGCAGTAGGAAGTATGCAGACACCCAGGACTGACAGGTTGAGAACAAGGAGGAATACTAAGAGCCAGCTGCGTTTTATTTAATTTTATTTTTATCATCATCTGCAGTCACAGGCACGCTTGGCGCATACTCACAAGCAAACATTTCTTGAGATGCAATTGCGGTCATAAAATTTTGCACCACGGGTAAACTTGTATTAATAGAATAAATACTGAATTTTGTGTTTAAAATATATATGACCTTGCAGCCTGGAGCAGATAATAATAGAATAAACCATCTGCAGGAAAAAACCGAGAAGGTGTCCTGCCTGATGTGGGACGAGATTTCAATCAGAGCACACATCGATTAGAGCCACTCACTCGAAAGGATTATGGGCTTCGAGGATCATGAGTGTTCGGCGTCCAAAACTCGCAAACGGGGTTCCAGACTCTTAACATTATCTTGCACGAAGAAGGATTCGAGTATTGATTGCCGAGATATGTTAATCAAGACCCAGTGTAAAACATTTTTGGCTCGATTCGTATACTGGGTTGCCGCGATATAAAACCGACCGCGATTGACTTTATTGCCAGATTCAAAACGTTGCTGATCAATAACATCTCGACCCGACACTCAACATACGCGAATTGCGAAAATAAAATCACGGGAGATGTCCTCTTCGACTTAAGTAGTTTACTAAATTCAAACAACATTAACGATAATTGCGAGCCACTAAATGTATCATATATACCCATTTTGAATTTAGAATCCAACGAAGAGGACAGTGGTAGATTTATATCAGAAATTTTTGATTTTTTAAATAATAATAATAAATCATTACGCGAATGCACTTCCTGCATTCGCAGTATCAGTGGCACCAGGTTCAAAGATGCATGTAAACACGCGAAAATTACCACCGACATTTATTTAGAAAAATGTTGTTATCGGGCGGATTTAAAAAACATTTTAAAAACCTTTTTATTCGCGAATATCGATTTTAGTTTCACTGACTGTGCCACACACGGTCAGTTTCTTCAACACACATTTGTAGATACATGCATCAACTTCTCCGTGCAACATTTCATAAAACATATAAACAAAATTATTTTGGGAAAATTATCAGGGCATGCGGGTGCAAGCACTATTGCCGAAATCGCTTCGAAGAAATTTAAAAAACATGTACCGCGCCGTGCCAAGAGGAAATAGGCCGCCCCTCACCACGGTACATTATAAGAAGGGAAGTAAGAGCAGACATTGTTCATATCAAATCAATCAGATGCAGGCATTAAACCGACCGCGATTGACTTCATTGCCAGATTCAAAACGTTGCTGATCAATAACATCTCCACTCGTCATTCAACATACGCGAATTGCGAAAATAAAAGCACGGGAGATATCCTCTTCGATTTAAGTAGTTTGCTAAATTCAAATAATTTTAAAGGCAATTGCGACCCGGTAAATTTTACATATTCTGATATTTTAAATTTAAAATCAAACGAAGAGGACAGTTAAGAATATTCTTCAGAAATTAGAAATATTTTGAACAATTTAAATTCATTGCGTGAGTGCACTTCCTGCACTCACAATATCAGTGGCACCGATTTTCGAGATGCATGCAATCGTGCAAAATTCACTATTAAATATTTTTTGGAACATTTCTCTTATCGGGCAGATTTGAAGACCGTATTAAAAACATTCTTATTTACGAATTTAGATTTTAGCTTCTGCAACTGTACCGCGCACGGTCAGTTTCTTACAGACGCGTTCGTTGAGGCATGTATAAATATCTCCGTGCAGAATTTTATAAAAGATATTAATAAAATTATATCCGGTAAAATTTCAATGCATGCGGCTGCTGCGAACACAATTGCCGAGATGGCTTCGCGTAAATATAAAAAATCTGTACCGCGCCGGGCCACAAGACGATGAGCAGCTCCTCACCATGGTACATAATAAGGGAAGTAAGAGCAGGATTGTTCACATCGTAACAATCAGATGCAGATATTAATGACATTTCTCTTTTTCAGGTTCCAGAGGCTTCCAATTTCGAGAACTGATGCACCTTGTCTACAGCCATGGAATCGGCAAAATACGGTGAACAGACATCCTTTATAAGAAGGGAAGTAAGAGCAGGCATTGTTCACATAGAAACAATCAGATGCAGGTATTAATGACAGTTCTCTTCTTTCAGGTTCTAGAAAGGCGTTTCATACACGCAGCTGAACTAAGTTATCTACAATGCATTGGTGCAAAAATAATATGAAACATATGTATATAAGTTCGTTTGTAGATTTTTTTTAATGAATTTACATTTTATCTTACGACATTTACGCATTGTTAATAATGTTAATTCTCAAAAGTATCCCTTTTACAACATAAGTTTATATTTGCCGATGCACTGTAAATTTGTTCTGGTAAAACGATTCGAAGTTTAATCTTTAAATAATTTTTTCTGTTCTCCGGATTTAAGTAATTTCTGCTAGAGAACAATAAACATTATTTAAACTTTTAAACTTTTGGTACACTTGAGTACTTAGAATCGTGTTACCAGAACAAATCTACAGTGCATCGACTTTTTAGAGCACTATCGCTAACTTCGCGTTTTGGAGTACGATCCTAGTTACAACTTTAGTTCCTCTAGTTATCTGTGGAACAAATGGAGCAGTGGAACAAATGGAGCAGTGGTACTTCCCACGTTTTACAAGAGGGGAGTGTCCGGTGACTTACGGACGGGAGTGTACGTGCAAAATCCAATCATTTATAAAATGCTCGTGTTGCAGACAAAATTTATGTTTTTCATGCTTTTACGATAAATATCATCTAAATAGTTGTACATCATATTTATCGCCATAATAGTGAGATATGCATAAACGTATACATACAACATATATATAATATTTAGTTGTAGATTTTAGAATAATTTGGAATTCAAAAATGCGCATTATAAGAATAGTCAATGGGAAATGTAAAACCGCGTCGACATTTGAAACCCCCACCGTCAGCTACCACGCTTGCACCACACTTACTCTGCAATGGCGCTTCGATGCAAACAGAGTAAAAATTTTCTAGTATCCATTTCTAGTGTACATTTCTAAACATCGTTTGTTTGTAAAATAAGCATGTAAATATCTTTTAGGAAGCAATTTTAAACGCGTCTGCAAAATTTCAGCATGATCGAAAAATAGTGATTTTTGACCTCGATTTTCTCAGAAATGAAGGATCTTGCCCCTTATGGCAGCCACGTGTCCAATATTTTCGTCCAAAAAAGGTCTGTGCAAAATTTGAAGAAAATCGGTGACCTATTTTTGTCCCGTGATGACATAGCAAATAATCGCTCCCGTAAAGAAAATTAATTAATATTAGTGAAGTGTCTGTGGGGACTGCCTGAGACCCTCGCATGGAATCGCGCGGTGGCCACTCCGAGGGATAAGGACTTGCACGTAGTTTTCTTTCATTCTTTACTTGTTTTTGATCATTTTCATACCTCTTGCTTCTAAAGAAGATACGTGTTTTTCTCATTGGTTGGCTGTTATAATACTGTTTTTAAAGTTTTTGATGTAATCATCTTTTCGCATTTGATAAATTTCCCTTTATAACAATTAATACATTCCTTAACCATACATTCAGCAGATCTTGGCATAATAAATTCACCACCTTTAACCATCAATTCTAAATTTGCCACTTCTCAGTTCAATTAAAAAAATAATCTTCTCCTAAATAACTACTTACACGAAGTATAATTGCATTGTTGCTTCTTTCTCTCTAGTATATTTTTCAGCGAGCTTACTTTAATGGTTCTCGGGAGATCGAAACGTAGGAATGTTAACCATTGAGCATTGAAAACGACGTAGCCCTTTAGACCGGAACAAAGCCCTAAAAATACTACATCATCAAAACATAATTAAGTTGCACGCGTAACACGTTTATTCAAACCGCAGAACAAACCCAATTTGTATGAAGAAGTGGAGAAGTAATAATGGTATTGACGTTGTTCTAAATATTTTGTTTCTTTAAACCTGAAATGAAGAGAAAGGAAGAAATGTTTTGTCGCGTTTTGTATTAATGGAAGGTCAGAATTGTAATTTATAATATATAATTTGTTGACTATCTGTGTACGCGTTGTGCGAGTGGAACTATTGATGATGAATGTACCTTTTGATTTTAATCGAATGAAATCATTATTAATCGCAGTATATCTCCTTAAACTGCGGCGACTAAATGGAAATCATTGATATCTTCAGCTCTCCATGGCAAAACACAAATAGCGAAAACCATGGGCCGTAAACAGCATAGATTATGAACAGGTAATACATTACATGTATATGAATAATTTACTTCGTAAATGGAGATGCACTTTAGGAGCGAGCATGAGATTTCAAATATTCCGGAGATATTAACAGTTTGTCAAATCTCAGGAGCAGTGATTTGTAAAATCTGCTATTGCAGACATTTCATATCTCATGTTGACGCTGTTCTGATATTGAATCACTTCCAACGTTTCTAGATGCATTCTCCGACGGTGACTTTCTTTTTGTCATATTTGACTTGCACCGAAAATAAGTAAATGGTCCTGTTCAACGCTGTTTTTTGTCAATGCAGTGAATTGAACCACAGGTTCATACTGGCATTGATGTTCTTTAATACAGATTTTTCATCCACGTGTTTATCACGTATAATTTGCATTGCAGTTTAAATAAGATATACAGGACTTGATGCCATTCTAATATTTGTAAATATAATGTTAGATGATTAAAAATAAAAAACGAAAAGGGTTGTTCACGACGTAAATAGTGAGCAAATTATATTTCTTCAAAAGAGCTGATACTTTGTCTGATTTCCTCATTCCTTTTCATCTTAGTGTTTTCAGTTTGGTAAACCGCAAACGTTCGCCTTGAATTAGACGGTTGAATAAGTGATTGGGGTATATGCTAACTAACGTCTGCGAAATGTGCAACTGAAGACCAATTACACCTCTTGTAATTCTAATAAAATATCTTTATGATACCAATTTGTAACGATTGCGTTAATTTTGCGGATTGAATAGACATGTATGAAATTCATCTCCTGTTTTCCGATTCACGAGAGAATTGCAATCAAGTATGGGAACTATTACACGTTTATTAAGAATTTCATCTATGTGGCTATTAGAGCACCTGATAGGTGTTGGTACCCGGTAAGTGAGTATCATTTGACTGTCGTTAAGATATGTAAATATATTAACTGCGACAGTTACATTGTGGTTGTGTGCTGTCTTGATGAGAACGATCAAAATAGTCGGAGAATGAGTGATGTTCCGTTACAACGGGAAGGAATTAGGACGTATGCGCATTAGAATTTCATAGATAGTAAAAATATAAATCTACAGATTGTGTTCTAAATAGTGTAAAGAAGGTCTAAGCCCTCTGAGAAAATCGAGGAAAAATCTGCAACCAATGAATAATAACAGCAATTGCCCAGTGTACGTATGCATATATGTATGTACGTATGCATGCATGCATGTACGCATTAATGTGTATAATAGGGTTGCAAACAATAACTGGTTGTTTGCGCCCCTATTGCAAGTTACAATATGGCATTAAACTTTAGTAATGTACAAACAGTGACCGCACTGTTTTTTTTTCAGTCGATTTATCATCAGTTTGGCACATTTGTATGTACACGTTATAAACTTATAACCAGACATAACAAAACACTGGTCAAACCAATCGATCAAAGAAACTTCTTGCTACATTGTCGATCAGTCTCATAGCTCCCTAACCATATTCTCAAGCATAGACCTGACATTTTCCTACACAACCATGAGTATACAATCGATCCACAAATTTAATGCTCGATTTCTAAATATGGCTTAATGGATATGGATTTCTATATGTGGCTTAATTTTTGTCAACACTGAAATAGGATCTTGAACATAGACGCATGCGCAACATTTAACAGCAACTTAACAGCCTCCTTAGTTTTTTTATACACAGATGTCCAAGCAACATTATCATAGAATTCCTGTTTTCTCGGCCAATTCGATCAACAAGGAAAAAATATTCCAAAAAAACCGTTTCGTTTCGTCCCGGATCCACTGACGGACTCATTTCCTGACGTACTTTTGTCCGCTCTATGGGAGGGGACAAAAAACTACGTACTCAAGCCGGCTTTGTCGACGTTAACCGGATTTGTAACGGCAGGTCCGATGGGAGAAGCGACGGCAGGGGGCGCCGAGTTGGCTTAATAAATATGGATTTCTATATATGGCTTAATTTTTGTCAACACTGAAATAGGATCTTTACATAGACCTTAGTACCTTAACTTTCCCAACATTAAAATAGGATCTGTACATAGACCTTAGTACCTTAACTTTCCCAACATTGAAATAGGATCTTTACATAGACCTTAGTACCTTAAAGACCATAGTACTTTTACGATCGCGATAGAGCGTTCTTGAATCACTTGCCGCTGTCATCTGTAGCGGAAATAACCGACTTTGATGCTCGGATATCAGGTAGCTTTGAAAAATTTAATTTATTGGTTTGTATTCATATAAATAGAAAAAGATAAAATTTTACAGTACTGTATATTTGCGAGTAAGGGCAATACTGTTTTTCAACTTTCATCAAATAATGGCATATACCTCCTTCCAGGTAGAACAAGTCTTCTTTGTTGGTATAAGGGGTATATTGCTATTTTCATCTGTTTCTCTACTAAAGCTGTGCATCTAGAGGCGGTTTCAGACTATACTGCCGCAGCTTTTATAGCAGCCTTTCATAGCTTCATATCAAGAAGAGGAATATGCTCGACGCTAAGTAGCGATTCTGGATCAAATTTCGTTGGAGCGGCATCAGAACTCCGCAACCTGTTCGGAGCGGCTACCAAGGAGAACCGAGAGATAACGGTCACACTTGCAAACGATGGAAAACCCAATGGCGGTTCAACCCTCCGGCAGCTCCACACTTTGGAGGCCTATGGGAGGCAGCCGTCAAATCTACAAAATTCCATTTGAGGAGAGTAATTGGGGATTGTTCTTTAACTTACGAGGAAATGGCTACTTTCCTCACACAAGTAGAGGCGTGCCTCAATTCACGGCCACTCCAGCCCCTGACCGATGATCCGGAGGACACAACTGCCTTGACTCCAGGGCATTGTTTAATTGGGGCTCCACTATGCGCTATACCGGAACCATCACTCTCAGAAATCGCAATGTCACGACTTACTAGGTGGCAACTTATAAGAAGGATGCAAGAACATTTTTGGAAGCGATGGTCGCAAGAATACTTGCAAACTCTGCAACCGCGTGGAAAGTGGACTGCCATAAAGGCGTCATTAAAGGTTGGCAACCTATGTCTCATAAGATCCGAAACATTGCCTCCAACGAAATGGCCACCTTCATCCAGAAGATGGAACTTTAGTCTACACAAACTATCCCAATTTATCTGCAGCTGCAAGAATGTTTGCAACTCAAGGAGATGTAAAGATGCAGAACTACCGAGGGGCACAGACTGGGGTAACTATTCCTAATCTTCATAGGTTGGTTACGACCCCACTGGACAAGACACTTTATGATGAGGCCCGAGTAACAAATTATGATGAGTTTGCAGATACAATCAAATATATCGGACTTGACCTTCAAAAACTAAAGATCAAGATAAAGCAAGAAAGCAAGACCCCTCAATTACTGATTATGAAGCAACAAATATTATGTCGGCATTTTTAACTGCGGCGTCCGCAAAGATAAAACGCAAAGATAAATATCATTATGCTAGAGGACAATCAAATGAGCAATTGGAACGGTTGATGAGTATATCAAAGCTGTCGTGGTGAATTTTAGATTGGTACTGACGAAGTCGTCCGAATTCCTGACTGAGCCACGGCGAATTGGCATAAACAACGAAAGATCCTACGGTTGAGCGCCGGCCCCGCGAAAACGCGGATTTCCGACTCTTGTGTTTGAGCGCCAGCCCCACGATACCGCAGATTGTTGCACGATGTGTGGATGTTCTTTTGCTGATACGAGTTTCTTACATATGCTTAGTACCTTTACATCTTGGACAGTGTTTTCAGAAATATCACACTTGCGTTAAATATTAAAACTTTTGTTTTGAGGCTACGTTATATATATGTACTAATCTACCAGGAAATGAGAAACTGTTTTTTTTTTATAATTATAAATTAATAATTTTGATTTTGTTTAAATTTTTAATTACCATTAATTTGTTTATGACGAATGTGCAAATAAAATGTATTATTTTACGAAAATATATAAGGTTTTAAAGATTTTTTTGGGCTTTTCAATGATCACAAATTCGCGAATACGGCCGGCGTTGGGGCGTTAAGTGGCCGCTACGGTGCCGGCGCTCAGGCGTTGAATGTCTCGTACGTCGCCGGCTGTCAATGTGTTAAGATAAGCCAAATTAAAATAGCTTCAACAACATAAAATCAATGAAAAAATGTAATTTTTAATTGACTTGCAATTATTATTTAACTCTAAAATTGGGTACTAGTCAGTGGATAACTGGTCGGAGCGACTGACATGCGAATATCGCGCCGTCCGTATTAATTTCTTCCGAGAGCGCGCCACAGTCAAAGGGTTAATTAGGTCGCGCAACCCAGAGGCTGACCCGAGTGGTACCGGTGACAAGTTCAGTAGCAGATAACTATCGCGCAATATGATGACTCGTTTGTTATCATGCGTCTTATTTAGCAAATTACATGCCTCTGCGTAATTTTCGCCTGTCATTTCGAGACATTCAATGGTGGCTAATGCGTCGCCCTTTAGAAAAGCGCGCAAGTAGTGCAACTTCTCGACACCGGTCAATTCCGTTTTACGGTAAATTTAACGACGCGAATGAATTTTGGAAAGACAACCAACAATTCCGATCTACCGTCAATCACCGGGATATTAATTTCTGGTAATTTAATTGACAAGTGACTCGATACTGTATAATCGATGACGCGATATTTTGGCGACTGGCTATTGACGGTGGAAGCGACTTTAGAAAGTCTTGTGCCATCGCAAGCAGATCATAATAGCACTCCGTCAGTTCCGTGCGAATCGATTCGTCATCATTTTTCGGATCTAGTAGTTCAAGCTCTGTTTGAATGTTGTCAAATGCCAACATTGTCTCAGAGATTTTATCGATGCAGACGCGTAATCGAGAAAGTTCCGAATGTGGAGAGAATTCTTTGAGAAAGCTTTTGAAAAGCGCGAGTTGTGCCTTAACATTGCCACGTTTATGAGCAAACACAGAAATCTGCTTTTTGACTTGTTCAAACGACATTTTGGGAGACAGGTGCGTTGTAGACAAGTGCTAGAGGAAGAAGTGGGAGATTTACGAATTGTAATTTGAACGAGCTCACCGAGACGACGATTGCTTCGAATACTGCAGTAGTTCCGAAAGTGAGCCTGAATGGTTGTCCTTTGTTGGATATTCACAATGGTGTGCCTTGCAATGCCATTCGCCCGGAATGCTGGACCAATATCCCGAAGATTTTCCACAGTGGATATTCTTCGTTGGTTGTAAACTACAAATCAAAACATGGCGTCAGAGCGGATGAAGCAGGTTCGATGGTGTAGTCACACTAATTATGCTGTACAGTGTGATCTCCGTATTCTGATAGTTCATTTTGAAATTAGTTAATCGCCTTGAAAAATACTTGTTTTCACACGATGCTTATGTTACTGGTCGACAAATTGTTCTAATCCGGTTCGAAGGATTATACGTTGAGGGCGATTAATTGCACTGACGAATGATTCACTCTGCGTCGAGCCAACTTAATATTGGGGAAGATGAGATATACGACACAAAATTATTCGTGTGAAATCGCGCGCTTAACGTGGGGCGACGCCTTTATACATTATGTCTATAAAGAAAAATAAATATGGCTCCCTCTGCCCTATGCCTTTAAAGGGTACGCACGTGTCTCTAATTGTCTCTAACAATTTTTCACCGAAATCCATTCCCATCAGGGGAACTACTTTGCAACGCGTGGTTAGTAGTAATATCTTTATTGACTAACACTAAAAATAAAACATATACAGGGTCTACCATTTAACGCGGAACGCTCGCTGGCGAGAAAACGCTAAATGGCAACAGTGCTAGACTCGATACGCTCAAGAGTGTCGGTAGCGCCGGCGCACTGTCCCCGGCGGCGCGTGTATCGAGTCTAGCGCTGTTGCCATTTAGCGTTTTCCCGCAAGCAAGCGTTCCGCGTTAAATGGTAGACCCTGTAATATCAAGGTATAATACTTTGAATGGGACTAACTCAGGGCCTGGGCACTCCCCTCCAAAACGTGAACATCGTGTAGTTCCAAAAATCGGGAAAAACGTCGGGTGGTGCCACAGTAGCTGCATCCTAGCTTCTGCGAGAGGGAGCCCAGGGGAGCGCAGGTCAGCCAGTCGCTGACAGTCAGTAGTTACACACGGATGCGGTTCGAGTTGCTACCAGTTGCTACCTGAAAACACTGGTGTTAGCACTTCTGATATAAATGTAGAGGTAAGTCACTCTACACATATAACAACATGGGTCTTTAATATCTCTAAACTTTAATGCAAGATGTAATTTGTTTTTTATTACACTTTCAGGAACCAGAAAATGTGCAGCCACCGTGTTCATTTCAAGTGCAAGGTGAAAGCACATTTAGTAACACATGCGGTGTCCCAAGGAATACCACAGTGGAAACACAGGTTAGTCATATTATCAATATGTACCAAAACGTGTCTTTAATACTTCTAAACTTTAATGCAAGATGTAATTTGTTTTTCATTACACTTTCAGGAACCAAAAAATGTGCAGCCATCGTGTTCATTTCAAGTGCAAGGTGGAAGCACATTTAGTAACACATGCGGTGTCGCAAGGAATACCACAGTGGAAACACAGGTTAGTCATATTATCAATATGTACCAAAACGTGTCTTTAATATCTCTACACTTTCATGCAAAATATAATTTGTTGTGCATTGGAATAATCAGGTATCACGAAGAGTACCCAGTTCCCTGCATGTACAATGTCCAAAGACATCGCAGCAGAAGAGGAAACAGCAGCTGTGCCTATTGGAGAGGACAGTTACTGCAGCCCAATTGACACCACAGAAGGCAAAATTATACCACACAGTCCGGTTATTAAAAAGGAGGCAGGCCCATAGCCTGAAGAAATTGTCCACGTTAAAGGCACGGCTGAGGGAGGCAGAGAAATATTATGCATCCAAATCTGTACTGGAGATGGCATATAATTTATCTGACTCCCAAGAGAGATTTCTTCGTATGCAGTTGAAGATGTCAAAATATGCAGCACAGGTAGGTTAAAATTAATGAAACAAGTGCCCCGCTACGATCTTCTTAAAATATATTTTATGTATTTATTTTCTGTGTGCTTTTAGGGCCGGCGATATTCAAGAGAGGAGAAAATATTGTGCCTCTCCATCTACAAACAGTCGGGGAAGGCCTACCGCTTCTTGGAGAGACTTTTCCATTTGCCAAGTGGGAAGGTTCTACGAAGACTGTTGCGAACCTTGGTGTTACAGCCTGGGCTAAATAATAAGAACCTGATGGACCATCTCGCAGAAAAAACACTATCTATGTCAAGATTGGACAAGATATGCTGTTTAACACATTGACGCCGGCGCCGATTTTCAGGTTTTTCCCTGTGGGGCGGCGCTCGAAATAATGCACGCTTTATGACCCACCGGTGGGTCATGCCGCGCCATGGCGTAGTGCAACGTATTGTTGGTTTTTGAAGACTACAGCAAATACGTACATAGAGAACAAGAATTGGTCAGAGCATAGGAAGAGGAGGATGGCAAGGGCGAGGCTGGGGAATGAGACGAGGCAAGGATGGTACTGGGACACAGAGGAAGAGAGGGTATGTGGGATGTGTAGGGAGGAGGAGGAGACTTGGGAGTTCATCTGGTTGAGATGTGGGGGGGGGGGGGGGGGTAAAGGGGTGTTTGGAAGGAGATGGTTGGGCTAGTGGGAGGGGGGAGAATGGGCTAGTGGCCTTAGAGGGGGTAGGAAGAGGGCGGAAAAGAGAATGGAAATAAATTGGAAAGGACAGGGAGATAACATTAGGGAGGATGGGGGAAAGGGAGGGAGTGGAGTGGTTGTGGAGGAAACGGAAGTCAGGAATGAGAGAGAGGGAGAGAGTGCAGAGAGTGCGGGAGAGAGAGAAGCGAAGAGAGCGTGTGATAAGCGAGCGGAGAAGGAGCGGGCGAGCGTGCGAGCGAGAGAAGAGAGGAAGGAGAGGAAAAGAGAGTGAGAGTAGTAGTAGAGAGGGGGATGGAGTGGAGGCGGTAGGTTAAGGTTAGAATAAGGTAGAAGAGTAAGAGACTAAAGATTGTAACCCGTAAGAGAAAAATAAAGAATCACATACATACATAGATACATACCATTCGGGGGTTCCAAAATATTAATATCATTCTGCAAGGAGAAGGTTTTAAGCACTGGTTTCCCAGGTACATAAATCAGAACTTTTTAGAAAATTTCTTTGGTTGGGTCAGATGTTTAGGTTCCCGCGACAATAAGCCAACCGCGATTCAATTTATAAACCATTTTAAAACTTTAATTATTAACAATATAACGACTCGGCCTTCCGCATATACAAATTGCGAACATAAAGACACTGGCGACGTGTTATTTGATTTGAGCACATTGTTACGCGCGCCAAACAATTATACAATTCCGATAGACGAGGGAAACGTGACATGGTTCGAACCGTCACCCACCTCGCAGATGTATCAACATGTAGATCTGCAACTGTTACAAACAATCGTAAAATCTTTTTCTAATTTAGAGTCGCTTCAATCTTGCCCGATATGCAAAAGTAACATTACACTGAATTTAGAAGGGCCTTGTGCAGAGGCACAATCTGCAATAAATCAGAATCTGACCGCAAACTGCTACAGAGCAGACATCGTAAATATTTTAAAAACTATTTTATATTTAAATGTAGAGTTCAATTTTTCCATTTGTAACCATATGCAACAGGTTAAAGATCTATTTGTCGATACATCTGTAAGGTTGTCCTTGCAGAATTGGTCCATCGAAATTAATAAGATATTAATGGGCAAAAAAACGCCACGTGCGCCTGCGGAGGCTATCGAGATCTTGGCGGTAACCAAGTTTAGGAAAACGGCGAGGAAATTTAGGAAGGTTTCACCACCGTCGCCGATGATGTGAGAGCCGCACTCAGAGAGATCAGGCCATTTGAAAATACATAGACCCACGTATATCCATGCAAGGTATGTTTATGATATTTCTCCGCAAAGTTTACTGCATTTTTCCATTGTTTTACATACGAATTTTTTAATTTCAGGTTGTCGAGCATGCATTATATGAAGGGAAGTAATAGTCACAATTTTTCTACATACGTTCCATATTCTTTTAGCGCATAATTCGTACGTGTGTTCATTGCAGTTATCATTTTCAGATTATGGGGAAGTATTTATTCACAAAGCAGCTCAAAGTCATCCGCAGTAACGGGCTAAGCCTCCAAAGAAGTTTTTCAACGAAAACCAGGATTATCGACTACAGCCGACTGTTCCGGAAGAACAAAATAATGTTTCAGTAGCAATAAGTAACATACATATATAAGATATTATATATTGTTCTGATTTATATATTGAGGTATATAAGTTTATACATTTTGGTTTATACCATTATGGTACATTTTTATATAATCACATTTCTTCGAAGGCGAAAATTGTATTAGTTTTTAGACTTATACCTTCCTTTCCTGCAGGTTTCATTATATAATAGCTGTTAACTCGTCGATATACTGTAGATTTTTCTGGTAGAGCGATCCAATGTACAGATTTGTGGCCGAACTCTGGAAATGTTAATAATACAAGTAGCTCAAGCAATTCCTTGGAGCTGTAAACAGAGCTGTAAACATTGTTAATTTACAGCTCTGTTCCGAGCTTAAAGAGATTATTGCTAGAGGGCTAATAATATTGGTAACACTTCAACAGTTCGACTAAAAATCTGTACATTGGATCGCTCTACCAGAAAAACCTACAGTACCACCTCGTTTTGGAGAATTCGGACTTCAGGGAGTCCTGGAGAATTCGGACTTCAGGGAGTCCTTGAGAATTCGGACTTCAGGGAGTCCTTGAGAATTCGGACTTCAGGGAGTCCTTGAGAATTCGGACTTCAGGGAGTCCTTGAGAATTCGGACTTCAGGGAGTCCTTGAGAATTCGGACTTCAGGGAGTCCTGGAGAATTCGGACTTCAGGGAGTCCTGGAGAATTCGGACTTCAGGGAGTCCTGGAGAATTCGGACTTCAGGGAGTCCTGGAGAATTCGGACTTCAGGGAGTCCTGGAGAATTCGGACTTCAGGGAGTCCTGGAGAATTCGGACTTCAGGGAGTCCTGGAGAATTCGGACTTCAGGGAGTCCTGGAGAATTCGGACTTCAGGGAGTCCTGGAGAATTCGGACTTCAGGGAGTCCTGGAGAATTCGGACTTCAGGGAGTCCTGGAGAATTCGGACTTCAGGGAGTCCTGGAGAATTCGGACTTCAGGGAGTCCTGGAGAATTCGGACTTCAGGGAGTCCTGGAGAATTCGGACTTCAGGGAGTCCTGGAGAATTCGGACTTCAGGGAGTCGTGGAGAATTCGGACTTCAGGGAGTCGTGGAGAATTCGGACTTCAGAGAGTCGTGGAGAATTCGGACTTCAGAGAGTCGTGGAGAATTCGGACTTCAGAGAGTCGTGGAGAATTCGGACTTCAGAGAGTCGTGGAGAATTCGGACTTCAGAGAGTCGTGGAGAATTCGGACTTCAGAGAGTCGTGGAGAATTCGGACTTCAGAGAGTCGTGGAGAATTCGGACTTCAGAGAGTCGTGGAGAATTCGGACTTCAGAGAATTTTGGAGCAGAGTTCGGAGCCACTAGTTCCTCGGTAAGGTCCAACCTGATAATTTATAACCAACCAACCACCAACAAACAAACCAACCAAAGGTGAAATGACTTTCCGCCATGAAACAAAAGTTTACTCGCGATCCCATCCAACAACCCGGGAAACAAAAAGTCCGAAAAATAAATTCTTCCTCGATTAACCCTTTGATTGCTAAAGGCGTATATATACGCCCTCTCAAATCCATCAATATATACGAAAGGCGTATATATACGGCCTCAGAAATCCATCAATATATACGAAAGGCGTATATATACGCCCTCTGTATTTTTTAACTATAACTCTTTTATTACTGTTTTGCCAACTGATTCAACATAAAATTTGTTGTCTAATATAACATTGCAACTAAATATCGGCAATTGTTTCAATATCGTTCAATCAATTGTCTTCATATTACACTGTTGCGGCCCAAACCCAACAATGGCACACCATATACAAGACTACTCGTAGCGACTGACAAGCGAAAAACGCGCCGTCCATATGGATGGATTCGTCCGAGAGCGCGCCGCAGTCAAAGGGTTAACATCGATAATATACCAAAAAACAAACTCATAACCGCAACCTCCGATTTGCACTTAGAAAAGCCTCCGAACTGGGAAGTTGCGGCCCAGTGACGGTTTACCCTTCTATTGCCCATTTGGGATAAGCGAGAAGTACGAAGACAAAGTGCATTTGGCCACTAAATATTTTTTACGTGGGTGGGAAGGTAGTCGAGACAGTTTGAGTTCAGATTTTTTTCGACGCTGTGCCAGGAAGTTACAGTTTTAACTGTCTTCCTGTTTCCCGAATATAATTAGAAATGGTAGACGTACGCGTAGCAGTTGCGTATCTTTTGCAAGTTTGCTTGGCCCTTAGCCCTGTTTCCATGGGTTTACCAAGGGCTGAGCAATTTTCATTGTTGACGTGGGTTTGTGTATCGCGGTTTTCTCTGGCCTGTGTTATGTCCGGAAGGGACTGAAATCTAACTTTATTGTCTCTAATTTTAATTCGCGCGCGTTTCTATATATTTATTTTCTTAACCCTTTGACTGCTAAAGGCGTATATATACGCCCTCTCAAATCCATCAATATATACGAAAGGCGTATATATACGTCCTCTCAAAACCATCAATATATACGAAAAGCGTATATATACGCCCCCTGTAGTTTTTAACTATAACTCTTTTATTACTGTCTTGCCAACTGATTCAAAATGGAATTTGTTGTCTGATTTTGATCACTGTCAGTGTCCACTAGTCAGTGGACAACTAGTCGCAGCGGCTGACAAGCGAAAAACGCGCCCCATCCATATAGATGGATTCGTCCGAGAGCGCACCGCAGTCAAAGGGTTAATGTCTATAAGGAAGGCAATAGTCGGATGGGGTTTTTAGTTCAGCCAGCCAATATTTAATTTGAGTTCAGCAAGTTTGATTTTACTTGTTTTGACCCGGTGGTCATATTCATATTCAATCTGTGGCTTGGCCGGACTCGCGTACCAAGTTCTCCCGGGAGGATTTTTAACTCTGGAAAGCTTTACTTTCGCGGCCCTGGAGGGCGACCTCGGATGACCTCCCCTTTCTTATGATCTAGTATCTTAATCTTATATTATCGCTTATATGTAACGCTTATATTATTTCTATTATAATTATTTAATTTAACCCTTTGCGGTCGGATGTCGCCGGAACGGCGACAATTGGTGTTTATGTTAGATTTCGTTGTCTCCTAACGATAGGAACGCATTATGGGAAAAGGTTCTGTAGCTATTGATGTTCTTTCGTATGAAGTATCAAATCACATCTTAACAAAGTAAGATAAAATTTGCAAAAGGTCCTTCCAAGACTGGACAGAAAATGTCTCCGACCTCAGTTGAGACTCGACGATCGTGGCGAAACTATCTGGAAATTTTGTATAATGTGGTTTTGTTCGAAAATGGATTGCAAAGTTTGGTCTTGCCGAAATACACCAGCTCGAAGACGCGAGACGAGTTTTTTCTGCGATACGTGTCCAGACAAACCAGGAATGCATTTTGGTCAATGTTTCATAAATCACCAGATGACAGTAAAATACAGCGATTAGGTTCGTGAAATTATATTCTTAAAAGTGTAAATGTAGATAAACTGTCAAAATATAACGTTTTTGTAAGATAATTCACGTGTAAGATTATTTTCTTGTACCTATAACAGTCGCCGACCGCAAAGGGTTAACGCTTTAGAAGTCACTTACCATCTTATATCTATCGCCACGTGGTTTAAGCCCTCGCCGGTGGACCACACTCCTACTGCGCATACTCCCCCAGATGGATCGGCTGCGTTTTAAAGTGCTAACAACCCCTCGTCGGACACACCCCTTCCGCTGCCACGGGCCCGGTAGCCCGTTGTCATGATTCGCGGAGTTGCTCTTTAGCTTGATTGCTTCGGAGCGCGTTGAAAGTTTGTCCGGTGACATTCTCCCCTGTCATTCCCGAGTTGAAGATTCGACAAGCTTTGGCGTGCACAGAAATTACTTTACAATACTTCTAATTTCGCATGCGAGTACATACTTTGGGCGAAGTTCCGATTTTCGATGCGGCATTCATACGGAGAAAGAGAGAGAGAGAGGGGGGGGGGGGGGGGGTCTAGACAGGATGAGATGTATGTATATATATGGGGATTCAATGATTTTAAAATTTAGAGGTGAACGAGCCGTTATAACTTCATATTATTACTTTTGTTCTGCGTCCAATACATCGGGAGTAAGAAGGACGACGGTTGCCAGTCTGCAAAGAGCGACTGAAGAAGAGAGTATATGTATTGTAATAGAGACCACCAATAAATCGTTTAAGTATTTAATGAAATCCTGCGCATTCTTTAATTAATTTCCAACAATATATGTACAAATATTACATCTAAATCGTGTACCTAAAATTCTTAATTTAATCTATATATAAATATAAACATATCTAAAACAAAGTTAATGCATTTGATAAATTGAGCCTTAGATTATTAGTAAATTTTTACTTTAAAATGGTAAATGTAATTCAACGATATTAAAATTGATTAAATAAATAGTATCATTTATAATTTTCACTTCCTTGAAGTTATAAATAATAAAGGGAATCAGTCTTGAGGTTAGGATAATTAGTTGATGACTATTATAAAGTTTTCCATAACAGAGATAAATTTAGTGCCAGGAGTTGTGGTTATGGTAAATCTGTAATTCAGCATTAAACTAACCTTAGTAATATAAATATAATTTAAAATAAGTGAAGTATAATCATGAAAAATTCAGAATTTTCATCAATTTTTAATATGTTAATTATAAAATCTTTTAAATTCGATAGTGAACCAGGATTAGATTTCCTGTTATATGAGGTAAATAAATAGGTATGAAAGATTAAAGTATAGACAATCAAGATCAAAATAGATTGCACCGTACGTAATACAATTGGGTGTACCTGTATATTAACCTGCCAATCCACGTTGGGCACTACTCAAATTATAATAAATATTTGGGTAAGATTAAATCTGGTCTTCTTCTTCTTTCTCCTAGTGAGATTTTAGTATAAAGTTTAAAAACATTTCATTTACAATGAGAAAATTACTTTAGTAAGATTTTAGTTAGTGTTTTTATCTTAATTGTACAATATATAAAGAACGTAATAATAATGAAACTTATAATTCAAGCTGGCAAAGGATTCAACTTATAGACCATGAGGTTATAACAAACTTATCTCTTAGGAATGTTTAACTTACAGTACCCTTTGTATCCAGAGTAACAACTAAAATTATAAGTATTACAGTTCTCGAGATCTAATGAGCCAAGTTATTATATTAGTTATTGTTACAACATTATTCTAAGTAGCAATTTAGTGTGAGGCGCGACACTAATAACATGGTATCTAGTTTTTATTGAATAAATTCACTTCAGCTAAAAGAATTATATGAATGTACGTTTACAATTGTGTATAGATTCCAGTAAGATTAACGGGAAACGCTGTTAGTTTAAGTTGAAAGTATTAATATTCCCGAACTGCGTAGTGCATACATATGCGTATATAATGGGAGAGAGGGAGAGGGAGAGGGAGCGAGAGAGAGACAAAGAGAGAGAAACGCCGTTGCCACGACGCAACGTTTGTGACCGCCGTGCGTGCTATTTTATATATTGTACGGGCGGTTTCTAATATTGCGGAAACGGTTTCTTATGAAATTACTTGCACGTGCACGTTCGGCCGGTAGCCGCCGGTTGGCCTCTTTTGGTTTCTCGCTGCTCGGCCGGTGTCGGTGCCAGAGCCGCGCCGCGTACCCTCCCCTCCCTTATCGCGCGCTTTTGTTCGCGTGCATACACGGTCGCCCGAAACAGCCTTCTTTCCCGCACGTGGCGACAAGAAATGCACTAAGGTTTTGCGACGCAAATCGCTACATTTAATATTGTGTTTTATTTGCAAGCCGATAATTTATTGGGTACTTATCGTGTCCACCGCCTACTGGACCGGGGTCCTCGACCAACCCTGGCTGGTCGTTGATTCTGCTAATCCTTGACTAGTTGTCTTTCTCATAATGTCCGTCGAGAGAACACACCACACGCTAATTTAGCACGGTCACTAGTTCGATCGCATTTCGCGGGAAGTTTATCTAAGCTAATCGAGGAGTGCCGGGCATTTTATGACTGACCAGTAACAGCTATTGCTATAGCTCGCCGCCGACGTGTAATTTTTACCGCGTAAATTCCGCCGATGCAATCGCGACCCGCCTAATTAACTCGAACTTCACATTACTAATACCGCACGGGGAATTTATTGCTTTAATCCCGTTGCAATAAATTCGAATGCCACGTTTTTAACACTTTGTTTCCCCCACCTCGCAACTACTTGCGGAACACGTCCTCACGCTACGGCGGTCACAGTGCGACTAGCCAGTGCCTGCTAGGGATATTCACTTAACATCGATATATCGAATTTATTCGATGTTTTCCATACGATATATCGGACTGATTCGATGTTTTGACAAATATTTATTGTATTCGATATATCGATATATTTATTTGTAGAAACATCGAATATTTATCACTACTTGATGATTTCAATTTTAAATAAGGCTCATTAAGATAGTGACATCCGTGCGTGCACCAGCGTTGGACAGAGAGGAGATCAAGTTGATTCTCACAAAAGTTTAATAAAGTTTTATTTGTTGGTTTAACGGTGTACGGAATTAATTGACCATTTTCAGAAGTAAGCAGCAAGCAGTAGTGCACACTATTTACCGTTTTGCCCCAGTATAAGAAAAAAGACGACTGACCAGAGATATGAGATAGCAAAAAAGGCGCATCTATGCTTTAATTGTCTCAGATTTGGACATTTTTCGGCGCAATGTACCAGCGACAGACGGCGTCCGAAATGCCAAAGGGCTCACTACATTTTGTTGCATCGCGAGTTCGCATCAACGGAGGGTGCTGCGACGTTAAATACGCAATCGTCAGATTGCAACGTTGTGGCAGCGACGAGCGCGTCATGCGGTAATTGCGTCACCAATCCCGAGTTTGACTTCTGGCGGCTTCTGTCGAGCACGCATCAGCCTTAAATGCGCATATGGAAAAGGCTGTAATAATCTATCTCGCGACCGCATGGGTCGTCGTACGAACTGCGGAATGACCGACTAGCAACTGAAAACATAAAATGGCATTTTATTCCTCCCGCCGCTCCGCACTTCGGAGGGTTATGGGAGGCGGGAGTGAAAAGCTTTCAACACCATTTAAAACGGGTTGTGGGTGCACACACTCTCTCGCAATTAGAGCTCTCTACATTGTTACGCGGAATAGAGGCTTGTTTGAATTCGCGTCCTCTTTCTGCATTGACGGACGACCCTGAGGATTTTTTGGCTCTAACGCCCGGGCATTTTTTGATAGGCCGTAGTCTGACAAGTGTACCAGAACCATCGTTGCTAGACGTTAAGAAGAATAAATTATCGCGATGGCAACGAGTGCAGGCCATGCGTAAACATATTTGGCGAGCATGGTCACATGATTATTTGCACACTTTACAGCAACGAACAAAATAGAAGGTCCCGGGTTACAAATGTCGAAATAAATGAGTATTTTGATAAAGAATGATCAGACTTCTCCCGCCACATGGGGCTTAGCGCGAGTCGTTGCTACTCATCCCGGAGGGGGGACGGACGCGTCGCGTTGTGACGGTGCGCACGTCAAAAACAACATTAAAGCGACCACCAATCGCGCGAATATGCCGTCTATTTCCTGGCACTACTTAATTATTAGTTTTATGTGCTTCGATAGAAAATAAGATTAGTTTTAGTTTGCGTTATTGTTAAATGTTCTTGTTTTATTCAAAGTGTGCAAGCGTAGACTAAGACTTGTAATTGCTATCAGGTTTTATTGTTAATTTTTTATAAGGAATAAGAAAAAAGTTAACTAAAAATGTAACGGCAAAATTTCGTTCTTATCTGAACGAGGCGAGCGGAATGTTCGAAATAAACGAACACCGTGAAAATACAGCGCGCCAGCGATCGCGCGCTGCTCGAAGCTGATGCGTTTTTATCTTAAAAAACTACCGCGCAGCGCCTTGAGCCTCGAGTTCAGTTTTACAAAAAGTATCCGTGCGTGCACCAGCGTTGGACAGAGAGGATTCTCACAAAAGGTTAATAAAGTTTTATTTGTTGGTTTAACGGTGTAAGAAATGAATTGACCATACCTATCCTCCGACCCGGTAATATTGTGAATGGGAACGTTTTTCTCAAGTTTAATACAATTATGTTTATGAACCTTGCCTCTACTCGTTTGTGACAGTGTTTTATATTGAAGATATAACATAATGATCTTTTATATTATAATACATTTCATAATAATAAATATATTTCCTATTTTATTCTTATAAATGCTATATCATTATAATGAAGTAAGTAGTTATTCGATATGTTATGTAGCACTACTTACGTGTATTGCATTACGTGTATTGCATTACGTGTATTGCATCAAATCATTTCTTTAGTGTATTTTTCATTCAGTTTTTAAATTTGTAAACAAATTAACTCAATAGTTCAATCATTACTGATGTAGGTATTTAATGTTCATGATCGTACGTAATCAATAGTGATGTGACACTACAGACACAAAATAAAATTATGGAAAAAAATAAACATCAATTGATTTGTTCTCTTTTTAGTTAATTACAAGATGGCGCCTCCAAAGAAGAGTCATGTATGGATGTTTTTTACGAAAATTGAGGGAAATGAAAACCTTGTAAAATGCAAAATTTGCCAAAAAATTATTAAATCTTGTGGCAATACATCAAACCTGCTTAGCCACGTAAAAAATATCCACAAGGCTGCCTTTTTGGATATGAATAAAAAAAATTCGCAAGTGTTGAGCAATGTCAACTTACTAAATATTCACAGTGAAACAATTACAAAAACAATTAAAGCAGACTCTGAACCTGCTGTTCCCAGCCCTGAACCACTGCCATCAACAAGTACAGCTGCGTCAAAATATATCCATGTCAATAATCCTGTACCTCCGCCATTAAAACGGCAAAAGTCGATTCATGAAAGTTTCGAAAATATATCTGCTTATTCGGAAAGTGGCAATAAAACTTTGAAGGTCAATAATGCTCTTATATACATGATTTGCAAAGATAATCAACCTTTTACGATTGTAGAAAATGACGGATTTCGTAATCTTATGAAAGTAACTGCACCGCATTACAAGCTTCCAAGTAAGACAACATTGACTCGCTGGGTTGATGACAAATATGATGCATTGTCAGCTGTGTTTAAAAATAAATTAAAAAGTGTAGAAAATATAACACTTACGACCGATATGTGGACAGAAACAATGAGTATGAGAAGCTTTCTTGGAATTACAGGTCACTTCGGTATATGTACCGAATTTTTTTCTATTACTCTTGGAGTATATCAGTCATTTGACCGCAACACTTCGGATCATATTGCTGAGATGCTTCTGAATTCTTGTGCTGAATGGGACATTGACGTTGATAAAGTTTCGGCTGTAGTAACGGATAACGCAACATCTATGATTAAGGCGGTCGACCTGGCCTTTGGTAAAAAACACATACCGTGTTTTGCGCACACTTTAAATTTAGTTGCGCTAAATGCGATACAACACTGTCCAGAATTACAAAATCTAATAACTAAGGTCAAGGCTATTGTAACATGGTTCAAGCAAAGTAATACAGCAAGCAATGAATTAAGAAAAGCCACAGAAAAAGAAACAAAGTTAATTCAAGAAGTTTCAACAAGATGGAACAGCACTTATTATATGATTGAGAGATTTTTAGAGTTACGCACTGTAATCAATGATATAATATTTCGTCATAAAACAGCGCCGCCTATGCTCAATGCATCAGAACTGTCAGTTCTTTCTTCTGTGTTACCAGTCTTAAGACCGCTCGAAGCTGCTACTAAAATAGTTTCTGGAGACAGATACTGCACAAGCAGCAAGGTGATTCCGTTAGTTCATTGCTTAGTTTTAAAAATCCAACCTCTCAAATTGGAAGACTCACTTGCCAATGAATTGAAATCGTTTGTGCTTAATGAAATTGAAAAAAGAATGGGCGCTATCGAGAGAGTAACTCCACTCGCCATAGCTACTGTATTGGATCCCAGGTATAAAAAAATTCACTTCAGAGACGCACTTGCTTGCTCTACAGCAGTCGCAAAAATTAAAGACTTTATGAAAAATACTACACAAAATGTCGAAATGTCCGAATCAGATTCTGATCAATCTGAAAAACAAGAAGAGAGCTTTTCCTTATGGGATAATCATCACAAACTAGTAAGCAAGAGTTGGAAATCATCACAATCAGATGATGCAATTTCTGATGAATTATCGATCTACTTGCGTAGTCCAATAGCAGGAAGGCTCAATGAAAATCCTTTAGAGATTTGGCAAGATCTAAAAATTCAATTTCCTAAGCTTTATAAGATTGCCTTTAAATACTTAACTATTGTCGGAACTTCTGTTCCATCCGAACGTTTATTTTCAAAGGCTGCTCAAATAGTTAATCAACAAAGAAATAGAATGAAAGGTAAAAGATTAAGTAAACTTTTATTTTTGCAAAGTTTCTCTAAAGAGCATTGGCCTTAAATGGGTAAAGTAAATGTAACTTTTTGCAAGTAGATTAAGGCTAGTACCAAATATGTCTTTTTTCTTTTACTGTTTTGAAGTGTTTTGGTATGTAATAAAATATTTTTATTAATTTGTCGTTTTTATTTCACTAACAAATGTGGGTATAACTCATCTCAGTCATCTCACCACTATCTTAGTAGTACAATTCTATTCAAGTAACACTCATAGAAAATCACTATTATTACACTACTAGTTTAGCTATGTACTCTGGTCTCTGATTCTACATTCACACATACGAAATCAAGGACCACAAACTTTGCGTGTTTCACTGGAAAAAGGTAATATTAAACTTTTGTGGAAAGTATTCGATATTGAAAAAATATCGATGTTTTCCAGCGATATATCGATAAACATCGATAAACATCGATGCTGGAAGCCGATATTTTATATCGAATATAAATATCGATATATTTTTTAAGTGGACACCCCTAGTGCCTGCCAGTGATCATGCCCTGGGCTAGTCTATGCTATGAGACAAAAGACAAACGTTGCCATGCGCTGGACCGCGCCCGGTAACGAGAAGACGCGAGCCTCCCGCCAAAATGCCCATGTGTTGCATGTGTGTTTGGGCGATTATCTCGCGCGACGGAACAACAGCGGAGAATCACACCGGGCTAATTATGATATGACGAGATATGAACGACATCCGTGTAAAGTTTGCTCTGCTCGTAAAACAGGAAATTAAAATCTAATCTTATATAAATTTAAAGAACGGCATGGCATACGCCTGATAAATACGTATGGTGAGAAAGGTAGTGCAAATGCGGCAGGTGCAGCTGACTTTGTTGCCGACTTCAAGAAACTGATAGAAGAAGAAAATATTAATATGGAAAATATATATAACATGGGCGAGACTGGCCTGGTTTGGAAAGCCCTTTCAACGAAAACACTTGCGGGGGGTCATGAGAGAAGTGTTACAGGACAAAAAGTGCGGAAAGACAGAATTACAGTGGGCTTGTGTGCCAACGCATTAGGCACACATAAAATTAAGCCGTTAGTGATTTATAAATATAAAAATCCGCGATCGTTAAAACACGCAGTAGACTTGCCAGTTATTTTTAAATCGCAGGCTAATTCCTGGATGGATAGGAACATTTTCTTAGACTGGTACCAAAATTATTTTAAACCGGCAGTGCGGGAAGAACAGGAAAGGAAACAAAGGGCATAGCCGGGTAAGACAGTGAAATGTGCCCCAAAACCGATCGAAATTCTGAATGGGCCATTCGATAGCTTATGAAAAAAGAAACATTTTTGTGAATTTTCAACTTTGTATCTCGTCCGTGGGGGGTGGGGGGGTGTAAAATGTACTGTCCGCTTCTCCCACCATTTTCTCGGAATCTAGTGCATAAAAAAATTCGAAAAAAATCAGAGCCATATCTAGCAATGGCGCGCACATTCCAGATTTTTTTCAGATTTTTACATAAAAAATCCTTTTGGTAAAAAAATAAAAACCGAAAAGTCAATCAGAAAAACATTTATTTGATACCGAAGGAGGTCCGGATCAGTGATGCCGCTTTTTTCTGTAATGTAATATTACAATCAACATCTCTCTGATTTTTTTTATAATTTTTGCTCACCGGCAACAGCGTCGGAAAAATAAAAAACCCGTTTTTTCGTCAGTTTTTGGGTGTCAGAACAACGTATGAGGTAAACTTTGGTTCAATTTTTGTCACATAACTATTTCATGTAATGTTTAATGTTATTGATTACATTGCACAGTCGTAATAATGCAAGAAAACTAAATAAATGGAAGAAATCGATGTCACAATGTATGCCTTATGTTCTGAAAAATTGAAGATCAACCAAAGATCGTTGGTAGCGACACGCGTAAGGTGACAGTCTGTTTTGTTGAAACAATCTTTTTGCCTGGGTTCGAATCCTGTTAGGTGCCTTTTTTTTCATCATTTTTGTGTCCTTTCTCTGTGCAATAACAGTTAATATTAAATGTCAGATGATTTCACATTATTTTTGTCAACATTTTAATGTTGTAATAAATATGCACGTGCCTTCTAACAGCCTTCCATGTTTCCGTTATTTTAG
The DNA here is from genome assembly GCA_914767735.1 of Anoplius nigerrimus. Classification (NCBI taxonomy): domain Eukaryota; kingdom Metazoa; phylum Arthropoda; class Insecta; order Hymenoptera; family Pompilidae; genus Anoplius; species Anoplius nigerrimus. The sequence continues at coordinate 10,557,961 of OU612087.1, forward strand.
TCATATATTTTGGCAGTAATAATGACAAAAATGTGTTGCACAGAGAAAGTCATCTGACATTAAATATTAACTATTATTGCATAGAGAAAGGACACAAAAACGATAAAAAAAAAGGCACCTAACAGGATTCGAACCCAAAGAAAAAGTTTGCTTCGACAAAACAGACTGTCACCTTACGCGTGTCGCTACCAACGATCTTTGGTTGATCTTCAATTTTTCAGAACATAAGGCATACATTGTGACATCGATTTCTTCCATTTATTTAGTTTTCTTGCATTATTACGACTGTGCAATGTAATCAATAACATTAAACATTACATGAAATAGTTATGTGACAAAAATTGAACCAAAGTTTACCTCATACGTTGTTCTGACACCCAAAAACTGACGAAAAAACGGGTTTTTTATTTTTCCGACGCTGTTGCCGGTGAGCAAAAATTATAAAAAAAATCAGAGAGATGTTGATTGTAATATTACATTACAGAAAAAAGCGGCATCACTGATCCGGACCTCCTTCGGTATCAAATAAATGTTTTTCTGATTGACTTTTCGGTTTTTATTTTTTTACCAAAAGGATTTTTTATGTAAAAATCTGAAAAAAATCTGGAATGTGCGCGCCATTGCTAGATATGGCTCTGATTTTTTTCGAATTTTTTTATGCACTAGATTCCGAGAAAATGGTGGGAGAAGCGGACAGTACATTTTACACCCCCCCGCCCCCCACGGACGAGATACAAAGTTGAAAATTCACAAAAATGTTTCTTTTTTCATAAGCTATCGAATGGCCCATTCAGAATTTCGATCGGTTTTGGGGCACATTTCACTGTCTTACCCGGCTATGCCCTTTCCGGTAAAATCATCCTGTTATTAGATAATTGCGAGGGACACAAAATTTCGTCGGATGCTCTCGACGATGGACTTTTTAAAATCGTATTTCTCCCCGTTAAGACGACATGCCTTATCCAACCAATGGACCAGGGTGTCATTCAAAAAACTAAAATCATTTTCCGCCACAAAATGTTGAGGTCAGTGTTGGCGTGCGAGCAGGGAACCGAGGAATTTTTCAAACAATATAGTTTAAAAGACAGTATTGATTTGTTACCGGCATCGTGGTCGGAAATAACGTCAAGCAATTTAAGAAATGCCTGGAATAAGATTCTCGGGTCTGAAAATCTTCCAGGTGTTATAGCGCAGTCATCCGTGCCCCTTGATATGGACTTGCAAGACATTGGAAGCAGCATCACAGAGGATGGACACGATCGGATTGAAGATTTTTTATTAGCGTGCGAAGAAGAAGAAAATCGAGACGAAGAGGATGCGCCAGGAGAAAATATTTCTGCGGAGGAACCAACGGGGTCTGGAGTGTTTCCTTTTTTCCAGTGCAATGAAGAAAGCAAAGAAGAATTACGAAAAGTATTCCATATTTTAAGTTTATACTCTACAACAACACCACCCTATATTGCGGGTATGTCGGAGTGTCTGCGTACTTATTTTTTAGGCATTAATTAATGTGTAACTTTTAGGTGAATACATATAATACAAAATATAAGTACTTAATCAAAATGTAACTGTTTCACATGCATAAAACTGTAAATCCATGCAAATGTAATGTAACATATTTAATATAAATGTAAGTACGACAAAGTACGACAAAGTACGACAAGACATCATACACCATATACAAAATTTTCGAAACAGGTCACAGACTTTGCTCATATTTATGCCCCATTATTTAAACAAATTTCTTTGACTAAAAAATTTTTGAAAAATAATCCTAATATCTTAATTCTAAAAGCGGATAAGGGCAACGTTACTGTCATCGCACATAGGGAACGTTACATAAGAGATGTAGAAGAAATGTTAAATGATCAGACCACCTACATTAAATTCAAACATGAATACACCGCGACCAATCCGTTAAAAAACAATAAAATAATTACAGAATGGCACAAGAAAAAATATATTGGAGACAATCTGTCGAAAAGCTTACATTGTTATTCGTCTAACGTGGCCAGGGCATACGCACTACCAAAAATTCACAAACCTTCTTTATCTTGGAGCCTTATTGTACCAGCCATCAATACACCAACTCACAATTTATCTAAATTTCTAAGTTCGATCCTTATTCAAATGATTGACAAAACTCGTTTAGCTGCAATAGACAGTGGGCACATGGCAGAACTTTTAAAAGATAAAAGAATACCACCTAACCATATACTAGCCTCTCATAAGAAATAGAGTAAGAGGCGTTAGAGTATAAGAGGAAATTGTAAGAAAACTGTGACCCAGAGGGGATCAGAATAAAATCATACATATACTAGCCTCTTTAGATGTAACTTCTGTTTTTACAAACGTACCCGTTGATAAGGCTGTCAAAGTTATTAATAGCAGATGGGACGAGATTAAAAATTTAACACCGATACCTAAAAATAGCTTTTGTGAGGCAGTACAATTTTGTTTAAAATCCAATATTTTTAAATTTAACAATATAATTTACAAACAATCTTTTGGTTGTACAATGGGTTCACCTCTATCTCCGGTAGTGGCTAATTTGTTAATGGAGGAAGTTGAAAAGAACTGTATATCAAAATTAACTTACACCTTACCATTATATAAAACATATGTGGACGACATTATATGCATCATACCATTTGACAAGATATAGGAAACACTAAATACGTTTAATTCCCACCACCAGCGTATTCAGTTCACTCACGAAATTGAAACGGATAATGCTATACAGTTTTTGGATATCTCTTTACATAGGCAACCTGACAACACCATACACACAGATTGGTATCACAAACCCAAATGGTCCCGACGTTACATCTCCTTTTTCTCGAGTCATCCCATTCACCACAAAATCGGTTTAGTTTACAGTCTAACAGATAGAGCAGTGTCACTTTCTCATACTAAGTGCAGGGAAAAAAATTTAAAACGTATTAGGTCAGTTCATGTTGAAAATGGTTGCCCTTTAAATTTCATTAACTCTCGTTTCCAAAATAGAATTTATGATATTTACCACCCTTGGGACAAGCAAAAAAAAACAGAGTCCATTCTAGAACACAGGGGTCCGATTACATGGCAAAACACAGTTTCTTTTCCATATATACAATCGTTATCACAGGAGATCTCACGTATTTTCAAAAAATTTATCATACATAGTATTTTCCATACTCCTTTAAAACCATCCACTGTATATCCATCGGGTAAATATACAATAGAGTTTTCGTTCAAATCAAATATTATCAAAATTGGTGTATCCTCAGCCACGTTTCGGTCAAGTAGAATACAAGTAGGTGGGGATCCCCACGTCTGACAACAGCATAAAAAACCTAACTAGCATCAATATACCACCGGAGGTTGAAAAGGTGCTTGGTCTGGGCTCGAAATTTGCAATTCCCATTACGGGGAAAAATGTTCCAAATACCAGGTTGTGTGCGAGTATTGAAAGAGCCTTATTAAAAATCCCTCTCGATCAGAAGAATAGTGTCAGACAAAAAGTTATTCATGAGGTGAAGATCTTCATTAATAGGCAACCCTTGTTTAATTTCTCAAAATTATATGACCCACTTTTCAAACATATTAAGTATACTAAACATTTCATTAAAGATAATTCCAACAGTTTAATACTCAAGGCAAAAAAAAACACCAATTTTAAAAACACAATTTTTGATTTCAGACAAAACGCAAGACGCTCTTCTTAGGGAACCCATAAATCCGTCATTTTGCAATATTGTTCCACAAAAATTTTGGTGAGGTCTTCCATAGTACTTTTAAACATGTCTACATTTCCAGGAGGATTGCTTATTACTATCCGTTGCAAAAAAAATCGCGAAAAACAGCTCGATTCTGAGCGTTTACATGACTGACTCCCTTAAACACCCACCCACTTGTCACGCTATTCCTTTTCCAGCGTTTATCCAAACTCCTGTCACTCCACCTTCTCACCCTTCTCATATCCTCCATTTTCTCCACCTTATACATTTTACGCCTCTCTTCCTTGCCGACCCTCCGCTTATCCCAACCCTACCCCTTTCCATCTTTCCCGCCCACGTGTTGCTTCCTCCTCACTCCTAACGACCAGGTTTCCAGTTAACCTGCTTTTCTCCCGTCCCATTTCTCACTCCTCCCACTCTCCCCACCACACGTTCCACTCTGACGCCTTTCCTTCTGCCCTACTCTCTCCTCCTTTCCTCTACCCACGCCCCTCTCTCACACTCTCCTCGCATACACCACACTTTCTCTCTTTTAGAATTCATTTACGTAAATTTGCACTCTGTCCAGAAACGGAGGCCGCAACTTCTGCATTAATTAATTTTAAACCAATTTTACGAACAAATCCTCACTTTCGAGCTACACAATAAAGGGTCAGTTCTTACAGAAATTATGAACGCCTATTCTAATACAAGCTTCGGATAATCAACGATATTTTCAGAGATCAAACCGATGAAAGACACAACATCTTTTTGCGCACGTTGCATCGTCAACATTTTAGATAAACACTTATGCTGAGTAACCGTCGTGAAATATAGAAACATTGGACGATACGTACCTTTCAGTCGATTCCGCTTACTGGCGCGTGACCTTCTAGTGTCCGTTGGCAGACCGTGTTTTGTTTACTTCGACGGCGGCGACGACCAACGAACGCAGATTTGAACTCGAGAGACGTATTCCAATGCATGCTACAAAAAAATTGAATAAATGTATATCTTACAGTAAATCTGATTAACCGGATTATTTTGCATAATTACCGGTTATTATATGCAATCACTATTATAATACAATAGAGCGCAGTGTTTGACTTGTTACTAGTCGGAAGGATCGTTTTTAGTTTAACACTATGAGAGGCTGCATATAACTATATTTTATAATTTACAATTATAAATCAATGGATGGTTATTTTAAGTCATGAATACAGCCTGGACGAAATTTGAATAAGGGACTGACATGTTTTGTGAAATAAAAGCCCTAAGTAGAGAAAATAATTTTAGTAATAGAATATTAGACTATAATTGTAGGATAGGTTGGCTTTTGAACGACTAGAGGACAAGTTCAGTTTACCGGTGGACAGCCTGAAAAGTGCTCTTACTGTATAACCTGTATTGTTCAATTAAATAAATCCTACGTAATTATATTAATAATGACGCATAACGTAGCAATGGTTTAGGTGATGATGGAAGCCAAGCATCTGTGTAAATTAGATAAATTTGTAATGTTATGAACTTTTATCACATTTGACTTTACAAGTTGAGAATTATATAAACATGACGAGTAGTTTGATAAATATTCAATACTTTCTTACATTTACCGTACCATATTATTTATTATATATATTAGACTGAATCTGGAAATAATATTATGAATAATAAACAACACAAGTACTTGATTACATATGCAGTTTCAAAAGCTTCCTTTGACAATAATTATTGCTTGTGGACGTTACTGTGTATTATATCCTAATTTGTGTACTATAGCCACGTAAATGGAACTTCACTGTTACAAATTTAATTACACTTTTGTATTCTTTTACTAATTTCTACTTAACGTTCAACGGGATAAACATTCGGATTTTGTAGCGAGGCATGTAACAAACGTGGACTTGCACAACAACTATTCCTTAACAATTTTGTTCATGTACATGGAACGATCATTCTAGAATCAGAAACAGCTTAACAGCCGAAATTTTGAGGCAATATCTTTCTAATTCAGTTTCAAAATGTTTAAATATTTATTGCAAGGGTTTAATGATGGAAAAATAAAACTCGAAGCTACTTCAGATCTTACAGAGAGTACAGAAACTCGCGAAAGTACAAAATGTACAGAAAGTACAGACCTATCTTACGGTACATGGTTAGATTTTAAATAGGTACTTACGGGATGCTTGTCGACGGCCAACTGACCTAAACCGCGAGTAACGCAACGCCACGCAACGCGGACAGTGTCGTGACAGAAGACAAGCGTTGCCATCGGCCGACAGGCATCCGCCAATGAGAAGACGTAGCCTCCCGCCAAATTCTTCCGCTTACCCAGAATACAGGCGTCGCCATCCACCGGGTCGCGAACTTTGTATAACACGGTGGAAAAATTTCGATCGTGTTCGTGCAACGTGCTAAAAGAATCTTGTATAACACGGGTTAAGAATGAGATAGATGTTGCAATTTTATTACGTTATAGCTATAATAATTAATATAACTTTTGGCTGGCAACACTAAACGTCATTCTGCTTCTCAGATACCAGAAAAACCCCATTCTTAGGGCAAAACGGCTCAGTTTGTTTCTAGTTATGTTGCACATTACACGTGTCTGGAAAAACTTTTACATCCTATGGTTTATTTTATTCGACTTAACTTCGGGGGAAGAAAGGTTTCAGAAGATAAGTCTGCGAAATCAAAACCGATTTCGTTTAGAGGAAGTACATATCTGTTACCTCTAGTACAAACATATTAGTATAATTGAAATAACTCTTACAACACCGGTTTATATAACGCGAAACGTGTCTACCGTGTTACAAGCGGGACTAATGTATATGCCTTTAACGATTCTTCCTCGTCATACTTTACAAGAGCATTCATATCACTTTGCGCTAAAGGGCATAGCTGGGTAAGACAGTGAAATGTGCCCCCAAACCAATTGAAATTCTGAATGGGCCATTCGATAGCTTATGAAAAAAGAAACATTTTTGTGAATTTTCAACTTTGTATCGCGACCGTGGGGGGCGGGGGAGTGTAAAATGTACTGTCCGCTTCTCCGACCATTTTCTCGGAATCTAGGGCACAAAAAAATTCGAAAAAAATCAGAGGTGTTTCTAGTAATGGCGCGCATATTCCAGATTTTTTTCACATTTTTAAACAAAAAATTCAATTGACAAAAAATTAAAAACCGAAAATTCAATCAGAAAAAAATCGATTTGATACCGAAGGAGGTCCGGATCAGTGATGCCGCTTTTTTCTGTAATGTAATATTACAATCAACATCTCTCTGATTTTTTTTATAATTTTTGCTCACCAGCAACAGTGTCGGAAAAATGAAAAACCCGTTTTTTAGTCAGTTTTTGGGTGTCAGAACAACATATGAGAAAAACTTTGGTTCAATTTTTGTCACATAACTGTTTTATGTAATGTTTAATGTTATTGATTACATTCCACAGTCATAATAATGCAAGAAAACTAAATAAATGGAAGAACTCGATGTCACAATGTATGCCTTATGTTCTGAAAAGTTGAAGATCAACCTAACATCGTTGGTAGCGACACGCGTAAGGTGACAGTCTGTTTTGTCGAAGCAAACTTTTTCTTTGGGTTCGAATCCTGTTAGATGCCTTTTTTTATCGTTTTTGATTTCACAATATTTTTGTCAACATTTTACTGTTGTAATAAATATGCACATGCCTTCAAAGCGCCTTCCATGTTATCGTTAGTCTAGTCATATATTTTGGCAGTAACAATGACAAAAATGTGTTGCACAGAGAAAGTCATCTGACAGTAAATATTTACTATTGTTGCACAGAGAAAGGTCACCAAAAATGATGGAAAAAAAAGGGTACCTAACAGGATTTGAACCCAAAGAAAAAGTTTGCTTCGACAAAACAGAGTGTCACCTTACGCGTGTCGCTACCACCAATCTTTGTTTCATCTTCAATTTTTCAGAACATAAGGCATACATTGTGACATCGATGTTTTCCATTTATTTATTGTAGTTTTCTTGCATTATTATGACTGTGGAATGTAATCAATAACATTAAACATTTCATAAAAAAGTTATGTGACAAAAATTGAACCAAAGTTTACCTCATACGTTGTTCTGACACCCAAAAACTGACGAAAAAACGGGTTTTTCATTTTTCCGACACTGTTGCTGGTGAGCAAAAATTATAAAAAAAATCAGAGAGATGTTGATTGTAATATTACATTACACAAAAAAGCGGCATCACTGATCCGGACCTCCTTCGGTATCAAATCGATTTTTTTCTGATTGACTTTTCGGTTTTTATTTTTTTATGAATTTGATTTTTTGTTTAAAAATCTGAAAAAAATCTGGAATATGCTCGCCATTGCTAGAAACACCTCTGATTTTTTTATATTTTTTTGTGCACTAGATTCCGAGAAAATGGTCGGAGAAGCGGACAGTACATTTTACACTCCCCCGCCCCCACGGTCGCGATACAAAGTTGAAAATTCACAAAAATGTTTATTTTTTCATAAGCTATCGAATGGCTCATTCAGAATTTCGATCGGTTCGGGGGCATATTTCACTATCTTACCCGGCTATGCCCTTTGTGTCTGTAGACGAATTTAGAGCTGACGCCCGTACTTGTGCGCGATAAAGCGTTTCTCTGTCTCATAGACAGCGGTGCGAACTGCTCCCTGATTAACACTTACAATTAGCCGACTGATCGGAGAGATCTCCCCGTTTCCGAGTAAATCGCTGCACGACCGTACGGGGAGATCTCCCACTTTGACCTTAGCAACGCGTTTCTCATTTTCTGTTATTATCGATTTTCTTTATCTGGAATCATTAGCAATTACTACTTTTACAAAGCAATATATGTAAAGAGAATATATACTCTCTTTAGGATTTAACACCCGTAGTATACTCCCCGTGTTTCCATGGTACCAGCCAGATGTTTTAGAAACACAGATAAACAGAAAAATTAGAAGAGAGAGCACGATTGAAGAAAAGATAATTAACCGACATAATTTACATAAGTAATTAAAGCAGAGTGGTGAAAGAGAGACGAGTAATTGACTTTAATTGTCGTTTCTCTTATTCACAGGTGACTTGTAAATATGTTATATACATTAGAGATAGGAATATTGATAGTAATAAAAAAAAACTCTTATTTACAGAGAAACAAATTTGTTTAGTTACTCTGAGAAACCCCTATAATTGCGTTACATAATTCATATTATATATGTATATATAATAAATATATGATTTTGTGAAAGGAGTTGACCGTGCAGACCAATATATGACATATTATAATATACTTCGGAAAAGCACCAAATGGACCAAAAAAGCAGTACTTTATTTCATAAACGCCTCACTTTCTAATTCTTTTCTTGTTTACAAAAAATTAAATAATAGAAAAACAACATATAAGCAGTTTCTCCTGAAAGTTGCAATAACATTAATAGAATCGGAGAACACTGAACAGACAGAACCCGCGAACGCGATTATCAAAACTAGCAGAGCACCAAAATTTGATCCACCAGGAAGACTATCACAAGATTTTAAAAAGCACAAATTGATACCAATTGTTACAGGTGGAAAAAAATTATATGGACCGTTTATTTTGAAAGTGGTGTAAGTCCACTTTTAAACAAAAATGAGTTATTACGTTATATGTACTCAATCTAGCGTAAACTCTTCATTTATAACGTGTTAGCATTTAATATCTTAAAAATGCTAATACTTTGTTCAATTTAAAATTGATCGATTAAAGAAATTGCATATTCATTGATTATGAAAGTGGTGTAAGTCCAATTTTCATAGACATAGGTGGGTAATTTGGTTACACGTGCTTTATTTCACGAATCTTGTACACACCACAGGATTATTATGATGTCATAAAACAATGTAGACAGAATAATACAGTTATTTTACACGAAATTCTCTCGTTTTATTTGATGTAAAATAAAGAATCTACAAATCGCAATTCAAAAACGGGTAAGAAAAATGACTAACAGAGAAAAAGTAAAAATATTTGGATGTGGTTTTGTAAAAGTGCGCCGTATGCTATTGTATATAAAATATCTATGGGGGATACAGAATTTTTAGCCGTTAGATTTATCACTTACATGTCGGGAAAGACCACCAAACTTTGAAAGAATTGTCCAAACACCTTTGTATAACGATGCCAAACCAAATTACATACGAAAAATATAAGCATTGAAGCAGTTATTTTACCTTATAACTAAACAATAGCTTAATAGCAAACTTAAATAATATAAACTAATTAACGTTCAAAATAAAAAATACTAGTCCCATTTTATTTCTCCTTATTATTTATAAACAAAATTGGATTAGTATAATATATATTTGAAGTGATATTTATTTTTTCAGAATTGAAACAAAATGATTTTTACAATTGACTAATTATGAAAGTGGTGTAAGTCCATTTGCAGCCCGTAAATATACATTATTTCAGTTAAATTCGCCTAAAAGAAATTTATATAATCAAATTACACATTGATAAATCCGTAGAAACATTGCCAGACTTGATATAATTAATGTATATTTTTTAATTGATTAATATGCTAACCTTTAATTTACTCGAAACAACAGAAAATGGACTTACACCACTTTCAAAATAAACGGTCCATATCCTCACCGGAGATGCAGAGTATGTTCTGCAAACAAAAAAACGGTTATACACGATATGTTTGCGAATATTGCAAAGTACCGCTGCATAAATTAGAATGTTTTCAAAGATATCACACCCCAAAAAGATATTAAAACGCATTATTGTTATTTATCTATAGTCATTGTTCGGATTTTAATTTTCAGATTTTTTTGTAATTTGACTTTAGTCAAATTTTGATTTTCAGTTTTCAGAGTTAATTATCTATTCTTTTTTATCAAATGACAAAAAATGATATAATAAAAGAATTTATAACTACAGTAAATAACAGTAGTGTGGTTTCCGAGGTGACGACAGCTGATTCGATGCTTGTTGTATGTCACCGTGGAAATATGTTATTCCTTCGAGAAGGTTCCAGAATATTCTAGAAAGACGTATGTGTAATGTTATAAACATTAGGATAAGGGATCTGGCCACGAAGTGGGGAGAGTGGAAACTCTCTGGAAAGAGGACCGTTGTCAAGGGACGCGGCACTTACCCCAGAACCGTCGTTATAAACACATCAATTTAGCGACTCTTCTCAAATTTTTCTAACATATAATTGCCTACTCAAATTATTCTTATGGTTTTTTGATTTCAAGTAATGAATATACGACGTTCGCGTTACACCCGAAAAATGTGCGGTGGACAGCGTAGATTGGCTTGCGCGATCGCGGCTGAAACAGTAGAGTTCGCTGCGGCCTCCTCGGTCGGCTAATTGATAGTGTTAAGGAGAGCATCGTAATCCAAACAGCCTGCAAAATAACCCGCTTCGTTAGGAAGGTAGATGGTTTTGGGGGTTGGAGACGTAACGGCGGTCAACGAAACCACGACTGTAGTCTGTATGAAGACGCGTCGGTTGAGCTGGACATGTTCCTGGTGTGCGACGCTAAAGCCAAATACGACCTCGTGATCGGAAGAAACGCGTTGGTCGGCACCGGTCTGAAGATGGAAACGACGGATGAAGAGGGATCCAAATTACTGCGCATCCACGCGTCTTCCGAACCTGGAAAGTCCACGACAGGGTCAAAATACTACATGGCCTAAAATATGTAGCGGACTCCCTAAGGTATTCCCCAGGCTCTGTATTCGCCACACAACTAACTTATATTCATCTACAGAAAAGGCTTTAGAAATTTCGAGAATGCAGACAATTTTCCTTCTTCACGCTTCCAGATCTTTTCTTACTAGACCGAGGGCGACTTAGGCGAGCCGTTAAAAAAAACTTCAAAAGCGGTACGAACACCTGATTGCAGCAGGTAACAACGTGCGTTGTGTGACCACGGGGGAGATGAAAATCACTGTCCAGAAGGACAAGACAATCTACTATCGCCCTTACCGTTTGTCCCCTTATCAAGCACGCGAAGGTTCGCGAAATAATCGCTGACCTGTTATTTAATAATATAATACGCGAGAGCTCTTCCCCTTTCGCCAGCCTGATTATACTGGTTAAGAAAAAGAACGGCACGGGCAGGATGTGCATTGACTATCGCGCGTTGAACAAGATTACAATAAAAGATCGGTATCCATTACTCTTAATGAAAGACCAGCTTGACCGTCTAGGGCAGGGGTGGGGAACCTCCGGCCCGCGGGCCGCATACGGCCCGCGAAGTCATTTAGGATGAGTTAATTATTTTTAAAAATGGATATATTTTATGTTCGTTTATTTTTTTATTCGTTTATTTATAATATATATATTTTTTGTTGAACAATAAAAACTAAAAAAACTATTATTATTATTTATCTGGCCCGCGAATGATGTTATAAATTTCCAAATGGCCCTTGGCAGAAAATAGGTTCCCCACCCCTGGTCTAGGGAAAGGGAAATTATTTACAACGTTATGTAAGAAAACCCGCACGCGGACAGTTTTGGGCAACGGTGCAGTAAGGATTATGTACCTCCCCTGTCCGAAGGAGAGGTGTTGCCAGGCGAAGGATTTCAGATAGCGACGGACAAAAGACGAGCAAGGAAACGGTGACGCTGCCGACACAGGGCATCACGCAGGCGGTCATTCTTAAGCGAGCATTGCGAGCGAGCAGTTATAATTGATTGTATTACAAGTTGCGAATAAAGTAAACGTCGTCACATTTCCAAAATATTCCAAGTGCCTACAGTGATTACGCTCGATTTCTTACAGTTAGATATGGCGTCGGGATTCTACCAAATACCCGTTGCAGCCGACTCAATCGAAAAGACCGCGTTCGTGACACCCGATGGTCACTACGAGTATCTGTGGATGCCCTTCGGGTTGGCAAATGCCCCGGCGTTTTCCAACGGGCCATAAATAAAGCACTGGGAAACTTAAAAGACCAGATAGCTCTCGTGTACCTCGATGATATACTTATACCGTCCGAAACGATCAAGGAAGGATTAGAATACTTAGAACGAGTATTGAATGTCCTTCGGAGGCAGGATTTTCCCTAAATATGGCAAAATGTAAATTTTCTCAGAAGACCATTGAATATTTGGGTAGCGAAATATCAGCCGGCGACATACGGCCTGGCAAGGATAAGGTGAAAGCCCTTCTGGACGAACCGATACCTGAGAACATTAAGCAAATCCGACAATTCATGGGGTTAGCTAGCTATTTTTGCAATTTATTCCTGAATTCGCGGTGCGAACCGCGTCCATTTCAAAATTAATGAAAAATGGTCAGCCATGGTATCTCCAGTAGCACAAAATATTAAATAGATATGTATCTGATATTAAAAAGACATTCACTGTCTCTTTAATATTTAAATATGTAACGGATACTCATTTTAAATTTAAAAATAAATATTATTTTACAAATGTTTATTTAATATTCATTGAGAAATACGCTTGCTATCATTTCAGAGGGAATTAATTCTGTCCTCGATCACGATTACATTATCCAGTCATTTCATTTTCAAAGTACTGAAACAGAAATTACGGAAGTGAGCAGTGCTCTTGCAGAACAGCAACGTACGGCTTTTGCAAATTTAAAATTGATAAATCTGTTCAAAAAATGGTCTGTAGAACAGAACATTAATCATACCCAACTAAATTATTTATTAAAGGGTTTAAAGGATATTTTTCCCGAATATAAAATTCGAGGTGATCTTCGTACTTTATTAAAAACTGAGCGATCGTCTCATATTGTATCGTGTTTAAGTAAAAATAAAACCGCAGCTTAAATATTTTGGCATAAAGAAGCGCATAATAACTTTATTACAAGCAGAAGGTGTATTTCTAGAACTGAAAGAAAGTTGTACAATAAAATTAATTTTTAACATTGACGGTATCCCAATTTCAAAAAATTCGAACAAACAATTTTGGCCTCTTTTATGCAAATTAGTTTTAAATAATTATATTGTATCTCCCTTTCCGATTGCAATTTTTTACGGCGATGCAAAACCGGATTCGTTGCCTGATTATTTGGATGAATTTACGAGCGAATGGAACGATGTTTTGAAGAATGGAATTTTCTACAATAATATTACATTCAAAGTCCTTACAATTCGCTTCACATGCGATGCACCCGCGAGAGCTTTTTTAAAAATTATTAAAGGACACACAAGTTTACACGGTTGCGAAAGATGCACAGAACGAGGTACATGTTATAGTCACCGAATTATATATGAAAACCATAATGCTGGTGCACGTACACATTGTGATTTTGAGAATTTTATTGATATAAATCATTATAAAAATGAGCATAGAACTCCAATATTACATATAAGCCAATTAAATGTAATAGAACATTTTGCTCTTGATTATATGCATCTGTGCTGTTTAGGAGTAATGAAAAAGCTACTGTTGCGACGCAATTGCATTTTTATACACAACCATATGCAGCACTTGCCAAATTTGGCGGGATCCTCGCGTCCTTCCGTTGCCGGGCGCGAGCCAGCGCATGGCAACGATAGTCATTTTTTCTCGCGTAGCACAGGCTAGACTCTGCCATAAGGGTCACTTGTCCAACAGCCGTGACGGCAGCAAGTCATAATCTTATAGACAGTCGAGGCGCACTACACTTTCAATATTATAAACTTCTATAACCACAGTCTGGCGTGTGTATCATTTATTACAATCCGCACATTCGACTTCGCCGATTAATTTCACGCGGAGGAAGCGCATTCAATTTCAAGACCACGACTAATAGTCGAGTTTTGACGAGTGCGCGACAGCTACTTCATTACTGGAATAAGAAACTGCAACAAATTGCAACAAAGAACCAAATTGTCAAAGAGAATGACTTCCGCTGCAAAATCTTTACCTGCAGAATTTAGTCGCAAATCGCGACCCATAGCAAAATTGCCAAGATATAAGGCTATGGAATTCCGCTTATTTTTGTTATATCTGAAACCCATCGTATTAAAAGGAATTCTTCCAAACAAGTATTATGAGCATTTCTTATTATTCGACGTAGCTATTAGAATTATGTCACTAAAAAAATTATATTTAAATCTTCAATGGCTAAACGAAGCTCGAGAGATGCTTCCAATATTTGTACATTATCCTTCTTCTTTATATGGCAGAGAACTCGTATATATATAAAATATTCACAACTTAATGCATATTACAGACGATGTACAAACTATGAAAATTTGTTTCGAAGAATTAAGTTGTTTTCCCTTTGAAAATTACTTAGGAAAGTTGAAAAATATGCTGCGCAGGTGGAATAAGCCATTAGCACAAGTAACAGAAATTATCCGAGAAAGGGACAGCTACAATCAAAGCAAAATTTAATTCTGAAATAACTACAAAAGTTCAAAATCATTTAAAAATAATTCAATTCTCTTATTTTAATGTAAAAGCTTATGGAATGCGAGACTGTTACGTATTTACAAGAAATGATTATGTGTTTATTACTGCTCCCTTCTGGGTTACAGTTTCTTTACATTATTCTCTTATTCTCTACCGCCTCTTACTCTATTTCTTAACCTTATTCCTTATCACTACGCCTTTACGCTTTTTCGCTACGCCTTTACGCCTTTTCTCTACGCCTTTTCGTTACGCCTTATCCGACTAACTTAACCTACACTCTCCGCATTTCTTATCGCTCTTCCGCTACCGCATACGTCCACCTCCTGACCCCCATCGCTCTCTCTCTCTCTCCCCATCCCCCCTCTCTCCTCCGAGCATACCTCTTCCCGTCCTCTCTCTCTCACTCTCTCACTCTCTCTCTCCCTCTCTCTCTCTCCCGTGACTCCCGTTTCCTTCCTCTCATTCTCTCTCTTCTCCTCCCTCCCTACACCTCCACCATTCTCCTCCCCCCCTTCCTCCTCTTCCTTCTCCTTCCCTACTCTTCTCCTCCTCTCCTCTAATTTCCTCAACCACTCTTCTCCTTCCCCACCCCCTCCCAACACCCTTTTTGCATTCTCCCTCCATGCCCCTCTCTCTCCCCGATCTCCTTCCCATCCTTCACACCTCTCCCACACGTGCTCCCACGTTTCCTCCTCTACCCCACACATTCTACACATCCTTTCCTTCTCAGCCTCCCAATACCTCCCCCTTTTCACTTCATTCCCCATTCTGGCCCTCGCAATCCTCCTCTTTCTTTTATCCGACCACAGCTTGTTTTTTACATATGCCGGTATCCCTTGTCCCTTTATCCTCCCGTACCACTCATTGCTTTACAAGAAATGATTATATTCTACAGATTGTCGACATATTAGAAAATAAATTAATTGGTAGATTGTCAACAAAATTGAAAAACTTTTATGAATACCCCATCGATTCTAAATCAATTGGAATTTCTAAATTTAATGATTTAACAAATGAAACCGTGTCATATGATCCGAATGAAGTAACTGGTAAAGCCTTTGTACATAAATGTCAGTCGTATTTTATAGCATGTACTTTGCTTCATTTAAGTAATCAATTAATCATTACTTCATTCTATATTACACACATAATTTATTTTATTTTTTCCTTTTTCTCTATCTGTGCAAATACTTGTGTAAAGTTGTACGTTGTTTTATCACATATTAATATTAATATTTCCTATATGAAGAATGTATCATAATGTCTACGAAAAAAGTACCCAAAACTTTAAAAAGGCGTATTGTACACGTTTCATCCAGGGCCCGGACACTCCCCTCTTGTAGCACCGTGAACACTACCGACGCGCCACCAAGCGCATGCTCATCACATTAAAACTAAACTGCACTGCCCTCTACTCGGGAACTGGCAAGTCCAAATCAGTCCAAATGCTCCAAAACGCGCTTGTACTGTAGGTTTTTCTGGTAGAGGGATCCAATGTATAGATTTTTAGGCGAACTCTGGAAGTGTTGACACATATTGACAATTGTGTATATTGTCAATATGTGTCAACACTTCCAGAGTTCGCCTAAAAATCTATACATTGGATCGCTCTACCAGAAAAACCTACAGTACAAGCGACGAATTAACAGCTATTATGTAATAAAGCCTACAGGAAAGGTATGTCTAAAAACTAATACAATTTTCACCCTCAAAGACATGTAATTATATAAAAATATACCTTAATGGTACAAGTCAAAATCTATAAACTTATAAACCTCAACATATAAACCTAAATAATATATAATATCTTATATATGTACATTACTTATTGCTACTGAAACTTGGTAAATGGAAAAGTGTCTCCAAGAATCGGTAGGCCTTCCTCGACTGTTTATAGATGGAGAGACACAATATTTTCTTCTCTCTTGAATATCACCTACCCTAAAAGCACACAGAAAATAAATACATAAAATATATTTTAAGGAGATAGTAGTGGGGCAGGTGTTTCATTAATTTTAATCTACCTGTGTTGCATATTTGAATGTCTTTAATTGCATATGAAGAAATGCCTCTTGGGTAGGAGATAAATAGTGGGTCATCTCATGCAGAGATGTGGATTTATAAAATTTCTCTGCCTCTCTCAGTTGTGCCTTCAACGTGGACAATTTCTTCTGGCTATGCGTCTGCCTCCTTTTTAATAACTGAGCTGTGCGGTATAATTTCGACTTCTGAGGACTCAAATGGACTGCAGTAACTGTCCTCTCCAATAGGCACAGCCGCTGTTTTCTTTTCTGCTGCGGTGTCTTTGAACACTGTACTTCCAGGGAACTGGGTACACTTCTTGATACCTGATTATTCCAAAGCACAACAAATTATATTTTGCATTAAAGTTTAGAGGTATTAAAGACCCATGTTGATACAATATATGTTAAGAGTGACTAACCTCTACATTTATGTATGCCACCCAGTGTCAGCAGGCAGAACTGCAAAACAGCATTTTTTGAGTGTATGCGTGCCGTGTCGGTGAGAGCTGCGCGCGCCGGTTGTACGCACCGAACGTAAACAAAGACGGACCATGATTCCTGTCTCCTTTCTACCAACGTCCTGTACCGAAGTCTGTAAGCTGCGCGCGCCGCTAATATGTCCGCGCCAACATCTCATTGTGTGCGTGCCGTGCGTGTGTAGAAAAGGAAGGAGCTTGTCTCCGTCTCATTTCTTCTTGTAGGTCTCGTGTGACGAGGAAGGAGCTTGTCTCCGTCTCGTTTCTTCTTGTGGGTCTCGTGTGACGAGGAAGGAGCTTGTCTCCGTCTCGTTTCTTCTTGTAGGTCTCGCGTGACGAAGAAGGAACTGTACTCTGTCTCGTTCTACGGTGTTGAATCTATTTTTAGCGTAACGATGGTAGCGCGTTTCGCTTACTTACTGGGTACTGGAGATTTTCGATGTCCCAGCGTCTTCAGAAGATTTGACAAGACAGGCGCCGAAGTGAAGACCTACAGGTGGATAAGATGGTCAAAACTGCTTCCAAGCCAAATGAAATTGTGAGATAGCCATTCGATAGTTAATCGAAAAATACTCATTTTTTACATGTTTTAACCTTATACAGCGACTAGAACGGCAGTGGAAGGGATTGAAAAGAACAGCTATTTGTATTTTTTTTATTTGAAAATGAGCAGTTGAAAAAATTTGAAAAAAATTAGACGTGTGTCCTGATACGAAGTACACACTCATGGAGACTAGATTATAAGGAGTACGAACGCCATGTTAAAGAAATAATCCAGATTTTAATACAGCAATGCAAGTTAAACCAGCAGACGGCGCTAGTATCGACAGTTACCGATAAATATAGATATACAAATTACACAGAAAATTTATATACTAATCGCAAGTAAAAATTGTGATTTTTTTTACGCAAAAATCTTTAATATAAATGTAAATAATCATAAATATTTAAATAAGATACAATTTTTAAAATTGACTTGGAATAAAAGATTGATAATATTGATACGCTGTACATAGTTTAATAGACTATTTCAATTTTTAGCTACAAATAAATTACATTGAGACATACTAGTTTAGATTTGGAGAGGGCCTAATGGAAACAAAGTCTAACTGACTCAGAAACTGCAAACTGACGCGCCCTCTATCTGTACAAATTTTCAGATTATAAATCTAGTGACATTCCTATCTCGTTCGTACTCCTTATAATCTAGTCTCCATGTACACACTCTTGGTTTTTTTCAGATTTTTAAAACTTAAACTGTGGCAACTGAAAAATTAGAACCAAAAAAAATTGGCCTATTTGCTATTTTTTATTGAAGGTCTTCTGGGTGTATAACGAAATAAAAACCCTGTATGAGTGCAGTGATATGCCGCACCCCTATTTTTTTTCAGATTTTTAAAAACGGCGGGTGATAGTAAAAAATATAAATAAAAACCTGTTATCTGGTCGTTTGTGGCGTGTTGAGAGTAATTTGTACACTGAATCTTTATGCATTCTTTACGTGATAAGTTTATTACGCAATATTCAATTATATGAGGTACATATCGTTATATGAAATGTATCGTTACGCGCAGTGCAACGATTTGATAGAAGGAATCGTCAAATGCTCGATACGCGCGACATGCGTTTTACCGAACATCTATGTATTATATATTGTGCAAATGAAGTATACAGACCAGGATATGGTAAATGAATCCAAAGCGTTTTTTGAAAATAGATTTATTTTCCAAAGGGCATAGCCGGGTAAGACAGTGAAATGTGCCCCAAAACCGATCGAAATTCTGAATGGGCCATTCGATAGCTTATGAAAAAAGAAACATTTTTGTGAATTTTCAACTTTGTATCTCGACCGTGGGGGGCGGGGGGTGTAAAATGTACTGTCCGCTTCTCCCACCATTTTCTCGGAATCTAGTGCATAAAAAAATTCGAAAAAAATCAGAGCCATATCTAGTAATGGCGCGCATATTACAGATTTTTTTTCAGATTTTTACATAAAAAATCGTATTCGTAAAAAAATAAAAACCGAAAAGTCAATCAGAAAAACATTTATTTGATACCGAAGGAGGTCCGAATCAGTGATGCCGCTTTTTTGTGTAATGTAATATTACAATCAACATCTCTCTGATTTTTTTTATAATTTTTGCTCACCAGCAACAGCGTCGGAAAAATAAATAACCCGTTTTTTCGTCAGTTTTTGGGTGTCAGAACAACGTATGAGGTAAACTTTGGTTTAATTTTTGTCACATAACTATTTCATGTAATGTTTAATATTATTGATTACATTGCATAGTCGTAATAATGCAAGAAAACTAAATAAATGAACGAAATCGATGTCACAATGTATGCCTTATGTTCTGAAAAATTGAAGATCAACCAAAGATCGTTGGTAGCCACACGCGTATGGTGACAGACTCTTTTGTCGAAGCAAACTTTTTCTTTGGGTTCGAATCCTGTTAGGTGCCTTTTTTTCATCGTTTTTTTTGTCCTTTCTCTATGCAACAATAGTTAATATTTAATGTCGGATGACTTTCTCTATGCAACACATTTTTGTCATTATTACTGACAAAATATATGACTAGAATAACGGAATCATGGAAGGCGGTTAGAAGGCATGTGCATATTTATTACAACATTAAAATGTTGACAAAAATATTGTGAAATCATCTGACATTAAATACTAACTATTGTTGCATAGAGAAAGGACAAAAAAAAACGATGAAAAAAAGGCACCTAACAGGATTCGAACCCAAAGAAAAAGTTTGCTTCGACAAAAGAGTCTGTCGCCATACGCGTGTCGCTACCAACGATCTTTGGTTGATCTTCAATTTTTCAGAACATAAGGCATACATTGTGACATCGATTTCTTCCATTTATTTAGTTTTCTTGCATTATTACGACTATGCAATGTAATCAATAACATTAAACATTACATGAAATAGTTATGTGACAAAAATTAAACCAAAGTTTACCTCATACGTTGTTCTGACACCCAAAAACTGACGAAAAAACGGGTTATTTATTTTTCCGACGCTGTTGCTGGTGAGCAAAAATTATAAAAAAAATCAGAGAGATGTTGATTGTAATATTACATTACACAAAAAAGCGGCATCACTGATCCGGACCTCCTTCGGTATCAAATAAATGGTTTTCTGATTGACTTTTCGGTTTTTATTTTTTTACGAATAGGATTTTTTATGTAAAAATCTGAAAAAAAATCTGTAATATGCGCGCCATTACTAGATATGGCTCTGATTTTTTTCGAATTTTTTTATGCACTAGATTCCGAGAAAATGGTGGGAGAAGCGGACAGTACATTTTACACCCCCCGCCCCCCACGGTCGAGATACAAAGTTGAAAATTCACAAAAATGTTTCTTTTTTCATAAGCTATCGAATGGCCCATTCAGAATTTCGATCGGTTTTGGGGCACATTTCACTGTCTTACCCGGCTATGCCCTTTGGAAAATAAATCTATTTTCAAAAAACGCTTTGGATTCATTTACCATATCCTGGTCTGTATACTTCATTTGCACAATATATAATACATAGATGTTCGGTAAAACGCATGTCGCGCGTATCGAGCATTTGACGATTCCTTCTATCAAATCGTTGCACTGCGCGTAACGATACATTTCATATAACGATATGTACCTCATATAATTGAATATTGCGTAATAAACTTATCACGTAAAGAATGCATAAAGATTCAGTGTACAAATTACTCTCAACACGCCACAAACGACCAGATAACAGGTTTTTATTTATATTTTTTACTATCACCCGCCGTTTTTAAAAATCTGAAAAAAAATAGGGGTGCGGCATATCACTGCACTCATACAGGGTTTTTATTTCGTTATACACCCAGAAGACCTTCAATAAAAAATAGCAAATAGGCCAATTTTTTTTGGTTCTAATTTTTCAGTTGCCACAGTTTAAGTTTTAAAAATCTGAAAAAAACCAAGAGTGTGTACTTCGTATCAGGACACACGTCTAATTTTTTTCAAATTTTTTCAACTGCTCATTTTCAAATAAAAAAAATACAAATAGCTGTTCTTTTCAATCCCTTCCACTGCCGTTCTAGTCGCTGTATAAGGTTAAAACATGTAAAAAATGAGTATTTTTCGATTAACTATCGAATGGCTATCTCACAATTTCATTTGGCTTGGAAGCAGTTTTGACCATCTTATCCACCTGTAGGTCTTCACTTCGGCGCCTGTCTTGTCAAATCTTCTGAAGACGCTGGGACATCGAAAATCTCCAGTACCCAGTAAGTAAGCGAAACGCGCTACCATCGTTACGCTAAAAATAGATTCAACACCGTAGAACGAGACAGAGTACAGTTCCTTCTTCGTCACGCGAGACCTACAAGAAGAAACGAGACGGAGACAAGCTCCTTCCTCGTCACACGAGACCCACAAGAAGAAACGAGACGGAGACAAGCTCCTTCCTCGTCACACGAGACCTACAAGAAGAAATGAGACGGAGACAAGCTCCTTCCTTTTCTACACACGCACGGCACGCACACAATGAGATGTTGGCGCGGACATATTAGCGGCGCGCGCAGCTTACAGACTTCGGTACAGGACGTTGGTAGAAAGGAGACAGGAATCATGGTTCCGTCTTTGTTTACGTTCGGTGCGTACAACCGGCGCGCGCAGCTCTCACCGACACGGCACGCATACACTCAAAAAATGCTGTTTTGCAGTTCTGCCTGCTGACACTGATGCCACCGTTTATTACAGTTTCTTATAATCTTTGAATACTTACTTGTACAATTGATGTTTCGCACGACATAACGATGAAATAATCACAGTTGTACAACACTGCACGATTTTAATAAAAAAACAAAAAAAAAACTTTTGCGCAACGAAATAAACGCTGACTGTCAGGTAGCAACTAACCGCATCCGTGTGCAACTAGTGACCTAATGCCAGCGACTGACTCTCCCGTGCTCTCCCGTGCTCTCCTGCGCTCCCCTCGACTCCCCTCGCGCAGAAGCTAGGATGCAGCTACTGTGGCGCCATCGTACCGCATAAACGCATTTTTGGAACTAACAGAATGTTCACGTTTTGGAGGGGAGTGCCCAGGCCCTGGTTTCATCCGATTCCGATTCTGGGACCAACGAAGTAGGACAAATGGAACCTACAGTAACACGTAAACACAAGCAATGAATATTACAACGCTTACATTATACATAACATTGTAAACGTAAGAATACGAATAATATATATTTTATATAATCTTAACCTAACCCAGACAAAAAGTCTCCCTCCTACTTAAAAGCCTGACACCTTGTCAGTTGCGCTAGCGACGTTTTTGGGTTAATCTTCAATCTTTTAGCATATAAGCCTACACTATAGCATCGATATTTTCCATTTATTTCGTTTTTTTGCACTCTTACGACTGTTCAATGTACTCAACAACATTAACCCTCGGACGACCGAACTCTTCGTTGGCGCCTGGGTCTCTTTCGGCCCCTCACAGACAGTTCACTAATACCAATCCGTGACGGCTCGAGCGAGCTGCTCGCCGGATGCCGTCGGCCCACTTCAAAAGATCTTTTATGCGTTATCGCTTTGAGAACAATTGACGAACGCCGCGCCGGTGACACCGGCTCAAGTAGCGAACGTCTTGTTAGAATGTGTGCGTTTCCGCAGCCAAGCCATCCCGGTACCTCGATCCAGGCACGGTAGTCGGACGGTTAAATATCTTACGAAATAGTAATGTGGCAAAAAGGAATCCAAAGTTTACCTCGTACGGTGCTCTGACAGGCAAAAACTGACCAGAGACGCGGTTTCTGATTTTTCCGACACCGTGGCACCTTATCAAAAATTATGAAAAAAATCAGGGAGACGTTAATTCTAATATTACATCACAGGAAAAAGCGGCATCACTGATCTGGACCTCCTTCGGTGTCAAATTAATGTTTTTGTGACTCACTTTTTGGTTTTTATTTTTTTTTCCAGTTGGGGTTTTTATATAAAAATCTGAAAAAAAATCTCAAGTGTGCGCACCATCACCATATGTATCTCTGATTTTTTTCAATTTTTTTTTATCCAATAGATTCCGAGAAAATGGTGGGAGAAGCGAACACTACATTTTACCCTCCCCTGCCCCCCACGGTCGGGATACAAAGTTGAAAATTCACAAAAAATTTTTCATAAGCTATCGAATGGCCCATTCAGAATTTCAATTGGTTTGGGGGCACATTTCACTGTCTTACCCAGCTATGCCCTTTGTTGTCTAATGTAACATTGCAACTAAATATCGGCAATTGTTTCAATATCGTTCAATCAATTGTCTTCATATTACACTGTTGCGGCCCAAACTCAACAATGGCACACCATATACAAGACTACTCGCAGCGACTGACAAGCGAAAAACGCGCCGTCCATATGGATGGATTCGTCCGAGAGCGCGCCGCAGTCAAAGGGTTAAATAAAGTTAAGTTAGGAGTGAAGGGCGTAAGCGTTCCATTAATTCACCCTCAATGTAACACTGGCCTCAATAGAGAGGCTAGTCAGCACCAAAACTGTTGTTTCGCACAGTAATTCGATATTTATGTCAGGCGAGGACGAAGCAGATTTTTTAAATAAATTTCCTATGGTATCAGTTGAAGAAATCCAAGAATTTAATGCCAACATTTTAGAAAGTTTAGAAATTTTAATTTATTGTCTTTTATTAATATAGAACAATAAAGTCCATACTTTTTTATTTTTACGGGAAATTAAGGCAATACGGTTGCCTAACTTTCATGAAAACAATAATGGAATACATCTTCTTTCAGGTACAATTACTTTATTTGGTTGGCGGAGAAACCAATAAAAAAATCATCTATAATATGATGAAAAAACTGTTGAAAAATGAAGCAGCGATTTATTTTTCAGGCCGGGCAAGAAAACAAATTATCATTCATGCATTTGAAATTGTACGATGCTGTAAATGGTAAGTAGATTTAATATATACTCATTATATTTACGTTTTGCTTGACAACATATCTAAAATATCCAACTCATTCTATTTTTAATTTTACAGTCGCATCAAGAAAGAGGCAAGCGAGTATCACGGAGGTGGAAATAAAACAATTAATATCATTATTTTTAGCGACAGCTACATCTAGACGTAAAACTGTATAAAAGAACTATTTATTAAAGTATTTATGAAAATTTGTGACAAAATATAACATTGAATTGTTCTTCTTAATTTAGAGACGTATCGCATGTTGCGAACTTGATCAAAACTCTCCTATTCTCTAACTAATTGTAAGACTGGAAAGGCAACCGACGAGCCTGCCTCTGTGACGAGCCTCGTCCGCGTCCCGGCTGGTCATCCGTCCAGGTTTCACTTGCGCCGTACTCTCCCACTGGAGTCCCTAATCTCGGGTTCAGGCGATCGCGAATTGCCCTCATTGCTACTACCGATAGGCATCTGGGAATCACATGCGCTGTACTCTCTATATCGATAGCCAACGAGAAACAAGACCGTTCTCTTCCCTTATCCCCCAGTAGGCGTCCAAGAATCAGATGTACCCTAACTTCGTCGGTTACGTGCAGTTTTTCGTGAAAGAAAGTTGTGATTACCTGAGAAACGCAAAAATTGATTAAGCCGAACACTACCAGTACCATACCCAACCGTTTGCCGGTGGAATTTTCGTCTTGGTATGGCCACAGACCGATGAACGAGAGAACGAACTTGTTCATCCTGTAACACGAACTGTCGAAGATATCCATTGTAACGTTACAATGGTCAGGAGTGTAATGCGGGCGCACATACAACCTTGTTAGAACCTGTTACACCGACGAGATATTCTTAAAGACCGATAGCACCGATGAGATATACTTAAGGTAGTATATGAGCCGCTCAGTGCACACATCGATTAACTCCACTTTTTGAAAAATCTTAAATTTAAGTGTCAAAGCCCTTGGTATAGTCATAACTTTTTATGTTTATAATAACTTTCCTGAATAATAAAGATTAGCACCGTTAAATGGCAAATTTTTTTTGGCCATTGAATGATAAGTAATTTATTTCAGAAGCCATTTCGATTAACTCCATACTCTAATGTAAATCGTTTCAGTAACGCTGTATCTGTTCTGGCCGTGCATCGACGCTTATTTGTTTTTAAACAGCCGAAGATGCTCTCTCCCTCTCAATAATATTCGTAACAAAATCGCATCGGTAAACAAATAAAAAGAAGCGCAATGCAAACGGTAGTTAGTATAGCAGTGGTCTCGCACGCTGAATGTTACTGTGTACTTCTTAGTCTTTTCAACATTACTCCCAGATTGTTTTTAAAGAAATAAATATTATACCGTTATAATCAAGATGAGTGAGACTAATAATGTGAGTGAGGAAAGCAGTGATGATTCTTCAATACGATTTATCAACAGAAAGTCTGGTCCAAGAAGACGTTTATCGTTTTCCTCGGATTCATCGAATTGCAACAGTACAAACCCAACAAACACATTGATTGGGAGGAAAAGAAGTCGTAATCCTGTTAAATGGATACGAAATTTACAAAAGCATAATAGGATAAAAGGTTTGGCATACAGGAATAGGGGAGGAAAATTAATACCTGCAAAAACATTTGTCGATATACAATGCAGATGCCGTCAAAATTGCAATCAAAAAATTGTTTCGGATGAGAGAGAGGCTGCCATGAAAGCATTTTATAGTTTACATAGTCAACTTGACCAAAATATTTTCTTAAGAGGTTGTATCAAAGTTAACGAAATAAAAAGAAGACGCCCTACGAATGAAACTAAAGAACCAAGATCACATTCGTTTACATATTACTTTCGAAAAGAGAGACTTGATATTCCCGTTTGTAAAAAATATTTTAGAGACACTTATCAGGTGAGTGACGGGCGGATATACGATTGTTGTTCTAAAGAACAAGTTACATCTTTGGTTGATAAGCGCAAAGGCCGCGTTGCAAGCAATAAAATAGATGATACAAATGTTATAAAGCATATAAAGTCATTTCCAGCCTACAGTAGTCACTACACCAGAGCTCATAATCCAAGACGACAATATTTAAATCCTGACTTAAATATTAAGAAGATGTATGAACTATACGTCACAGAATGTGAAAAGGAAAACGTAGCACCAGTGAAAGAAAAATATTACTATAATGTGTTCTCTACAAAATTTAATTTACATTTTAAACAACCATCAAAGGATACGTGTCAAACTTGTGATGCTTTTCAAATAAAAATTCAATCTTCAGACGATGAGGGAATTAAGATGGCAAAAATTGAAAAGGAAACTCACTTAGAAGAGGCTGAACGGGCTCGCAGTCAAATGGCTGCCGATCGAATGGCAACATCGGAAAAATTGTTCGTATTTTCTTTTGACTTGGAAAAAGCTTTAGCCTTTCCCAAGTTGACCACATCCGTAGCTTATTATAAGCGAAATTTATATGTTTATAATTTTGGATGTCATGAATTCAATAAAAATATAAGCCACATGTTTGATTGGCCAGAAACTGAAGGATCTCGTGGGTCTCAAGAAATTTCATCTTGTCTAATAAAGTACATAAAGACTTACGCTGCAAACTTTGAAAAAATAATAACATATTCGGATTCGTGTACCGGGCAAAACAGAAATATTAAAACCGTCTTAAGTTTATTGAAACTTGTTCAAAGCACGGAAATCAAAGCTGAATCAATTGACATGAAATTTTTGGTAAGTGGACACAGCTATTTGCCCAATGACTCAGATTTTGCCATTATTGAGTCATGTGCGAAAAAAAATCAAAACATTTTTTCACCAGATGATTGGTACCATATAATCAAAAAATGTAAAAAGAAAGCGCCATTTCATCTAATCCAAATGACTCACCAAGATTTTTTGTCAACAAAACCTTTAGAACAGTCTATCACTAACAGAAAAGTAACCGTCACAGGGCTTCCAGTAAATTGGCTTAAAATACGCTGGATAAAGTTAGATAGGTCCAAACCCTATCTCATACAATTCAAATGTGACTATAATGAAGATACAGAATTTCAAGCCATTAATATAAGAAAATCTTTAGTGGGTAGACCGCAAAGTTTGAAAAATATAGATCAGCCTTTATTATATCCTAAAGGTAGAACTGTGACAAGGGAAAAAT
Organism: Anoplius nigerrimus; assembly: GCA_914767735.1. Taxonomy (NCBI): domain Eukaryota; kingdom Metazoa; phylum Arthropoda; class Insecta; order Hymenoptera; family Pompilidae; genus Anoplius; species Anoplius nigerrimus. The sequence goes on from OU612087.1 coordinate 10,585,645, forward strand.
GGAGAGACATGATGGACCTGCTAAAATTCATTCCTCCTGTTAAACACGAGTACTATAAGAACTTGTCAACAAATCGAAATGACGAATCCTCGCATACAGCTGATGAAGAAGACATTATTTATAATATTGCTGAATCATCCCAAAGAATAATGCCGCTAACATAAAGCTGCTATGAATTAATTACAAAAATTATATTATAACAGAACTGCCAACATTCATTTTTATGGAAAAGCTGTGACAAAAATGTATAATAACTAACTTTTTCTGTAATAAAAAACTTAAAAATGTAAAGACTAAATTTAACTTTATTACTTTTTTCAGTTGCCAAATCGATTAACACCACCAGTCACATAAAAACTGTAACATTACTGACGATTGTTTGTTGGCTATTCTTTCTTATTAATTTTATATACCGTTAGATGAAAGCTATATCTGCAATTATGCATTCTACATTATATATTTGAATTCATATTATCAGAGGAATTTTAAAAAACAATATACATTACATCATCGCGTTTCTCAACTTTTCGTTTTATGGAGTTAATCGATGTGTGCACTGAGCGGCTCATATAGTAGATCACCGATGAGATATACTTAAGGTAGTAAGATATACTCAGTACCCACATTAAACATATCAGCAAATTCAGTTTGTAGCCTGTGTTTTTTTTTACGAGATCATACCTCTTACACTATCATATTCTCTATACGATGTTACGTATGCATCCAGCCTACGTCTCCCTCGCAAGCAAGACGGCCCCTTATCTCACAAGCACCGGATACACATTCCCACCACCGCCGACTTTCCCGAACGGACCCTACGGGGTCCCATAGTATATAAGGGCGCTCGAACAACCCCAAAGCGGACTACTCTGGAATACGTTCTAGTGCTGACATTCTGTCCAAACGCACCTCGGTGGAATTAGGTTCCACAAACGTAAGTCCCAGTCTCCGCCTCTGCTCCGAGGCGTCACCTGAGGAGCAGGACTTGTTAACCAAGCCCGACCAAACCTTCATTCCTAAAACTGCCTCGCGAACGCTCTTTGGACCGTTCGCTTGTACAATATAAGTCGATAGAATATATTCATTATTGAAGAACTTGCATTCTATTATTTTACCCTCCTGTACGCATCACATACGGACAAACCCACAGATACGTTTCGGCCGCTCGAGACCTATCGCATGTTGCGAACTCGATCGAAACCCTTCTATTATCCTTAAGACTGGAAAGGCAACCGACGAACCTGTCTCTGTGACGAGCCTCGTCCGCGTCCCGGCTGGTCATCCTCTCTTCCGCGAGCCACGTTTCCGATGACGACAGATCTCTTGTCTGATCCCGAATTCGGACGCTTGCACAACTTGGCAGATTTAGACGACCGACCAACCTCGTCCGAGTTCTGGAGTCTACCTCCCTTGATGAGTTCACCGAAGCTGCGGCAAAAGGGAATTTCCTGTTGCCCGCGGCTGTAGTGGCTAACGCCCTCCTAAGAGACAACGTCTTTCCTTATACGAGGCTCTGATACCAAATCTACCCAAACACGTTCAAATCGAGTTCCATAACAACACCATGGGAATAACGAGAAATCATCAAATATAAATGAAGGGGCGAAATCTCGGTTAGGACTGGATCAGCCAAGCGTGAAAAATCCGAAAAATTGTCGAAAATCTCGGTTAGCACTGGATCGGTCAAGCGTGAAATTTCTAAAATTTTTCAAAACTCGAAAATCTGACGAAGTAACAGAAAGATGAAAGTACCGAAGAGGTGGCACTGCGAAACTCTGTGTGTCCAGTCAAGCGTGACGATCAACGTTTTAAGAATCTTGCCCAAATCTCTGTACTTCTCTATGTTCCAATTTTCCTTTTTCGTTCGTTTTACATATTCTATGGACTTCCCGTAGGCTATTTGTTATTCTGATTGCTTTTACTGACACTGTACGTGTAACTTATGGTTTCTATATGGTTTTTGCTGGTATACTTATCTATCTAACTTAAAATTAATTCCTATAATTTTCAATGGTTTTCCTACGGCGTTTCTGCACTTGTAGTATTCTTTAACAATACTTACCGTATATTTTATGGACTTTATGGCTTCCCCTGGGATCCGATGGTGTCTGATTATCTTGCCATTCTCGAAGTATTGTTGTATGGACTTTTAAACTTCCCGATGTAAACGACGATGGACTTATAACTATTGTAAACGACGATGGGAAATGGGTGGGTAAGGAAAGTAATAGTTGAACGCTAATTTTGATTCAACTTCTGGTATATTGTAAAACCACTGAATAATATACAATTCATTTTCCTTCATAAAATGTATTTAAACTAAATATCATATTTTTACGTTCTCGCACGCTCGTACAATTCAAAGTGGGAAAAAGTATATCTGTCGTACGCAATCCATCAGTTGTATATAATAATCGAATATAATAGTATTAGTTATTGTATCTTATCAATAGTATCACTGAGTGCAATGGTAACGCTTATATCACTTTCCAATTCGATCACTTTGGCGCAGTTGATTAAACTACATTGCATTGATCAGTGTACACGGATATACATAGTCTTATTTGTGAAGTCACAAGCTGGCAGCGTGGTTGATTGAATTCCCATGCCCAAATCCATCTGTAAATTCAAAGAAGAAATCTATTAATAAGGAAAAACTGATTTTATAGTGCGGCTTATAAGGTGGTACCGAGAAATTGAGCGTGTGACAATACATATGAAAATTACAAACTAATTCCATTCTGTACATGTGGCATTCCATGTCAAATCGGACACTTTTGAACCTCACCGCCTTCGATTTCTTTCAAATTTTTTTAGGTTTTTAAGATCGATAAAAAAACGCGTTCATGAATTTTTTCAGATTTTTATGACGGTCCGTTTGGGAAATATGAATTTTCTTAAAATTTGGGCTCCTTTTTTTCAAATGCTCATAACTTTGTGAAAAATGCACCAATTGGATTGTTCTTTTTTCAAAATTTGTGTTTTTGAATGCTCTTTCAAGAAAAAAAAATGATTTTAATCAAAATTATTTTCTTATTGTTTATTTTTAATTTAAAGCACAAAATGTCTTTTAACTCGTATGTAGAGTGTATACTATAATTCTTACAAACCTCAAACATACGTAGTTGTAGTTCGTGTCATAATAAATGACCGCAATTGTTTTCCATATTTTCTCTTGCTAATTGTTGTTAGACTAACCACGATATAAATCGGGTCATATTTATTTATGCTTATGATGGATGTCATTCGTATTACACTAATCATTGTGTTTATTTCGTCAGACAAATATAAATTGTATAATACAAATGCAATGTTTTTTGATTTTGTATGATGAACACCGAATCGTGGTATACGTTTCAAGATATCGCTCGTTCTTCGCGACGCTGCTTCTCACAGCTCATCGCTTTTTTTTTTACGTTTCGACACAAGTTATTCATTATTTGCGCATACCTTGGCGTTAAGAGGGGAACCTGGTTTGTACCCCGCATTTCTCGTTGTTTTTCAAACATTTTTTTCCCAGTAATGAATAACGGGATTTTTATAATTCTTTTTGCAGTGACAGTTTATGTTTATACTATGTAAGTATATTTTTATTTTTTCTAAATATTTTATAAAATACAATAATAATTAACATTCTTTACACCGCGGCGCAGCGAACATACTCTGTTTGCGTAATACCTGCTGTCCACAATTTTTACCTAAATTGAAATTTGGAAACAGGTTATTAATTTAAGATAAATTTTGTCGTCGATGAACCTCTAAAATCAAAAAAAAGTGAAAAATTGCAAAAGTTGTGGGACTTTGTACACAAAACTGTGTTTTGGACACTAAAATCGCACTGTTTTTGGGCGTAAAGTATTGTTTAATTGCAGTTTTTTGTTAATGTTAGAGGTTCATCGAATTTGGGGGACTTGGTTGTAACTAAAAAGTATTGAAAGAAGTCGATCGGTCAAATAGTTTTTTCTTTATCCGTTACGCAAACTTAAAAAAAGTCGTTTTGAGATAAAAGCGTTTAAAGTTTTCGTTAGAGAAAAGTAATAGATATTGACAACTTACGCTTAATTTGCAATTCCTGGTGCATAAAGTAGACCTTCTTCTACTTTAAAATATACCTTTTTTTTAGATTGGGCCAGTTGCTTATGTACACGAGCCTCTTCAGTGCGGCATAGTGCTCAGCCGCCTTGCCGTACAATGCGTTTCGCATCGTAACAATCAGTATAGATTTTACATTACTGTCCGATAATGAGTTTTAGTTCCGTCATTACTTGTAGTATGAAGGTGTAACCTTCGTTAAAGACGCCGGCAGCAATAAACGTCGCAATTTCTACAATTTTTGCACCGGAATTTAAATGTTTCGGTGCTAAGCGCCAGATGGTCGAATTAACACTTTCATTCGGGTTTTTTGAGCATCCCCCACAAACACCTATTTAAGGGGTCTCCTTTTGTAAGGTCTGCATATATAGGTTTTAAATTATCTATAATATCTGCGGGGAGTGCAGGAGGGTGATTAAAATCGTTTTGTGTTCCTTCCGCTTCAGCCTGACGCCACTTGCACCAACTATTCTCGCCAACCCGACAACCGTCGTGGAATGCGTGTTCGTTGGTTTGATTACATATATTCGAGTATCGCCATAATTGCTTTTTTCATTTCCTCAACCTCAACTAAAACTTTAATACAACCGTGCGGTACGTGTGCGCCGCGGAAAGTCCAAGACTGTAATGATCATGGTCGAAATAAATCGCTTCAGCACTTCCGAAGAGGAATACAGTTATCATACATCGAGAAGGATTCTTTTGTATCAAATCTACATTTTTATCTATTACAATGGGACTATCTTAAGGGCGGGGTAAGGTATTTAAACTTTTTTTTCTAGCCTTTTTTTTTAATTTTTTAATTGAATGCATGATATCTTAAGAATATTATGTCAAAATTTCAAGCCGATTGGAGCAAAATTGACGAAGTTACGAGTATTTGTATACATGTCCGATTTTAATTCCTACCCGACCCGAGCGTGTTATTGTTTCCTGGCAGGTGTTTCTCTCTCTATATAATACCTAATCTTATCCCTCAGTTTTATTGATAGAAATTGCGACTTAACATTTAGCCGACCGATCGGGGAGATCTCCCCATTTTGAAGCAAGTCGGCACTGAAACTGAGGCAGGAAAGAAGATTAAAAGAAAGAGTCTGGGTGGTAAAGGGAAGCTTACCGCCAAAATGATTGATAAACTGACGGTATACTACGGTTTGGCTATTAGATGTAACTCTGATTTCGTGGAAAATATGAAGAATGGTATCTGGGCAACGTTCCATCACTACAGTTCGACGGACGAGAATCCACAACATAAAAAATGCCCGAGCGGCGCGGACTCCTGGTGCGAATGGCAAAAAGCTGCAGCTGCTAATACATTGGATTCGTTCTTCTTCTTCTTCTTCCCTTCGGTTTTGGATACACAGCGTAGATTCGTTCAAACACACGTACAGTGCTCTTTCCGAGGATGTTTTGAATGCCATCAAGCCTATCTATGAAGATTTGAGCAAAGATGCCCTCTTGGAGCGATGTGTCGGAGGCTTCACGCAAACAACAATGAGAGTTTGAACCACCTTATTTGGAAAATCTCACCAAAGCACTTGAGCGGAACCTCTGTCATCGTTGAAGTTGCGGCTTATGTGCCAGCCAGTGTCTTTGTTGGGGAATGGGGAAAATTAATTAATAAAATGCAAGGCGGAAAGAGTGGGTGGAAAATTGTGTGAGGAGATAAATCGAATGTAGAGTTTATTTTTGGGAGATAAACTGAGAAAGAGAGGATGAGTGGGAAGTGAATTAGTACAGATTGGAATTGAATTAATGGGGAATCTAAGGGGGATTAAACGCCAGTTCTTGTCGATCATGGATGGTATATTGTGGTATTTACAATGACTATTTACAATGATAAATGGACCCTTGTGTCCGACCATGTGGTTTACCACTTACAGCCATAATTTATAACAAAGAGTTCGTATTAAATAGCTTATGCAAAATTCGTGCCGGCTACACACCAATTCGCTAAAATGAGTTATATAAATGATTTTGCTTACATGAGTTCAAATCAAGATGATGTTGATGCGAAGGTTGAGATAATTTCGGATATAAGGAAGCACGTGTGACTCCTGTGTCGACTCGATGCGTAAAGAGAGTTTTGTTCTGGAGTATGAGGAAGGAGGACACACCGAGACATGGGAATTCACAAATAAAGAGGAACTCATCTCTGACGTCCATTTCTTGGTTGTGACATTTCTCAATAGAGGAGCCGTGATGCACAAAATCCTACAAAAGAGCCGACCTTCCTTTGTAGCAGTCATGAGAATGCTCTGTACAAAGTATAATATCAGGGTTGAAGAGAAGGGTGCACAGAAGAGGAGGGCTCAGTCGCTGGGGCCTGATGTGGTCACCCTTCCAAGAATGTGCGCAGTCTTCGCGCAGATGACTGTGACACTATTCCACCGAGGGTATGGTCGTTCTATTGCAACATTCCCGCTTCTGCCCAAGGAGGAATTCCCCCTAGCGCTTTTCGCAAAATTGTGAGAAGAGATCAATAAGAACTCAGACGGAATCAGAAGAAACACCAGAGGCACCTGTCCACATAGTTCCTGTGGGATCTTCATCTCCTAGACCTCATTTGTTGGACACTAGCACCACCTTTGCTTCTACTGATACTGCTAGGAACATTCTAAGGAAGAAACATGAAACCTCGGCAGCTAAACACTCAAGAGGTGGAGGAGTTCATGAGAACTCATATGGAGGAGCTAGATGGAGCAGAGCGGGACGTAGTTGCAGAGGCTCTGGCGGGGCTCCAGGAGAATGCGACACCGACTGATGTCATTGCACGTATCCAAGAGATTAGAAATGTCCGTGCTAACCTGGAATTGGAAGTTAAACCCTCAGGGAAGAGGGGGCAGATCAAGTACTTACTGCACATGGCTCATCTGCAAACTAGAGATTGGAGAATCATAGCCAACACTGTGGACATCCCAGATGATGCTGACTTCACCAAAAAAACAGCGAACATTGCCGGAGTCACACGGGATTCCCCGAACAGGTAGTTTCACATGTAAGCGATCTTATTACTAATGAGGTGCTGCCGCGGATGAGACGAATGCGAAGCAGCTCGCGATGCTTAATCCTAAACAGTCTTCAATGAAGGTTCTTTTGCATTACTAACTTTCATGGAAGGCATGGGAATCAGTAGTGGATCAAGTGCTAATGACTGGGCGCGATCAACTGACTACATCTGTTTGCGCTCCCTGTCGCCGAACGCGAGAGAATCCGCGACCTCGCCGAAGCCAGCCGAAGTCGACATTCGGGTGTCTTCGGCCAAAGTTCAAAAATCTGAGCCGTCGCTAATTGCGACCCCGGGGACTGGGGTCAGTTAGAGCAAAGAGACGATCAAGAGTGTAGCGAACGTTAATGACAGTGAAAAGAGTGTGAACTGATCGGGTGACCTGAGTGTAGACTGTGAGTGTGAACTGAGTGGAAACTGTATGATCGGAGTGTGAACTGTATGCATAGAGTGTGAACTGTATGAACGGAGTGGGATCGAGTGTGCAGTGTGTTGTATGACCTGACTGTTTGAAAGAATATATATTTCTTAAAAAACTGCGTAGTGTACAGACATTAGCTACCCCGCTTCTGCTCCGCACCAAAGTCAGGGCAGATTAAATTCTGAGTTCCGCCGACCGCATTTTCGCGCAACACGGTTGCATCCGCACCTCATCCCCGCACGGCGTGAACAACATCCGTATAAGCCGAATAGAGCAGGAAGCCGAAAGACGAACTAAAGAAGGCAGGATTCGTCGTAGACTGGAGCAAAAAAGTGATTTAGACATCATAGATAGTAGCAACATCCTTTATGAACCTGGTATTGATGATTCAGTGTGAGATAAGCCGATAAAATTTGCTTATGAACGTTTTATACCAGATTTGTTAGTGTTCAAAACTTTAAAGCGTTTTTCCCACAACTCACGTTTTCAAAGTCGGTGCCCCTCATAACTTCAAAATTACTGCACGGATCCTTTTGAAATTTTGAACACTATTTCTGTGCATAATTTACTAGGTAACGCTGGAGAGATTTTTTGAAATTTGTTAATAATTTTTATTTTACAATAAAAAATTAGCCGATTTTTTTTTCACGAAAAATCGCCATTTTGCCTTCAAAGTGCACCAAAAAATTGAAAAATTGAAATTTCGAAAAACCCTCCCAGCGTTACCTGGGGAAAACTATTATCTAACGAATGAAATTTGATTTTTTGATTTCTGATGTTCCAGCACCAAGTTATGATGGGCACCGCAATTCTTGTTTTTTCCGAGATATGTCCGAATAATTGTTGCCATTGCTGTATTTTTTAATATTTCTTCGTGAAAATTTTATACAATATTCTTCTAATGCCCTACTTTAATGTACTATTAGTTTTAATAAGAAGATTTTAACTGTGTCGTCACAAAAAATTCACAAAAACATGCCTTTTTTCGTACGAATTAACCTTACCCCGCCCTTAAGCCGGATAACCCGTCTAAGGTGCTGACAATGAGAAGCGGTCCGCACGCATTGATGGCCCGGCTGCGCGGCCGTATATAGCTGTACACGCAACTGTTCAATGGCCTGTATCTTTCAAAATACTTTGAATTTTGTCTTATGCTTCTAGGAACATATTCTTAAAGAATGATACTATCGATTTAAGCAAAAAAAAAAGGCGAAAATGTTTACCCGTCGAACCAGGTTCCCCCCTTAAAGACGCCAATTAGGTCCAATCTATATCTTACTTAGATCTTGACCGTAAATCGCCTCATTCGATGATATTTAAAAACAGCGCGATTTTTAAATTTTACCCTGTCCAACAACGCCAGTTACACTTTATCTTCTCCAAAATCGTTACTTTTCACATTTTGGCTTACATTGTCCATTCAATATGAATATGTTTCCTATAAAAGAAGTTCGCTAAGTGCGATCTATTGCCCAACATTCAACCGTTAAACAAGCAATGTCTCGAGCGGCAAGGCTGAATTCGATTACCAGATAATATATCCAGACAACACTCTTCAGATGGCCCACCGGCCGAATGCTGTAAAGAGTGATCTTGGCCGGGTGCCGTTATGTGACAGCCCTGTGTAACATTACTATTATAAATTCGATTAATAAAGGTCACCTCTGGACATCATTCAGATAAATATACAAATATTTTGTGAGCTTTATTGAACGTTTTAGTTTTGTAATTATTTTATGCAATAATTGTATTAACCCTTTGCGCTCGACGACTTCTCCGGCAGGGCGAGTTAGCGACTTGAGACTAATGTCGGATACATGTTACGTACAAAATAACTTACGAAAACGTTATATTATAATATTTTATCTATATATATACCTTGAAGAATAAATCTTTGCAAAATTTTGGTTTGTATCTTACTTTCGTATGATAATTTTCCAAACATTGACAAAGATGCATCTTGATTTATCTGGACACGTATCACAATACTTATTAGGTTGTTTCGTGTCTTCCATCTAGGTTGTTTCGATAAGAATAAACTTTACAAACCATATGTATGCGTGCGAGACTCATTTGGAGTTTTCCAATCAACGTATTTTACCATAAATGGAGATTGACGTTGAAGCTCGAACTCGCGGCTGTCAACAATTTCTTTCAACTTAAACGATTTCCGTTAAGATGAATAATTTTACACTTCCTACGAAGGAACGTCAACAACTGAGGAACCTTTTCACAAATCAATAGTGCGCTCCTATCAATTGAAGGTAACCAAAACTAACGAAAATTAACAAAAACGCCGTGGTGCCTGAGAGGCACCGCTCGAGCGCAAAGGGTTAAATGCCTGAATCAATACCAATAAATGTAATCCGATTTATGCCGTGTTTGATCTCATTTTGATCAGAAAGTTATTAACAATATATTGGAAACGTTTTTATGCAGAAAAAAATAATACAGCAGAGGTTTAAACATAACCGGTTGGTACACTGATCTTTAGTACGCTAAGGTCGCTGTGGTTCAGGCGTTATCGCTTTCTTTTGTTCGTCGTCGGCACTTCCTATCGGCAAAATACAAAGTGAATTACGCACTGTGAGTGCGTGTTTTGGATTCTACGTACAACCACCTGACTTCGAATCCGACCGGATGTACCCGACCTAGGGCAAAATAACATCTCTCTCTGAGAGCCACTCCAGATTTGTGTATTCCTTAATTGTAATATCTGCATCGCGAATAAAATATAAAGTACTAGAGTATAAAGTCACGCGGGAATTAATCGTCGTTAATTCCCCACCACAATTAAAAAGATCGCAGCTAAGGAAGGGCTAACTAGCACCAAGCTTTAGATTTCGGATTAAGCAGGGGTCGGCAAGAATCGGCAATAATCCCAGAGAGTTGGCGTGACGAAAATGCGTCGACACGTGGCAAGGGAGTTCCATGCTGTGGTTACAATTATGTGATTTCGCTTTTACAGGGAGGCTTGCGATAAAGATAGAAAAGGGTTGCAATGAATAGAATTTTGCAGGGTTAGAGTGTATTGAAAATAGTGACAAACTTGTCTCCTTCAGAGAAATGAACGTTGATGGAACGACGAAGCACGTGCAACGATTAATCCAACATAATAGCACTCTCAGATGAAACAAGCACTGCACTTTGATTTAGCCAACTAGAGTTTAATCAGAAACGAACGAGTGTAAACAATAAATAACGCGACAGAGCCTCCTATGAAATGGGAAATCACAGTAACTAATAACACGTAGAAGTTGTTACTCAGTTGGTCACACGCTAAGAAAGCACGCTACTTTTACCAAGTGAGCCGCGCCAGCGCCAACGCCTTCCTAAAACCGCGAATAGATTTAATTCAATTTGAAATAGAGAACACAGTATAAATACTGCGGGTAAATGGGAAATGAAATAAGTAGCGGCATAATAACTAGTAAAGGATTGCAGACCCTGAAACATTAGTAGTAAAATGGGAAGGCGAAGAGGCAAAGGTGCGGCGGACTAAATATAATTGAAATAATAAATGGTTGGCAGTTTATAAATCTTCTCCTTACTTCTAGTCTCACTCTCTCAAGTTCGTTTGTAGACCGGACTTTCCATGTCGCTTTGCGCGTTACGTGCGGGTGTTGTGGCATGCTTTAAGTCATTTGTAATAACTCTGAAGCTCCCACTGGCGCTCAGTTCTTTCCGCGATCGCGTATTTAATTCTAGATAAATGCTTTAATTGAAAAGTGATTGACTCTCCTTATGAGAGACAGTCTTGTAATTTAAATTCTTAATTTTGTGAAACACTCTGTAGTGTTAGTATAAAGCTTGTTTAATATAAAACCACGCGGGAATTAATCGTCGTTGATTCCCCATCGCCTTGAGAAGAACGCAGCTAAGGAAAGGCTAAAGAGCAATAGCACTAAATAGCACTCTCTTTATTCTAGCTTCATTCTTATAAGCTCATTTGTAGACCAGACTTTTATGTCGCTTCGCGCGCTACGTGCAAGTGATGTAGCATGCTTTACGTCATTTGCAATAATTCTGGAAGCTCCCACTGGCGCTCAGTTCTTTCCGCGATCGCGTATTTAATTCTAGATAAATACTTTAATTGAAAAATGATTGACTCTCCTTATGAGAGACAGTCTTGTAATTTAAATTCTTAATTTTTGAGACACTCTGTAGTGTTAGTATAAAGCTTGTTTAATATAAAACCACGCGGGAATTAATCGTCGTTGATTCCCCATCGCCTTGAGAAGAACGCAGCTAAGGAAAGGCTAAAGAGTACTAGCACTAAATAGCACTCTCTTTATTCTAGCTTCATTCTTATAAGCTCATTTGTAGACCAGACTTTTATGTCGCTTCGCGCGCTACGTGCAAGTGATGTAGCATGCTTTACGTCATTTGCAATAATTCTGGAAGCTCCCACTGGCGCTCAGTTCTTTCCGCGATCGCGTATTTAATTCTAGATAAATACTTTAATTGAAAAATGATTGACTCTCCTTATGAGAGACAGTCTTGTAATTTAAATTCTTAATTTTTGAGACACTCTGTAGTGTTAGTATAAAGCTTGTTTAATATAAAACCACGCGGGAATTAATCGTCGTTGATTCCCCATTGCCTTGAGAAGAACGCAGCTAAGGAAAGGCTAAAGAGTACTAGCACTAAATAGCACTCTCTTTATTCTAGCTTCATTCTTATAAGCTCATTTGTAGACCAGACTTTTATGTCGCTTCGCGCGCTACGTGCAAGTGATGTAGCATGCTTTACGTCATTTGCAATAATTCTGGAAGCTCCCACTGGCGCTCAGTTCTTTCCGCGATCGCGTATTTAATTCTAGATAAATACTTTAATTGAAAAATGATTGACTCTCCTTATGAGAGACAGTCTTGTAATTTAAATTCTTAATTTTTGAGACACTCTGTAGTGTCAATATAAAGCTATATAAAATATAAAATCACGCGGGAATTAATCGTCGTTGATTCCCCACCACCTCGAAAAGAACGCAGCTAAGGCAGGGCTAAATAGCACTACAGGCCTATTTGCCTACTTGACGAGGTCAGCAAAACGTTTGAGAGGGTAATTTCGACCCGCCTCGTCAAGCATTTAGAGACAGTAGGACCGGACCTCCACACAAGCCAATTTGGCTTTAGAGGAGGACGGTCAACAGTCGACGCCATCAAAAAATTGAGGCATTTTTCCGAACGTATAAATGAGAAGGATGGAGTTACATTGGCGATCAGTTTAGACATCGTCAATGCCTTTAATTCCATCCCGTGGCCGCGAATAATAGAAGCACTCGAGTTTCACAACTTTCCTGTTTATCTAAAGGAGATAGTAAAAGACTATCTCTCGAACAGGAAGGTTGTTTTTAATTTCCGAAACGGTATCGGATCGCGAGATTTAGAATGCGGAGTGCCGCAGGGGTCCGTCCTGGGACCCCTTCTTTGGAATCTGGCGTATGACAGAGTGTTGAGAACACCGGTACCGGAAGGGGTCGAAGTCATCTGCTATGCAGATGACACCCTTATCGTCGCGGGTAGTGAGAACTGGGAGGAGGCGATCAGTTTGGCTGAGGACGGCGCGAAACGGATCACCGACGCCATAAGAGGCATGGGGCTTAGGCTGGCGGTTCAGAAGACGGAGGCTATGTGGTTTTTCAAAACCACGCTCCGATCAAGACGCCCGCCTGATCCTCTCCTTGTTGAGGTCGGTGGTAGGCCGATCCAGATAGTAGATAGCATTAAATATTTAGGACTACGCCTAGAGCGAACATGGAAGTGGCGCAAGCACTTCGAAGCTGTGGGGCCCAAAATGGAGAAGGTAGCAGCTGCGCTCGGAAGGCTGCTGCCGAATCTAAGAGGGCCTGCACACTTGGCGCGTCGCCTTTACCGCAATACGGCTCACTCTGTAGCATTATACGGAGCGCCGGTGTGGGCAGAGGATATACAGAGAGATAAGCAATGTTTAAAAATTGTTAATGCGGCGCAAAGGCTTACCTCTCTGAGGCTCATAAGAGGGTATAAGACGGTGTCTTTAGACGCGGCTTTGGTACTAGCTAAAACAGTGCCGTTTAAATATCTGGCTTTTGGAGCAAGCAAGGCTCTATGAAATCAAAAAAGAAATTAAAAACTCCGAATTTGCATGCCCTAGAGGCTATCTTAGTGGTGAGAAGCGCCGTCTTAGAAATAGCTCAATAGATAAATGGAGCGTGGAGCTGGAGCAGAGTAACAGCTCCTCGGGCCAAAGAGTGGCCAGTGCCTTTCTTCCAGTCATGAAGGAATGGATGAAGGGAGGGCACGGAGCGTTCACGTTCAGAACAACGCAAGTTGTGACGGGACACGGATGCTTTGGCCACTACCTGCACAAAATAGGGAAAGAGCCATCCGAAATCTGCCTGCATTGTGGGTGGGTAGTAGATAATGCGGATCATGTGCTCGGACAGTGTCCGGAATGGGCAGAGCACAGGGCGACGCTTAGGGGAGTGGTACCGGGGGAGTTAAATTTAAAATCTGTGGTTCGCAAAATTGTCGGAAATCGCGAAGCCTGGGATGCGCTCTCCGCCTTCTGCGAGAGCGTCATCTCGATAAAAGAGGCGAAGGAAAAAGAAAGGGAGGGCGATCCAACGTCGAACAGAAGGGATGGGGCGAGCCACAGCTTCGCGCCGTCAAACCCAGCAGCAAACGTTTGACTGCCAGGCAGATTCAGGCACATCGGGCGGGCGAAGGGTGCCTTCGGTCGCGTACAGTCATAAAGGAATGACAAAGCCACTAAGAAATGTCAAAGTAAATATTAAATTACCAGAATAATTAGCAGAATTGGCAACTCAAAGCTAGGAGCGAAAACAAACATGAAAAATTCAATGTAAGATAAAGTAATTATAAACATTAAACATTAAATGGGATTACACTTTGACATAGACTTGGTGGCTCGATAGTAAAATCACGTGAGGCGCGTTCGTGAGAATTCATTCTAGATGAAGGGGTAGAATATCAGATTGTAAATATGAATTGTATATAGAGTCATGGTATGCTGTATGGTAGCCGGGATTACTTGTTAATGGTATGAATGTGATAAAACTAATCTAGATAGAGCGTATCAGCGCAGTGTAATTTAAGAGTGTATGGAGAAAGTGTCACCGGACACTCCCTCACAGTAAAATGCTCCAACCGATGCTGCGAGGTTGAACCGGTGAGCAAGGCGCGACAACGGGTCACCGGGCCCGTCTCAGCGAAAGGGCAAAAGCTTGGATGAGGAGGAAGCGTCGCGTCGACCTGGCTCAAAAAATGAGTATGTGATCGCCGGCTAGGCCTGCCTATGACCCAAGCTTTACCCGTCCACGTGGCGAATCCATCGGCAAGTGGAAAGCGATCCACATGAACTGCTCCAACCGTCCTGCGAGGTTGAACCGATGAGCAAGGCGCGACAACGGGTCACCGGGCCCGTCTCAGCGAAAGGGCAAAAGCTTGGATGAGGAGGAAGCGTCGCGTCGACCTGGCTCAAAAAATGAGTATGTGATCGCCGGCTAGGCCTGCCTATGACCCAAGCTTTACCCGTCCACGTGGCGAATCCATCGGCATGTGGAAAGCGAACCACAGCATGCATGTTGTATCCTAAACTGTAAGTAAAGACATAATTTGTATCTTGTCAAGACAAAAGTCTTGGAAAAGGATGAATGCAAAGGTTCGCGACCGAGAATGCAGGGCTTATAATAAAATAGTCAATTCAAAATAGTGTTGCGAAATGTAATATCAGAAGTGCCAAGCCCGGGCACAATGAATGGCAAAGCATCACCGGATGCATTGCAGGCGACTCCAAACGTGGGAGATCGCTCAGGAGCAGGGAAAGCAGGGGTGGGGCCCTGCTGGACCATAGCACGTCTCCTGCGGCAGAATAAAGCGGTGCATCGTACTCCTGCACCGCGGTATGTAGAGTTGCGCGCGATTAGCTTAGGTCAAGCCTCGGGACACTTCCTTCTCAGCTTTAAGTTTAGCTAGGTGTTAAGATATAGTTGCGAGAGAAGGAAGGATGGTAGAGGCTGCCCTTCAGGGCCGGGTTATTATCTCAAGCTCTCCAGAGCTAAAGGTCTCCCCGGGGAACCTAGTACGCGCGCTCAGTTAACCATAGTTTGAGTTGTTACAATAAGTCGCTCATCGGAATGACTTTAGTAAATTCAATCATGATATTAATAACGTAAATACTGGTGGACTGAGCGAAAAAGCCAGGCGACCGCTTTCCCGATAACATAATGTTGCTACCGTGCGGACAAGGAAAAGCAAAATTTAGAAGCACGATAAATTAGTCCACGCGCGGACAAGACAGGCAGAAGTAAGAACAACGAAATACAACAAATCTCACATTGAGGTCGATTCGCCGCGGGTGACCCAAAGCGAATCGACTTATATATGAGAATTAAATGTATACGCGCTCCCACACATCCAAAACTCGGGAAACAGGAAGGACCGAAAATATGCAATCTTCCTCGGATAGCATCTCGTTGAAACACCTACTCCAATTTCATTTCCCTAACTATACGAATGGAAAGCCTAATCGCGTTAATTTATAAATCCTTTCCCAAAAAGCGGTCAGCAGGGCATCCAAACTGGGCCGACACTTCCCAGTTTCGGAAGAGAGGTGAGGGCCGTATTCGTTGATGAATTCTAACGACTTTATGCCGATGCGGTCCCAAGCCCTGGACGTCGCTTTGCGACGTCCAGAAGCAACCTGTCCATGTGGAGTAACGTCTGGTGTTTAGTCAGTCGAACCTGACATACTCTGGCTTCGCCCCAAAGAGGCCAGAGATCTTTTTTAAGATTCACCAGACGGTAAACAAAAAAAAAAAAAAAAAGGGCTAAATAGCACTTATTATCTCAAGCTCTCCAGAGCTAAAGGTCTCCCCGGGGAACCTAGTACGCGCGCTCAGTTAACCATAGTTTGAGTTGTTACAATAAGTCGTTCATCGGAATGACTTTAGTAAATTCAATCATGATATTAACCCTTTCGCGACGGCGGTTCGCTCCGCGTAAGCGACTCCACTGAACGGGGCGCCGCGCCGCAAATCTACACAGAGCGCGTGCACAGTCTCATACGATGAAATTCGGCAGTTCTTATTCCTCAAACCCTTCTTACAATTTGTCATCTTCAAATCTGAACCTCAACTGTTACGCTAATACTCGAATGCAACAATGTTATCTGCCGTTTTGGATTAAGCCCAACGTTGTCGCTGCTAAGCAGAAAGGTCGCTTCGCGCTCGCCGGATATATCCGGCGGTAGGCCCTGGCGATCGTTTCATGCTCGCCGGATTTATCCGGCGGTAGGCTCTGGCGGTCGCTTCGTGCGCGCCGGATATATCCGGCGGTAGTCGCGAAAGGGTTAATAACGTAAATACTGGTGGACTGAGCGAAAAAGCCAGGCGACCGCTTTCCCGATAACATAACGTTGCTACCGTGCGGACAAGGAAAAGCAAAATTTAGAAGCACGATAAATAAGTCCACGCGCGGACAAAACAGGCAGAAGTAAGAACAACGAAATACAACAAATCTCACATTGAGGTCGATTCGCCACGGGTGACCCAAAGCGAATCGACTTATATATGAGAATTAAATGTATACGCGCTCCCACACATCCAAAACTCGGGAAACAGGAAGAACCGAAAATATGCAATCTTCCTCGGATAGCATCTCGTTGAAACACCTACTCCAATTTCATTTCCCTAACTATACGAATGGAAAGCCTAATCGTGTTAATTTATAAATCCTTTCCCAAAAAGCGGTCAGCAGGGCATCCAAACTGGGCCGACACTTCCCAGTTTCGGAAGAGAGGTGAGGGCCGTATTCGTTGATGAATTCTAACGACTTTATGCCGATGCGGTCCCAAGCCCTGGACGTCGCTTTGCGACGTCCAGAAGCAACCTGTCCATGTGGAGTAACGTCTGGTGTTTAGTCAGTCGAACCTGACATACTCGGGCTTCGCCCCAAAGAGGCCAGAGATCTTTTTTAAGATTCACCAGACGGTAAACAAAAAAAAAAAAAAAAAAAGGGCTAAATAGCACTTGTAGTGATAGTGTTGTGAGCGAACAATTAGGCGAAAATAGAATTTTAAGCATGGACTCTAAGGTTAGAAATAATAAAAAGGAGGAGCGAAACATACCGAGCTCCCTGCAGCACCTGGTATCGCGAAACAAAGATATTGATTCAGAGCATAATGATAATCGAGACACCGCGAGCTCCAAAAAGAAAATGGTGCGACAAAATCGCACTACGATATTAAAGATTAGTATAAAAGGCGACAGTAAAGTAACGTACGCGAAAGTAATGAGGGAGTTGAAAATGCGCATGAAACCGGAAGATTTAGGAGTAAATGGCGAGATCAGGGCAAGGGGAGTACGGGATGGAGCGCTGCATTTGACAATTCGGGGGTCGGACGACAAGGATGATATCAACAAATTAATAAAAGAAATGACAGAAATGATGGGTGACAATGGAGTTAAAATCAGAAAATTAGTTAAAATTCGAGTAATTAGACTAAGAAATGTCCCGGTAAAAACAAATGTTAAGTCATTGATTAAAGTAATAGCGGAGCGCGGAGACTGCTCCTCTCAAGAAATCAAGGTGGGCGAGATTACTCCAATCGGGAGTGGGCTCGCCACACTTTGGCTACGATGCCCGGACAGAGTAGCCAAAAAGTTATTAAAAGCAAAATTCATTAGGACAAATAGAATGAAAGCCGTTGTCACCTGTCAGAAGTCCCGACCTCCCAAATGTCAAAGATGTAACAAGCAGGGCCATCGGAGCGAGGCATGCGCGGCTGCGGTCGAAAATAGGCGCAGATGTTTCGGGTGCGGTGGCGCGGGCCACATGGCGAGGTATTGCCCCGAAAGGGTGAGATGCGGGCTGGGTGATGGAGCCGGCATGCCACCGTTAGATAATAACAGCGAAATGCATTGCCGACGACGAGATCGCGCGGAGAGCCACGGGAGAAAGGATAGGAAAACGAAGGAGGTAGAATCACGGCCGAAGGAAGGGGATATGGTCACGGAAGATCATAGACGCGATAGGCCCGGGCCTAGCGGGACTCCCACCCTTGCCGAGGAGGGTGAGAGTAATGTACAAGTTTTGCGACTCACCGGAGGGGGACAAAATGCAGCCGAGGAACGTAGGGTATTACAAATTAATCTAGGGCGGTCCCGTCGTGCTCAGGATCTGATGATCCAGAGTATGACGGAACAAGATATCGGACTGGCAGCTGTAACGGAGCCTTACAACATCCCGGACCATCCGCATTGGTACGGGAGTTTGAATAATACGGCTTGCCTGTTGCATCGGAGCACAGGGCAGCCACTTCTCTTCTCCCTCGTTGAAAGAGAAGAAGATTATGTCATCGCGCGCTGGGGCATCATAACAGTAATATCAATATACATCTCTCCTCAATGGGCGCTCGCGGAGTTTGAACTAAAATTGCATAAGCTGGCTAACAGCATAAAAGGGATTAGAAATGACAAAATTATCGTGATGGGAGACTTCAATGCCAAATCGACGGCTTGGGGTAACGGGAAATCAGACGCCAGAGGGAGAATGTTAGAATTGTGGGCCGCGGAAAACGATCTTAGCTTATTGAACAGGGGCGACACTCCCACGTGTATAAAGTGTAACGGATCGTCCCACATTGATTTATCTTTTGCCAGCCGGGTAGCGCGTAGGCATGTTACGAGATGGGAGGTGCAAGGGGAGATGGAAACGCTCTCTGACCACCTCTACATCAGAATTAACATTCGCGAGGGCTCCTCGGTAGGTGCTCCGAAAGCACCGGGAGCGCTAGAGATTCGATGGAACGTGAAAAAACTAGACAGGGACGTCCTGGCTGCCGCGACGGTTAGTGCGACGTGGTCCGGCGCGGGCACGGAGGCGTCTAACATCGACTTTGAGCCAGACCCAGAGGCAGAGAAGTTTAGAAAAATGTTAACTGAGATCTGCGACGCGGCAATGCCCAGGAAGCGTCCTGGAAAGCGTAACGCGGTCTACTGGTGGACGGAGGACATCGCCAACCTGCGAAAGGAATCTGGGGATGCCCGCCGTCGCTGGCAAAGACTGCGTCGGGCGGGCGGGGCGGATTCCGGCCTAATCCAAACCGCATACGAGGACTACGTACAGTCCCGTAGAAAACTAGGCGCAGAGATCAGAAAGGCGAAGTCGGAATCCTGGTCGGAACTAGTAGATTCGGTAGACACAGACCCGTGGGGTAAGCCCTATAAAATCATTTTGAAAAAGTTAAGGCCGTCCGAGGCTCCTCTAACGGAGAGGCTAGATCCGGAATTCTTGAATAACGTCATAGATACTCTCTTTCCACGGCGAATGGAAAGAATAGCAAATAGCCCCATAAGGGAAATAATAGAATGGAGGGAAGACTTGAAAATCACAGAGAAAGAATTCACGGATGCTCTAAAAGCTTTGGGGAATAAGGCACCGGGTCCGGATGGAGTTCCGGGCAGGGTTCTCGCGGCAATAGCCAAGGATGCGGGCGCCGAGATGAGGCGCCTCTTCAATGGCTGTTTAGAGAAGGGCAGATTCCCGGGAATCTGGAAGACAGCCAAACTCGTCCTCCTGCAAAAAGAGGGCAAACCGGCGGATACGCCCTCCGCGTACAGGCCAATATGCCTGCTAGACGAGGTTAACAAAACGTTTGAGAGGGTGATTTCGACCCGCCTCGTAAAGCATTTAGAATTAACTGGACCGGACCTTCACACAAGCCAGTTTGGCTTTAGAGGAAGGCGGTCCACTGTCGACGCCATCAAAAAACTTAGAAATTATTCGGAACGAATTAATGAAAAGAATGGAGTTACGTTGGCGATCAGTTTGGATATCGTCAACGCCTTTAACTCCATTCCGTGGCCGCGAATAATAGAGGCTTTGGAGCACCACAATTTCCCGATATACTTGAAAGAAGTCATAAAAGATTACTTAAAGGACAGAAAAATAACATTTAATTTCCGAAACGGTATCGGAACGCGGAAGCTAGAGTGTGGTGTTCCGCAGGGGTCCGTCCTGGGACCCCTCCTTTGGAATCTGGCGTACGACAAAGTACTCAGAACTCCGGTTCCGGAAGGGGTCGAAATCATCTGCTATGCAGATGATACCCTGATCGTCGCGGGTAGCGAAAGCTGGGAGGAGGCGGTTCGGCTGGCTGAGGACGGCGCGAAACGTATCACCGATGCCATAAGAGACATGGGGCTTAGGCTGGCTGCCGAGAAGACCGAAGCGATGTGGTTCTTCAAATCCACGCTTCGGTCAAGGCGCCCGCCTGAGCCGCTCATCATTGAGATCGGTGATAGGCCGATCCTAGTTTCAAAGTCAATTAAATATCTAGGTCTGCGCCTAGAAAGGACTTGGAAATGGAGAAAACATTTCCAAGTCATCGGGCCCAAAATGGAGGCGGTAGCAGCTGCGCTCGGCAGGCTGCTGCCAAATCTAAGAGGACCCGCGAGCTTAGCACGGCGATTGTATCGCAATACGGCTCACTCCGTGGGAATGTACGGAGCGCCGGTGTGGGCAGCGGATATTCAGGGAGATAAGAACTGTTTAAAAATTGTAAATAGGGCGCAAAAGCTTATCTCTCTGAGGCTCGTCAGAGGGTATAGGACGGTGTCACTCGACGCGGCGTTAATATTAGCTAAGACAATTCCTTTTAAATATCTGGCTTTGGAGCAAGCCAGAATATATGATATTAAGAAAGAAATGGAAAATTCAGAGTTTGCATACCCACGGGGGTACATAAGCGGAGAGAAACGCCGTCTTCGAAACAAGTCAATTAGGAACTGGAGCGAGGAGCTGAAACAGTGTAGCAGCTCCTCGGGACAGAGGGTGGCGGATGCCTTTCTCCCATTCATGAAAGCATGGATGGGGGGAAGGCATGGTGCGCTCACGTTCAGAGCAACGCAAGTTGTGACGGGACATGGGTGCTTCGGCCACTATTTATACAAAATAGGGAAAGAGCCATCCGAGAAGTGCCTGCATTGTGGGTGGGAATGCGACGATGCGGACCACGTACTTGGTCAATGCCCGGAATGGGCCGAAAAAAGAGCCGTGCTGAGCGGGGTGGTATCGGGCGAAATTAATTTGAAAAACGTGGTTCGGGTAATCATTAACAATCGCGAGGCGTGGGCGGCGTTCTCCACCTTCTGTGAGGACGTCGTCTTGGCTAAGGAAAGTAAAGAAAAGGAGAGGGAGAGCGATCCGTCGTCTGACAGAAGGGGTGGGCCGAGCCACGTCATCGCGTCGACTAGTTCCAGGGCTAACGATTAGCCTAAGGAAGGACAGGACACAGCGGGCGGGCGTGAGGTGTCCCGGATAATTGTAACTGGCGGGCTAAGCATACGCCAGACGAGCTCTGTGAGGCAAAATGGAAGTGACACTGTATAGCAAATAGATTTGAAGATAGAACGTAAATTAAAGTTAGTATACATTATTATAAAATTAAAAATTGTACTACACAATAGCAAGGAGCCTTCCATATATGTCCAAAGAGCGGGGAATAGAGTCACGCGGCCGCGATGAATAAAAAGTCAACCAAAATAAGGGGTAAAATTTGCACGATGTAAAGTCACGGTATGATGGTATGTAGGATGAATGACAACGCAATAAAGACAGAATGAATGTTTCAAAGAACGCATGCACGTGCTGCGATTAATAGGTGTGCATGGGGAGTGTGATAAAGGTTGCACTCCCAAATTAAAACCGCTCTGGCAAGCAACGGTGCGGCTGCTCCGAAGAGCGTAGCGTGGCAACGTGCTACCGGGCACGTCACAGCGAAAGGAGCAGGCTAGGAGGAGAAGGAAGCGCCGGAGGATCCGGAATCGAAAGCGAGAACAGGATCCCCGGTCAGGCCTGTCGCTGACCCAGGCCTGCTCCGTCCACGGGGCGTATATAACGGAAAGTGGCTGTAGAACCACAGGATGGGTGTCGTGAGTGAACAGCAACCGCGAAAATTTCAGAATAAAGTAATGCGTACGCAAGAATGAAGGAGTGATAGACGCGACCGTGAATGAAGGGCTATGTTTCGTTAAAACTTAAAAGTACAGTTGCGCCAATAAATTTGCAGGAGAAGGTGCGAAGCCCTAGCACAATCAATGTCGAGGCATCACCGGGTGTCTTGGAAGCGACTCAGTGCGGGGAGATCGCTCAGGAGCAGCGAAAGCAGGGGTGGGGCTCTGCTGGAACATTGCACGTCTCCTGCGGCAGTATGAAGCGGTGCACTCTTACTCCGTGCACCGCGGTATATAGTGTTGCGCCCGTTAAATAAAAAGCCTCAGTGATCGACATCTCTAATGTATACATAGATTAAGGACTAAATTAAGCGATATTAGATTAAGATCATAAGATTTAGGTAATAAGATTAAATTCGATACGAAATAAAAATAATTGCATAGAGTCGCGGTTAAAAAGAGAGATGTGGACTACTGAGGCTGCCCACTTAGGGCCGGAATATTATCTCAAGCTCTCCAGAGCTAAAGGTCTCCTCGGGGAGCCTAGTGCGCGAGTTCAGTCAATCATAGAATGAACTGTCTGATATGCCGCTTGTCGGAGCGGCTTAAAGTAGAATCGACAATGAAAACAAGTAAAGTAAATAATGATTGGCTGGGCAAAAAAGCCAGGCGACCACCTTCCAGATAAAGTAATATTGATAACGTGCGGATAAGGAAAATCAAAATAAAAGATATAAAATTTAAGTCCACGCAAGGACAAATAGGCAAAAAATTGTTACCAAAAAACTATTAATTTCGTGATCAGGTTGATTCAAGTAAAGCTATTGCTCAAAATGAATCAACTGTCTCACGAAATTAAAATGTATGCGGGCTCACAATGTTTCCTAAAAATCGGGAAGCAGGAAGAAGACATATTGTAATCTTCCTCGGATAACGTCGAAACGATTTCCTATAATATATCCTAATCATTATCCTGAAACTGCGAATAAAAAGCCTATTAGCTTAATTTGTATTCCTCTTCCATAAAGGGTGGTCAGCAGGGCATCCGAGCTGGGCCGCAACTTCCCAGTTTTCGGAGGAGGGGGGGTTGTAATCGTGATGAATTCGAGAGAATGTACCGTTACAGCCCCGCGCCCTGGGCGTCGCCGTGCGACGTCCAGAAGCACCCTCCCCAGTGGAGTAACGTCCGGTTTTAGTCAGTAGGAATCTGACATACGCTGCCCTCCTCCCCAATGGAGGGCAGAAGTCTTCCGAAGATTTCCTGGACGTAAAAAAAAAAAAGGGGGCTAAATAGCACTCAGCAACAGCAGCAGCAACAGCAGCGGCGGCAACAGCAGCAGGAAGGGATAGAGGCTGGTGAGGAAGAAGGAGCTGGCGAAGGCAAGGATGGACAAGGCGGAGAGAGCAAGCGAGGACAGGAGAAAAATGAAGACGAGGATAATGGTAGTGAGGTGAAAGTGTGTCCTAGTGCCGATAAAAATAGTAATAAAGACAATAAGATCAAAGACAATAGCGGGGAGGGGCAAAGCATCCCGAGCTCCTCGCAACACCTGATATCGCCGAGATCGAAAATTGCTGTAGATAAGTCTCAAAGTCAAGTAAATACGGGAGCGATAAATAAAGCAGGACGTAATGATTGTACGACCATGCTGAAAATAAATATAAAAGATAAAGATAAATTCACGTATGCTAAGGTAATGAGAATTATAAAAACAAGATTAAGCCCAGAGGCAATGGGAGTTAGAGGCGAAATCAGGGTGAAGGGAGTGAGGGATGGAGCGCTGCTGCTGACAATTCGGGGGTCGGACGATCAGAAGGACATTGACAAATTAATAGCAGAAATGTTAAATATAATGGGTGACAGTAGCGTGAGAGTAAGAAAATTAGTCCGGACTAGAATAATAAGATTGCGGGATGTACCGGAGAAGGCAACCCCAGATTCGTTAGTCAAAATTATAGCTAAAAGAGGAGGTTGTCTGACGGGTGAAATAAAAGTCGGCGAAGTTAATCCCATTGGGAACGGATTAGCGACTCTCTGGCTCCGTTGTCCGGACAGAGTTGCTAGGAATCTTTTGAAGGCTAAAATCATTAGGACCGATAAAATGAGAGCGCTTGTCACCCACCAAAAGGCCCGACCCCCCAAGTGTCAGAAGTGCGGCGTGCAAGGGCATCGAGGAGAGGCATGTTCGGCTGCTGCGGCGGTAAGCAGAAGATGCTTCGAATGCGGTGGCACGGGCCACATTGCGAGAAATTGCCCTGAAAAGGCGGAGTGTCGACTCGGAGAGAGGAGTGACATGACGCACCGGGATAGAACTAAGGAGCATTGCCGTAGGCGAGATTGCGCGGAGAGTCACGGGAGAAAGGGTAGGGGAGCAAATAAAGTAGAGGCGCGAGCGATGGAAGGGAGTAAGATCGCGGAAGATCACAGTCGGGATGGGCCCGGGCCCTGCGGAACACCTACCCTAGCCGAGGAGGGGGAGGGAAGCGTACCAGTTTTGAGGCTCACCGGGGGGGGACGAAGTGCAGCCGAGCAGCGCAAAACTTTACAGCGTAAAATTCTACAGATTAATTTAGGACGGTCCCGTCGTGCTCAGGATCTAATGATCCAGAGTATGACGGAACAAGATATCGGGCTGGCAGCCGTAACGGAGCCCTATAGCGTCCCGGATCATCCGCACTGGTTCGGGAGCTTGAATAATACGGCATACTACGTCTGGTGCATCGGAGCACAGGGCAACCGCTTCTCTTTTCCCTCGTTGAAAGAGAAGAGGATTATGTTATCGCGCGCTGGGGCTTATTCACTGTGGCTTCAGTTTACATCTCCCCTCAGTGGGCATTAGCAGATTTTGAGACAAAATTGGATAGGCTGACACACAGCATCAGGGGAATCAATTCGGACAAAATTATTATAACGGGTGACTTCAATGCCAAGTCGACGGCTTGGAGTAACTCCAAAACGGATGCAAGGGGGAGAATGTTAGAGTTGTGGGCCGCGGCAAACGACCTTTGTATTTTGAATAAGGGCGACACTCCCACGTGTATTAACCCTTCGGATACCGGGCCGGAGTCACTTTTGACTCGCATTTTCAGACCGGTAACGCACACATTCGCATGGTTGGCGGCACCTCCGAACGGCGTGAGAGTGTGCGTTATCGCTTTCGAGCGGCGGCACATCCGGCTTAGCGCTGCCCCACCACATTCTCAAACATTCAGTGCAATACGGAAAAGAAATTTAGTTTGCCACAGATCTGTGAACAGTGCGCACCTTTGGGCTATAGGGCCAACAGGAAGAATAATTCTAAAAAATTCCATTATACAAGAGTAACAACGTACGCGATATTCATTTTGTCGTGGGAGTAACAACCGTTACTCAACAACGTGTCATAAATGTGCAAGATATGTGTGTGGCAACCATTCTACACAAACTCGTACAAATTCGTGAACGTTTGCACGAATGAAGATAAAAATGAATTGTAAAAAATCAAAAATAATAAAATTATATTTTCTGCACATACGCTTATTATTGAATATGTATATATGTAGACAGAAGCCCGAAACTCAGCGACAGACTGCGATTCAAACTTCTTTGAATTATCCGACAATGTAGATTACCCAGTAGTAGTGTGTCCGTGAGACCTTCGAGCTCGAGCAAGCGACCGATGAGTCACATATCGGTGAGGAGCTCGAGCGACTGAAGAATGTATTAGTCAATGTCGGTGTGACGAGTCAGAACTGACTCCGGCCCGGTGCTTTTCGTGCAGTACTCGGAGGGTTAAGTGTAATGGGTCGTCCCACATTGATTTATCTTTTGCCAGCCGGATAGCGCGTAGGTATGTCTCGAGATGGGAGGTGCAAGGGGAGATGGAAACACTCTCTGACCACCTCTACATCAGGATAGACTTGAACGAGGACTCCTCGGGAGGTGTGCCGAAAGCACCGGGAGCCCTAGAGATTAGGTGGAATATAAAGAAATTAGACAGGGACGTCTTGGCTGCCGCGACGGTTAGTGCGACGTGGTCCGGCGCGGGCACGGAAACGTCTAACATCGATTTTGAGCCAGACCCGGAGGCAGAAAAATTCAGGAAAATGCTAACGGAGATCTGCGACGCGGCAATGCCCAGGAAGCGTCCTGGAAAGCGAAACGCGGTCTACTGGTGGACGGAGAGCATCGCCGACATGAGAAAGATGTCGGGAGATGCTCGCCGTCGCTGGCAAAGACTTCGCAGAGCGAGCGGAGCGGATCCTGGCCAGATCCAAACCGCATATAACGAATATATAGATTGTAGGAAAAATCTAGGCGCAGAGATTAGAAAGGCTAAATCGGAGTCTTGGTCGGAGCTCCTAGATTCGGTAGATGTGGACCCATGGGGGAAGCCTTATAAAATCATTTTGAAGAAATTAAGGCCATCTGAGGCTCCTCTAACGGAGAGGCTTGATCCGGAATTCCTTAAGATTGTAATTGACACCCTCTTTCCAAAACGGGTGGAAGGTGTGGTGAATAGCCCCATAAGGGAAGCAATAGAATGGGGGGAGGAGCTAAACGTAACAGAGAAGGAATTCACGGATGTTTTAAAAGCTCTGGGGAATAAGGCACCGGGTCCGGACGGAGTTCCGGGTAAGATTCTGGCGGCGATAGCCAAAGATGCAGGCGTCGAGATGAGACGTCTCTTCAATGGTTGCTTGAAGAAAGGCAGATTCCCGGGAATCTGGACAACAGCCAAACTCGTCCTCCTGCAAAAAGAGGGTAAACCGGCGGACATGCCCTCCGCGTACAGGCCAATTTGCCTATTGGATGAGGTTAATAAAACGTTTGAAAGGGTAATCTCGACCCGCCTCGTCAGACATTTAGAATTAACGGGACCAGACCTTCACACAAGCCAGTTTGGCTTTAGAGGAAGGCGGTCCACTGTCGACGCCATCAAAAGACTTAGAAATTATTCGGAACGAATTAACGAAAAGAATGGAGTTACGTTGGCGATCAGTTTGGATATCGTCAATGCCTTTAACTCCATTCCGTGGCCGCGAATAATAGAGGCTTTGGAGCACCACAATTTCCCAATATACCTGAAAGAAGTGATAAAAGACTACTTAAAGGATAGAAGCATAACGTTTAATTTCCGAAACGGTATCGGAACGCGGAAGCTAGAGTGTGGTGTTCCGCAGGGGTCCGTCCTGGGACCCCTCCTTTGGAATCTGGCGTACGACAAAGTACTCAGAACTCCGGTTCCGGAAGGGGTCGAAATCATCTGCTATGCAGATGATACCCTGATCGTCGCGGGTAACGAAAGCTGGGAGGAGGCGGTTCGGCTGGCTGAGGACGGCGCGAAACGTATCACCGATGCCATAAGAGACATGGGGCTTAGGTTGGCTGCCGAGAAGACTGAAGCGATGTGGTTCTTCAAATCCACGCTTCGGTCGAGGCGCCCGCCTGAGCCGCTCATCATTGAGATCGGTGATAGGCCGATCCTAATTTCAGAGTCAATCAAATATTTAGGTCTGCGCCTGGAGGGGACCTGGAGATGGAACAAACATTTCCAGGTCATTGGGCCCAAAATGGAGGCGGTAGCAGCTGCGCCCGGAAGGCTGCTGCCAAATCTGAGAGGTCCTGCAAGCTTGGCACGGCGACTGTATCGCAATACGGCTCACTCTGTAGCGATGTACGGAGCGCCGGTGTGGGCAGCGGATATTCAGGGAGATAAGAGTTGTTTAAAAATTGTAAATAAGGCGCAGAAACTTATCTCTCTGAGGCTCGTCAGAGGGTATAGGACGGTGTCGCTCGACGCGGCGTTAATATTAGCTAAAACAATTCCTTTCAAATATCTGGCTTTGGAGCAAGCCAGAATATATGATATTAAGAAAGAGATGGAAAATTCAGAATTTGCATACCCAAGGGGGTACATAAGCGGAGAGAAACGCCGTCTTAGAAACAAGTCGATTAGGAACTGGAGCGAGGAGCTGAAACAGTGTAGCAGCTCCTCGGGACAGAGGGTGGCGGATGCCTTTCTTCCATTCATGAAAGCATGGATGAGGGGAAGGCATGGTGCGCTCACGTTCAGAACAACGCAAGTTGTGACGGGACATGGGTGCCTTTGGCCACTACTTATACAAATTAGGAAAGGAGCCGTCCGAGAAATGCCTACATTGCGGGTGGGAGTGTGATAATGCGCACCATGTGCTTGGTCAATGCCCGGAATGGGCTAAAAAAAGAGTGGCGCTAAGCAGGGTGGTACCAGGCGAACTAAATTTAAGAAATGTGCTTCGTGTAATTATTAACTGTCGCGATAGCATAGAATAACGATAAAATAAAAGGGTACTTCCACTCAAACTCGAAGAGTCGTAGATAAAGTCACGTGAAAGCGCGAATCGCGAGGGCGATAAAGGGGAAAATGAAGTCTAAAATATAAAGTCACGGTATGATGGTATGAAGTAAGAATGTTTATTATGAAAGGTGGAATGAATGTTTTAGAAACCGAACGCCCAAGGCGTCATTGTCGAGAATATATGGGGAGGGTGTCGCCGGACACACTCCCGACATAAATCGCTCTGGCAACAAGTCGTAAGGTGGCTTCGAAGAGGGTAGCGTGACAACGTGCCACCGGGCACGTCGCAGCGAAAGGTTAGGGCCCGGAGGAGGAGGAAGCGCGGAGAGATCTGGGATCGAAAAGATCAAAGGATCTTCGGTCAGGCCTACTAAGGGGACCCAGGCCCGACCAGTCCACGTGGCGAAACTAACGGCAAGTGACCACGGGGTTGGCGTCAAGACGGACACGGGCAATCGTCATTCTTATAAGAGATTCTGACGAGAGCAGGCGATTCGATAAAGTACATACTTCCACAACCTGGGCCCTCATCTTTTATTTTCTTCAATATTTCTTACAATAAAGACGTGAGTTTTTGACACAATTCATATTATAATTTTTCTTATAATACACGGTATATATAATATTTTATTTTATTTTATATATGTTAATAAAATCTCACTGAAATTAAGGGTCGGAATAGTAGAACTGATTTCAAAGCATGCGCGTATTTGAACTGCGGTGCAACAAACCGCAGTACCGGGGACGGCACAACTTTTCACGCTTTCCCTCTTCGAAATAGAGAAAAATGTATTGCGTGGTTGGTTAACTCTGGACTAGAGGAATTGGTGGAAGTCTCCGATTTAGAATAAGGCAAAAAACACATTTGCAGTCGCTATTTTGGAAAACTCAATTTTTTTCCGAGTGGGCGACTGCGCAAAGATGCCGAACCAATAGAATATTATAAAGATGGTAATAATAATAGTGATACTAGTATGGATCTTGATGTCTCATCAACAAAAGAAATTAATGACGTGGAGAATCAGTTGTTGGAAAGCCAAAAGTTATTAGAGCAAGAGAAAATTACGTCAAGTAATCTTCACTTATAATTGCGTGCGAAGTGCTGCATTAACTAGAATGCAGAGAAATATTTCTTCAGGCTGCATCGATGATGCATGTCTGAAGAAAGCAATTAGCAAAAGGATTTCCGGTTTTGCACTGACATTTGTACTTTTGTTAGTTTTTCCGCTTAAGAAATGCAGAATATTTTCTAAAAAAGAGCAACAGTTATGTTTAACGACGCATTACACTTCACCGTCCTTGTATAATAGAATGCGCCGTGTGTTCGATTTCCATCATCCGAGTCCATCCACAATTGGGCGCTGATTCGGAAAAATTCATATTTGGCCCGGAATATGTATGAATCTATTTAACGCGTTAAAATTAAAATCCGAATATATGGAACCAGCACATCGCAACTGTGTTCTTTCGTTTGATGAGATGGCAATCAAGAAGTGTCTAGACTTCCATCCAAGTAGACAGGTCATTGAGTATTTCGAAGATTTAGGATTTTTATGAAGAAACAATGGCGTTGGCACACAAGTGCTCGTTTTTATGCTTCGCGGGCTCATCACTTGTTGGAAACAACCTCTGGCTCTTTTCATTTCTAAATCCGGAGTTAAAAAACAGAATTGTCAGCAATTTTAGATGAAATTTTGGATACTTTACATGACACCGGTCTAAAAGTCAGAGCTGTTGTTTATGACCAGGCGAGCACCTATCAGAGCATAACAGACGACCGTGTATCAATAGAAACCCCATTTTTCTATAGGAACAGACAAAAAATTTATTATTTATTTGATTATTTACATTTGTTTAAATCAATTAGAAACAACCTGCTCAAAAATAATTTTTTGATTAATAAGAAGGATGTGTCCTGGAGTGACGTTATCGCACTCTGCGATCTTGAGCAAAGTAAATCAACGAGAGCAGCGTATAAATTATCCGAAAAACATGTTCGACCCGGTTCCTTCGATAAAATGAAGTGCAAGCTGCTATGTTCACTGCTTCATATACAGGCTGTATAAAAACGAGTACAATCGAACACACGGCAAGCTTCTTCAAAACACTGAATGACCTTTTTGATAATTTAAATAGTAGAGTTGCCAGTGACCCTAATTCACAGAGCTGTGCAATTTCGCGAATTTATGGTAAAATTGAGGAAAATTTGCTACAGAAGTTGATAGAAATGCAAGATTGGTTTGTTATTACCCCGAAGGGTTTAAAAACACCTCCATGTTTTTTGTGGTTTCGGCAGTCTGCAAATGCCACCGTACAATTATTTAACGATTTGTGCGAAGAAAATTTTAAATTTTTGCTTACATCAAGACTGAATTCCGATTGTTTGGAAAATTTCTTTTCTGTGCTTCGCATGCACGGTGGCACGTACAATAATAATCCCTCAGTAAAAGCGGTAAATCTTGCAATAAGAAGAAAAATTTTATTAAATTTAAATCGTAGTTTAAGTAGTGGGAATTCTCTCGACGATTATGATGTACCCCTTTTACCGGGGGGAGAAGTCATTCGGAATGAATCATCCACGTCTCAAATTGATTCTTCATTTTATTGTGTTCGAGAGGACACGCATGATGACAGTTCTGAGAGCGATGTAGAAACAATTGAAGATAGCGAACTGTCAACATCCGTGTGCGCCTTAGAATCGTGCGCGCTTGAGTATTTTGCAGGCTACATTGCAAAAAAGAGCGTAGAAAAATCGCGATGTAATAAATGTTTCAAAGCATTTATTGATAAATATGCTCAGTTTTCCAGGGACAATCAAGTTTTAATTTCATTTCGGGCATTCATCGTTAATGATAACGTAGATTTGGGTCATTTGTGTGTCCCCACAAAAAAATTTTCGGCCATACTTCGCATCGTTAACAAAATTTTTGATCAGTGTTATCCAGACATGCGATGCGAAACATTAATTTTGGACAAATTATTTAAAATTATTTACAATTCAATAAATTCTAAATTTTCGGGCTGCTTCGACGACGGTGACTGTGCGACTCACCGAAAAAACATGACATATTTTGCATTAACTGTAAAAATTCACAAAGATACCGTTTGGCTCGGTGAAAGCCTTAGATTTTCAAAAAAATCCAGTAAAAATTTACCAAAATTGTCGCACTGAAATGTATAGTTTTTTTACCTTTTTTTTGCAAAACTATAATAGCAATATTTAAAGAGCATGCATGGTAGTTTTAAGGTTGGGTGGTGGTGTTTTTAATTTCATAGTTAGTTTTAATTGTTTTAATAATTTGTTATTATTATTATTTATTTTATTCTATTTATTTAATTTAATATCGAATAATTCTTTATATTTGCATGCCGCATGTATATATTACTTTTAGTCAGTGACAGCAGATTTAGCACGCCGCACCATCGGTGCGCTTGGGAGTGAGGAGAAATGACTAAATGTCCGCACCGTGCGTATGTAACCAACGAAGGATCTATATCCCGTGTCTCGTGAATTGATAAACGCCTGATTTTTTCAAATTGTAACAACTCAGATGCGAGAAACTTGCGCAACTTTTGATGCGGTTTCAGTGGAAACGATACGGGCTACTCGTCGTTCTTTCGACATCGTCGAACACTTCCACGCGTTCGGATGGTATCGCTGTGCCAACTCTACTAGTTGCTCAACTGGTTGCTTTTTATTAACATTTTTACATTATTATGTAAAATACTATAGCTCGCATGATTCGGAGAATATTCAGCGTATTTCTCTTCAATAAACATTCTCTAAAATACACATTTCTGGACTAATATTTCGACTGCGACCACATTGATGCTTGATATTTTTCTTCCTAAATGACAATGAATAAGCATATAACGCTAAACATACTCTGGGATGGAAAAGATCGTCTTTCACACCTTCACGTGGCCCATTCTGTCAACATTGTTACTTATGTCATTTTGGTGTATATAAAAGACAGAAAGAAACAATGGAACTAAGATGAAAGATAGGCGCATTGATATATTTTCTGGCTTGATTTAATTAATTTCAAATTTCTCTTAATAAGATTTTCAGCAATCTCTAAAACAAAACAAACTGACGTGTAAAGAATAGGTCAAAATACGGCAACGTCAGCGAATTATACATCAGTGTATCAAATCCTTATGTTTAAACATTTCTGACATTAACTCTTGATACATCAAAACATAAAAAGGTTTCCAACGTACTATTTATAATTTTCTAATTAAAATCAGATCAAACACGACATCAATCGGACTATATTTATTAATCGAATACAATGTTACGCAGGACGGGCTTCTTATGGTACTTGGCGTTCAGACATTAACTACTGCGTGTGAATCGTGTGTCGAATTATATAGTGTTTAGTCTCATTTTAACAGGAAAAATGTCTCCAATATTCCAGTAAACTTCTTTTTAACGAAAAATTGCATTTAACAATTTTTCATTACTTTACTAGGGTTAGTATCTCACCGACAGACTCATTACTGTCAACTGTCAGCATCAAAATATGACGCATATCGAAAATCTACTGTAACAGGTTTTTACTCTTTTCTTTGCAACCACCCACCCCTTTTAAAAATCTGAAAAAAAAACAGGGCTACGGCATATCACTACAGTCATACAGAGTTTTCTTTCAGTTATGCATCCAGAAGTCCATTAATACAAAATTGCAAATTTTTCAATTTTTTTTTTCTTGTTTTTATATTTCAATTACCAGAGTTTGAGTTTTAAAAGCTGAAAAAAAATCAAGGGTATGACCACCCTATCCACCTGTCGGTGTTCGCTTCGGCGCTTGCGTTGTCAAATCTCCTGAAGGCGCTGGGCTGGGCCATCGAAAATCTCCAGTCAACGAAACCACGAAACATGTTACCTTCGCTACGTTAAAAATAGCAACAAGAAACGTGTGAAAGTGCAATGCAGGTTTAGACAGAGTGCCCGACTCGGCACGTTGTTCGAAAATAATAAGATGTCCATAGACACTGCGTGCTGCGTTACGGCGTATTTTTTATGTATGAGGCACCCGCGGTTGGAGTATATTATGAATGATATGCACGTAAGCAAACCGACGGCCATACAGTGGCAAAGTCTCTGCCGTGATGTAAGTATACACTCGATCGTTATATTTTAGATAACATTTACTGCAAACGCTATATAACACTTATTTTCTTTGTGATTTTACTCAAGTTTTTATATTGTTCCAGGCCTGCATATATTGGGCCGAACGAAACTCAGCGCCCATAGGCGGCCCAGGTATCACGGTCGAGATAGCAGAAGCAAAATTTGGCCATTGCAAACACAACCGCGGGCGCCTCGTCGATGGGAAATGGATCTTCGGGGGATTCGAACGGGGATCCAAAAAAATTTTTTTGATTTCCGTTCCAGACCGCTCTGAGCGAACGCTTCTAGCAATTATACGGCAATGGATCCTTCCCGGATCCACAATCATGTTAGACTGTTGGAGGAGTTACAGGAACCTCAACAGCGCTGGCTTCCGGCACCTAACGGTGAATCACCGGTACAATTTTGTGGGTCCGGGAACAGGTATGTGCATTTTGAACATATACATGTAAAAAGATATTGCATACGATATTCAGATTTCATATTAACAATTTAGAAATATGTTTTCAATCACCGTCAGGTGCTCACACGCAAAACATTGAGGGAACGTGGAGAGAAGTTGGGTCAAAGATCCCACGTTATAGGACACACAAAGTGCACCTAGTGGGATATTTGGCCGAATACCTGTTCAAGAGGGCCAACTGCCGTGATGACTTGATAGCAGCGTTTTGGAACGAAATCGGTAAGATATATGTTTTAGAGTTTCCGTTCTGGAAATGTATAGAAGGGGGCGATCCCGCGTATCGGAAACATGAAACGACTTTTCAGTCGTGGCTACGTCCGACCACGGGACGGTCGAGGCTGCGTCACACATGAAGTGTATCGCTAAATGCTGAGTGGTGGAACTGATGGGTTTTTAACGCAACGCGCTTCTAATGCAGACAAAACTGCTTTTTGTTAACCCCAAAGCAAAGAAAGTTATAGTTGAAAGAGGAGAATCTACGGTATATAACTTTTAAAACCATTAAAACATTAACAACATCTCAGCTGACTGGTGTACAGTACCTCCAACTAATCCTGCAGATCAGTTTGGTACATTAGACTATGATGGAGTTACACGGCCAAGGTAGCCATCCAATATGTCTCCAAGTGGGTCACGGGGTGGTGGTGGTGGTGGTATCCCTCCAGCAGATCCACCTGGACCCTCTGGCTCAGGGGTATATGCCTAGAGGGATGAAACACCTGTAGATCCTGGGTCTGGGGTGGCTTATGATCCCACAGCTCGTCAGTAAGTATAAGTCATCATATGCTTTTATCACTTTTTGACTGAAATTTACAATTCATAGAACTCTATGAAGAATATGATACATATACTTACAATGTGTAATACTATTATTTCTAAAAATCATTCTCATTTGTACGCTCGAAGGAGTGGGACGTGTAATTCAATTGGGCCAAGGAAGTTCGAAGCAATCCGGATGTCCCCTATCTATACAGAACCAACCTGTGGTTCTTAATCGATTCCAACCTAACTTTACAACGACAAATCGCTCGAAAAGGATACCAGAGTACATTGCAGAAGGAGAGAACCTAGAGTTCAACCTACTGGACTCTCAAATCAACTTTGACATAGACACTCTGGGAAAGACTTTAAACTCGCATATGGATGATACGAAATATCACCTTTGCCGCCTTAGCTCTCTACTTCGGGAAGAAGCAGCGGCCTCCGCAAACCAAAACAAAATGGCACGATTTGTAACGGCGGATCCCTTTGCACCAGGATATGTCAAGGGGTAAGACCTTTACGTTCAGGTTCGGATTTCGGGCATTGTCATTCGCGACCTTCACAACCTGGTGTATGTCTCATTCGATAATATCCGGTATCCATTGGATGGCCAGTGGATCTCCATAGGCCCACACTCTGGAATCCGGGATCCTACATCAAAACCTCCTAAATTTCACGCTCCTTATTTCGTTCTTACTAACGGGTTTTACTGGGACGGCCAAAACCAAAAGATGATCTATCGCTTACAGAAGTGGTTCGAGAAATACTACAAAAATCGCAAAGCATCGGATGCATTCACCGCCTTCTGCGAGGATGTCATCACCATGAAAGAAAATAAACAAAGGCAAAGGGAAAATGACGCGCCGTCGAATAGAGTAGAAAGTGCGAAACACTGCACCGTGGCGCAAAAATGCCTAAGTACGTAAATCCAAAACTGGCGGTAAGAAGACGCGCGAAGACGAAGGTGAATAATCCATCGTTGCCTGTTCTACGTTTCTCTTACAATGATTCTCAGTATAGTTGCATTCGTCAACCATGAAGTTTCACAACTTTCTGGAATTGTGCGGAAAAGAAGGCGAATTGTTAGACTTTCTAATAGAAAAGATTCATTTTCGACGAAATTAATTGCCCACCGTGCGAAAGCATCATTTCCATTGACAATTGCACGCTTGAATTCCGTTGTCGAAAGACCAGTTATGTGAAAAATAGCATTTGCATTTGAACATATATATGTAACATGATATTGCATGCGTTATTCAGATTTCATATTAACAATTTAGAAATATGTTTTTAATCACCGTGTTCACACGCAGAATATAGAGAGAACGTGGAGAGAAGTTCGGTCAAATATTCCACGTTAGGGAGCACCCACATGCCGGCGGACACTTTCAGGCAGCTACAGAAGACGTTGGGACCAATTGCGGGGGAGAGTCTGTGGTCTCCCAACCACCGTGTCTGCGCATATCGCAAGTCACACCGTGTCTGGTACCGCGGCGGAGAACCCATCCGTAGCGAAAGGGTTAAGTTTAAGGAGCAAAAACCATACGACGGACTCCCTTCAACTAGCTGCTTGAGTAACACCCAAAGGTAATTGGGGATGCTGCTACCGGCCCGGTCATCCGATAAAAAGGATTCGTTATAGGGTCACTCGAGAAAGGTCATTGCTCCCGGGTCATTCTCAGCTCAACTTTACTTGGAAAGCCTGAGTTTTGAGGAGTTCAGTTCAGTTCAACATGCACACCATCGCGGAACGGGTATTTATTGTGCGCTTGTTTCACAAGACAGAGTCGTTGGTACAAACCCAAGCGGCCTTCACACATAAATTTCCGGATGTGCAGTGCCCGAGCAAGAGCACGATCAGTCGGATCATGCACAAATTTGAAGAAACCGGTAGTGTCCTCGACCAAACACGTACGCGCCCAAGAACGGTATTAACGCCTCGCAAATTAGCCGAGGTTCGCGACGCGTTAGTGGCCGAACCGACCACTTCTTTATCAAAATTAAAGCAACAATGCGCGATCTCTCACGGGAGCGCGCAGCGGGCGACAAAACTTTTGCACATGAATTCGTATCGGCACCACACTGTGCAAGAGTTAAAGGCACCTGACTACGTCGCGCGGTTCAAGTACTGTAAATGGCTGTTGGAGGTTTTACAAAACCAAGAGCCAAACGTGTTTGATAAAGTGCTTTTCACGGACGAAGCGTGGTTCCACTTAGATGGACACGTGAACTCCCACAATACGACACAGTGGGCCACGAGTAATCCTCATGGAATTATTGAACGGCCGTTACATTCGAAAAAGATAGGTGTATGGTGCGCCATTTCACAAAGACGCATTGTAGGCCCCATCTTTTTTTATTGTACCGTAACGACCCAATTCTATCAGGAGATAATAATGCAATGATTGCATTACTGGAAACCGATGAAAGAGACTGTTGGTTTCAACAGGACGGTGCCCCGGCTCACACTGCAGCATCTACATTAGAGATGTTGCAAGGGTTTTTCGGGCAAAAAGTAATAACTCGTGGGTTATGGCCACCTCGTTCTCCCGACCTAACACCCCCAGATTTCTTTCCCTGGGGGGCGTTGAAATGTAAATAACCCGCGAACAATAGAAGAGCTGAAAGTAGCCATTGAAACCGCGATACGCAACGTATCATCAGGTTCGCTCAAACGCGTATTTAGATCAGTGAAAAGAAGGGCGCGTTTGTGTTTGGCTGTCAACGGAGGTCATTTTGAACAGAAACTCTAGTCGCAGGGTGTAATCGGCTCTTGTCAGGGCCACCAATTATTGACGAGGACAATTTTGCGGATGGCATAATAAATAAAAAAAACCTTCAACCCACGAGAATTAGACGTGGTTCTCCCTTTTTCACCATTAGAGATCATCTGTTACGCAGATGATACTCTAATTGTCGCGACAAACAAAGACTGGGAGGAGGCGGTCCGATTGGCCGAGGACGGCGCGAAACGTGTCACCGGCGCCATAAAGGAGATGGGTCTTAAATTGGCGGCTGAAAAGACGGAGGCGATGTGGTTTTATAAATCCACGCTTCGGTCTCGTCGGCCGACGAGCCTACTCCTGATTGAGATTGATGACAAGCCGACCCTATTAGGCGAAAGTATAAAATACTTAGGACTGCGCGTGGAGCGTACCTGGCAATGGCGCATTCATTTTGCGGCAATCGCATCCAAAATGAAATCGGTGGCAGCTGCGCTCGGAAAGCTGCTTCAACTGGTTGCTTGAATAACACTTAACAGTAATTGGGGATGCTGCTCCCGGCCTGGTCATCCGATAAAAAGGGACTGTTACAGGGTCACTCGAGAATGGTCATTGCTCCCGGGTCATTCTCAGCTCAACTTTACTTGGACAGCGTTAGTTTCGAGGAGTTCAGTTCACTTCAGCATGTACATCGCCGAGCAACGTGTCTTCATCGTGAAGCATTATTATTGGACCCACTCGTTGGTGGGAAGCCAGGATGCATTCCAAGCGGAATTTCCGGATGTGCCATGTCCGGACCTCAGCACAGTCAGCCGCTTGGTCAAGAAGTTCGAACGACTTGCAAGTTTGCACAACCAAACACGTACGCGCCCGAAATTAGTATTAACGCCTCGCAATTTAGTCGAGGTTCGCGACGTGATAGATGCCGAACCGGGTACGTCTTTGTCAAAATTAAAACAACGCTGCGGGCGATAAAACTGTAGCACATGTGGTCATTTCGGCATACCGTTGTGCATGAGTTAAAAGGACCTGACTGCGCCGCGCGGGTTAAATACTGTAAATGGCTGTTGGGGGTTTTACAAAACCAAGAGCCAACATATTTGATAATGTCTTTTTCACGGACGAAGCGTAGTTCCACTTAGATTAGCACGTGAACTCTCACAATACCAGAGTGTGGACCATGAGTAATCCTCAAGAAATTATTCAACGGCCGTTACACTCGAAAAAGATAGGTGTGTGGTGCGCTGTTTCACAACGGCGCATTGTAGGCCCCATATTTTTTGATCGCACGGTAACGGCCCAATTCTATCAGGAGATAATAATGCAATGATTGCATTACTGGAAACCGATGGAAGAGACTGTTGGTTTCAACAGGACGGTGCCCAGGCTCACACTGCATCATCTCCATTTGAGATGTTGCAAGAGTTTTTCGGGCAAAAAGTAATAACTCGTGGGTTATGGCCACCTCGTTCTCCCGACCTAACACCCCCAGATTTCTTCCTCGGGGGGGCGTTGAAAGAAAAAATATGTAAAAGAAAACCGCGATCAATTCAGGAGCTCAAAGCGGCAATAGAACCCGAGATACGCGACGTATCGTCAGGTACCTTGAAAAAAGTATTTGACTCAATGAAGAGACGCGCGCGGGTGTTTGGCCGTCAAAGGAGGCCACTTTCAGTACCCTCAACCCAATGCAATATATGTGCATATACCCTCAACCCAATGCAATATATGTAAATACCCTCATATTTTTATACAATATACGAAAGTTTTCTTTTTGCACAATCAGGCAGTAGGAAGTATGCAGAGCTCAGGTCTGGCAATTCAACAATGCGAAGCAGTAAGAAGAAGCAGCTGCGTTTGTTCCTGCAGTGAACTGATGTGGGACGAGATTTCACTCAGAGCCCACATCGATTGGAGCCATTCACTCGAAAGGATTATAGGCTTCGAAGATCATGACAGTATTCGACGTCCAAAACGGGGTTCTCCAAACTCGCAAACGGGGTTCCAGACTCTTAACGTTATCTTGCACGGAGAGAAGGATTCGAGTATTGATTGCCGAGATATGTTAATCAAGACCCAGTGTAAAACATTTTCGGCTCGATTCGTATACTGGGTTGCCGCGATAAAAAACCGACCGCGATTGACTTTATTGCCAGAATTAAAACCTTGCTAATCAATAACATCTCGACTCGTCATTCAACATACGCGAATTGCGAAAATAAAAGCACGGGAGTTCTCGTCTTCGATTTAAGTAGTTTGCTAAATTCAAATAATTTTAAAGGCAATTGCGAGCCGGTAAATTTTACATATTCTGATATTTTAAATTTAAAATCAAACGAAGAGGACAGTTATGAATATTCTTCAGAAATTAGAAATATTTTGAACAATTTAAATTCATTGCGTGAGTGCACTTCCTGCACTCACAATATCAGGGGCACCGATTTTCGAGATGCATGCAATCGTGCAAATTGTACTATTAAATATTTTTTGGAACATTTTTCTTATCGGGCTGAATTGAAAACCATATTAAAAACATTCCTATTTACCAATTTAGATTTTAGCTTCTGCAACTGTACCGCGAACGGTCAGTTTCGTCAACAGACGTTTATACATGCATGCATCAAAATCTCCGTGCAAAGTTTCACAAGTAATATAAATAACATTACATACCACGTAATTACGTGAAGATTTCAATTCTATTTTAATTCCTTATTCACTGTTCGTTTAATAAGTCGGAATGGCTGAACGTCAGGAACCCATTACTACTGGAAAACCAGTAATGAATCGTGCCCAGCGTAGGATGTTTGATGTTTGATTATTTTCGGGAAAAAATCAGCGCATGCGGCTGCAAACACTATTGCCAAAATCGCGTCAAAGAAATTTAAAATAAATGTACCGCGCCGTGCCACGAGGAGATAAGCCGCCCCTCACCACGGTACATTATAAGAAGGGAAGTAAGAGCAGGCATTGTTCACATCGAAACAATCAGATGCAGGTATTAATGACAGTTCTCTTTTTTCAGGTTCTAGAGAGGCGTTTCGTATACGCAGCTGAGCTAAGTTATGTACAATGCATTGGTGCAATAAATAATATGAGGAGAGAGAGAGAGGGCGAGAGAGGAGGGATTAGCGCTTTAGCGTTTAGCATTTTGTAGTAAGATAGCGAAATAGCGAAGAAGTGTAATAGGATAAGGATAAGTGTAAGAGCGTCCGTAAGTTAAGTGATAAATTGTAAGAGTAGAAAAAAGAAGGAAGGCGGAGCGGAGGCAACTGTAACCCGAAAGGTACTCTTCTTATTTCTACACATATATATATCATATATCACAACATTTACATATTGTTAATATTGTTAATACTCAAAAGTACCCCTTTTACTACACAAGTTTATATTTGCCGATGCACTGTAGATTTGTTCTGGTAAAACGATTCAAAGTACTGATGTGTTCCGAAAGTTTAATCTTTAAATAATTTTATCTGTTCTCCGGATTTAAGTAATTTCTGCTAGAGAACAATAAATATTATTTAAACTTTTCAACTTTTGGTACACTTGAGTACTTAGAATCGTGTTACCAGAACAAATCTACAGTGCATCGAGTTTTTAGAGCACTATCGCTAACTTCGCGTTTTGGAGTACGATCCTAGTTACAACTTTAGTTCCTCTAGTTATCTGTGGAACAAATGGAGCAGTGGTACTTACCACGTTTTACAAGAGGGGAGTGCCCGGTGACTTACGGACGGGAGTGTACGTGCAAAATCCAGTCATTTATAAAATGTTCGTGTTGAAGACAAAATTTATGTTTTTCATGCTTTTACGATAAATATCATCTAAATAGTTGTACATCATATTTATCGCCATAATAGTGAGATATGCATAAATATATACATACAACATATATATAATATTTAGTTCTAGATTTTAGAATAATTTTAGAATTCAAAAATATATATATATATTATATATAAAAATATATATATAATACAATATATTATAACAAATGGGAAACGTAAAACCGCGTCGACATTTGAACCCCCCACTGTTAACTACCACGCTAGTATCATACTTACTCTGCAACGCCGCATCAAT
Source organism: Anoplius nigerrimus (assembly GCA_914767735.1). Lineage (NCBI taxonomy): Eukaryota > Metazoa > Arthropoda > Insecta > Hymenoptera > Pompilidae > Anoplius > Anoplius nigerrimus. Next base: position 10,627,612 of record OU612087.1, read on the forward strand.
GAAAACAGAGTAATTTTATAGTATCCAAAATGTACATTTTTAAACATCGTTTATTTGTAAAATAAATGTGTAAGTATCATTTAGGAAGCAATTTTAAACGCGTCTGCAAAATTTCAGCATGATCGAAAAATAGTGATTATTGACCTCGATTTTCTCAAAAATGAAGGATTTCGCCCCTTATGGCAGACCACGTGTCCAATATTTTCGGCTAAAAAAGGTCTGTCCAAAATTTGAACAAAATCGGTGACATACTTTTGTCGCGTGATGACTTAGCGAACGATCGCTCTAGTAAAAAAAATAAATTAATATTAGTGAACTGTCTGTGAAGACCCTCGCATGGAAACGCGCGGTGGGCACTCCAAGGGATAAGGATTTGTACGTATTGTTCTTTCATTTTTTACTTGTTTTTGATCATTTTCATACCTCTTGCTTCTAAAGAAGATACGTGTTTTTCTCATTGTTTCGCGTTGTATACTAGTGTTTTTGAAGTTTTTGATGTAATCATCTTTTCGTATTTGATCAATTTCCCTTTATAACAAGTAATACATTCCTTAAGCATACATTCAGCAGATCTTGGCATAATAAATTCACTACCGTTAAGCATTAATTCTAACTTTGCCACTTCTCAGTTTAATTAAAATTATAATTTTTCTCTCTCTAATGTCCTCTTCGGCGAGCTTACTGTAACTGTTCTCTGAAGAGGATCAAAACGTAGGAAGGTTAACTATTGAGCATTGAAAACAACGTAGTCCTTCTGACCGGAACAGAACCCTACAAATACCACATCAACACAACGTAATTAAGATGCACACGTGACACGTTTATTCAAACCGCAAAACAAACGCAATTTGTATGAAGATGGGAGAAGTAATCACACGGTACTGATGTTGTTCTAAATATTTTGTTTCTTTAAACCTGAAATGACGAGAAAGGAAGAAATGTTTTGTCGCGTTCTGTATTAATGGAAGGTCAGAATTGTAATTTATAATATATAATTTGTTGACTATCTGCGTACGCGTTGTGCGAGTGGAACTATTGATGATGAATGTACCTTTTGATTTTATTCGAATGAAATTGTTATTAATCGCAGTATATCTCCTTAAACTGCGGCGGTAAAATGTAAATCATTGATACCTTCAGCTCTCCATGGCAAAACACAAAAACGCGATAACCATGGGCCGTAAACAGCATAGATTATGAACAGGTAATACATTACATGTATACGAATAATTTACTTCGTAAATGGAAATGCACTTTAAGAATGAACATGAGATTTCAAATATTCCGGAGATATTAACAGTTTGTCAAATCTCAGGAGCAGTGGTTTGTAAAATCTGCTATTGCAGACATTTCATATCTCATGTGGACGCTGTTCTGATATTCAATCATTTCCAACGCTTGTAGGTGCATTCTCGGACGGTGACTTTCTTTTTGTCATATTTGACTCGCACCAAAATTAAATAAATGGTCCTATTCAACGCTGTTTTTTGTCAATGCAGTGAATTGAACCACAGGTTCATACTGGCATTGATGTTCTTTAATATAGATTTTTCATCCACGTGTTTATCAGGTATAATTTGCATTGCAGTTTAAATAAGATATAGAGGACTTGATGACATTCAATTATTTGCAAATATAATGTTTGATGATCAAAAATAAGGAACCAAAAGTGTTGTTCACGACGTAAATAGTGAGCAAGTTATATTTCTTCAAAAGAGCTGATACTTTGTCTGATTTCCTCATTCCTTTTCATCTTAGTGTTTTCAGTTTGGTAAACCCCAAACGTTTGCCTTAAATTAGACGGTTGAATAAGTGATTGGGGTATATACTAACTAACGTCTGGGAAATGTACAACTGAAAACCAATTACATCTCCTGTGTTTCTAATAAAATATCTTTATTGTACCAATTTGTAACGATTGCATTCATTTTGCGGATTGAATAGACATGTATGGAAGCTATTACACGTTTATTAAGAATTTCATCTATTTGGGCATTAGAGCACCTGATAGGTGTTAGTACCGGTAAGTAAGTATCTTTTGACTGTCGTTAAGATATCTAAATATATTAAATGCCACAGTTACATTGCGGTTGTTTGCTTTCTTGATGAGAACGATCAAAATAGTCGGGGAATGAGTGGTGTTGCGTTACAATGCGAAGGGATTAGGACGTATGCGCCATTAGAATGCTATAGGTAGTAAAAATATAAATCTGCAGATTGTGTTCTAAATAGTGTAAAAGAGGTCTAAGCCCTCCGAGAAAATCGAGGAAAAATCTGCAATCAATGAATAATAACAGCCATTGCCGAGTGTACGTATGCATATATATGTATGTATGTATGCATTAATGTGTATAATAGGGTTGCAAACAACCAGTTGTTGTTTGCAACCCTATTGCAAATTACAATATGGCATTAAACTTTAGTAATATACAAAACAGTGACCGCACTGTTTTTTTCAGTCAATTTATCATTAGTTTGGCACATTTATATGTACACGTTATAAAGTTCTAACCAGACATAACAACACACTGGTCAAACGTATTGATCAGAGAAACTTCTTGCTACATTGTCGACCAGTCTCATAGCTCCCTAACCATATTCTTGTTACGTACGAGCTGCGGGCAATCACATCTACTCTCGCACTCGTTCGTCTGTGAGCATGGTTGCCCCCCACCCTTCCGTTCGCGGCGAGCTCACTGCTGTGACGTCACGGGCCTCCGCTCACAGACAGAGACCCAAGACTTGCAATGTGACGTCACATTCCCCGAAAAGTGCCCCCACCGATCTAGTTCTACCACGATAAAGGGGAGCCCAAAACTTACTACGGTGTTCACTCTTGTAAAGACTGCCACGCTAAAAGTATGCTAAATCGCACATCGCCGTCCGTTGTACTGGTCGAAATTTTGTAAGACTTTGAACCCGCATTTCTCAGTGCGTCAAAACCGAGAGCAAGGGTCTGGCGTTACCCACTGTAAAAGAACGCGAACATTCGAAAGACATTACTCTTACTACCTCGCTGTGCGACGGCTACGGAGTTTAGGCTTCTTACGTTTCTACCAAAGACTATTTAACTTTTGTAAAGACTATTTTTCCTTTTGTACTATTTTTATGAAAGAATATATTAAATTTAGTTAACATGTGTCCACATTGCTCAGCCTCCTCGAACTCTGGACCTACACCGTTAACAGCCCACAGGAATACCAGTCGTGCCAGCGACGATATACCGTTGCGCATCCAATAGCGCCGTACTATTCGCATTGCGAGAGAACTTTACCTCAAAATAAATTTAGAAATCGTTATAAACGGTCTAATCTCAATACGAAATGTTTAATCCGCTGCTTTTTGAATCATGTAAATATCAGTTTTAGTTTGGTTTTTATGAGCCTTTTCCGAAACCCTTGTAAATTGTATGAAATTCAACCGGGTATCTTCGCCTAGGCACCTCTGTTCCGGCCGGCACTAAAAGGGTTAAATTCTGGCCAATTTGATCAAGTAGTCTCGACAGACAATATAGACAATAGGATTAATAAGGAATAGATGACGTGTTCCAAAAATCGTTTCGTCCAGGATCCACTGACGGAACCATCAGTAGGGCTTATGAAAAACTGACCAATGTGGCGTTCATGTCAGAACTGCTAAGCAGTTCGGCCTCACGATTCTCTGCTTTCACAATGGCTTGGGAATGCACCGCAAAAGAGCGGAAAAAGGAGAATCTAATTGCTAGGATCATCCGCGAGGACAAGCGACTAACGGCATCAGAGGGAGAAGCCTCCTTGTTGGCGTTAATGTTAAAAAGTTGTACGCTGGAGGTCCGGAGGTCGGACCGCGAATATGGCCGAAAGTGTTCAAGATGTAGCTGGCCGCCGCAGCAGCGCGCGTGGAGCCTCAAAATGTTGAAGATCCAAAAGCCGCTGAGGTAACGGCCGGCGGTGATTCTCAAAATGATCGGACAATTACACGTAATGCTACATCGTCCGCTGTTTCTTCGCAGCGCCACTGGATCCATTCCGTTCACTAACGTTCGGCGTCGGGCCCAAATTAATATTATACGCCAGGGTTGGCGAACCTTTTTTGATGTCCGTGCCACAAAGTCATAAAAATTATTTTTTAAATATAGAACGTGCCACAATAAAATTTCATTCGAAATGTTAGCGTGGTGAAACTATACGTAAGTATAATTAAATAAACAAATAAAAGCAATTCTTCTTTAAACAATTTTTTATTCATCAATGTTTTACAAAAAGCAATATGATAGAAACAAAATTCACGTTAAAAACGATTGTTTTTAATGTGATTTTTATTTTTGTGCGTGCCATCAACATTTTCAAACGTGCCACTTGTGGCACGCGTGCCATTGGTTCGCCATCCCTGTTATACGCGAAAGCCGGGCTATTAGCCAGCAATCGCGTGTTTGGGTTGACGTTCGCAACGACAAGCGCTATATCATTATGCTAGAGGACAATCAAATGAGCTGTGGAACAGTTGAGTATATCAAAGCTGTCGTGGCGAATTGTAGATTGGAACTGACGAAGTCGTCCGAATTTTTGATTGAGCCGCGGTAAATTTACATTAATAATGAGAGATGTTACGATCCAAACGCTCTGGGATTGCCATATAACGACATGTGCATGATGGGTGTAATAGATGACCCAGCTCGAATTAGAGTAAGAAGTTTATGTGTGGCTGAACGACTCAACAGAGCCGACGTAAGTACGGTGATAATTAACACGTTTGAGTATAAACCGAGAACTGAAGACAGAGGGCAAGAAGAGTAACATGAATGTACAATACTGGGCGGCAATCGGTTCGTTGTTATTTGTTGCAAGAGTTCCTCGCCCTGATATTGAATACGCAGTGAACCAGACTAGTCAATATCTGGAAAACTATGGACCAGGTCATTGACAAGCCGTTAAAGGGAACTATTGTTTACCGAATAACTTATGGAAGCAGTGGGAGTAATAGGCTCCACGGATTATGCTGTATGTACAGATACGCATAGATCCACGAGTGGTTTTGCCTTCTTGGTAAACGGTAGCGCTATTTCGTGGTTACGTTAAAAACAGCGTGTTGTTGCGCTATCCATAACAGAGGACTGAATACATTGCGATGGCCTTTAGGACAAAAGATGCAATTTGGATGCAACAACTTATGTGTGAAATAGGTTTCAAGTGTGACGCGATTCCTATGCATGTAGACAATCAATCTGCGATTAGGCTTGCGAGGAATCCAGAGTACCACAAGACGACCAAACACGTTGACGTCAGTTATTATTATATACGCGATAGTTTTGAGCGCCGTCAGACTGACATAAGTCTGTGTGTGCAAGTGTGTTATTTTTTTGTCGTGTTCCTGTTTCTTTTCCCGTTTCCTTAATGTCTGTGCCCAAATAAATAAACTCTTTAATTATACGTGGGTGGGGCGTTTTCTTAGGGAATAACCTGAAATCCTACACATGGGTGGGGTGGATTTACAGGATAGTTACTTATCTTCTTTTCCTCTTATGAGAAAATATGTAAAAAGTTAAAAAAAAAATATTTTTTCTACTTGGCGGATGTTACGCTTCTTAATTCTTATGTTTTATTCTGTAAGAAAATGGATATAGCAAAAAGTAAGAAACTTTCCTTTTCGAAGTTTCGATTAGATGTAGCACAGCAACTATTACAAGCTGTATATATTCCCAATTATAAAAAATGCGGAACACGATGTCTGTTGGAAGCACACCCGATCGTTTAGAGCAGCGGTCGGGGAACTTTTTTAATCATTACCCCAAAATATTTTTATGTAAGTTGATATTACCCCATGGCGAAGAGCAAAACAAAAAACGAAATCGTCTCTTTTTAGCATTTTTCATATTATAGCCCCCATGATAATTTTGAAAAGAAAACAATAACTAAAAATTTACTTTTTACTCACAAGAGTTTCATTTTTACCCCCAAAAATTTCATTTTTACCCCATTTGGGGTAATGTACCCCGGTTCCCCGACCGCTGGTTTAGAGGCAAAGCAATGGGAACATTTCCCGAGAAATATGCCACCCACAAATGCCAAAAAGAATCCACAGCGAGGGTGTAGAGTGTGTACCAAACACAAAAAAGGAAGTCAAACTATATGGGAATGTAAGAAATACCTTGTGCCATTAAATGTTGCAGACTGTTTCGAGAGATACTACAAGTTGCATGATTATTATTAAATAAATTTAATATTCTACTTGCATAATTTTATGATCAATCGATCCTCTACATTCCCTTCAAAAAACTATAAAAAGTCCTCGGCCGAAAATAAATTAGTTTTGAAAATATAAATCTTTTTCCTTTTTCTCTGATGTACGAACACTGACGCCTCCCACCGAGTTACACTGAACCGTTCTGGTATAAGCGTCGGTGAATTGTTTGCCAGCGCAAATGGTTACGATAAGCCAAATTAAAATAGCTTCAACAACATAAAATCAATGAAAAAATGTAATTTTTAATTTACTTGCAATTATTTTTTAGATCGGAGCGACTGACATGCGAATATCGCGTCGTCCGTATTAATTTCTTCCGGGCGCGCGCCACAGTCAAAGGGTTAATTAGGTCGCGTAACGCAGAGGCTGACCCGCGTGGTACCGGTGACAAGTTCAGTAGCAGATGACTATCTGCGCAATATGATGACTCGTTTGTTATCATGCGTCTTATTTGGCAAATCCACGCCTCTGCGTAATTTTCGTCTGTCACTTCGAGAGTATCGATGGTGGCTAATGCTTCGCCCTTTAGAAAAGCGCGCAAGTAGTGCAACTTGTCGACACCGGTCAATTCCGTTTTACGGATAAATTATTGCCGCGAATGAATTTTGGAAAGACAACCAACAATTCCAATCTACCGTCAATCACCGGGATATTAATTTCTGGTAATTTAATTGACAAGTGACTCGATACTGTAATCGGTGACGCGATATTTTAGCGACTGGCTGTTGACGGTGGAGGCGACTTTATAAAGTCTTGTGCCATCGCAAGCAAATCATAATAGCACTCCGTCAATTCCGTGCGAATCGATTCGTGATCATATTCCGGATCTAGTAGTTCAAGATCTGTTTGAATGTTGTCAAATGCCAATATTGTTTCAGAGATTTTATAGACGCGAACGCGTAATCGAAAAAGTTCGGGATCCGAAGAGAATTCTTTGAGAAAGCGTTTGAAAAGCGTGAGTTGTGCGTTAACATTGCCACGTTATGAGCCAAGACAGAAATCTGCTTTTTGACTTGTGCGAACGGCATTTTGGGAGACAGATGCGTTGTAAACAAGTGCTAGAGGAAGAAGTGGGAGATTTACGAATTGTAATTTGAACGAGCTCACCGGGACGTCGATTGCTTCGAATACTGCAGTAGTTCCGAAAATGAGCCTGAATGGTTGTCCTTTGTTGGATATTCACAATGGTGTGCCTTGCAATGCCATTCGCCCGGAATGCTGGACCAATATCCCGAAGATTTTCCACAGTCGATATTCTTCGTTGGTTGTAAACTACAAATCAAAACACGGCGTCAGAGTCGATGAAGCAGGTTCGATGGTGTAGTCACACTGATTATCCTGTACAGTGTGGTCTCCGTATTCTGATAGTTCATTTTGAAATTAGTTAATCGCCTTGAAAAATACTTGTTTTCACGCGATGCTTGTGTTCTGGACGACAAATTGTTCTAATCCGGTTCGAATGATTATATGTCGAGGGCGATTAATTGCACTGACGAATCATTCACTCTGCGCTCAGCCAACTTAATATTGAGGATGATGAGATATAAGACACGAAATTATTCGTCTGAAATCGCGCGCTTGACGTAGGCCGACACCTTTATACATTACGTCTGTTGCGTCGCGCAACGAGACCTTACGACACACACACACACACATACAAGAACGCAGCGACGTGAGCATTTGGCGCGAATATAACATCTTCCCGTTGCCATGCAGGACCTCGTGCATGGCAGCGCCTGTCAATTTTCTAGATTAAGGAATTGGCGGGATAAAGCGCGTTTTTCGTTGCCGAGGGTGAGCGAGCGGGTAGCAACGAATCTCAATTGTTTATACATCTTAACCGCGTTGCTGCCGCTCCGCTGTCAGTCGTCGTCCAACGTGCATCGATACAACATAGAAATTTACAAGTATACACCAAAAAGGGGACTACACACATTTACACGACACCTACGTACACTACACCTCCTAGTTTATCCCTTATACGTTCTTTATATTGTTTCTTTACGTATTTCTTTGCATTGTATAATCATAGTTTAGCCCTTATTCGTTCGTTATATTGGTTCTTTATATATTTCCTGGTATTATATAATTATAGTTTATCCTTGTTTCTTGTTTATAGTTAAATATATCGACATAACTATCTTTGTCTCCCCGCATAAACTCACTTCCCCCTAACTACCAAAAATCTACAACAAACTATTCGTGGACGCGTAAAAACGGCCGCTAAGTTCCGCTTACGACGGAACAATGTCTATAAAGAAAAATAAATATGGCTCCCTCTGCCCTATGCCTTTAACCCGGGCGAACTCGCGCCTTGACCGTCACGCGAGAACTCGCGTGCGTTATTTTGTGCCGCACCTACTTTAATGTACTTTTTAGCAGCATTTGCTTCGTTTATGTAGCATATTCTTTTATTGCATACAAAGGGCATAGCCGGGTAAGACAGTGAAATGTGCCCCAAAACCGATCGAAATTCTGAATGGGCCATTCGATAGCTTATGAAAAAAGAAACATTTTTGTGAATTTTCAACTTTGTATCTCGTCCGTGGGGGGCGGGGGGGTGTAAAATGTACTGTCCGCTTCTCCCACCATTTTCTCGGAATCCAGTGCATAAAAAAATTCGAAAAAAATCAGAGCCATATCTAGCAAAGGCGCGCACATTCCAGATTTTTTTCAGATTTTTACATAAAAAATCCTTTTGGTAAAAAAATAAAAACCGAAAAGTCAATCAGAAAAACATTTATTTGATACCGAAGGAGGTCCGGATCAGTGATGCCGCTTTTTTCTGTAATGTAATATTACAATCAACATCTCTCTGATTTTTTTTATAATTTTTGCTCACCGGCAACAGCGTCGGAAAAATAAAAAACCCGTTTTTTCGTCAGTTTTTGGGTGTCAGAACAACGTATGAGGTAAACTTTGGTTCAATTTTTGTCACGTGTCAACCTCGGTTCGCGTGCAAAAAACTTCCCTCAAAGAAGTATCAACCGCCCACCGGTATGGCTGCTACCGGCGTGGTGGGGGACAGATCCTCTATGAGCACTTTTGCTCTAGAGCTGCAGTCAGCCTTGGAGGGGTCTCAGGCGGGGACCGCAGGGTTCGGACCGGGGGGCGTCCCTCCGAAGACTTACCCAAGGTCTGCCGAGACGAAGAGGAGAAGGAGGGAGGCGGAGTTGGCGGCGGCCGGGCGTCCCGACGGGATGAGCCTGGATGTTCACGTCTTTGCCAAAGACAATGGCGTCCACGCGCGGGAGGAGAAGTCAGTAATCCCCACGGCGGACGAGACTCTCTTCGTAACAGCACTGGAGGCGCCTGTGGAGAAGAGTACCCGTGAACCGTTCTTCACGGGTGACGTCTCCAAGATGTTCGAGACCCTGTACGATAGCAACAGGGTGATGCAGGAGCCAGAGACGTTGGAGTTCCAGCGTGGCATGATGTGGGCGGCCCTCGCCTCGGCCGGCCCACCGCCTCCCTCGTGGATCAACAGAAGGGATCCGACTGTCTACGAGGTCCGAGAAGAGGCATACATCCCGGAGGCGAGGATCCGGGATGTCGTCACACAGCGTACCTTCACCAACACGACGCTTGTGAAGTGAACCCAGACGAAATGTTAGAGAACATAGTAACATGCAGTAACAAATATTTTGCAAAGATGCGGAAAGGGTACGGGCGGAAACGCGACTGTAGGGACACCAATATCGCCGAACTCGCAGCCCTTATTGGCCTTTTGTATATGGGTGGGTTGAAGAAGGCGCAACACCTGAACGTCAAGGAACTGTCGAGCACCGACGGAACTGCACCAGAGTGTTTTCGAGCAACGATGAGCAAGGAGAGATTCTTGCAATTATTGCGAATGGTGCGCTTTGACAATACTGATACCCGTGTTGAAAGAAAAGCAATAGACAATTTAGCACCAATTCGCAAAGTGTATAGTGATTTTGTGCGAAAGTGCAAGGCCTGCTACGAAGTTGGCGAGTATATCACCATTGACGAAATGTTGGAGGCGTTTCGCGGAAGGTACAAGTTTAGGCAATATATTGCCAACAAACCCAACAAACAAAATATTTATTGCGGTAAGCAACCCGACGGACCATACAAATTAGACAATGCTGCGAAGTGCGGTCGTCAAACGACTAGCGCAGCCAATATTGAATAGTGCACGGAATATAACAGTTAATAATTATTTTACTTCTTTGCCGCTCGCGGCAGATCTTTTGCAACAACGCACCACACTAGTGGGCACTTTGCGGAAAAATAAAAGGGAAATACCACCAGAAATTTTGGATGTAAGCAAACGCGATCCCCGAAGTAGCAAATTTGTTTTTTTAGACGACACGGTCGTGGTATCCGTATAAACCAAACAAAAAAAATAAGCATGTTTTATTATATTCTACGAAGCATTCTTCAAATAAAAACGACGAAAGTACGGGTATCGCACAAAAGCCGGAAATAATTACATTTTATAACAAAACAAAGGGCGGTGTCGATGTTGTCGATCAAATGAAGGCGTCTTATTCAGTCGCTAGGATTAGTTGCCGATGGCCATTAACGATTTTTTATTCGTTATTGAATATTGGGGGGATTAATAGTCAAATAATTTTCACATCAAATACCGGGCAAGCGGAAGATAGAAGGATATTTTTAAAAAAATTAGCTCTTGATTTGATGAAAAATCATTTAGTCGCTAGAATGCAAATTCCAAATATGCCGTGGGAACTGAAGACAGCAATGATGCGTATTGCGGGAGTGGAGAGCGAGAAAGAAAATGACTCTGCAGCAGTACCACCAGGGATGTGTTATTGTTGTCCACGGAAGAAGCGTAGGAAGACGAAAAAGCAATGTGCAATTTGTCGGAAGCCGATTTGTCCCAGCCACACGACTTACACATGTGAGCCATGTGCACATAATGAAGATGTGTGATATTTACTTTTTTTTCTACATTTTTTGTTGTTATTTCTCCATTATTGTGTACGTATTTATTGAATTATTTGTATTACTTCATTACTCGTACTACTTCAACGTTGGTATGCGAGCAATCCCGACCTGCACATTATATTTTTTGTGTATCTTCCACTATGATTTGCTAGTGATATTTTACATTAGGTTCTAGTCGATTTTCATATTATTTATAATGCGTTGCAATAGTTTGTATGTGATATTTTACATTATGTTGCGTTGAATTCTTGTATTCAGTATTGTTCTCTGTTTTCGTACTGGTACTCGTTTTTTCAATATACATTATTCTTTATTTAGTGTAGTTATTTACGTCTGTAACAACCTACCGGTTCCTTTATCACCTGCATTGTCCTACAATCCGTTTCATCGTTCTCCACCACAGGGGTATACACATTACGTACATACATGAGCCCTGCAATCAGGTAATATTGATTGAGCAGTACATTATGTACAAACCTTCAATACATTTTGTTGGCTCTCTGTTTTGAATGAGTTCAAAGATAGTTACATTATCCTAAATTCAGACTATTTACGTATGTCTGTGAAGTCTGGTTAGGTATTGAAAGTATCGTGGGTCTTGAATATGGTAGTAAACCGAAATTTGAATGAGTTTGTTGAGGATTACAGCATTTGTTTTCACAGTTTAGTTTTGCCGATTATATCGATCGCGTGCAAAGATTATCTTTTAGGACAATATGGTCATAAACGGCTCAATGCTTTCAAGACAATATTGAGGTTTCCGAGACAAGATTTCAAGAGTACACGTAACATTCGGAACAATACAGATTTTGCCATCGTCGTTCACGGTAGTACCTCGAGAAATGTCGTCCCCCGATTATAATAAATAAATAATTACGTTAATAATAGGTTCAGATGATAGTGGAGATTATAAAACTCAGCGAGCCGGAACGCCAGTCTGCAATCTTTTCTATTTATTGAGATATCTTAAATTCTTTCTCGGCGCGGCACAAAATATCATAGCGCGAGTTCTCGCGGGTTAAAGGGTACACAACACGTGTCTCTAATAGTCTCTAATAATTTTTCACCGAAATCCATTCCGATCAGAGGAACTACTTCGCAACGCGTGGTTACTAATAATATCTTTATTGACTAACACTGAAGGTGAAATATATAATATGAATGTATAATACCTTGAATGGGACTAACCTAGGGCCTCGGCACTTCCCTCCAAAACGTGAACTTTGTGTAGTTCTAAAAATCGTGGAAAACGTCGGGTGGCGCCACAGTAGCTGCATCCTACCTTCTTCGAGAGGGGTGCCCAGGGGAGCGCAGGTGTGCCAGTCGCTGACAGTCACTAGTTGCACATGGACGCGGTTATAGTTGCTACCTAAGAATCAGAGTTTATTTCGTTGCGTGAAAGTTTGTATTTTCTGAAATCGTGTAGTGTTGTACAACTGTGGATATTTCATCATTGTGTCGTGCGAAAAATCAATTGTACAAGTAAGTATTCAAAAATTATAAGGAACTGTAATGAACCGTTGTAGTAAACAAATTTTAAATTGCATATAAAGAACAATACTAAAATTCGCATCTCATGTGATTTTAATTGCAGCATGAAGGTTGAATGCTGTGTGCAAGGGTGCAGATCACATAGATCTATGCCACGCCACATATTCCCTAAAAATAACGAACGTTTTGTGTTGTGGAAACGAGCAGTTTTCTCGGAGAAAATCGCAAATCTGAACGACACAGAACTTCGTAAGAGATTTGTGTGCTACAAGCATTTTAAAGAAGATGACATCGTGGGAAACAAACGTAGGCGGTTGAAGGATGATGCTGTACCATCTATAGCATTATCATATGATGGAGAAAACACTGGTGTCAGCATTCCTGACATAAATGGCGAAGTTAGTCACTCTTAACATATATCAACATGGTCGTTAATACCTCTAAAATTTAATGCAAGTGTAATCTGTTTTCTATTACACTTTCAGGTATCAGAAAATGTGGAGCCATCTTGTCCGTTAGAAGTGCAAGATGGAAGCACATCTAATGATACATGAAGTGTTGCAAGGAACTCCTTCAAATATTAAACTTTCAGGTAAGTGACTGTCGTAGTAATCGTCAACCCGTTACGGTACATTGCATGGATATGCCGACCGTTAGTCTACGTGGACAATGGAAGGTCGATCGGAAAATCCTTTCGCATAGATATGCCGACCGTTAATTATCCGTGGACAGTAAAAGGTTGATCGTAAAATCCTTTTGTATGGATATGCCGACCGTTAGTTCTACGTGGACAGTCAAAGGTCAATTGTAAAACTCAGCGAAAATCCGATGTAACTTACCGTAACAGGTATGACCACTTTACTTTAATGTATAGCAAAAGGATAATAATGCAAAGATTGACTTGGCCATTTGCAGGTACAGTAAAAGTCCGCTATATGTCCGCTTAAGTTTGTATCCGCTATAAGTCTTGTTTCGGCTACAAACATAATGTGCATCCGGTAACCATACGGAGAATTAAAAAACAAGCGGACCACATTAAAATCTTTGCCACAAAGGGCAAGGAGCAACGACTTGTACGAAGAGTTCGATTACCGATGTATAAAGAGTTGGAGGATAAATTATTTACATGGTTTGCAGAACGGAGAGCTCTGGGTGATATTATAACAGATTCTATACTGATGGAAAAAGCGATTCAAATAAAAAAAAACATGCCATGTTGCTCATCGTGCAAAGCCAGCTCAAAATGGGTTAACAATTTCAAACGTCGACACGACATTCGTTTTGTGAAAGCACATGGAGAAAAAGCGTCTGCAGATGAAGATGGTGCTACACAGTTTATACAAAAATTTACATTGATGATTCAGGAAGAGAATATAAATGCTGTGAATATATATAATATGAACGAGACCGGTTTACTGTGGAAGGCGATGCCAACAAAAACTCTGACAACAGAAAATGTGTTAAGTGGGCACAAACTGCGAAAAGATCGCGTCACCATGGGGTTGTGTGCAAATGCCACTGGTACACACAAAATAATGCCTCTTATTATACATAAATACAAAAATCCACGGACATTAAAACATTCCCTACATAGATTTCAAGTTATATTTCGATCACAGAAAAATGCCTGGATGGATAAGCATTTATTCATTGATTGGTACGAAAACCATTTTAAGCCAAGTGTTCGCGCTTTCCAATTAAATAAAGGCATCTGTGGAAAAGTGATTTTGCTCCTAGATAATTGTTCGGCGCATAAAGTAGCAGATGAGTTATTAGACCGTGACCATTTTAAAATTGTATATTTACCACCAAATACAACATCATTAATCCAGCCCATAGACCAGGGAGTAGTGAAAAAAATTAAAAGATTTTACAGAAAACATAGGGTTCGGGCCGTTCTAACATATGAATCGGGAGTAAACGAATTTTATAAACAGTATACAATAAAAGATTGTATAGATACAGTTACCCAAGCGTGGAGCGAAATAACAGAAGAAAATATAAAAAATTCTTGGAATAAAATAATGGCGGGGCATTCAATTGCACCAGACCTTAACGACGACGATTTAGAAACACTCATGTCGTCAATTACTGGAAATTAAATTTCCAGACAAGACGCCACAACCTTTCTCATTTCGTGCACAGAAGAGGAAAGGCGAAATGTTCATGCGGACAGTGGCGAACATTTATATGAACGAGATATGGAGACTTCGAGCGAGGAAAATGAATAAGACGATGGCGATTTAGATGCCGATTTAGTGGACAATGATAATGGAACTAAAATAAATGACAAGAGACTGAGTCGATTGGAAAAGATAAATCGAATTACGCAGCGCATGAACAATTATCTTGCAAAAGTCGCCAAATGCACCCAAGAAATAGAAAAACTGTCAAAGTGTACTTCGACATAATTTAAAATTTAATGTAATGTCAATTGTTATGTTGCGTGTTTGTTAGATAAATATGGTTTTGTTTGTTAATTCATTGTTCCTATGTATGTACATGTATGTATTTATGTATGTATGTTTGTATGTATCTATGTATGTATTGGGTCGGTACATAAGTCCGCGCAGTATTTGCTTGGGTTAGCAACAATGCGGCATGAATGAATTGTTTATCGTTATTCCGTGGTTTTAACTTAGTTTGGAGTTTGTGTGTTGTGAAATACAGGTTTTCTTGCTTGGGAACGCATTATTTGTATATATTTCAGGCGATTGAAGATTGAATGTCAAGTTCAGAAAAATGAGCAGTTCCGACACATTTTACTCTTCGAGTTTAACCAAGAATTAAATGGCGGTATATGTATATATTCTCACTGCCCTTCCATTCCTTCTCTTCCTCCATTACAACTCTCTGCTTTCTTAACCCCACCATCTCCTCCCACAGCTCTTTCATTATCCCTGTCACTATCATCTCTTCCACTGCCTCCCTCAATACCTTCTTCTAATCTGTTCCTCAGAATATCACCTGCCCCCTGCCTTTCCTTGTCACTCTTTGACAGCAACCTCTGCACTCATTTCCCTGGCTTAAGGGGGTCAGTACATGTAAGCCTTTCAAAATATCGATATTTTTTTGCATAAAATGTTAGTATAATGTCTTAACACATTGTTGACCGGTTATGAGTGAACTGGTGATGCGCTTTTCGAATTTCTAAAACAGCTCCTTTTAATAATTCACCCCTCAGGCTCTCCGGGCAACTGAGGGACTACACACGTCTTAGAAAAAATATCTCCGACATCCAATTGCGAAATAATAGCCGGTCTCATAACACAAATTCTCATTAAAATTGCCGGTCAACAATGTGTTAAGTATATGTCAGCAAATTTTCAAAACTTAATTTAAAGTATTTCTGATGTGATAACGTATAAACATAACCCTCCTATACTTTGCGTTCGGGCGTCGTCAGAAATACACTTGAACGGTCGACTTTGGCTACCTCTTCTCATTTGCAAATATTTCCAAACTGCAGAAACGCTTTCTAGTGTTTAATTATTCCTTTAGAAAATCATCCACAATAATAATAAAATACCCCAATCATCATCTCTTCTACACTCCAATCAACGATTATCACTCGCTGATGCGCTCGAGCGAAAATCTGAAACGTATTAACCTTTGCCGGGTGCATACAGGGTCCATACAAATCCAGTGTTTATAAAAAGTCTAACTTTGATAGTTGTCTTGAGTTTGTTCATTCTCTTATCTCTTGCTAGGGCAATGGAGGAAAAAGAAACTATGTTTTTCGCAAAGATGCCGTCGACAGTAGTCTCAAATCGATTGTGGAAGCGGCAAATGTGCAAACATATATACAATAATCATAAAATATGAATAGATCACATTCTTTATGTGTGAAATATAATGAAAACAAATAAATATTGCTCATACACCAGAAGTGCATTAATTATTTTATCAACTAAATAGTAATAATAATATTTTTTTAAATCGTTTTTAATTTAATAAATTAAACAATTAAAAAATAATTTAATAAATTAAAATAAAATAAATAATTTTAAATTATTTCATATGCTGAAAAAATAAAAATTAAATTGGAAAACTAAATTTCAATTACAACTACTGACAACTTCTTCGTATGCGTCCGAGCGGACCCTGTATCCACCTGCTGGGCAATTCGCCGTGCGAGGGTTGAACACAATGCGCCATTACATCCAGGATTTGCCAGCAGATACACTGCCTTTCTCTTTTTTGCTTTTCAGCCACCAACCGCCCAAAAAAAGTACCGATATTTAGTTAAGTTGAAACTTAACACAGACCTCGTTGCTCAGGCAAAAAAAGTATCATTTAGCGCTAAAACTTTTGAATTGTGTTTTCGTCTCTCACCAGTTTTCGCGTATCTTTAATTAATCCTTCGAGTGCTATGAGCGCACATATACGTCCAGCGAAGGCTATCGATATAGACTATGGACGCAAATACGCGCTTGGCAAAAATGATCAGTGTACTATGGTCAAATGTATATGTTCGGCAAGTGTTACTATTGTCCAACATTCTGTCTCTGCCTGCGACACTCGCAGAAACCACATACTTCGTCGGATTATGTGTTGATTACTTGTTTCGAGATTTATCATATGCAAATGAATTATTAATTGTCCTATTGTTTTTTCTTAAAATATCAATGTTTAAATGTTAATTTCTTAAAATATATATACACCTTTCCCTCCTATAACACGGTATCTCATAACACGGTTTCGCTATAACACGATTCGTAAATTGCGGGAACCCTCCTACAACACGACATCCTATAACACGGTTTCGCTATAAAACGATAAGAAAACTGCAAAAATCTTGTTACAACATTGTACTTCTACAGCCGCGGCGAGGTTTGCTGTCCTAAAGATACAATGTTGCGGAAATATTTATTTTTATATCAAAAAAAGAAAGAGCTGCACCCGGATTTAAGGTGTCTAAAGATCGTTTAACGCTCCTTTTGTGCAGTAATGCATCGGGGGACTTCATGGCAAAACCCATGCTAGTTTATAGATCTTTAAATCCTCGTGCACTTAAAGACGTAAATAAAAACACCTTGCCGGTATATTGGAAAGCAAATCCAAAAGCTTGGGTAACTAGAAATTTATTTAAAGATTGGTTTTCAAATTGTTTTGTGCCAAGCGTTGAACGTTATTTAAGGCAGAAAAATTTGAACTTCAAAGCGCTATTACTATTAGATAATGCTCCATGTCACCCACAAGATTTGAATCATTTATTCATGAAAATATTATTTTTTGGGTTTTTTTTTTTGCTTTGTGCTATACATACATTTATGTTTTTAATAAAAATTAAGTTGTTCATCTAGAAATAAAAAAAACAATTTGTTTTTAATAAGTTTTGGGAACGTAACCCCCCTTTTTGTACTAACTCTGGGTCTCATACAACACGGCATTTTCTAGGAACCTAACTACCGTGTTATAGGAGGGAAAGGTGTATTTGAAGCCTTTCCATGATTATATAATCCTTCTTATGATTTGTTTAATTTTCTGATTTTGAATATCCATATACATTATACTTATAAAATTACTTGGATTTCAAATTCTAGCACGTGAGTAAACAGTTATGTATTGAAAATAAAAATGTTTTCATTCAATGTGGAATAGACAACGGAATAGTAATTGGCTTGTATACTATATTATAATGTGTCATACACCGTCGACGAGATCCATACTGCGCAAAAAAGTATTCAGTCCCCGGCGATCGTTGACGCCAGCCACACGCCGTCCGTACGGACTGCATAGGCTACCAGTATTCAGCACTCAAAGGGTCAAACTAGTTATTGCTAATAAGTCGGCATAAGAGTATCATGTCGAGTTAGCTGAAACGTGTAAGGTGTAGTTTAGATCGGTCTGCCCGGCCGTGCAGACGAAAATTTCATGAAAATCAGCACGTATTTGATAAAGAAGGCGAAGATTTGTATGCTAGCAGTCGCAGTAAAAAATTGACGGATTCGACTAGCAATGACGTCGTCATTAGCCCACTCCATTGTTACACAGTAATTGAAATCCTAACGGTTTTTGGAACGTTTGCTAATTTGTTGCGTTGTCAATCATGCAAACAAGAAGTAACTTTCGCAGAGAGCGGTGATTGAGGCTTCGGCTTCAAAACTGTCCTGACGTGTACGTGTGGTCAAAGTGAAGTACAGTCAAGCCCATTGATAAGAAGTTAATATGAAATAAATAGACGAATCGTGTTCGTTATGAGGCTTCCGGGGACTGGAAAAGACGGCCTCAATGTTTTCTGTGGACTTAGGGATCTGTGCCAAGGGCTTGCGAACACATCGTATCAAAAAATTGTGGAACATTTGCACACGGAATCGGAATCGATGTTTGACACAATAACGAAGAAAGCTGTTGAACAAGAGCGGTAGATGAATAAAGAACCAGGAAGAAACGTGAGACATTTGAAAGTGTCCGGCGATGGTTCGTGGAACAAACGGGGTTTCACTTCACTATACGGATTAACAACGCTCATCGACCACTGTAGTGGTAAGGTGATTGACCTTGTCGTAAAAAGTGGATACTGTAACAAGTGTAGCAAAAATAAATAAGAACTCGACGACGACGAATTCTTAGAGTGGTTTGAAAATCATAAAAACACATGTTCGTCTGTTCGCAACGTGTCGATCAGCTGAGGCTGAGGCTAACGACCAGCAGTCAAAATATGTTGTGTTTACCCGTTTCCTGTTTCGTCTGCCGAACTATCTGTCTCCTTCTCTCTCTCTACTGTCTTTTTCTCCACTTTACTTGCGACTCTTCGCGCACTTTCGTCGCTATTGTTTCCCCCTCTCTTCCTACTTAAGCCTATTACCGGTGTTCCCGCTTTTTCGTTCCTCTCCCACTAATTAGATCCCAATGACATGTAATTTTGACTAATTTGACCAGTATAAATCTGACCTTTGTACAGAAAGTATACCGAAATAAAAGTGACTACAAAACTAAACTCAGCGCTTTTCCTGAGCCTCCCTTGGTTAACTCATCAGTGGACGCACCCACAATTGTTAGTGCATGTGCTACTGCATGAAAAGAGAAAAAGGTGGTTTGCTCATAGCACTGCTATGATTCGCCTGATCGGCAACAAAACATCATCAAATCACGAAGGTTCGTCCGAAAAAATGAGGGTTGAATCTGTAATTGAAATGCTTTTACGGTCTGAAGAAAAGCACGACGTAAAATACGTAAATTACATTGGCGATGGCGACTCAAAAACATTTGCGGGTATTTTAAGGATGAATCCGTATGGTGATGATTGCCCTATTATAAAAAACGAATGCGTGGGACATGTCGAAAAAAGAATGTGTACGCAACTCCAAAGTATAAAAAAAAAGACAAACTCGGCGGAAAAAATCAGCTGACAGAGGTCCTTAATAAGTAATTAAGCATTTCTTACGGCTATATGGAGGAATTTGAATTGCAACATTAGATCATTACTGCTCAATTGACGAATTTCCGAGGCACGATAATTGTCCACCAGGCGCCGACAGTTGGTGTAAATGGCGCCAAGCTGAAGCAACAAATGAATTGTCAACGTATAAGCATGGAGAGTTCGAGTGATTAACGAAACAATTAAAGAGCACATTCGGCCAATTTACGAAAGGCTAGAACAGCAAGCAAACTAAAAAAAATGAATGCAAACGAGATGTACGAAGAAGATCTACTATATGGCCCAGGAATAGCTGACTAGCCGAAAATTGCTGCAAGTAACCAATAATTCATAGCATCCGCATCGAAAATTTTAAACCGCTTTTTATTTTCTAGCATAAAACGTCTAATATGTTTTCCAACAAGAAAAAGAAAACACAAGAAAGTTTAGTTCATTTCAGACAAGTTACCCTTTTAGTTCACATGGCTTAACATATAATTAAGTCACGGGCACGTTGATTTAAATGTAACTGAAATTCACATATTTCTTTGTACGTTAAAAAATCCAACAATATCCGTATGTCCATTTCTCTACAAGATTATTATTATTGCAATTAAAAAATCTGTTTGTTTTTCAGCACAATGTTATAAAAGTAAATGAAATTACCATGGATTTAATTTAATATAACTTTTATTTCAATTTTATTTTTATTTTAATTTACCTATTCTCATTACCCAACATTTAAGTTTAATTTAATTTACTTATGGTTTCAAAAAACCCAAAATAAATTACAAAAGAGCAGATTTAATTTAAGTTCATTGCAACTAATTAATTGTAAGCAACAGTTATACCTGTACATATTGTACCAACAAAAGTTTCTACATCATTCACACAACATGTACGATTTAATAGCTGAAGATGACTCAAAAATAAAAGTAGTCGAAACGTACAAAATGAGGAACTTCTCACACGACCCTTCCAGCGCCGATAATCCCAGATATTTAAACAGCTTTCCTCCACTTTCTATTTTTGCGTTTCTTAAAAATTTGCGAGCAGGATTAAACAAAAACTATTCAATCGATCGGAACGATTCAAAGTGCATTCTTTCCAGCACCAAATTCTCTTTTAAATGAACCTACAATCAGGTAAAAAAAAAATTTTTCTTATTTTTTACAGCAGATTGAAGTCAAATTTTGTTCCAGGAAACTCACATTTTTCGTTTAAAACTGCATAAAATTTTAATTTCGCGTTTTGTTTCGCGTTTTTGAGGATCACATAGAAGAGGAACCGATTATATTATTACGGCCGTAAAGGCTAAAGATGTCAACGAACACTATTTCATCAATAAATTAGAAGAGCGCTGTTAGACATAAGAACAAATGTTGTTGTTAGATACTGAGTCTTGGTCTGGACACGAAGGAGATCGGACGTGATCCAGTAATAAATGTCGTCTTGTGTCTTTTTATAAACTGAGCTATTCCTTAAGCGTTTTGGTATGCCGCGCCCACGTAACAATATTAACACAGCACTTTCAATTATTGATTTCGGACAAAAATTACGAGCTGCATCCTGCTCGCCAATTGACAACTGCGTCAATATAAGGACGGGACGATCTCTTAGGGAGCCCATAAATCCATCATTTTGTAATATTTGTTCACAAAAAAAAATTTTGGTGAGGTCTTTGATAGTACTATTAAATATGTCTAAATTTTCAGGAGAATTGCTCATTTCAATCCGTTCCAAAAAAATCGCGAAAAACAGCTCGATTTTGAGCGTTTACATATACTGACACCCTTAAACCCCCCCCCCCCCCAACTCACTTATCTCGCTATTCCTTTCCCAGCGTTTCTCTAAACACCTGTCACTCCACCGTCCCATCCTTCGCATCTCCTCCATTTTCTCCATCTTATCCATTCTATGCCTCTCTTCTTTGCCGACCCTCCGCCTATCCCAACCCCACCCCTTTCTATCTTTCCCGCCCACATGCCGCTTCCTACTCTCTCCTAACAACCACATTTCCAGTCAACCTGCCTTTCTCCCGTCCCATTTCTCACTCCTCCCACTCTCCCCACCGCCCGTTCCACTCTGACGCCTTTCCTTCTACCCTACTCTCTCCTCCTTTCCTCTACCCACGCCCCTCTCTCACACTCTCCTCGCACAGACCACACTTTCTCTCTTTTAGAATTCACTCACGTAAATTTGCACTCGGTCCAGAAACGGAGGCCCCAACTTCTGCATTATCTAATTTTAAACCAATTTTACGAACAAATCCTCACTTTCAAGCTACACAATAAAGAGTCAGTTCTTACAGAAATAATGAACGCCAATTCTAATCCAAGCTTCGGATAATCAACGATATTTTCAGAGATCAATCCGTTGAAAGACACAAAAGCTTTTTGCGCACATTGCATCGTCAACATTTTAGATAAACACTCATGCTGAGTAACCGTCGTGAAACTATAGAAACAATGGACGATACGTACCTTTCAGTCGATTCCGCTTACTGGCGCGTGACCTTCTAGTGTCCGTTGGCAGACCGTGTTTTGTTTACTTCGACGCCGGCGACGACCAACGAACGCCGATTCTAATTCAAGAGACGTATTCCAATGCATGCTACAAAATAATTGAATAAATGTATATCTTACAGTAAATCTGATTAATCGGATTATTTTGCATAATTCCCGGTAATTATATGCAATCACTATTATGATATAATACAGTGCAGTTTTGAGTTGTTACTAGTCGGAAGGATCGTTTGTCGTTGAACACTATGAGAGGCTGCATATAACTATATTTTATAATTTACAATTAAAAATCAATGGATGGTTATTTTAAGTCATGAATGCAGCCTGGACGAAATTTGAATAAGGGACTGACATGTTTTGTGAAATAAAAGCCCCAAGTAGAGAAAATAATTTTAGTAATAGAATATTAGACTATAATTGTAGGATAGGTTGGCTTTTGAACGACTAGAGGACAAGTTCAGTTTACCGGTGGACAGCCTGAAAAGTGCTCTTACTGTATAACCTGTATTGTTCAATTAAATAAATCCTACGTAATTATATTAATAATGACGTATAACGTAGCAATGGTTTAGGTGATGATGGAAGCCAAGCATCTGTGTAAATTAGATAAATTTGTAATGTTATGAACTTTTATCACATTTGACTTTACAAGTTGAGAATTATATAAACATGACGAGTAGTTTGATAAATATTCAATAATTTCTTACATTTACCGTACCATATTATTTATTGTATATATTAGACTGAATCTGGAAATAATATTATGAATAATAAACAACACAAGTACTTGATTACATATGCAGTTTCAAAAGCTTCCTTTGACAATAATTATTGCTTGTGGACGTTACTGTGTATTATATCCTAATTTGTGTACTATAGCCACGTAAATGGAACTTCACTGTTACAAATTTAATTACACTTTTGTATTCTTTTACTAATTTCTACTTAACGTTCAATGGGATAAACATTCGGATTTTGTAGTGAGGTATGTAACAAACGTGAACTTGCACAACAACTATTCCTTAACAATTTTGTTCATGTACTTGGAACGATCATTCTAGAATCAGAAACAGCTTAACAGCCGAAATTTTGAGGCAATATCTTTCTAATTCAGTTTCAAAATGTTTAAATATTTATTGCAACGGTTTAATGATGGAAAAATAAAACTCGAAGCTACTTCAGATCTTACAGAGAGTACAGAAACTAGAGAAAGTACAAAATGTACAGAAAGTACAGACGTATCACACGGCACACGGTTACATTTAAAATAGGTACTTACGGGATGCTTGTCGACGGCCAACTGACCTCAACCGCGAGTAACGCAACGCCACGCAACGCGGACAGTGTCGTGACAGAAGACAAGCGTTGCAATCGGCCGACAGGCATCCGCCAATGAGAAGACGTAGCCTCCCGCCAAATTCTTCCGCTTACCCAGAATACAGGCGTCGCCATCCACCGGGTCGCGAACTTTGTATAACACGGTGGAAAAATTTCGATCGTGTTCGTGCAACGTGCTAAAAGACGCTTGTATAACACGGGTTAACCCGCGAGAACTCGCGCTATGACATTTTGTGTCACGCCGAGAAAGAATCTAAGATATCTCAATAAATAGAAAAGATTGAAGACTGGTGTTCCGGCTCGCTGAGTTTTACAATGTCCACTATTATTTGAACCTGTTATTAACGTAATTATTTATTTATTATAATCTAGGGACGACATTTCTCGAGTTACTACCGTGAACGACGACGATCGCACGCACAGTCTGCTTCCCCCACCATACTCATTTTTCTTGCCGTTCTGCTGTTATTCTTCGCCTGCCTATCTAGCGCGTAAATGTGTGCGCAAATACATATGCGCGCGTATTTAGTGGTAGAGAAAAGCAGCGAGAAGAGTGGGGAGAGCAGCAAAGTCGGCGGGGTACCGCGTATACGCATTTTCATGCTTTGCAGGCTCTTCGCAAAACCCGAAAAACTTATATTTAAATAATTAATTTCACATATGTGTTCAGTCACGTTGTGTCTAAGGGTACAATACATTTGTATGTAGTAAGAGAATATGCTACATAAACGAAGCAAATGCTGCTAAAAAGTACATTAAAGTAAGTGTGACACAAAATGACGCACGCGAATTCTCGCGTGACGGTTCGAGGCGCGAGTTCTAGCGGATTAATGTTTTTCTGCGATGCATCGCCTTCGTCTTCTTACAGCTTCGCTGCGCCACGCACACACACACATTCACACTTTCATAATCGATCACTCACCGATCATTCATACATTCCATAGCTCTATTGTAAGGAGATACGAGCCGGTGGCGGCAATAGGGCACCTGATGACGTCAGCAGCGGCCGTCGCAGGGACCCACGTGCACGATAGTCTCTCGGATCGCGGGGAGCGGTGGAGAAGACGAGTAGCGCGATCGGCAATTGTTGGCCGGCGATCGTCTTTTGCTGTACAGGGTCTACCATTTAACGCGGAACGCTCGCTTGCCTGAAAACGCTAATTTAACAACAGCGCTAGACTCGATACGCGCGCCGCCGGGGATAGTGGCTGAAAGGATAACTTTTGTTGAGCACATGCTCACCCCGTCATTCTGACTTCGGTTTCATTCGGCGAAATTCGGACGAAATCGGGAAGGGGCAACTTTGTATGATATGTCAAACGCGATCGGAGAAGCGAAACACGAGATTTCGACGGCCACGCGTATTCTCGCCAGATCGCAACCAAATGTTCGCTCATGCTTCGAGCCCGAACCAGTCTTCCAAAATCGTTGAAGACCGATTTCGTTCAAAGGGCATAGCCGGGTAAGACAGTGAAATGTGCCCCAAAACCGATCGAAATTCTGAATGAGCCATTCGATAGTTTATGAAAAAAAAAACATTTTTGTGAATTTTCAACTTTGTATCTCGACCGTGGGGGCGGGGGGGTGTAAAATGTACTGTCCGCTTCTCCCACCATTTTCTCGGAATCTAGTGCATAAAAAAATTCGAAAAAAATCAGAATCATATCTAGCAATGGCGCGTATGTTCCAGATTTTTTTTCAGATTTTTACATAAAAAATTCTAATGGTAAAAAAATAAAAACCGAAAAGTCAATCAGAAAAACATTTATTTGATACCGAAGGAGGTCCGGATCAGTGATAGTAAGCACCCTCCTCTGTGGAGTTCCGTCTGGTGTTTAGCGTGGTAAGAATCCCGCATACTCTGGCCCCACCCTAATGGGGCCAGAAATCTTCGTGAAGATTCACCAGACGTTAAAAAAAAAAAAAAACGTCCGGATCAGTGATGCCGCTTTTTTCTGTAATGTAATATTACACTCAACATCTCTCTGATTTTTTTTATAATATTTGCTCACCGGCAACAGCGTCGGAAAAATAAAAAACCCGTTTTTTCGTCAGTTTTTGGTGTCAGAACAACGTATGAGGTAAACTTTGGTTCAATTTTTGTCACATGACTATTTCATGTAATGTTTAATGTTATTGATTACATTGCACAGTCGTAATAATGCAAGAAAACGAAATAAATGGAAGAAATCGATGTCGCAATGTAAGCCTTATGTTCGGAAAAATTGAAGATCAACCAAAGATCGTTGGTAGCGACACGCGTAAGGTGACAGTCTGTTTTGTCGAATCAAACTTTTTCTTTAGGTTCGAATCCTGTTAGCTGCCTTTTTTTTCATCGTTTTTGTGTCCTTTCTCTGTGCAGTAATATAAGAGATACCAACTAATACAACTATTGAATAATACAAAAATAGACATAATGCTACTAGGGGAAACCAAACTAAAAAATGTACATAAATTTAATTATAAAAATTATAATATCATCAGAAACGATAGAGTAGGCGCTATACACCCTGGTGGTGGTACAGCAATAATAATAAAAAAAATATACAATATAAGGTAATAAATAAAATTAAAGCTACAAACCTAAATGTAATTGTGTTGTGTATTGTAAGGAGGGGGCAAGGTGTAGGTAATTACGAATGACGAACAAGGGACCGAAAGGTATAAATTACTAATATATTTGTGACTGTGATGTACACGGCTCTGAGGCTCGCGCGGAAGTGCCCTCGCACCGCAACGCACCTGTACGAGCCCTTCGGTGCAAACGCACGCGGCCACGGTACGCTCGCACTCAGGCCTTGGAATTCGGCCCGCGTATATAACAAATTGAAACTACAGTAGTATCAATAAAACTAGGAAACAAGCACCTAATTATAGTATCTGCATATGCACCTAAAAGCAATATTCATAAAAACACGATTTAGAGTTAATTTTCCACAAACTAAATATAAGGAATACGAATAACTTCGTTATACTACTAGGAGACTTAAACGCCAAGCATACTGATTGGGTGAACAACAAATGCGACGATAAAGGCAAATACCTATATAATTGGATAATGAGAAATCAAGACAAATACAAAATCTCATTACACGCACCGGCAACTTTTACAGCAAAAACACATGAAACTACTATAGACATTGGACTGATAGACGACAGAATAAAACTGAAACCGTTTAAAGACGGCTACACAACAGAAACAAGGGATTGTGACAGCGACCACCTAGCCATCATTGCCGAAATAATAGGCATAGACAATGAAATGCTTAATATACCATCTGAATCATGTAAAAAATCCTTCAACTGGGGTCAAACAGATTGGTCAAAATTTAAAAATGAACTCAAAAAACAAAATAATTCACTAATTCCATCAGACAGAAACTTGACCAACGAGGAAATAGATAAATATTTGTCGGAAATAGAAACAAGTATAAAAAAGACAATAAATAAAACAGTACCAAAATTTCAACATACAGATTCGATAAGTAAATATGGACCGTTTATTTTGAAAGTGGTGTAAGTCCATTTTCTGTTGTTTCGAGTAAATTAAAGGTTAGCATATTAATCAATTAAAAAATATACATTAATTATATCAAGTCTGGCAATGTTTCTACGGATTTATCAATGTGTAATTTGATTATATAAATTTCTTTTAGGCGAATTTAACTGAAATAATGTATATTTACGGGTTGCAAATGGACTTACACCACTTTCATAATTAGTCAATTGTAAAGATCATTTTGTTTCAATTCTGAAAAAATAAATATCACTTCAAATATATATTATACTAATCCAATTTTGTTTATAAATAATAAGGAGAAATAAAATGGGACTAGTATTTTTTATTTTGAACGTTAATTAGTTTATATTATTTAAGTTTGCTATTAAGCTATTGTTTAGTTATTAAGGTAAAATAACTGCTTCAATGCTTATATTTTTCGTATGTAATTTGGTTTGGCATCGTTATACAAAGGTGTTTGGACAATTCTTTCAAAGTTTGATGGTCTTTCCCGACATGTAAGTGATAAATCTAATGTCTAAAATTCTGTATCCCCCATCGATATTTTATATACAGTAGCATACGGCGCACTTTTACAAAACCACATCCAAATATTTTTAACGAGTTTACTTTTTCTCCGTTAGTAATTTTTCTTACCCGTTTTTGAATTGCGATTTGTAGATTCTTTATTTTACATCAAATAAAACGAGAGAATTTCGTGTAAAATAACTGTATTATTCTGTCTACATTGTTTTATGACATCATAATAATCCTGTGGTGTGTACAAGATTCGTGAAATAAAGCACGTGTAACCAAATTACCCACCTATGTCTATGAAAATTGCACTTACACCACTTACACAATCAATGAATATGCAATTTCTTTAATCGATCAATTTTAAATTGAACAAAGTATTAGCATTTGTAAGATATTAAATGCTAACACGTTATAAATAAAGAGTTTACGCTAGATTGAATACAAATTACGTAATAACTCATTTTTGTTTAAAAGTGGACTTACACCACTTTCAAAATAAACGGTCCATATATTAAAAAACTGAAGAATAAAAAATCCTCAGGCCACGACGGCATTCCAAATCTCGTCGTTAAATCATTATCAACTGACTTAAGGGGTCTGGCCACCATGTGCGCTCGCCAGATGAGTACTATTCTTAAAAATTTCATAAACGCGAAAATATAGCACAAAGTATTTTTATTTTTTGTCACATACTAGAAAACGGTTTAGTGAACAAGTGAAAAAAATTTTGCGGTAAAAAAATAATAAATACCGACGTTTCGTTCATTTTGGTGAAGGTCCTCGGCACGAAACGCACGTGGGCTGTTCCATGACTACCTGCTTCATTTTGCATCTGAAAAAAAAAAATTAGCTTATTCCTAGATCGTATTGCAAGGGCGTAACGTAGGGAAATTTTTTTTTTACATTAGGGAAATTATGGTGAGCCGAAGAATTTATTTTCACGATTTTCACCGAAATTTCACGAGAAAAAACGTCATTAAAAAAAACTAATCAATTAATCCCAAAAATCCCACGTTACGCTTTAGATAATGTATCTAAAAGTACTGTGTTCAAAATTCAGAGCAATCGGACCGATAGTTTACGAGATTTACGCGGAACCGTTTCGAAAAGTATAGTTTCGAGATAATCGCAAAAGAAAGTAAAGGTGCGGTTATTCGGCTGACGGCGCGGTTTTTGTGAGTCTTACCTTCAATCAGCGATTCCTGGTCCATACATGTCCTCGTCGGCAGCTGTTTGAGCATCCTGGGCGTCTTTTTGCGAAGATCTACGTGCTTGGCGTGCTTCTTTCGTACTTTTTTGCGCTCGGACATTTGCTGTAGCGCAACGTTTCTCGTCGACTGCCCTACAGAAATCGTAGCAGCGATCTCCGATGCTTAGATCCATCAGTTTCATCATCAGCAAAATACTATTGTACCCATCGTTGAAAGTGCTGATAGCAATGTAACTGGCAATTTAGACGGTTTTCGCACCGCTGGAACTCGTTTTTGGAACCATTGACCAGATGGCGGAGTTGACGCTTTCGTTGGCGTTTTGCGTGAAGCCTCCTTCGCACCGTTCTAACAATTCATCTTAAGTGAGGTCCTCATGAATAGGTCGAATGGCATCTTGAACAATTCGAGGCAGAGGATTCTTGTATAGATATTCATCCAAAGTGCCAATCACTTTTGATATTTGCCAAGAGCACCACGAGTCTTCTCCCGGACGACAATTTTCATGCTGCGGGATTTCGTCGGTCGAGCTCTTGTGCTTGAATGTTGCCCAAATAGCTTTCTCCATTTCGTCTTTGGAGTTAGAGAACCTTCGAATAGCGAGACCGTAATATACTGTTAGCTCGTTAATTATGATAGTTTATCGGTTAGCTTTCCATTGCCAGCAAGACCTTTCTTTTCTTTTTTGATTTTACGAAGTCGTGTGCCCATCCTTTTCTGCATATGACCTATGCATTCTTTTTTCATCACTTTTTTTTCATATGGATTCGAGTAAACAATTCTACTAACCCATACAAACGACACAATAGGACAGCTGCACGTGCTGAACCGTGCGAGTTGCATACACTGATCGAGCCGCGCGGTCGACCGCTCGCAGCGGCTCGACCTTCCTACCGAGAAATACCTGTAACTTTAGCAATTTTACGATTTTCAGTACCAACTATGGATTAAATGATGCGTAACATTTCAAAGATTATTATAACGAAATAAAAAAAAAATGAAAAAAAAAATTACATGGTGGCCAGACCCCTTAATTAAAAAATACGTAATCCTATTTAATAACTTAATAAATAATTCATACTTTCCAGAAAACTGGAAAAAAGCAAAAGTCATAGCCCTGAAAAAGAAAAATAAAGATCATACAAAACCTACCAATTATAGACCTATCTGCTTACTCCCATGGATAAGCAAATTATTCGAAATAAAAATAAATAGCATCATAAATCACGCATGCATGGCAAAAAAAATATTCAAACCTCAACAGTTTGGTTTTAGATACAGACATTCAACAATACATGCAATTTCAATTCTGACCTCGGACATCATAAAATCATGAAAAAGCCTTTGACACCGTTTGGACTGACGTTGTAATATTTAAGTTAATTAAAAGAGAATTCCCGGAGCCACTGATAAAATTAATTAACAATATGATTATGAATAGAACATTTTTTGTTATCGATGAAAAAATAAGATCAAAAAAAGAATTCAAAGTAAAAAATGGTCTCCAACAAGGAACGGTCAATTCACCTATCCCATTTAATATTTTCATAGCGGATTTGTTATCTCTCTTCAACCTAAACGTAGATAACACAGCCAAAGCTCTGGCATTCGCAGACGACATAATATAAACATCATAGTTCTAATAACAAGATCACTAACATTGAGACTTCTTTACAATTGTTATTTTATAAAATCCAAGGATACTGCATAACATGGCGATTAAAGATTAATAATGATAAATGTGAAACAATACTATTCAAGTCCAGAATGAGGGATGCAATAAATAAAACTTCAAGAAAAAGGTTAAAAATATTTGCTGACAGACAAAAAACAATAGAAATAACAAATAAAAGGGTTGTAAAATACCTTGGTGTAGAACTGGATGATAGGCTAACATATAGGCAGCATATTGGAACTATAATAGACAAAGCAAGACGAGCGTTTGCTGCAAATAAAAAAATATTTTACAATAAATTCTTAGAAAATAGAGTAAAAATTCTATGCTATATAGCACTAATAAGATCGTTAATAGTATATGGATGCCCTATATGGTTTAAAATATCATCCTCCACAATGGAAACATTAAGGAATTTCGAACGAAAATGTCTACGAGCATGCCTTAATAGATATCGTACAGCAAGATCCGGGTATGTAGAAAACATAAGTAATAAAAATATCTATAACGAAGCGCAAATCCCCAGAATAGATACACATATAATTAACAGCATCAGGAACTATTACGCCAATATAAGTGCATTAAATGTAAACCCGTTAATGTGGGAATTGATAAAACCGAACAAAATACCAACTCTAAAACTATTAAAAAAAGACAATGTTACACCAGAATCTTTCCTATTATTAGATCATATTAAATTATTAGAAAATGAGGAAGGTATACCTATTTTCTATCACCTAAAAGGACCTCAAATATACAAAATAGAAAATTTAAACACTAACAATGAAAAGCAATATACAACAAAGCACGACACATCGATTCCCACACTAAAGGGTAAGCACGTTGCTAAAAGAAGGATTAAAGATTATTGGTGGTGGTCTAAATATGATGAGGGCAGAACACAGACATGAAAAGAAATTTATACATATATAAATATATATATAAACAAACATCGAGCTTAACAAGAAACAAAAAAAACTAAAACAATGTTTTGATAAATCTCTCTCAGCGATTATCTTTTCCTCTTCTTTTCTTCATGCTCTTATTTTATATCGCCATATCTATACTACAGCGATTTTCTTCACACCTTTGAGTCTACTTTTGTTTCTATTCAATCTATAGGACTGGATAGACACAGGAAGAGTCCGGACTCCCTCCTCTTGCCCTAAGTAAAAGGAAAATGAGCTGGTCTCCTCCTACGGAATAAATTGAGTCTAAAGATAAGCTGACAGAGAAAAATAAGAAAAATAAGAAGACAATAAAAAAAACCCAAATAAATAAGGATGTATCCATATGTTTCCTTAGTTCATAAGTTCTTTTATATATGGATCTAGACTTAAGGTTAGAGTAAGTTAATTTTTTAAGTCAAACAAAACAAAACAAAGAAAGGATGATTTTTTTCGTAGCCATTTTTTGCATCCACAAAAAAAAATATAGATTTCTGTATATATTATATACATATTAATTAATTACCAGAAGATGAGGCAAAGCCAAAGGATAAATGTTAAATACATAAAAAAAGATCACCCTTGAGATGCCTACTTTAGGCCAATATGTGGTTAGAATACAAAAATGTGAAACTTTGTTTATTAGGTTTAATCTGTACAAATATTGTAATATTGGCATTAATAAACATTATTATTATTATTATTAGTGTGTCAGTCTGATACGGTGGAGAAAACTTTTCGTTTGGGTTCGAATCCTGTTGGGTGCATTTTTTTTTCATCATTTTTTCCTCTCTTTGTGCAACAATAATTAACATTTATTGTCACTTTTGACCGTCTTACTTATCTATACCCTCATACTAGATACTACAACTTTTCTTTGTAATATGTTTTGGTACATGGAAAAATCATAAATATTTTATTTGAGGGAAAAAGGGAAGACCACGTCTAATTCTCGTTGGTTGAAGGTTTTTTTTATTTATTAGGCGATACGCAAAATTGTCCCCGTCAATAATTGGTGGGCCTGATAAAGGCCGATTAGTCCCTCCGAATACCGAACTTCGCGCGATCGTGCCTGGATCATTTCAGTACTTTTTGCAACATTTTCAACCTCGTCGGTGCTGCTAGCACTTAAAATTATCACGATACAAAAATTGGGAGTGATGGGATTCGATCATGTATAAAAGTTCGTTCTACAAATTAGTTTAACACGCCAGTAAACGACTAGAAAAGATGATATTCCTTTTTCACTGACACCCCTTTTTTAAAAATGAGCAAAAAGGGAAGTTTTTAATTTATACCTCACTGCCCATCGCCCTTGCAGATCCAAAGTTAAAACATGATGAAAATAGGAATTTTTTAATGAGCTATCGAATGACGTTTTTGGTTTATAATTGTTTTGGGATCGCTTTTGAGCCCCATCATCCAACTACACCCTTCGAAGAAGATACTTTATCAGATCATCGGTTAGGTTAGGGACGAAAAAGCATTTTAATACCGCTGGCTTATGTCAAAGGAAACCCTTGCATGCGATCGTGCCGGAGAGAGTCAGAGCCATAGCTCATTCTCTGATTCCGTTCGATATACAGGGTGAGTCAGAATTCGAGGGAAAAAAATTGAGGGGTGGTAAAGCATATGAATACAAGCACTTTTTGTCAAATAATATATGGGTCGGAACTCAACGGATAAAAAGTTACAAGGCATTTTTGCATCGTTACAAACAATATGCGACGTTAATAATATCGAAAAAATATGCGACGTTGCCACATTTTCACACAGAATAATATTTCATAGTATGTGTGTATTCGTATAGAGAATATGATAGTGTAAGAGGTACAATCTCGTAAAAAAAAAAACACAGGCTACAGACTGAATTTGCTGATATGTTTAATGTGGGTACTGAGTCAAAACTTTTACCTGGATTGTCGCTGAGGTACTACCTTAAGTATATCTCGTCGGTGTAACAGGTTCTAACAAGGTTGTAAGCAGCGTGCGCCCGCATTACACTCCTGGCCATTGTAACGTTACAATGGATATCTTCGACAGTCCGTATTACAGGATCAACAAGTTCGTTCTCTCATTCATCGGTCTGTGGCCATACCAAGACGAAAATTCCACCGGCAAACGGTTGGGTATGGTACTGGTAGTGTTCGGCTTAATCAATTTTTGCGTTTCTCAGGTAATCACAATTTTCTTTCACGAAAAACTGCACGTAACCGACGAAGTTAGGGTACATCTGATTCTTGGACGCCTACTGGGGGATAAGGGAAGAGAACGGTCTTGTTTCTCGTTGGCTATCGATATAGAGAGTACAGCGCATGTGATTCCCAGACGCCTATCGGTAGTAGCAATGAGGGCAATTCGCGATCGCCTGAACCCGAGATTAGGGACTCCAGTGGGAGAGTACGGCGCAAGTGAAACCTGGACGCCCGCTGGAAAAGAATATACGCCTATCGGTCGGTACATCCGAAGCATTATATTATACATTCGTCCGTAGGAAATATTGTTAGAGAGCAGAGCTCCAAAAGCACATATCCTCCTGCTCGAGAATGGGGGAGAGCAATTAAGATCCAGAGGAATCGGTTAAATCGAATACGAAAGTTCTGGTAGACTGTAGCCTTCTGAAATAGATACACTCCAATATGAAATTGTGCTCAACCGATCCCTCCGTAATCTCTTCCTTGTCCTCCTGTCTGGTTCTAATAAATCTTTGTCTTACCAATATCCACAGTAGCTATTCCTTATACGGCCATCCACATCGCCAGGCACCAATACGGATACACTCTTGTTTAGAAAACTCTGGCCGTTGTACCTACAAAGTATTCATTTATATAACACAATTCGATACGTTTTGTAAGGATTTGACCTTGAAATAACTGTTGTTTCGTAATCAGTAATCCACGATCTATGAGACTTATAAGTAATAAAATCATTTCAATCGCATAGAGGATACCACCAGGCTTTACTTTATTGATTTACCAAAACATTTCATTTATCCCGTAATATTCCATGCTATTCTATGATCTTATTACGTATTTCAGGTGCATTGTACACCGCGATGGTACTTTTCTTGACCATGCCTTTCCTATCAGTCTTGTTAAACAGCTTAAGTTCCGGGAACCTCACGGAATTGCCCATGATACACACTGCTGAATACTTCATCGACATGCGGAAATATTATTATCCGATTTTGCTACATGCGTGCATGACAGTTATCATATGCATCAGTCTCGTTATTGCTCTTGACGTCATGTTTGTCATATTTGTACAGCATGCGTGTGGACTCTTCACCGCTGTTGGGTACGCTAAAATATTTTATTTCCATTACAGATTTATATATTTAAATAATTTAGTCGCTCCAGTAGTGATCACGATGTCAGCGCACTAAATATTGTCCTTGTAATCGTCTATATTTACATTTCCTACTAAAATTTTATATTAAAAATGACAACAAACTTTAACTTTTGCGATTATTGCAATATTCATTTTACTGTTAATTTCGATGCCGCACAATGCATATGCATATATTTTGATATTTTTCTAAAATAAGGACAGGTGTATTGCACTGACGTATTGTTACAGATACCGCTTAGAACATTTGGCAAATAAGCAACTAATGTCTGTTGATCTATGTCCTTCAATAAACGAAGACGAATGCTACCATGTCGTTGCAGAATGCGTTCAGAAACATAATAAAGCAATAGAGTACGAATTTCTATTCTATTCCTGACACTTATTGTTCTTTGCAATTGATTTTGTCAATTTTATTTAATCAAGTTATCATAAAAAATTGTACACAGGCGTGCTTTTGCGCAATTTTTAATGCTATATATGTATCAATTTTTGGTATCAAGGTTCGCTGATTTGATCGAGAGTTCTTACACGGTACTGCACTTGCTTCAAGCAGGCCCCAACATGATTATAATAAGCATAACGGGTGCTCAGGTATAAATCATCCTAACTGCATGGTTCTATGACTGTAGATATAGTGCACATTGCAAATCTACAAATATTCGAAGCAATAACGTAACATTTTTATATCTCTCATTTAATCCTCCATTATAATTAAAATAATGAAACTGCTTTAATGTTGTTTTAGATCAATTCCATACTCGATTAGTGTTATATAGCCTAATTTAAGCTAATAATAACGTTCATATCTTATTGTTAGTTACAAGTGCAAGAAATAGTAGGACCTCTGCTGAGCAGTATTACAATATAAAGGGCATAGCCGGGTAAGATAGTGAAATGTGCCCCCGAAAGGCATCTAACAGGATTCGAACCCAAAGAAAAAGTTTACTTCGACAAAACAGATTGTCACTTTACACGTGTCGCTACGAACGATGTTTGGTTGATCTTCAATTTTTCAGAATATAAGGCATACATTGTGACATCGATTTCTTCCATTTATTTAACTTTTTAAACAAAAATTGAACTAAAGTTTATCTCATATGTTGTTCTGACACCCAAAAACTGACGAAAAAACGGGTTTTTTATGTTTCCGACACTGTTCCTGGTGAGCAAAAATGATAAAATAAATCAGAGAGATGTTGATTGTAATGTTACATTAGTGAAAAAAGCGGCATCACTGATCCGGACCTCCTTCGGTATCAAATAAATGTTTTTCTGATTGACTTTTCGGTTTTTATTTTTTTAACAATTGGATTTTCTATGTAAAAATCTGAAAAAAATCGGGAATATGCGCGCCATTGCTAGAAACACTGCTGATTTTTTTCGAATTTTTTTATGTACTAGATTCCGAGAAAATGGTGGGAGAAGCGGACAGTACATTTTACACCCCCCCCCCCCCCCCGCCCCCACGGTCGAGATACAAAGTTGAAAATTCACAAAAATGTTTCTTTTTTCATAAGCTATCGAATGGCCCATTCAGAATTTCGATCGGTTTTGGGGCACATTTCACTGTCTTACCCGGCTATGCCCTTGAATTTTAGATGATGTTCGGTTCGTACAGCCCTGTTCCGATCGAGAATTACTATGTTTTTATTGCTACATTATTATCCTATTCGACGTTTCGATCTCTGTTTTGGAAGATCATTTAAAATTAGATTGTTTGTCGTTCGTCGCGACAGAAACAGAAAATGACTTTGCAGGAATCATTTTCATCCCGATCTTTGTTTTCTTTCTAGGCTTCATATATGGCACTATAGGGTTGTTTGTGTTTACGCCGATCATTCCACAATTTCTTGGATTTTACGATCCATCTCTTCCACGACCGTTACCTCTCAACGTCAATTATTTCGTGAACAACGATGATTACTATTATCTGATATTACTTCATCTATTCATAGCCATTACAACAGAGCTGCTGATTTGGATAGCGACCGACGGCACATTCATTGCTTGTATTCAACACGCCTGCGGGATGTTTTGCATAATTGAGTACGATCTACCTTAACTTTGATTGATAGGAATGTGCAATCAACCGAGTTTCACATCTTTCCAGATATAAGCTGAGCCAGCTGCTGCCGGATAAAGATATCGATCGAGATTTAAATCCTTCGGCTGCCGAGGATACGTGTTATATCAAAGTCAGGGAGTGTGTTAAACTACACATTAACGTGCTAAGGTTTGTGTAAGGGGTATTTCTATTCAATGATGGTGGTTACTGGGCAAATTACACACACCCTTAACTGGTCACAACTTTACTACACGTCCACCGTACACGTCTCCCAATCTTCACTGCCTCGTGGTGCGGTGTCTTCGCCGCGGTGCCATAAAACAATTGACCCGAGCCCGATCGTCTTTTCGTACAGTTCAAGCACGCATGCCGCGCACACATACATATTTGTGCCTCTTACATTTGACCGATTAAGGATTAAATTGAACACTTTACGAGCGATATTTTCTGATTTTCTCGATATGTAGGGAGGATTTTTCGGGGTGGTGGTGAATCACAGCAGGTTTGGTTCTGTGGGAAAACGTCAAGGATTTATTCATTTTGAAGGATTTACAAGAGTTCGGTTCGTTTTGTAGGCAATGCAGGAATTCGCTCGACTCGCAATATCCGATTTCTATAATCGAGCCCGCTCGTTTCAAACTTTTGGCGATACAATGTTTGACTTTTAGATTATTGTATATAGATTATTGATATGATATCTCTCTGGAAGGTGACCGACGGTGAGCCCGGCTATTCTGTCCTCTAGCCACCGACGTAAGCTCTTAGTCCGCAAGTGACAAGGGCAGTTTTCCTATAAGGTGGAGTGGGGTAAAACCGACGCAGAAATTCTAAAGTTTACTTTAAACTGATATATTTTCTATCTATTCCACTAAAACCTAATAATCTTAGTGTTTTTATTTAGCGCATGGTTTATTCTTTAAGATCCATTAATTTGTATTAAAAATATCTTCTGAACCTTATGATTTTCTTAATAAATTAAAAAAAGACTGGTGCTAGGTGCAACCTGTTTAAAAATGATTAAATCTTATATCCTTATATTATGGGGCAAAAGCGGATGTATTATAAGTAATACGAACTTTGTCGAACGAGTTAA
This sequence comes from Anoplius nigerrimus, assembly GCA_914767735.1. Classification (NCBI taxonomy): domain Eukaryota; kingdom Metazoa; phylum Arthropoda; class Insecta; order Hymenoptera; family Pompilidae; genus Anoplius; species Anoplius nigerrimus. Next base: position 10,665,861 of record OU612087.1, read on the forward strand.
ACGAGGGAATCACAGAATACATGGCGGCCAGCTATGTTTAACCCTTTGCGGTCGGAAGGCGCCGCTCCGGCGCCACGTAGATTCGCACCGCAGGTCGGATGTCGCTGGCGCGGCGACAATTGGTGTTTATGTTAGATTTCGTTATTTCTAAGCGATAGGAACGCATTATTGGTTTTTGAAAAAGTTCTGTAGCTATTGATGTTCTTTCGTATGAAGTATCAAATCACACATCTTAACAAAAGTAAGATAAAATTTGCAAAGGGTCCTTCCAAGACCGTGGCTCTGAAAATGTCTCCGACCTCAGTTGAGACTCGACGATCGTGGCGAAACTATCTGGAACTTTTGTATAGTGTGATTTTGTTCGAAAATGGATTGCAAAGTTTGGTCTTGCCGAAACACACCAGGTCGATGACGCGAGACGGTTTTTTTCTGCGATACGTGTCCAGACAAACCAAGAATGCATTTTGGTCAATGTTTCATAAATTACCACACGACAGTCAAATACAGAGATTAGGTTTGTGAAATTGTATTCTTAAAAGTGTAAATATAGATAAACTGTCAAAATATAACGTTTTTGTAAGATAATTCACGTGTAAGATTTTTTTTATTGTACCTATAAGGCGCCCGCCTTATTCGCGAAAATCGCGTCGGCCTGCCACCTCGCAGCGCCGAAACAGTCGCCGACCGCAAAGGGTTAATACTATCCAAACAATTGAATAATAACCAAAGGAAGATTCCTACCTTACATTTGGTACAATGCAACGTACCTATATTCGAATAAATAAGGGCCTAGTGCGGATTTGCCCCGTGTACGGATTTACCCCACTGCACCTTACTCTACTTTCGTGGGGGTGGCGAGTCCTTCCGTTCTCTCCTCCAGAGGGTGACCCGGGAATCGTCCGCAAATGATTCGATCGAGTACCATTCCTGTACTCTACCCTCGTGGAGGCGGTCGGTGGTGAGTTTTACCGTTCTCCCCTCCGAAGAGAGACCCAGAAGATGGTCCCCGACCCTGCTGGGTGTCCGTCGTATTACCTCTTTCTTCCCAGTAGGATCATAAGGGAGTGTATGACACGAGACATCGTCTTTGCTACTCATGCGTAATAAAACAAGCGGGCTCGTCCATAAGTGCGTTGCTACGCGTGAAGGTCATCTCGGTCGCGGATCGCGATCAGAGGTTATCGTGAATCTTTCAAAACCTTGCAGATCCTTCTGGATCCTTCTTGACGCTTCCCAGTCGGTTGCCGCCGTGACGTGTTTGGCACTGCTAGTGTGACGAGGATAGCTAACAGTCTGTTGGGCTCACTTCCATGCCGGAAAAATTGTTCGGAGTAATGTTGGATGTTACAAGTAGAAATTGTCGGGAAGTTCGCTTTGAGTTCTTTTCGTGTAATATGTGTTACGAATTAAGCGTTGATTTCTATAATTCCTGTATACTCGAAAGGATATGTCTGACCTATATTTCTTCCGTATCTTTTTGTTAAGCTATGCAGATTTGATAGAGTCGATGTACAATACAAACTTCTTCATCCAATCTGGGATTAACATGATAATTTTGAGCATTACGGCTGTTCGGGTAGGTGTTGATCAATATTTTATACAATTAACACTGTTGCATCTAAATCATGCACACACGCACACGCACACACACGCGCGCGCGCGCACGCGGGATGCTACGGGAGTGGGCAACTTGGCTCCCGTAGTTTCAAAAGCGACAAGACAGGAGCCAGAATCAATGGTTCCTGGAGAACATGAAGATGCTGCTGCCAGTCGCGAGGGCGTACTGACTCAAACAGCAGACGTGAAGAATCAGGCACTCGAAAGACTCGGAGACCTGATCACGAAACCCTACGATTTCATGAAAGATAAGAAAAATATCCATCATGAAGCTGAGAGGATGGTTGCATCCGTGAAAAGCGCGTACAACAAGCTCCACGAGTTGGAAACGCCCACTAGTGGAAATCCGAGCGCAAATCCGGATGCGCATAGATCCCCGCTGGTGACCGAAATCACAGGGACGCAGACCACGCCGTCTATCAGCGAACCGCGAATTGTAAGCGTGGGACAGGACAGTACGAGAACACCAGGCGAACGAGGTGCACAAGAGAAGAAGAGGAAGCAACGCACTCCACGGTCAACGGAAACAAAAGTGGCTACCAAGAAGAAGAAATGGGATCAGGCGCGAGTACTAGCATCTCGCCCGGAACTGAGAAAGGCGCCAAAACCCAACGATGGACAGAAGCGCAGTGATCGACCGAAGGTAAACGACCGACAGGGAGCTAACATCCCTTCAAACGTGGAATGGCAAGAGGTTATGAGGAAGCGTCGCAAGCCACGAAGGCGGTCCCCGTTACCGAACGCTCTCATAATTAACCCTTTGACTGCTAAAGGCGTATATATATGCCCTCTCAAATCCATCAATATATACGAAAGGCGTATATATACGTCCTCTCAAATCCATCAATATATACGAAAAGCGTATATATACGCCCCCTGTATTTTTTAACTATAACTCTTTTATTACTGCCTTGCCAACTGATTCAAAATGGAATTTGTTGTCTGATTTTGATCACTGTCAGTGTGCACTGGTCAGTGGACAACTAGTCGCAGCGACTGACAAGCGAAAAACGCGCCCTCCATATATTAGGTCTAGTAACATTTAGTGTCGTTTTCTAGTCAGTAGTCAGTAGAAGTGATCTGAAAAGCACTTTAGGCTCTTTTGGTTAAAAATCCTCAAGTAACGCAACAACAGCTTGCGACAGCTTTAAACTGTTCGCAAAAAACTATTGGCAATCAATTGCGGTGACTTGGTGAAGTCCAAAAGTATGGAAAGTGGGTTCCACATCAATTAACGGAAAATAACCGCAATCAAAGAGTCACAATCTGCAGTTCGCTCCTCTCTCGACAAAACCGATTGCCATTTTTAGAGCAAATTGTGCTTTATGTCAATCTGAAGAGACGGCCACAATGGTTGGACAAATGCGAAGCGCCAAAGTCCACGCCAAAGCCTGACTTGCATCCGAAAAGGGTGATGTGTGTTTGGTGGAATTTTAAAGGAATTCTTCATTATGAACTCTTACCAACCCACCTAACCATTACGAGTGAAGCGTATTGTACACAATTGGAAAGGTTAGACCGAGCTTTGAGAGAAAAAGAACCCGAGCTGGTTAATCGGAAGGGCGTAATTCTTCATCACGATAACGCACGACCGCATACTGCAAGGATCACGGTGGAAAAACTACGCCAGTTGGGATGGCATGTTCTCCCACAACCTGCACATTTTCCAGATATTGCCCCATCCGATTATCATCTGTTTCGTTCCTTGCAAAATTTTCTTCTTGGAAAACATTTCAATAATGAAGAGTGCCTCAAAAACACCTTGACCGAGCTTTTTGAATTAAAATCGCAAGAGTTTTACAATAGAAGGATTAAGATGCTACCTGAGCGTTGAGCAAAAGTAGTTGAAAACAACGGCGACTATGTCGTTGCTTAATTTGTTGTGTTTTGTTTAAATAAACCAGTTTTAAAAATCTATTGGGAAACGACATTAATTATTACTAGACCTGATACATCACGGTCGGGGTAAAGAGCCGCGGCTGACCAAAACAAGGGTGAGAAGTTGGAGAACAAGCATGTTTGAGGACGACCTGTTCCGGCTAGCGTTGCAGAGCGATGTCGTCGAAGACGGTGACGCAGAAGAAGAAGTGGAAATTTTCATGGAAAGAGTAGCCAACGCGTGCGATGCTACGATGCCAAGAAAACGAGACACAAATCAACACTCCCCGGTGTATTGGTGGAATGACTCTATAGCTAAACTCCGGATGGAATGTAACGAAGCGAGACGTCTAGCTCAACGGGTGCGGCGTAAAGCCGCGTTCCAGGCGCTGGAGCAAAAGCACAAGGAAGCGCAAGCGAGGCTCCGCACAGCCATCAAGCGCAGCAAGAAGAAGGCGTTTGATGAGCTACTCAGCGAGGTGGACGACAATCCATGGGGTAGGCCGTACAAGGTGGTAATGACACGGCTGATAGCCCAGCCATTGCCGACACCTACGTGCCCCGACCTCCTGGGAAAGATAGTCTCAACGTTGTTTCCACAGCAAGAAGAGCTTGAACACCGACTGGACCCAAAAGAAGAGGAAGACATAGCGCCTGTCACGTGCGACGAGCTGGCCAAGGCCTGCGCCAAAGTGGTGACAAACAAGGCACCAGGCATGGATGGAATACCAAATATCGCCCTCAAGACGGCTATAAGCGCAGCACCGGAGATGTTCCTCGTGATGTATTGGGTTGGTGCATAAGTTCGTGCGGTATTTGCTTGGGTTAGCAACAATGCGGCATGAATGAATTTTTTATCGTTATTCCGTGGTTTTAACTTAGTTTGGAGTTTGTGTGTTGTGAAACACAGGTTTTCTTGATTGTGATCGTATTATTTGTATATATTTCAGGCGATTCAAGATTGAATGTCATGTTGAGAAAAATGAGCATTTCCGACACATTTTACTCTTCGAGTTTAACCAAGGATTGAATGGCGTACAATAGTTGACTGATCACATTCAAAAACTTGCGCCATTTCCTCCAGCAATTGCTTCATTCTCGTATACTTCACAAATTGTTCCCGCAGTACCTGCTGCACTGAATCCTCGGTTAAACTCGAAGAGTAAAACGTGTCGGAAATGCTCATATTTCTAAGCTTGACATTCAATCTTCAATCGCCTGAAATATACACAAATAATGCGTTCACAATCAAGAAAACCGGTGTTTCACAACACACACACTCCAAACTAAGTTAAAACCACGAAATAACGATAAACAATTCATTCATGCCGCATTGTTGCTAACCCAAGCAAATACCGCACGGACTTATGCATCAACCTAATACAATAAGTGCCTTAAGGAAGAAGTTTTCCCAGCTCGATGGAAATGGCAGAGGCTGGTACTGCTGCCTAAAGGAAAGAAGCCACCTGACGAACCCTCGTCCTATCGCCCACTATGCATGCTAGACACAGCAGGATAAATCCTCGAGCGGATAATCCACAACAGACTGGAGCCGGCGATTGGTGACTCCCTGGCCGAAAACCAATATGGATTCCGCAAAGGTCGCTCCACGCTCGACGCGGTGAGCCTAGTGGTGGATATCGCCAAGCGAGCCATAGCGGGGTCGCGCTGGAAAAGAGGAGCAAAACAGTACTGCTTGGTCGCCGCATTGGACATCAAAAATGCTTTTAATTCGGCACGTTGGGACTGCATTTGGAACGCTCTCAACGCGATGGAAGTACCACAGCACCTTAAAAAGATAGTAATGATCTACTTGAGAGACCGACGTCTGCAGTACGACACAGAGACTGCTCCACAAAAGTACAAGGTCACGCGGGGTGTCCATCAAGGCTCGGTACTGGGGCCGCTACTCTGGAATGTAATGTACGACGGACTCTTGAAACTCGCACAATTAGACGGGGTGAAGCTAGTGGCATTCGCAGATGATGTAGCTGTTGTAATAACGGCTAAATACCTGGAAGAAATCGAAGTAATCTTTCATGATACGTACGCAACGATCCACGGGTGGATGACGTCGGTCGGACTTACGTTGGTCGAACACAAAACCGAGGCGGTACTAATCACGAGCAGGAAGACCACAGAGACTGTTACGGATCTCGATCTGAGCGTGTATGGGTAGATTCGGAGACAGAGTCTCGTATAGGGAAAGACGTAGACTCTTAGGAGGGTGTTAGCCACTTCAGACGCGGGCAGCAGGAAATACCCTTTTGCCGTAGCTTCGGTGGACTAACCAAGGGAGATAGACCCAGAACTCGGACGAGGCTCGTGGCAGAGACAGGCTCGTCGGTCGTCTAAATCTACCAAGGCGTGCAAGCGTCCGAATTCGGGATCAGACAAGAGATCTGTCATCGCCGGAAATGTAGCTCGCGGAAGAGAGGATGATCAGTCGGGACGCGGACGAGGCTCGTCACAGAGACAGGCTCGTCGGTTGCCTTTCCAGTCTTAAGGATAATAGAAGGGTTTCGATCGAGTTCGCAACATGCGAGAGGTCTCGAGCGGCCGAAACGTATCTGTGGGTTTGTCCGTATGTGATGCGTACAGGAGGGCAAATAAGAAGTACACTAACAATAAGTAGGTATTCAATAAGAGATATATTCTATCAAGTTATATTATAGAAGCGAAGGGTCCAGAGAGCGTTCGCAAGGCAGTAGTTTCGGAATAAAGGTTTGGGCGGGCTTGGCTAACAAGTCCTGCTCCTCAGGTAACGCCTCGGAGCAAAGGCGGAGACTGGGACTTACGTCTGTGGAACCTAATTCCACCGAGGTGCGTTTGGACAGAGTGTCAGCACGAGAGCGTATTCCGGAGTAGTCCGATTTGGGGTTGTTCGGGCGCCCTTATATACTAACGGACCCCGTAGGGCCCGTTCGGGGAAGTCGGCGATGGTGGGGATGCGTATCCGGTGCTTGTGGAAGTAAGGAGCCGTCTTGCTTGCGAAGGAAACGTAGGCAGTATGCATACGTAACAAGACAGTGATTCTCGCGGTAGGGGAGCACACAATCACATCGCAGCCGTATATTCGGTATCTTGGAGTGATGTTAGACGCGAGACTTGACTTCAAGCACCACATTGAGCGAGCTAGTAACAAAGCTAGTGCTGTTGGTGCAGCTCTATCACGGCTCATGCCGAACATAGGGGGGCCGAGACAGAAGAGACGAGCACTGCTGGCGTCAGTGAGCACGTCAGTCCTGACCTACGCGATAGCTATCTGGGCAGAGACAATGGAAGTCGAAGAGTACCGGAAGAAGTTGGCTGCAGTGTACCGACGGAGCGCACTGAGAGTAAAATATGGCTATCGCACTGTATCCGATGACGCCGCGTGCGTAATTGCAGGGATGATTCCCGTCAAGATACTGGCGACAGAGAGGCAACTGTTGTATCAACAGAAAGCAACAACACAGATGCAGCCAAGGGAATCACGCACCCGTGAACGGCAGAGAAGCCTTGACCGTTGGCAAACCGTATGGGATGCTTCAGAGAAGGGACGTTGGACACACCGACTCATGCCGCGAGTGAGCAAGTGGGTGAACCGAAACCACGGAGAACTCAACTTTTATCTTACACATATGTTATCCGGACACGGATGTTTCCGAACGTACTTATTCAGGTTTAAACTGAATGAGTCGCCGGAGTGCCCAGCGTGACTAAAGGTACCTGAAGACGCAGAACATGTCTTCTTCCATTGCCCGCGCTTCGGCGCATTTCGCGCTGAAGTAGAAGAGGCATTGAGCTTGGACATAACCCCGGAAAATGTTGTCGACGCAATGTTGGCTACCCCAGCAAGTTGGGATGCGGTCAGCACATTCCCGGCGGCTGTCATGAAGCAGTTAAGAAGAGAACATCTGGCGAGAAGGAACGAAGAATAACAAGTGAAGCAGTAAGGAAGAGCTACGGCTGACAATGAGACCTTCGATAATATAGTATATGGACCGCTCAAGCTTACTCTTTATACACTGACATGAGCGGAGCGTAACCAACATCTCCGTACCGAAATTGATAGTTGAGACTAATGCGCATGCGTCGAATTCCAAAACTATAGCAAAATTCCGTCTCGATGACAGGTGATGATAGGCTATGACAACACGTATGACGGCATGTGTCGACTCAGCCATAACCTATTCTAATGCGTTGTTCGAAAAACTAAGTTATATTATACAGTTATAAAGTTACAAATGCTGTTAGATAAACGAAAACATGTGTGCGACCATAACAAATTTACCAAGCTTATTCTTCATATGCATCAATAATGTATTTCTACCAAAAAAAAGTTTTTTTGTAATTCTGATATTACGTATGATATTATTATTTAATAGAATATTTTTTAGTAGAGATAGGATTAATACAACTAAAAGTAATAAGTACCCTGAAACTATTTTTTTATTACGGACAACTGTTTTGATTTATAAGAAATAATTTCCTTTTTCTATTTCTACAAATCTTAAAAGCTACTGATCGTAGAGTTTGGCATCCCATCGAAATTCGAATTCGCGGTTGTCCCCACTGCTGTTGCCCATTGTTTGTAGCGGTTGCGCATTACTGCTTACTCGTAACTTTGGCATCAGAGATGTTGGTTACGGACTACACTATAGCTTGAGCGGTCCATATATTAGGTTGGTGCATAAGTCCGTGCGGTATTTGCTTGGGTTAGCAGCAATGCGGCATGAATGAATTGCTTATCGTTATTCCGTGGTTTTAACTTTGTTTGGAGTTTGTGTGTTGTGAAACACCGGTTTTCTTGATTGTGAACGCATTATTTGTATGTATTTCAGGCGATTGAAGATTGAATGTCAAGCTGAAAAAAATGAGCATTTCCGACACATTTTACTCTTCGAGTTTAACCGAGGATTCAGTGCAGCAGGTACTGCGGAAACAATTTGTGAAGTATACGAGAATGAAGCAATTGCTGGAGGAAATGGCGCAAGTTTTTGAATGTGATCAGTCAACTATTGTAGGCCATTCAATCCTTGGTTAAACTCGAAGAGTAAAATGTGTCGGAAATGCTCATTTTTCTCAACATGACATTCAATCTTCAATCGCCTGAAATATATACAAATAATACGATCACAATCAAGAAAACCTGTGTTTCACAACACACAAACTCCAAACTAAGTTAAAACCACGGAATAACGATAAAAAATTCATTCATGCCGCATTGTTGCTAACCCAAGCACATACCGCACGAACTTATGCACCAACCCAATACTATATTGTCGAAGGCTGAGACCTCCCCTACTGATGTAGTGCCTAACGGCGGTCCCGGGGGGGAAAGAAAGGTCAGAGGCATGGAGACGGTCTTTTAGCCGGTTTCTAAAAAAAAAAAAAAATTCACACATATACAAATCAGACATATCATGCGGCCGGCTACACAATTACGTCATATCAATGGATCGGTAAAAAAGATGATAATCTTAACCATAACAAGCTACGCGCGTAGCAACAACGAGCCGAGCTCATACATACAAAAACGTAAACAATACGCCCTAATCTGAGACGTCGTCGCGATACAGCATAATATAAATATGTATGTTTGAGACGTTATCGCGACCCTGATTAGGGCGGCACAAAGTGCAAATAAAATATAACCAACAACACGCCCTAATTTGAGACGTCGTCGCGATCCAGCATAATATAAATATGTTCAAGACGTTATCGCGACCCAAATTAGGGCAACATCAATACAACACAGACGCATGTACACGGACTAGTCCGAACGCACATGCGAACCATCGACGGTACACACATCGTCGCCAGCGACCACGGCTACGGAGCGAGCGCAACCACGGCAACAAACAACCGTCCTTTGGCAAGACGACCGAGAACGAGCGGCCGGATGCGCTAGGCCAGTGGTCGGCAAACTTATTAGCCAAACAGCCAAATATGAACATTACAACAATTTAAAAAAAAATTGGGAGCCAAATCTGCTTGTTTAGCAAACTTTTATTACACTAAATAAAACTAAATTTCATACTTAATAAATATTTATTAATGCGAACAATGTGCTTGCATCTTTACGTATTTTTACAACAATATAAAATTTTAATTACCTATCTACCTTTAAACTTAAACAAAAAATTATACATGTTCTCGATTTATAGAAGAATTTTAATTGATCAAAATAAGATGTCCATTTTTTCTTACCAAGTTTTTTTTTTTAAATGAAAATATTATTGCGCCTTCCGTGGATATTTGTGCCGGAGCCGCACTTAAGGAGCCAAAGAGCCACATGCGGCTCTGGAGCCGCACTTTGCCGACCACTGCGCTAGGCGATCATTCCTGAGAAACAAGGGCGAGCGAATAGACGTATAAAATAAAGAACCTTTGCAATTAATATCATATTTATTCAACCTACGGAAGCACGGGACCAACGCGAAGGCGTCGATCCCGATACTACACGACAAACACTTACAATTAGTTATCAATGATAGGGGAAGGTAGCCCAATTTGGACCATCGCCTAATTTGGACTACTATGATATCCAAAGACTGATGAAGTCTGTGCGATTTTGGATAGACATCTTGTTATACGTAGATATAGACGAGGTTAATGCAATCGTGTTTGTGAAGAAACGCCTCGCGGTTACATTGAGAGAAGAGTTTTTTGATTGACTAACAATAAGTAGAAAATGAGTTATTTCGACGTATGAGTGATTCTTCCGTTGTTTGATTTGAGTTGATGTTAATTCATCTAAACAATAGTAATTACAATTCTTATTATCCCAATCTGGTCTACACTACACAAATTACATATTGCAATAATTATTAAATTCAATTATGGTAAAATAAATAACCCTATACTTGCAATTCTGACCGCACCTTTCCTTACCTAAAACTACCCCACTCCGTAATGAATATGTCCACCTCTCTCGAACAATCAACTTAGGATTGGACATACATTGGACGAATTACCTACGTATTCACATCCCGATAAACCCCTCCACATAATACTGGATTTTTGTCACTTACGTGACATAGTGAAACGTATACATGTAATGTGTCAAAGTGTTCGAACACCTGATTGTTTTCGTATCCCCTGAAGATGACACGCAAGGTATCGAAAGATCGGGACATTGCTGACTAGGTGAATCAGTCTTATAAACTTGCTTCTTTCCTTTTGTAACTTTTTATTCATTTTTTCTCACCTTTTCAAACTATAAAATGCTACATTGTCATTACTAGCTTCAATTACTTCAACTCAATGTTTTTCAGTTAAAGATCATTGAATTGTAGTATGTAGTTACAAGTGTAACACTCACCGAATTCGCCAAGAACACAATATTATACATCTACACTGACGGTCAATAACTGGTTGTTGCAACCTGATTTTACAATTCTTATTATATCATCACAGAGCCTTACTTATTTATCTATAACTTGCAGTAACAATTTTGAGAGGTCATGTTATATTTAGGTTTCTGTACAATATCAAACATCAAATATCCAAGTCAATCCTAAATTGGACCGGTCGAATTTCGGCAATGACATTTCTTTTACAAGCAAATTAAAATTGAACAAATATTTTTGGGGTTTCAATATCAAAAAGAGGACAGTATGGACAATGCTCTGAAACTAATTTATTGTTAGGTATTGCCGCTTGCAGAAATTGTGATTATAGTTTGACTACATGCAGTCGTGTGTATGAAGTTTCTAAGGCAACTATCAAGAGACATGCTGATGAACAGAACTCCGTTCGCAATAAAGTTAAAGCATTGGGTCGTCGATATTTTCTATAGATGTGAAAATAAATATTTCTGAGCACATCTTTCACCTTGATGAATGCTCTTTTGGTTTAACAATTAAGGAAGTCAGAAAACTGGCTTTTGATGTTGCATAAAATTATGACTTACCACATAGTTTCAATAGGGATACCAAAATTGCGGATAAAAAATAATTCTACGCATTTTTGGAACGAAATCCTCATCTTTCGCTTTGAAAAACCGAAGGAACCTCAATGGCAAGAGCCAGAGGATTTAATAGAGAGAATGTCAATAATTTTTTCGATCACTTAGAACGAACTGTCTACGAGCATAAATTTACAGCCAAAAGCTAAAATTAAAAGACTCTTTTGTTGCAATTGTCGTTAAGAAAGCTAATGGTCCAATTTAGGAAACCGGTTTTCTTATTTGGACCGATGGCACGATTAGTTCAAATTCATTTTCCACGGTTAAAAATGTTATTAAAATGTAATAGCTGTAATTGTTTTAAAGGCACACTTAGATAGTTTATTTTCTACTACTTAATTTTTATTGATACTTTTTACGTATCTCTATATATTGAAACATATAAAATTGGTCTAAATTAGGCTACCTTTCCCTAGAATGCGCATTGGGAAGTCGCGCGGTAGTAATGAAAATAAAGTTCTAAGTTGAAGTTCAATAAATACTAAACAAATGTAGTACATAAATGCACTACTTTATCTTATATCAATCACCGTATAAGATACAAATAATATGCAGTAACCGTCACATTATTTTTAGCGGCTATCAAATTACATTTATGTTTCCCGGAGCATTCATAAGTTACGCCGCGAGACTTTCATTAACGTTCGACGAAGAGATTGTTTGGAATGTCTGTACCATAAGCTGAGACCATAAAAACAAATATTGAAATACAGGCAAGCACAACACTGCAGACTGATCCGCAAGCAACTTTTCGCCATCTGGCGTTTACCGTGGGCGAAATCGTACATCTACTGTTCGAATGTTATCAAGGTCAACGGCTAATCGATCACAGCTACAGGGTGGAAGAGGGCATGTTAGTAAACTCGGCTACTATGTTACTAAGTCGCCCTACCAAAAACCTCAGCTCAACGTTGATGAGATTGGCAAGGATTCTTTGTTACAGCATGAAGTCAGTGTGGTACTTGACGTCCTTTAAGTCGAGGCAACTCATACGTTTCATGTTACTTAGAGCGCAAAAGCCGACCGTACTGACGGCAGGAAAGTTATTCGTCATTTCAATGGAATTCTTTAGTACGGTAACCGATCGAAAAATGTTCACGTAGCCTTGAAAACTCTAGCCTACATCTTGAAAAACGCCAGTAAAACGACATGTCTTACGCATTTAATACGCTGTAAAAATTTCCAATTTTCAAGGTTGTCCGGACAGCAATATCATACTTCACGGTTCTCGGCAGTGTGGGATAACCGATTTTGCAGCCTCTGGGATGAACTAAAGCGAAATAGCGGGGGAAGGCTGATCTGCAATATATAATAGTAAACTCATTCTGCTTGTCAATTCTCTACACTTAAAGTCGCTTGTACTAGTAATACATAGTCCTAGAATTTTGAACCAAAATCAAATGTCTGTAAACCTTAATCCTGAATAAAAGAATGTCTAAAACAAGGGGTTGCTGATTCTTCCACTCCCGCCGATGCGATCAAAATCCTCAGTATTTATATATTTATACATTTTCACTGAAGCTGTTTCTACGATCGTCACGAAACAGTCAAATTCACAATAATCAACCGCATAGAAGACTCGTTCAACAGCAACTCAACAATTCGCACCGTACGAAAGGACTGAAACGTCTAGACGCAGGTCTCGCACGATATTTTCAACACTGTCTAATGACATCATCGGTCGTTCCAAAAGTATAGAGAGAGTATTACCAAAGAGAGCGAGAAAGAGAGTATTTCAGTATCCGAATAAGAGAGGCGAGTTTGTCCAGTATCCGATTTTGATATAGATTCCATTTCCAACTCCCGCTCCCTTCTAGCACTCCGTTCATCACTCCTTCTCGTTTTCTCCTCCATAACATCTTCCTATCCGACGTCACGTACAGTAAAACCCATACCCCAGTTTATCATTCCATTTATTTTCCACACTTCCCATACAGTCCACTAATTATACATTCCTTTCAACTTTTCCTATTTTGAATTTCATACCACCCGAACTTAATTTGGCTCCGCCAAACGAACCGTTTCAAACATTTGGTCCTTCGAGCCGGATACGGTCGGGTTACATTTTAAATCCGCGAGTGACCTCCACCAAGGACGATGGCGGAAACCGCAACCGAAGTCGTCGACGCCACCCAGGCTTCCTTCGATACGCTCGTGGAGCTCCAGTCGAGAGATCACGATGCCATCCAACTCATCTGGACCAGTTTCGAGAAGTCCGAGGAGAAATACCACACCGTGGAGATGGTGGAGGCGCTACTCCAAAAGGTAGCCAGGCTGGCAGAAGATTGTCAGAACAGGGACAGGACGATCTTCAGCTTAATACCACCCTCGCAGCAAGCATCCTACGAATATTTTTCCAAGGATTGGTACGTGGTTATCGAAGACACGGTCGAATTCGTGGAGGACCGGCTCCTAACGGTCCTCCCCGGGTTGCGCGCGCAAAACAATAACAAGTTCGACGTTACCGTGACCCCGTCGTCTCCTGCACGCCCAACCCCGCGAGCATATATGTATAAAAGCGAGCATATATGCGAGCGGCAGTACCGAGCATATATGCGAGTAATATATGACTTTTTCACTGACACCCCTTTTTTAAAAATGAGCAAAAAGGGAAGTTTTCAATTTATACCTCACTGCACATTGCCCTTGCAGATTCAACGTTAAAACATGATGAAAATGGGAATTTTTTAATGAGCTATCGAATGCCGTTTTTGGTTTATAATTGTTTGGAATCGCTTTTGAGGCCCATCATCCACCTACACCCTTCGAATAAGATACTTTATCAGATCATCGGTTAGGTTAGGGACGAAAAGCATTTTAATACCGCTGGCTTATGCCAAAGGAAACACTTGTACGCAATCGTGTCGGAGAGGAGTCCGAGCCGTACCTCATTTCTTGTCTCCGTTCGGTACGTAGTAGACGACTCGCTGACTGAGAGCACGTATACATCTTAACCCTTTCGGTCATAGTGTCGTCAATTGACGACATGACATTCTACCCCCTGCCGTTCCTAAGTTTTGAAATAAAACAGCAATTAAATTGTCTGGGTCTAATTATTGAACATTTATAAGGGAATTTTCAATGGCAACATTGTTATTTGACGGACGTAAACAAAAATATATCCTCAATCGTTGATCATCCTCGGCAGTTTCAGTAACGTGCGAAACACGGCCAAGTTGATCGATTTTTCGATTTTCAATTGGTGAACAAATAATCCGTACCAAATGCTCTAACTTATCACAGTTATAAATAACGGTCCGCTGTATACGTTCAACGTGTAAAATTATCGAATTTTTCAATAGCGACGTTCTGAGGATTTTTCGAAATCTCGTGTCGTCATTTTTCGACATGTGATTAGACGTGATGGGGGGGAGTAGAATTATGCCGATGATGCCAAATGGTTAAAAAAGGGCTAAATATTTAATAAACAAGAAATGGGATTTTTAGATCAAAGGATAATAATTCGTGACCGAAAGGGTTAATGTACATCTTTTCCCCTCCACGACCGTCACGACAGTGGTTCTTCTGAATTCCTCGTCGGTACGTGGTGTTACCACAGACGAGATAGGGATAGACATTGCACCTTATGGGACTTCGTGTCCACGCTGAAAAATACCGACAGCGCAAAAATATCGCGCAATTCGGAGCGCACTCTATGCTTTATGACGGTCAATCGTAGAACTAAGCCGAGCGCCACACATTTCTTTGTGTGCGTTGTATGTATGTACAGCTTGTTACGTGGTGCGTGAATCTATTTTTAACGTAGCGAATGTAATATGTTTCGTGGTTTCGTTGACTGGAGATTTTCGATGGCCCAGCCCAGCGCCTTCAGGAGATTTGACAACGCACGCGCCGAACCGAACACAAGTGGATAGGGTGGTCAAAACTGCACCCAAGACAAATAAAATAGTAAAATAACCATTCGATAGATTATGGAAAAATACTCATTTTTGGCATGCTTCAACCATATACACCGACTAGGACGGTAGTGGGAGGAATTGAAAAAAACAGTAATTTCTCCTTGTTTTTTCGAAAATGAGGAGGTGAAAAAATTTGGAAAAAATCAAGCGTGTGTCCAGATACGAAGTACATACTCTTGATTTTTTTCAGCTTTTAAAACTCAAACTCCGGTAATTGAATATAAAAATAAGAAAAAAATTGGAAAATTTGCAATTTTGTATTAATGGACTTCTGGATGCATAACGAAAAGAAAACCCTGTAGGACTGTAGTGATATGCCGTAGCCCTGTTTTTTTTCGATTTTTAAAAGGGGCGGGTGTTTGTAAAGAAAAAAGTAAAAACCTGTTACATTAGATTTTCGATATGAGTCTGATTTGAGCTACACGATATCTGTCCGCGAATGGCCCCTTCCACAAAAGGGGGTCGCCGTCAGCTGCCGTCAGCCGAGCAGAGCGCGGTTGCTTGTTTCGCAGCGGCATATTTTGATGCTGACAATTGACAGTAAGAGTCTGTCGGTGAGATACTAACCCTAGTAAAGTAATGAAAAATTGTTAATTGCAATTTTTCGTTAAAAAGAAGTTTACTGGTATATTGGAGACATTTTTCCTATTAAAATGAGACTAAACACTATATGATTCGACACACGATTCACACGCAGTAATTAATGTCTGAACGCCAAGTGCCATAAGAAGCCCGTCCTGCGTAACATTGTATTCGATTAATAAATATAGTCCGATTTATGTCGTGTTTGATTTCATTTTAATCAGAAAATTATAAATAGTACGTTGGAAACGTTTTCATGTTTTCATGTATCAAGAATTAATGTCAGAAATGTTTAAACATAAGGATTTGATACACTGATCTATAATTCGCTGACGTTGCCGTGACTCACGCCATATCGCTTTCTTTTGTCCGTCGTCGGCATCTCTTTTCAGCAAACTACAAAGTAAGTTCCGAGTTACGAAAACATAGTCTCCGATTCTGAAAATGTCCGGTTTCGAGTCCCAGAGAGAAGCTCGTGGAGGGACAGAAACAAGGGAAGATCAGAACAGAAAACGCGAGCGCGATCTTCGATCTGCGATTCCCGAAACGCGGGGAGGCAGGTGGCAACAGCATGACGCCAATTGTTGCATGCCGTATTTTCCGTACAACATGTTCAATTGTGGTTCCGCTTCTTTTTTCGCAAAATATTTTTCTCTTCTTTGCAACAACGGGTGTTGCTTCAGATGACGACAACAAAACGTTGCCATCGCTGCCGATTGCTTGCTGCCGAGTGCCGCCAAAGTAAATACAGTGAATTCTGTCATCTTGCCCTAGGTCGGGTACATCAGGGCGGATTCGAAGTCAGGTGGTTGTAGAATCCAAAACACGCACTCACAGTGCGTAATTCACTTTGTATTTTGCCGATAGAAAGTGCCGACGACGAACAAAAGAGAGCGATAACACCTGAACCACGGCGACCTTAGCGTACTAAAGATCAGTGTATCAAACGCTTATGTTTAAACGTTCTCTGTATTATTTTTTTCTCCACAAAAACGTTTCCAATATATTGTTAATAATTTCCTGATCAAAATGAGATCAAACACGACATAAATCGGATTACATTTACTGGTATTGATTAAGGCATTTAATACAATTATTGCATAAAATAATTACAAAACTAAAACGTTCAATAAAGCTCACAAAATATTTGTATATTTATCTGAATGATGTCCAGAGGTAACCTTTATTAATCGAATTTATAATAGTAATGTTATACAGGGCTGTCACATAACGACACCCGGCCAAGATCACTCTTCACAGCATTCGGCAGGTGGGCCATCCGAAGAGTGTTGTCTGGATATACATATTATCTGGTAATCGAATTCAGCCTTGCCGCGCGAGACATTGCTTGTTTAACAGTTGAATGTTGGGCAATAGTCGCACTTACAATTAGCGAACTTCTTTTATAGGAAACATATTCATATTGAATGGACAATGTAAGCCAGAATGTAAAAAGTAACGATTGTGCAAAAGATAAAGTGTAACGGGCGTTGTTGGACAGGGTAAACATTTAAAAATTGCGCTGTTTCAAATATCATCAAATGAGGCGATTTACGGTCAATATCTAAGATATAGATTGGACCCAATTGGCGTCTTTGACCCCGAACGCGTTATAAAATAACATACAGTACAGGAATTGGAAACTGTAGGTTTTCCACTGACGGACTCGATAGGAACATATATAAACTGTATTATACAATTACTGAATGTGCCGATTAATTTTGGTGGAAATATTAAGGAAAATTTGAATGTCATTGAAAAAATAAAGAAATATTGGATTGTCAGAGTTATCAATGAAAGTAAGGATTGGCCAGAAGGTTGCCAGAATGTTGTTGGAAGAAGATTATTTTTTACCAATAAACAACAACAATTAATAAGAGAAAATATGGAAAACAATTGTGGTTTTTTATTATGACACGAACTACAACTACGTATGTTTGAGTTTTGTAAGAATTATTGTATCAATAGACTCTACATATTTTTCGGGCATAAAATTCATATGGGTTTTGCATATTTTACATCCTCGGATTGTATAGAACTTGTAACATTTTCAATTTTGACAATTGTCAAATTTTCACTTTCAACAATCAAAAAATGTTTGTACTGGGCGAAAAATATTTTTGATGCGTCCCTGATCGGTTTTTTAGTTCATATTCCCACATAGAGTGTCGTTGCCTCACAATTTTGCGTTCAACCGGTAACGTTGGACGTGACACCAAAATGGTATGGGGCACCGACGAGATATACCACCGACGAGATATACTTAAAGACCGCTAGCCCTGGGTAAAATTTCGGGCACGCAAGGGGGCTCAAAGGGGCCCAAATGCTCTGTCGGCACGGAAGAATTCCGAGGTTCTAACTTTGTAGGTAACACCAAGCACCGACGAGGAATTCCTAAGAACCACTGTCGTGACGGGCGTGGTGGGGAAAAGATGTACATTGAGATGTATGTATACGTGCTCTCAGTCAGCGAGTCGTCTACTACGTACCGAACGGAGACAAGAAATAAGCTACGGCTCCGACTCCTCTCCGACACGATTGCATACAAGTGTTTCCTTTGGTATAAGCCAGCGGTATTAAAATGCTTTTTGTCCCTAACCTAACCGATAATCTGATAAAGTATCTTATTCGAAGGGTGATGATGGGGCTCAAAAGCGATCCCAAAACAATTATAGACCAAAAACGTCATTCGAAAGCTTATTAAAAAATTCCCATTTTCATCATGTGTTAACGTTGAATCTGCAAGGGCGATGGGCAGTGAAGTGTAAATTGAAAACTTCCCTTTTTGCTCATTTTTAAAAAAGGGGTGTCAGTGAAAAAGTCAAGATCATCCTTTCTAGTCGTTTACTGGCGTGTTAAACTAATTTGTAGAACGAACTTTTATACTTTATCGAATCCCATCACTCCCAATTTTTGTATCGTGATAATTTTAAGTGCTAGCAGCACCGACGAGGTTGAAAATGTTACAAAAAGTACTTGTTAATTAAAGAAGTAAATGCCTTCCAATACACTTGCTCTCTTACATTGATTATTGTATTCCATTTCATACAAATGATCGGAACATGAGAAACGAAACGACCCTGTCTGTACGCAAAACTTGTTTATTTCTATCTTTGCAATTCTAAAGTTTTTCCGTTGCTCGTACATACATCCGGTGATTTGACACGAATGTCGTCTCTGCGCCACGTTGCCGGCCACGCTGGGCCACGCGCCCGTCTCTTTGTAATTTGCCGACACCGCCAAACGTAGGGACAGTTGATATAGAAAGAGGGAGTGAAGGTGAAGCCATTGTTGAATGATTGAATTCCACATGACGATGAGGCAACACTAGTGCAGCGAAGAAATTTTTACAACTTTGAATTTTTATGAATAAAAATGTCAGTACCGTATTGCTAATATTTTGCCAAGTAAAATGAGACCAAACACGAAACCAATCGGGTTATATTTTGTTACTAATTAAAACTCCTATTTACATATAAAATTGCTTGCCACTTTATTTGCGTATGAGGAGTTTAAAGCCGTCTAAACTGTAGCAGGATCCCTGTGTGAGTTTGTGAGGAGGCACCTGCCAATGGTGTCCCTACACGGTAAGAGACGCAAAAAAAATGCCGCCAAATGGGCTTATAACGAATAGGGGACATTCATTCCACTCAAGAAAACTTTGTTTCTCATCCAGCTCCACGGTAAGCGTCGATTCATTCGCCAGGTACTTGATTCCATCGAATAGAAGTTCCTTCTTCACACCACATTGATCTCGCGACGTTTAGGCGACAGTGTGTTTGACAAGCCAGAATAGCGAAACCAAGTGTCGTAACCATTTCGTATTTGGTCTTATTTTTATTAGAAAAACGTCTCCAATATACCAGTAAACTTCTTTTTACCGAAAAATTGCAATTAACAATTTTTGATTTCTTAACTAGGGTTAGTGTCTCACCGATAGACCGCGTCGCTGTTCAATTGTCAGCATCAAAAAATGCCACTGCGATACAAGCGACGGGGAACCGCTCGGCCGACGACGACCCCTGTTTGTGAAAGGGGCATCCGGGGACAGATATCGTGTAGCTCAAATCGGACTCATACATATAGAAAATCTACTGTAGTCGAATTCGTTCGTTTGCTTTTTGCCGATACGGATGATCAGAAGTAGAAACGGCAGATAAGGAAAAAAGACGGACTGAAGACAAAACATATTAGTAATATTATTCCGAGTAAAATGAGACCAAACACAGTACAACTCGGTTTATATTTGTACTTATTAAAACGTTTACATATTACACGTTCGTACATATGTACATAGTCGTTGCTGTAACAAACGCAAGCCGGCGCATGTCAATGGACGCTAGAGCTGGCGGCCGCTGACGTCACCGAGCAGAATTTGCACGAGGGGAGGCGCGAAGCGCGTTTCTTTCCGGACGGCACCGGACGGACACGGACGGACAAGGGATATAGCATTTTGAGTAGTAGAGCAGAGCAGATGCAAGGAAAATCAGAGTTAAACCGAATAGTAGTTGTTTTCTCGAAAATCACCTTACATTACTTATAAAATTATCAACTTTTCACCACGTTACGTTAGTATTCAAAGGAATTACGCTGCGATATCAGGCGTGACAGTTGCCGAATGCGAGGGGGAATCCCGCCTAGTGGTGGGTTTTAAGCGTCAAAATTTATCTGGGAGATCTCAGAAAAAATTCATCGGGCCTCCACTGTATCGCCTCCGCGAACTCTTAAAACTTGGCAACTAATAAATGTTAATAACAATTTATGCAGGATCGGAAAAATTTCACACTCAGGTGAGGAGTTCTGAATCGTAACCATTGGATCCTGAAGCCGGCCAAGTACATTTACTAATAGACATTTCGCATATATATTAATGTTTTTCTTGTACAAATACATTGTAAGAAGAAAAACATAAAAATGCACGTAAAGAATACGTCGAAAATATGACAATCGTCAAGAATACGACAATCGCATGGCGGAGGGGTGTCCCTATGTCTAGTGATCTTGAGAGTATTGAATTCGTGCGCAGATACCGAAAGTGTAAATGTAAGTGGGTACGTGTTCCCGGAACGCAGCAGTGGGAAGGTTTGAATCGGTCCGGTTAACATTAAATGCGCTTGAACATTACATGAAATATAATTCGGCGCATGCACCGCATTCGTTTTATGCGGGGGGCTACAGAACATGGGTCAAAAAAAGAAGCTGGCTTTAATTTC
This sequence comes from Anoplius nigerrimus, assembly GCA_914767735.1. Classification (NCBI taxonomy): domain Eukaryota; kingdom Metazoa; phylum Arthropoda; class Insecta; order Hymenoptera; family Pompilidae; genus Anoplius; species Anoplius nigerrimus. The sequence goes on from OU612087.1 coordinate 10,687,025, forward strand.
TAATTGAATATAACTAAACCTAAATATTATGTTAACTTATATCTAGGAAAAAGAAAAATAAAGGATAAAATACAGAGAGATTATGCTGCACACAAAAAGAAGAAAAAGAAAGAAACGACAAAATAATAATAATAAACTAAAGGAAAAAATAATAAAGAGAGCAGTACTGAGAAAAAAGACGTTATGCCGTTGTGCAACCGATAATATTAGCGGAACTACAAATATTTTAGGATATAACAAGCGCCATTACTACATATTCTCCTTGTTTTAGCAGTTTTCTTAGCATCTATATTTGTTTATTGTACCCCATCTCATAGCATTGAATATTGCATAATATACTTATCTTATAAAGGATGCATGAAAATTCGTTCTACAAATTAATTTTAACACGCCAGAATCGGCCAGAATTCTTGATTTTTTAACGGACATCCCTTTTTTAGAAATGAGCAAAAACGAAAGTTTTTAATTTACAACCTACTGCCCCTTGCCCTTCTAGATTGAACGTTAAAACGTGATGAAAATGGGTATTTTTTAATGAGCTATCAAATGACGTTTTCGATTTATAATTGTTTTGGGAACACTTTTGACCCCATCATCCAACTACACCCTTCGAATAAAATACTTTATCAGATTATCGGATAGGTTAGGAACGAAAAAGCATTTTAATACCGCTGGCTTATGTCAAAGGAAACACGCATACGATCGTGCCGGAGAAGAGTCAGAGCCATAGCTCATTCTTTGACTCCGTTCGATACATTGTAGTAGACGACTCGCTGACTGACAGCACGCATCTGAACTTTCCCCCACCACGATCGTCACGGCAGTGGTTCTTCGCAATTCTTCGTAACTTGGTGTAAAAACTGGAATCAGTGAGTTCGTTGCGTTGCCTTGAGTTTCCTGATTCGGCCGCTCTATACGCCGAGAGGGCGTCCCAGTACGGCTCAATTTTCGTGCGACACAAAGTCCCATAAGGCTAGCGGTCTTTAACACCGACGAGATATACTTAAAGACCGCTCACCTTATGGGACTTTGTGTCGCCCGAAAATTGAGCCGTACTGGGACGCCCTCTCGGCGTATAGAGCGGCCGAGTCAGGAAACTCAAGGCAACGCAACGAACTCACTGATTCCAGTTTTTACACCAAGTTACGAAGAATTGCGAAGAACCACTGCCGTGACGATCGTGGTGGGGGAAAGTTCAGATGTGTGCTGTCAGTCAGCGAGTCGTCTACTATGTATCGAACGGAGTCAAAGAATGAGCTATGGCTCTGACTCTTCTCCGGCACGATCGCATGCGTGTTTCCTTTGACATAAGCCAGCGGTATTAAAATGCTTTTTCGTCCCTAACCTAACCGATGATCTGATAAAGTATCTTATTCGAAGGGTGTAGTTGGATGCTGGGGTCAAAATAACATAATATAACAATTATAAATCGAAAACGTCATGCGATAGCTCATTAAAAAATACCCATTTTCATCACGTTTTAACTTTCAATCTGGAAGGGCAAGGGGCAGTAGGTTGTAAATTAAAAACTTTCGTTTTTGCTCATTTCTAAAAAAGGGGTGTCCGTGAAAAAAATCAAGAACCTCCTTTCTGGCCGTTTCTGGCGTGTTAAAATTAATTTGTAGAACGAATTTTCATGCATCCTTTATAAGATAAGTATATTATGCAATATTCAATGCTATGAGATGGGGTACAATAAACAAATATAGGTGCTAAGAAAACTGCTAAAACAAGGAGAATATGTAGTAATTGCGCTTGTTATTTTATGCTAAAATATTTGTAGGTCCGCTAATATTATCGGTTGCACAACGGCAAAACGTCTTTTTTCTCAGTACTACTCTCTTTATTATTATTTTCCTTTAGTTTATTATTATTATTACTTTGTCGTTTCTTTCTTTTTCTTCCTTTTTTTGTGCAGCTTAATCTCTCTGTATTTTATCCTTTACTTTTATTTTTCCTAGAGATAAGTTAACATAATATTTAGGTTAAGTTATATTCAATTAGATATTAAAGCCAGTTTCTTTTTTGGACCCATGTTCTGTAGCCCCCCGCATAAAACGAATGCGGTGCATGCGCCGAATTATATTTCATCTAATGTTCAAGCGCATTTAATGTTAACCGGGCCGAATCAAACCTTCCCACTGCTGCATTCCGGGAACACGTACATACTTTCATTTACACTTTCGGCATCTGCGCACGAATCCAATACTCTCAAGATCACTAGGCATAGGGACACCCCTCCTTCATGCGATTGTCATATACTTGACGATTGTCATATTTTCGACGTATTCTTTACGTGCATTTTTATGTTTTTCTTCTTACAATGTATTTGTACAAGAAAAACATTAATATATATGCGAAATGTCTAATAGGAAATGTAATTGGCCGGCCTCAGGATCCAATGGTGACGATTCAAACTCCTCACCTGAGTGAAATTTTTCCGATCCTGCATAAGTTTTTATTAACATTTATTAGCAGCCAAGTTTTAAGAGTTCGCGGAGGCGATACAGTGGAGGGCCCGATAAATTTTTCCTGCGATCTGCCAGATAAATTTTGACGCTTAAACCCCACCACTAGGCGTGATCCCCCTCGCATTCGGCAACTGTCACGCCTGATATCGCAGCGTAATTCCTTTGAATACTAACGTAATGTGGTGGAAAGTTCATAATCTTATAAGTAATGTAAGGGGATTTTCGAGGAAACAACTACTATTCGGTTTAACTATGACTTTCCTTGCGTCTGCTCTCCTCTACTACTCAAAATGCTATATCCCGGAAAGAAACGCGCTTCGCATCTCCCCTCGTGTAAGTCCTGGCTCGGTGACGTCAGCGGCCGCCAGCTCTAGCGTCCATTGACATGCGCCGGCTAGCGTTTGTCACAGCAACGACTATGTACATATGTACGAACGTGTAATATGTAAACCTTTTAATAAGAACAAATATAAACCGAGTTGTACTGTGTTTGGTCTCATTGAACTCGGAATAATATTACTAATATGTTTTGTCTTCAGTCCGTCTTTTTTCCTTATCTGCCGTTTCTACTTCTGATCATCCGTATCGGCAAAAAGCAAACGAACGAATTCGACTACAGTAGATTTTCTATATGAGTCCGATTTGAGCTACACGATATCTGTCCACGGATGCCCCTTTCACAAACAGGGATCGTCGTCGGCCGGGCGGTTCCCCGTCACTTGTATCGCAGTGGCATTTTTTGATGCTGACAATTGAACAGCGACGCGGTCTATCGGTGAGACACTAACCCTAATTAAGAAATCAAAAATTGTTAATTGCAATTTTTCGTTAAAAAGAAGTTTACTGGTATATTGGAGACATTTTTCTGATAAAAATAAGACCAAATACGAAATGGTTACGACACTTGGTTTCGCTATTCTGACTTATCAAACACACTGTCGCCTAAACGTCGCGAGATCAATGTGGCGTGAAGAAGGAACTTCTATTGGATGCGAATGAAGCACCTGGCGGATGAATCGACGCTTACCGTGGAGCTAGATGAGAAACAAAGTTTTCTTGAGTGGAATGAATGTCCCCTATTCGTTGTAAGTCCATTTGGCGGCATTTTTTTGCATCTCTTACAGTGTAGGGACACCATTGGCAGGTGCCTTCTCACAAACTCATACAGGGAGCCTGCTACAGTTTAGACGGCTTTAAACCCCTCATACGCAAATAAAGTGGCAAGCAATTTTATATGTAACTAGGAGTTTTAATTAGTAACAAAATATAATTCGATTGGTTTCGTGTTTGGTCTCATTTTACTTGGCAAAATATTAGCAATACGGTACTGACATTTTTATTCATAAAAAGTCAAAGTTGTAAAAATTTCTTCGCTGCACTAGTGTTGCCTCATCGTCATGTGGCATTCAATCATTCAACAATGGCTTCACCTTCACACCCTCTTTCTACATCAACTGTCCCTACGTTTGGCGGTGTCGGCAAATTACAAAGAGACGGGCGCGTGGCCCAGCGTGGCCGGCAACGTGGCGCAGAGACGACATTCGTGTCAAATCACCGGATGTATGTACGAGCAACGGAAAAACTTTAGAATTGCAAAGATAGAAATAAAGAAGTTTTGCATACAGACAGGGTTGTTTCGTTTCTCATGTTCCGATCATTTGTATGAAATGGAATACAATAATCAATGTAAGAGAGCAAGTGTATTGGAAGGCATTTACTTCTTTAATTAACAAGTACTTTTTGCAACATTTTCAACCTCGTCGGTGCTACTAGCACTTAAAATTATTACGATACAAAAATTGGGAGTGATGGGATTCGATCGTGTATAAAAGTTCGTTCTACAAATTAGTTTAACAGGCCAGTAAACGACTAGAAAGGATGACCTTCCTTTTTCACTGACACCCCTTTTTTAAAAATGAGCAAAAAGGGAAGTTTTTAATTTATACCTCACTGCCCATCGCCCTTGCAGATTCAAAGTTAAAACATGATGAAAATATGAATTTTTTAATGAGCTATCAAATGACGTTTTTGGTTTATAATTGTTTTGGGATCGCTTTTGAGCCCCATCATCCAACTACACCCTTCGAATAAGATACTTTATTAGATCATCGGTTAGGTTAGGGACGAAAAAGCATTTTAATACCGCTGGCTTATGCCAAAGGAAACACTTGTACGCAATCGTGTCGGAGAGGAGTCCGAGCCGTACCTCATTTCTTGTCTCCGTTCGGTACGTAGTGACGACTCGCTGACTGAGAGCACGTATACATCTTAATGTACATCTTTTCCCCTCCACGACCGTCACGACAGTGGTTCTTCTGAATTCCTGGTCGGTACGTGGTGTTACCTACAAAGTTAGAACCTCGGAATTCTTCCGTGCCGACAGAGCATTTGGGCCCCTTTGAGCCCCCTTGCGTGCCCGAAATTTTACCCAGGGTGAGCGGTCTTTAAGTATATCTCGTCGGTGGCGTGTGACAAAATTTTGCCCAGCATGCAATGTCTATCCCTATCTCGTCTGTGGTGTTACCTACGAAGCTAGAACCTCGGAATTCTTCCGTGCCGACAGAGCATTTGGGCCCCTTTGAGCCCCCTTGCGTGCCCGAAATTTTACCCAGGGTGAGCGGTCTTTAAGTATATCTCGTCAGTGCTTTGTGTCGCACGAAAATTGAGCCGTACTGGGACGCCCTCTCGGCACATACTGGCACATACTGCGGCCGAATCACGAAACGCAAGGCAACGCAACGAACTCAGTGATTCCTGTTTTTACACCAAGTTACGAGGAATTCCTAAGACCACTGTCGTGACGGTCGTGGTGGGGAAAAGATGTACATTAAGATGTATAATAAACTCTATTATACAATTACAGAATGTGCCAATTAATTGTGGTGGAAATATTCAGGAAAATTTGAATGTCATTAAGAAAATAAAGAAATATTGGATTGTCAGAGTTATCAATGAAAGTAAGGATTGGGCATAAGGTTGCCAGAATGTTGTTGGAAGAAGATTATTTCTTACCAACAATCAAAAACAATTAACAAGAGAAAATATGGAAAACAATTGTGTTTATTTATTATGACACGAACTACAACTACGTATGTTTGAGTTTTGTAAGAATTATAGTATCAATACACTCTACATATTTTTCGTGCATAAATTTCATATGGGTTTTGGATATTTTACATCCTCGGTTTGTATAGAACTTGTTACATTTTCAACTTTGACAAATGTCAAATTTTCACATTCAACAATCAATAAATGTTTGTACTGGGTGAAAAATATTTTTGATGCGTCCCTGATCGGTTTTTTAATTCATATTCCCACATAGAGTGTCGTTGCCTCACAATTTTGCGTTCAACCGGTAACGTTGGACGTGACACGAAAATGGTAAGGGGGCTCTAGAGCCCCTCGAGCGTGTGACAAAATTTTGCCCAGCATGCGATGTCTATCCCTATCTTGTCTGTGGTATAACAAGTAATTCAAAGTAGAACTCTATTAAAAATAAATTATAATTAAACAAAATTAATGCATATTGTTCGCTGCCTGTAGGCTTAATTTGAAATGAAAAAAAAACTTTACTTTCAAAAATGTCAAGAAAAATATAGAAATATGCAGAAACGTGGGCAAAGTGTTGATATAATTAAACTTAGATTTCCTATACAGTAAAAATGAAATAAATAACGTTTTAATAAATCGTACCATTTTCGTGTGAAATTCAACAAGTTAGATAACATGACATGCTGTATTTACTCTACTGTTGCAGCACACCAGTTTTCAAGCTTGCTTTAAATATAATATTTTTTGACGGGATAAGTTCATAGGTATTCTTGTACAATGCATGGATAAATATTATCTCACATTTGAGCTTCATTGTTTTCTTCACAAGAATGCGGCTAAGTTCTAATTACGTAAATAATAACAACATGATTCATACTACCGATCAAGGATTTCAGTCCAGATCCGGTAATGCAGTCACCCTGATACGTAGTAGTACATCCACCGTATTTTATTGTCAAAATTGTTTCAACATTTTTATTCAAATGATATTTTGCTACTCCTGAACCTCAATTTTTCGGATTCAGCTTCATCCGTGAAAATTATATTGTTCAATTATTGTTTGGCAAAGCCTAAACTCCGCTTACGATTAATATGTTAATATAGATTGTTAGCTCAGATCGTTGCACCGATCTCTCGGACGCTGCGACTCGTTCGCAGTTTCGAGGGCTACCTCAATGGGGTAAGGGAAAACTCGATTTCCCTGTTTCTCTCGCTCAGTCTCTTTATTTCGCTCGGTCACACACACGTACACTCTGTCGCTCTGCCCACTCAATCGTTCTCTCCGATTCCTCAGGCGAGACTCGCTCGCTCGATCCTTGCTCACGCGGGCGAAGGCAGGGGAGGGCATTTCCCAAAATCCGACGGTTCGCGTCATTTCGGAGAAGCGATCCTCTGCCCCCCCCCCCGAAGCGCGAACAGTCGACCGATCCGACTGTTTACACTCTCTCTCTCTTTCGCTCTAACAAGATTAATAAACTTTATTTTCAGAAATAATATATCCGTCCAACTTGAGCAAAATATTCACTATCTTGCAAAGAGCCTCGCATAATACTACCGGACAAAAGAATATCACTCTTATTTTGGAGCACTGCTACAGTTTGTTAAACAATAATCCACAGATCATGCTTGATTTTCCGAACAGTTGTTTATCGCTTGTACTCGTTTAATTGTTTTTTTATGATTTAGTTCTGCCATTAACAATTTAAATAATAGAACGTTCATAAATTTACTTTCACAATTCAAATGTTTAAGGCCGATGTTGAGAAACAAAGGGCATAGATGAATAAGACAGTCAAAAGTGTCCTCAAACCAATTGAAATTCTGAATGGGCCATTCGATAGCTAATGAAAAATGAAACATTTTTGTGAATTTTCAACTTTGTATCTCGACCGCGGGGGGCGGGGGAGAGTAAAATCTACTGTTCGCTTCTCCCACCAATTTCTCGGAATCTATTGGATAAAAAAAAACGAAAAAAAACAGTGATACATCTGGTGATGGTGCGCACTTTCCAGATTTTTTTTCACGTTCAACTGAATATTTAAGGTAACAGATATCATACGCCACAGGGTCGGCAAAGTATCGATTATTTACCCTTTCTTCGTCATTTTCTCCCCTTTTCCTGACTGTATCTCTACAATTATTGCATTTACAGATTTTGGGTTGCATTTTTTTTTTAGTATTTTCACTGCTGTATCATACTATAAAGGAATAATTCTGACGAAAACTGTCATATGACCAAGAGCCGTTGAAATTACAATTTTTCATCATTTTTTCCGCACGTATTTTGTTTGTAACTTGGAAAATATTGGACTTAGAAAGTTCCGGGTACGATTTTTGTGATCCTCTTCTGATCCTCTATGAACATGCAAAGCCACAAGTCGATATAAAGACTTTCATTTATTGGCTCATTTATCAATCCCCATTTTTTTCACGATTCTTTGGCAGTAACTCCGAATCTAATGCGAATTTTAAGGAACGAGGAACGGCCCTCTGAGTTATTTTTGACCCTCTACCAGCAGGGGTGGGGAACCTATTTTCTGCCAAGGGCCATTTGGAAATTCATAACATCATTCGCGGGCCAGACAAATAGTAATAATAGTTTTTTTATAAAAATATATATTATAAATAAACAAATAAAAAATAAACAAACATAAAATATATCCATTTTTAAACATAATTAACTCATCCTAAATGACTTCGCGGGTCGTACGCGGCCCGCGGGCCGGAGGTTCCCCACCCCTGCCCTACCAGGTAGTAAAAGGGCATTTCGATTCGCCGACCTCCGCTTTTTCGCTAAGATGAGAATCCCTTAAAATAATTTCTTCAAGACAACTTCAAGACAACTCTAAATAACTTGTTCTTTACAAGAGATATACAGATGACATAATTACGGCAATACCAAACAACGAAATAGGTAACACTATTAAACGGTTCAATTCATATCACCACAGACTACAATTCACATACAAAACAGGGATAAACAATAGCAGTGCTTTTTTGGACTTAAAACTAATCAAGAAAAATAATAGGATATTAACAGACTGGTACCGAAAACCAACGTTGTCAGGTAGATACCTAAATTAGAGATCATACCATCCATTCAAACAACAAATCAGTATAATCCGAACGTTAACAAATAGAGGCATAAAACTATCTGATCCGTCACTCCACAGCAAAAATATAAAACTAATTGAAGAAACTCTAAGTAATAACAATTTCCCCATTTCAATAATAAACAAGTATATTGCTTCAACAATAAACAAAATCAAGAACAATAACATTAATAGTAATGATCATACGGTCAATAACAACGAACTCCAGAAAAAAACAGACATGACCATTCTGTTCGAGATTTAGGTGTTTTATCTCGAGATAATTGCCGGGATGGTGTTGAGCCGGGGTTGATACGAGTAAAGTTTACAATGATTAAAAGTCGTTTATTCTCAGGTACATTTTGAGATTTAGATAGTCTATCGAGCGAGCACATACTGATATTTGACCGTCGATCGCGCGAGCTTTGTTAGTGAGATTTTGAGATCGAGTTGTATATTTGAGAAAAGAGTCCACGAGATTATACTAATGCAACGAGGACTGTGGTTGAAATTGAGAAGCACGAAGTTGACTATGTTGCGCCGCAATATAGCTGCCGCATAATTAATATAATTATGCGGCATTTCAGTGCAAAGAACAATTGTTCGATATTGAGATTGTAATTGTTAAACTTACATAATCTCGTGGTTCACTAGGATGATGCAGCTAAATCACAATTACGTCTCACTAACAAAAGCGTTAAACACGTGCGTTCGCAATTTGAAAAACTACGAGAGAGACCGCGCCGGTTGCACGAGGGCTCCCGGTAGCCAGCGAGATGCGTGACGTCACACCATGTGACTTCGGGCGCTCAGGAGCTGCTGCCGCCGAAGTCCTGTGGCCGGTGACCCAATTACTTCGGGAGATTCCCGAACACCATTCCGTACATAGAAAGCCTCAGTCGACGATTACATAGAACACTCAGATCCTCAAATATATCAGTACATGTTTAGTTTATTCCATCCCATGTAAAGACTGTAACAAGATCTATATAGGACAAACAAAAAGGATGTTGAAGGACAGACTATGAACACAAGAGATCCGAAATAGCCACCAATATAGATACAGCCTTGGTAGAACATGCAATACATGAACAACACAAATTCGATTTTGATAGGACCGTAATATTAGACAAAGAAGACAATTACAAAAAAAAAAAACAATTTCCGAAATGTTATGCATTATCCAACATGAAAACTCAGTGAACTACCGCACGGACACTGAACATCTTAGTAAATTCTATTATAATATTTAACGAATCCGGAACTACAAGCCGTGGACATACTACACACACATAACCAAGCACATACACACGCACACAACTGAAACATGGACTGATATGCACATACATGACTACAGACACATACACACTGCATCATAACACACACATAAACGAGACCAAGACAGTTACCCCACCAATTGGACAATAGGCAAACCAATCAAGACACTCATCCGCCCTCTAGAAAACACCGGTAGGAAGACCACTGAAACTTTCGAAGTCACTCCTAATCTCACCATCTAAGGATAATCATCGAAACATTGTTGCTGGTATACGGTATAGTCGAAAAGTCTTAAAATTAAGACCGAGTAGGCTATGCCGTATAATTATAGCAGGGTGCGCATGGACTCGAGTAGGGGTCGCGTCCCATAAAACTTTTTCAAAATTTATTAACACCCATTTGACCTAGTATAAACATTATACGAAAGGAGAACAAGGATTTATATCATACATTTTAAGTAAATAATGAGACTCAACAATAACAAATTCCATAAAAGTATGTCACTATACATATTATTGTAACAGTTATTGACTGAAGAGGACCAAAATTAATAAAGGGTCGAAACGTTTCGAATTAGATGAAGTCTTTACGATCCTACCACCGCCGATTACAGACACGCTTAAAATAATACCCCTTAAAAAATTGGCGATTTTTTAAATAGCCTGTAACTTTAGAACTAGGGGTTGGAACCTATGATAATGATACATGTTCTTGAAGCTTTTGACGCACTCGTCCGGGTAGAATCATCAAGGAAAGTCGGTCTTTAAAACTTTTGTTCACCTCCGAAAAATGGCCTGTGTCTCCGAAACTATTCAGAATTCGGGGTTTCGACTTTTCAGGGCGAGTTAAAATCAGTCGGATAGAGTAGTTATAAATACAAAATAACAACAAGAATTTTTTTACCTCGTTTCCCATTTTAAAGGTACTATCACGTTTTCGTCGTTTCAAACGGTCCCAAAGTACACTCCATCGGTCGCTCAATGACATATTATCAAGGTAAGCGAGTTAAACGTGTATTAAATGAGAGCTGAAATGCGTCATTATCACCCCAAAACACTGAAAAAAAAATTTAACATAATGCGAAATAATGTCAAAGGATCCAAAGAGTCTCGTTTGTCCACATAAAACAACGTAAAAATCGGAACAGACCGTTTTCTGGGCATTTGAAAGATGTTTTCGTGTTTTAGTAGGGTCAGATTACACCAAAGTACCTTTCATTGGGTGCTCAATGCCATATTATACTTGCTGTCAGATATGTTCACAATATTTTTCTCAAGATTTTAACTGACAATGAGTTGAAAATTCACACAAATGCTTCTATCTCTATAGGCCATCGAACGACTTCTTCATTTCATTCAGTTTAGGGGAATTTTTAACCATCTTATTCGGCTTACCCTTCTACCTGATTTAACACTGTGTAACACGTGTTATTCATTGCATTCTTTATATTTTTATATATTTTCTATTTATTTCATGTTTATTTATATTTATTTTGTTGTATTGTACTTCATATTTATTTTCATATTTCGTTTTTAATATTTCCAATTTGTTTATTTATATTTATTTTGTTTTATTGCATTCTATATATTTTTTATTTATTTCATGTTTATTTATATTTATTTTGTTGTATTATACTTCATATTTATTTTCATATTTCAAGTTTATAATATTTCCAATCTGTTTATTTTGTATATGTGTAGTCGTCATTACTGTGATACAAATGAAATTATTGTAAACTACCTGCAAAATCCTGTTTCAATTGAACGAAGGAGAGTGTCATCCGGGAAACATAGCCGCAGGGGTCGTCATCCAAGTACGGGTGACGGGGCCCCCGGGGAAATATAACTGTCACCCAAGTACGGGTGACGGGGCAACGAACGTGTTAAGAAGTGCTCTCCACGAACTAACAGAATTTAAACAAATGACCGTTCGTTTCTTCCAGTTTTATCCGTTTTGTAAGTGATTTCATACATCGGGAAGATGTGTTTTCTTTTTGTCGACAACATAAATGCAAAATTTATTTGTTAAAACTGTCCCAATTGGTAAAATCGGAAACGAAAGTTCGCACAACAACATTTCTAACATGTTCACTTCACATTATTCCCGTTGTACCTGAAATATCCTCCCATAATACGATGTTGTTTAACGCAAATTTTGACAATACAGCGTATTATTGGTCTTATACGAAAGACTGCTTTAAAATCATACTAATTGCACCAACAATAATACAGAAGGCATGCTAGCTCTGTTTAAAAATAGATTCGGAAACAAACATTTATCAAAAGACGAAGATCATCGGAAGCATAGCGAAATGTAACTGTAAGTAAAAATCCACGAAATTAGAACATGTGCGTTCTCGAAAACGTGCAGATGAAAACATAATTACAACACACAGACTTGAATAGTTGTTAATCCCCCAACTGTGTCGGCGATAAACGTATGTGGTAAAAACTGAACGGAATCGTATCTAGATTTCATTCCTGGAGAATATTTGGTGCCGCGCTATTTTAAAAACGTATCACTTCACTGCGTGCGTTAGCTTCGATGCCTGAATGGCGACGATCGAATTCAATCGTACAGCTAAGATTCCAAACATCGGTAAAGGCCCGCAAAGTGAGAAGGGAGTGAAAAGAAAGCCAAAAGACGGAATATCACTTTTTATGAAAGTATAAACGTGATGTTTGCAAATGAAGTCCGTTTGCAAGTGACAAGGCGTAGGGATATTTGCACATTATTAACATCCGTATATCTAGATACCAAGTGTCTACATTTCCATACGGTTGATTGTAGAAACATACATGAGCATTTAATATCAGAAATATGGGTAACATTACATTTTTTAATTTGTAATAAAAAAATACTTTTCGTATGTCGGTAAGTAGTTTAATGTGTATGATATTGTGTTGTCTAATTTACTTACTTCTTTGGCAGCAATATATGAAAAAAAAGTGCAAATTCAATAATCAAATTTACCGCAATGTACTACTTTGAAACGTTAAATTACAAACGTATGTACAATGCAATGTTTACTTTCAAAAATGTAACCATCACGCTGTCTTCAAAATAAATGGTCTGTTTTGATACTGTTGTCATGTCCTTCGACACAGAAGATAAGGCAACGAATGATAGAAACAGTACGTATGCAATTAGCATACACGTGTAAAGTGATTTACAAGCTGTAAACTTTCACGAGTTATTTACATGCACTAATAAATATTACACAAGCGAGAAAAATAGACCCAACCTACCGTCAATAAAATATTTTTTTGCATGTTTTAGTTCGCAGTACTAAACTTGTCCATTATATGAGCAACAGGTGTAGAATTCTCATACATGTAAATTTTAAATTTTGGTGAACTCCGTGAATTATTTTTATGCAACAACAACGATTGACGCACAAATATGTGCAATACCTACTTTTAATGCTTAACCTGTTATTCTTGTTGAATGTCAACCTTTAACATATCCTTTATATTTTTGAATATATTGAAATTACAATTCAATTAGACGTCATACACAAAAGTAAAGTGGAGAATAGCAATACATATCGCACAGTCATTACAGAATTGATTACAAAATACATCCCACTTCCCTATCAATTCTGTAACAAATTAAGTACGCAAACATCGGTCCTCCAATGCATCGAGAAAAAATCATCCGAAAGGCCAAAGAACTCTTCATTCGTATCAAACCCAACACCAACAAAGTTCCTTACAAACAAAGTTAACAGTCAAACCAGTTCGTAACATTACGGACCTGTCTCGATTAATGAGAATTTTGTTTTCAAATCTAGTGTAATAACATCCGACGTTTTGATCCCATTGTCTGTATCCTCTTCAAGAAAATGTTAAGGTTAGCCTGTGGAGAAATAAAGCCAACCACATGAATTGTACCAATAAGAAAACAATAGTTATCTGAGATAAGGTCAACAGTGACGGTCCTTCTAATCCTCGACCAGCAAAATCTCTCAAAGGTCTCAACTCATTATCTGACATGCCCTGTCCCCCCCAAGACACTCAGAAGTCTGCCGAAGATTTCTTTATCGTTAAACAAAAATAAATAAATAAAATATCTCAACTCAATATCTGACATGCCCTGGTCTCCCCCCAAGACAGTCAGAAGTCCGCCGATGATTTCTTTATCGTTAAATAAATAAATAAATAAAATATCTCAACTCAATATCTGATATGCCCTGGTCTCCTCCCAAGAAAGCCAGAAGTCCGCCGATGATTTCTTTATCGTTAAATACATAAATAAAATATCTCAACTGAATATTTGACGTGCCCTGGCCTCCCCCCAAAACAGTCAGAAGTCCGCCAATGATTTCTTTATCGTTAAATAAATAAATAAATAAAATATCTCAACTCAATATCTGACATACCCTGGTCTCCCCAAGCAGTGAGAGGTCTGCCGAAGATTTCTTTATCGTTAAATAAATAAATAAATAAATAAATAAAAAAAAACGATTCAACTTTTAGTCAACTTTCCCGAGAAACTCAACGAATCCCAACCTGCCCACCCGATTCGGCCAATCGAATCTGGCCGCGTCTCGAATCGATCAATCCCATCGCCAAAGTCCGACTCCGCGATATCGGCGACGATCGACCAAGCGAAGTTGTCCTTGGCAACGAATTATTATCCTCGGCCTCCGAACGTGGCGTCGCAATGGCAAGCGTGTCAGTTTCTTCCAGTTTCTTCTCGCTTCTCGCTCGCCCCGATCGCCCGAACGATCCTGCCTGACAGAACGCCGACGAGCGTCGCCTGGAACGACCTAACCTAGAATGCGAGAAGGTCTCGTTGGGCAGCGAGTGACACTGGCAGACATTGTGCGCGCGTCAGACTCGCTCGTGTAATTCGTCGCAATTACCTTCCGTAATTAAAATTGTCGGGCCGAGGCGAGGCACTGTCTAAAACACCTGGGCCGCCCTAATTGGAATGTCCACATGAGGCTGCTGAAGTTTCTGCTGCGCTACTTTCCGCCAGGTGAGCGGGAACAGGAGTGGAGTGGAGTGAGGAGGAGGGGGGGGGGGGGGTATTCTTTGTGGATTTGAGTACGGCGCGCATTTTGACCGAACGGGGAGTCTTGTGGGCCACTGTGCCGTGATAATGAAACACCGGGTGTGAAACAGTAATGCAACGATTCTCTGTTGGAATGAGTTGAATTTTGTAGATTTTGTGATATGATGTTTGGAAAACTTCAGAAATTATATGATGGATCTGGGAATAGGGTGGGGGGGTGCTTGACCTGTAATAATTCGCTGTTGAAGTATGTCACAAATGGTGTGCGTTTTGGGTGAACAACAATATTGCATTAGCAATATTGCGTTGTTTGACTCTACAATTCGCCGATTCTCTGTTGGATGATTTGAATTTTGTAGATTTTGTGAAATGGGTTTTGGGAAACTTCAGAAATGATGTGATTGTTCTGTGAAAAAGAGGCATTTGATCTGAGACTAGTTCCATTCCAACTATGCCGCAAATGGCGTGCGTTTCGGATGAAATAATAATGTAGGTACTGGATGTGACTTTGCAATGTGACGATTTTCATTGCTACTGGAAAGATTTGGGTTTTGTAGATTTTGTTAGATAGGTCATTAAGTATGAAACGTCCGATTTGAGACCGAAAGTTTGGTTTATTATATCTCAGGCAAGAAATAATATAATTAATCAAAATATGCACCTAAACTATCAATGCAACGTTGCCATTTTAACGATAGCTTATTAATACCGCTAGCGAAAAAATCTGGAGAGCAGCTCCGAATAGACACCATTAGTTGTTTTCGGTGTATACTCGACTTTGGAGTGTGTTTTGGCGCTTCATCTTTATCCAACCATTGTGCCGAACGCTTGCGATGATCAAAAAGTATCCACTTTTTATCGCATGTGACTATCCGGTGCAAAAATGAATCGCCTTTTAGTCTTGATACCAAAGAACAGCAAGCCTTGAAGCGGTTCCGTTGCTGACGCTCGCTCAACTCATGCGGAACCCACCTATCCAGCTTCTTTACTTTTCCGATTGCTTTCATATGACTTAACCCTTAGAGTGCCGAGTGGGGTCCTACAGGGACCCCAGAAAGCATATTTCCTTAATAACTTTGTAAATAATTTTTTGTAATTTTTCTCATTCCATGTACTTGCTCACTTTCATCGTCAAGTATTGTGGATGATATGTCTATTCTAAAAACATTACTGTTATTTTGTTTTTAACTCTAAACGTACTGGGGTCTCCAGGAGACCCCATATCGCTATTAGTGTCCACCCATTTCTCGCGCAATAAATCGGCAGATAACGCCAACCAAGTCGGGTTCCTCGCATTTTTTCACGTTATAATGTCGAATGTTCATCTGCACTGATCATTGAAGAGAAGTAATAGAAAAAACTGTACGTTGCCTGGACCATGACGACGAATGAATTGTATCGAATGTCTTGATGTATTAATTTTTTTGTGAGAAGAATAAAAGTTAATTTTATATTTTCATACCGTAAATATGTCAATAAATACATATATTAAACATCTCCATTTTTTGTTTTCAATTTTACAATTTTTTCAAGTGGGGTCCCTTGAGGACCCCACGTCGTTATTAGTGTTGCCAAATAGTATACGGCACTCTAAAGGTTAATATTGTTGGGGTGCTAACTTTAAACCTTGCTGCTAGTTCACGCGTTGTTTCAGATGGATTTGCTTCCACTACAGCTTTCAGTTGGTCGTCATCTACCTTGCTCTCAGGCCGCCCGCGTGGTTCATTTTGATGATCAAAATCTCCAGATCGGAATTTTTTGCACCATCGACGTACTGTACGTTCGTTAGCCACATCCTTGCCAAACACTTCGTTAACATTTCGGCTTGTCTGCGCTGCATTAGTTCCACGACGGAACTCATATTCGAAAATAACGCGCATTTTTGTCTAATCCATGGCTTACAATATTTAACCTCCAGACGACAATACGATAGACGATTAAAAACAAAAGAGTGCATCTGAAAGCCAGATCGCGTACCTTCTCAATGCAAAAAGAATAAGGGATGATCGAAGTGAAATATCGGAGACATCTGGTATCAAACTTGAGGCTTTAGGTAATCGGACATTTCATACTTAATGACATGATAGATAGATTTCAGATAGCTTCAGAAACGTTGATCTCTGAATAGAGAGACGTCTAATCTATGATTAGTCGCTGTTCAACTATACCTCCAAAACTTTTCATTGTTTCAAAGTAATTAGAACAATTTTGTTGAGGATACGTTGGAAAAGATATTTAGATGAATTTTTGTAAATGATATGAAGCCGTTTATTTTGAAAGTGGCCTTAGTCACTTTGTCAATTTTTTGTTGTTGTTTGTTGTAACATACACAATCATAAGGTAGCTGTCATAAATAATATTTTTCAGTTAAGTGTATTCAAAGAATACGATAGTTTTGGACACATGAATTTTCGCAGTTACTATCATAATTAAAGATATTACTTTGAAAGTGGCATAAATATCATCCATTATTGATATTGTCCGGAAGTGCCGATTTTTAAATATCAATAATTGAAAACTTACTATTTGCCCTCCAAGATTATTATAATTTCACCAAAAAGAGCTGGAAAGGTAATAACTTTGTTCTAAATGAAATTAAACAAGAGGAATTCATATTAACAAGATTTTTGGGGGACCCAGTTTTTTAACGGGTAAGAATTTTTGCAGAGAAACAATAAATTCGTTAAAAATATGCAGTTCGCGTTCTTTGAGAAATGCGCCACATAAAAGTTTGTACAAGATATCAGTGGATGAGAATGCAGAGTTAAAAATCCTGGATTTACTACCCCATCGGAGTAGCCCAAGAAAATTCGGAAATATTCTACTAAATCCTTCAATCCAAAATTAAATTCCGTGCAATATTTATCCCGATAATAAAAATTGGACAATGTTGTTACTGCATGAAAAATGATTCCACTTATATTCACGTACTTATTACTTATTTTAAGACTCACGTATATATAACATATAGTAGATTGTTATTGCAATATATTAAAAAAAAGTGGACAAAGTGCCATAAACCAGAATCTTTATTTCCCTGCGGATTAAATATATTTGAAAATCTAATTTTACGAAAATTTCATTATATTAATTGGTCGTATGTTTTCCAGGCATAGCACTCGAGTACACTCAAGGAGGAGATGTCAAGACGAAAATGATCGATCTTCTGGAACTGTCCATGGAGTAATTATAGACTTTCCCATTGACACTGCTTCAATTTTCTTTTTAACATTCTATTTTCGCTTCATGTTATTTTTAATCCCGCCGGTGTCTTATTCGTTGTTGCTTAAAATAGTGAAGCAGTAAAATAAATTTTTGGCTGGTATTGAACAGCTTCAGTATTCCATGTAAAATTAAACGTTTTTCTTTTCTCATTTATTCATTAATTCTGTTCCACAAAAGGAAATCTAATGCTTATTACGTTTGTGGATTTATGTTCTTGCACTTGCTTTACTTACAATCGATATTTTGCATATGCTCTGCTTCATAAGCTTTTCATTTTATGGCGCCATAAATTAACTGAATTAGATTTAGCTTGTTAAATGCTTGCCTTTTCAATTAGAATGAGTACTTCTATGTATTTTTGATTGAATTCAAGTACATAAATAAACAAATATTTTTATTTTCTATGAAAAATTAATAGATATTTATATACCATCCATCCGCGTTTAAAGTGTTGAAAAATCCAAAAATGATAGAAAACATGAATATAAATTGGCCTAATACAGCTCTTTCATAAATTAGGGTAACTATTAATTTTCCAGAGAAATTATAATGACATTAAAAGTTAATAAATAAATACTCTGCAAAGTATACTTTTACACCTCAAATATTAATTAATTCCTATGTTATAAACAATAAAAAGTCACTTATCACATCATAAATTATTTTTGCATGCCATCAAATATTGCACGAATTTGTAACTTGCCTTAATCCTCTAACTAACGACGTACAAATGTTAACTTCGTGCAACTGAAAGGAAAAATTGAACAGTTTTGCTAATGCAATGAATGAAGCGGTACAAGAATATAGTTTCGCAAAATTTGCTTATCAAACTAAACGCTTGTTTACATCCATAATCGAACATAACAAGCGGCTCTGCAAACTTCATTCCTTCCCATAACATTCACCCTACAAATCTAAATATGGAAATGCGTGTAAACGTTCTTCAACCAAATTGAGTTTGAGAAGATACGAAGTTGGATAGGTGAGACGAGCTATACAGGGTGGCTTGAAAATTGTGTTTCAAACTTCTCGGTGATCTATTGCTCAGAGGACGAACCGAATGTTCGTAACTCTTTTCAGATTTGAGTCGGAATAATGGCTTTCACTTTGCACTTTTAACATTGCAAACCTCTATCGTGTAATTTCCGTTTCTCTATTTTTCTGCTTTCGTATTAACGTATAATAGCTCGGAGATGAAATGCTAAAACTTTCAGTTGCATACATAAACACATATGTATATATATGCAAAAAATAAATTATAAGGGATGCGTTGCATAATTCAAACCCTGCTGTTAAGAACGAGAAAGGGAAGGCTATAGAAATATGTCTTTGTACAATTTGATATGTGTACTGCAAAATGCGTGACTATAATGTACAGTTTTAGTTTACCTTGACATTATTAAGATAACCTCTTTGTGCCTGCAAGTATAAAAGCGACCTTCACGTATTTGTACCTGAATATTTGATGGAGACTGGAAAACAAGTTTGAATAAGTTACATAATTTATGATCATAACTTATAATCGTCCGAAGAAAGTTATAGAATGCAGAGAGTAGATAAATTATGCCAATAAGGAAGATAACTAACGCTGCCAACTTACGTATTTCATCTCGTATACTAGATACAGTGCACCCTGTCTAAAGAATGTTGATTAATTGGATTACCATTGAAACAGCTGGTCTTTTAAAAACTACCCTTGTCATTCTCCACAAAATAAGTTTCATGCCAGGAATATGACAGATTTCATCTGCAATATTTCAATATCATCTAATGTGAAAGAAACACCTAATTGTTCGTACATTTGAGTAATATCTGGACAGTAGTATCAGGACTTCAGTTTATGGAAACACAGGTTTCAATATAACAACTTAAATACGCCATCAGCTACAGTTCGATCTACCTTGTATAATTAACCCCTTAACGTGCATACCCGAGTATATTCGGGCGCGCTAAACCGGCCAAACCGTGCACACCCGAGTATATTCGGGCGGCGTTGTATTTGACGCTGCTAAAATTAAAATAAAAATTTTGATTAATTTTGTAGTTTTTTATATCTTTGCCAAGACAATGTCCTACCGTGTGTTTTACATAAAAAAAATTGATTTTTTTTGGCCGGTTTATTTAAAAGGAATCGTACGTTAAGAGGTTAATATTTATTCTCATACCCAACTTGCCTAAATCGAACAATTAAGTATATTCACTATTAACACTAAACTCCCGAAAATCGCTGAAATTTGAAGCCCTGTCTCAACAATAACTGTTCATTCAACATTTCGTAACACCCTACAAGATAAATAAACAATTAATCACTCTCCATTTGACACGTTAACGCATACTATCTTATGTCACTGTAACAGATCATGACATGCACATAAATCGTACGTGAACCTACTCCATATACCGAGTAAGGCATACACACGTACCAAAAAGGTATTTTCGATCCCTGTCCCAAACACACACGTGACATAATCACTCAAAGAGGTGACACATGAATTCGGCGTCTAATGGCCAAAGGGTTAAGCTGGCGAGTCCTATTCTTTGATCAGGCTGTACAACAGCAGCCGCATCGACTTCCCATTGGGAAGGATGAAGAACGTTTATTGGACAGAAGCCGGCGGGCTGGCGAACACGTTTATTTACACGGCTTACTTTGCAGAACGGACATAAAGGCACTGGCTGAAAGCATAAAGGCATCCGAGCCCGTGATAACCGAAAGCGTAATGGACCAGCTAGTGGATACCTTACGGAAGCTGCAGGGCAAAGTTTGCGACAGCAACGTGAAACGCTACTACAAATATAAGAGCCTGCAGACGCACCTCCTGCCTCTGACTAACATAGCGTTCGATAAATTAGGTAAAAGGTACTTCCGAGTAAGACACGCAACAGCGAAGGACGTACAGGGTGTATGAACCTTCCGCTGATATATGGGGTGACACTCCGAGAGGTTATCCTACTCTCGAATAGCATTTCTGGATCTGCGAGACATGATCGTGCTAATGTAGATTAACCCTTTCGGTCACAGTGTCGTCAATTGACGACATGACATTCTACCCCCTGCCGTTCCTAAGTTTTGAAAAAAACCAGCAATTAAATTGTCTGGGTCTAATTATTGAACATTTATAAGGGTATTTTCATTGGCAACATTGTTATTTGACGCACGTAAACAAAAATGTATCCTTAAATAGTTGATCGTTCTCGGCAGTTTCAGTAACGAGCGAAACACGGCCAAGTTGATGGATTTTTCGATTTTCAATAGGTGAATAAATAATCCGTACCAAAAAAACTTATCACGGTTATAAATAAGGGTCCGCTGTATACGTTCAACGTGTAAAATTATCGAATTTTTCAATAGCGACGTTCTGAGGATTTTTCGAAATCTCGTGTCGTCATTTTTCGACATGTGGTTACACGTGATGGAGGGGGAGTAGAATTATGCCGATGATGCCAAATGGTTAAAATAGGGCTAAACATTTAATAAACAAGAAATGGGATTTTTTGATCAAAGGATAATAATTCGTGACCGAAAGGGTTAAGATACTTTTCTTTCGTGGGACACAGGGGGTGAGCTAAGAATTATCGTTATTACAACATTTTTGTTAAAGTATGAATAATTTTTGACTCCCACTCTTATTTAAGGTAGCAGGTACGATTTTGAGTAGGCAAAGAATTCTTAACAATTTTGGCACGATAGTGTAAAGCTTCTAATGTATAGAATACTTCATTGTATACGCGAGGTTATGTTTTCATAATTAATGCTTCGACTTCTGTGTTCGTATAATCTGTTTTCGTTTCTCGGGAGAGCACAGCGAAGTACTAAGGTTTAGTTACCTGTTTCGGTGTCACTCTGTATAAAGTAAACCACCCGGTAGCCGGGTGGCTTACGATAGCTGATTCGTGTAACTCGAATAAGAAATATGTGATATTACCTAAGAGAAGCAGGTATTAACTCTACTGGCCTTTGTGCCTTTAGCAGCGGTTGCGGTAAACGGACATTTTTGTTCTGAATTTAGGTTGCATAAATTCCAAGCTTGGTTCAAATGATAATTTGCATGCTTAAGCTTAACATCGAACCTTAATTAAGTATTCTGTTGGATGCGCCATGTTTATCTCGGTAATTTCCAACACTGATATTTGATAAACCGTACATAGTGAGTGATCAAAAATTGAATTTATAAAAGTTATAACGTCATGTTTAAAGGCAATATTTCATTTTGAGCGGAGTCTTTCAGGACTTGATTTTTTTTTAATTTAAATCGTAGTACAAAGTCAACATCTTATAACATTATTTAGTATTGAATATCAATCAAGCCTTGTATTTTGAAAGAACTGTCACATCCTGTACATCCAAAACTAGCAAATAAATAACTTAATAAGGTGAGGCTACATTGCATCTGAGGATACCTATATCATGATTAATTAAAACCAATCGTAACTTCCGATTAGATGCCTGACAGGAAGCTATGACCGAACTTGTAAAGTTTGGGACATCGAAAGTGGAACGGAGATCCTTACTCTCGAAGGCCACACGAATGTAGTCTATGCCGTGTCCTTCAACAACCCGACTTCGTAAGGAAGTTACACTAACTAATCAGTTAATAGCAATTACTAAACCATTTTCACACGTACTATTTCAAAGTCATGCGAGCTTGAACAAAACTACTTTTTCAATTATTTGTGTTTGTCATATTTTAATTTATAACGATTTTGATACTTTTAGAGTAAGATGGATACCTATGATGACGTAATGATCAAATCTTGTTAAAAAATTCAAATAATCGGAACAGATTGCTTCAATGGTAGCATGTTTAACATGTTTTTTACTCTACTTCTTTAGAAAGCGTTAAAAGAATGTTATTTCATATCATTGATTAATTTATAGGTTAAAAATATTCATCGATTATGCTACGTTTTGCAAAATATTATGTGTTATTAAACATATTGCTAGTACTTTAACTGTTTAACTTCAGAGGGAATATACAATTTAAAGCCTTTGTGTTATGCCAATTACTACTGGTTTATTCAGAGCGGCTAATAGTTTCAATGTAAAACTAGAACATACGCAATTATTGACGAACATTTTCTAGAAAAGCTTTCATTTAATTAGACTACGGTGCCATTAGTTAGCAAAATAATATGATGAACCACAAAAATAATAGAATAATAATCAGAATTAGAAGCATTGGCTCAAAGCAACCGATGTCTGTTCTAAATAAATAACGATGCCTCTAATTGTTATAAAAATGTTACTATATTAACTGTTGCGCCGACAATGTGTACATTTGTCAGAATGTAACGGCAATAGATACATTTTTTTGAATAATACGTGGCTACTAAAGTCATAACAAGTGACTCTAATCATCATTATTACATACCCTAGTGATTCTGGAAACGGTTCAACACAAAATAGCACAAAAATCGATCTCCATCGTTTATGACAGAAAGTAACGTAGATTAAAGGGAACAATGAACTCAAGTTGCATGACTTTTCCATAAGTACAAACTCACGTGAGAATCTTAAACAGTGCCTAAATTGGTTACAAGTTGCCCTCCTATAACATGGTAGATACGTTCCTGAAAAATGCTATATAATCCTGCTTCTGAAGATGCTCCTGAAAAATATTATATGAAACCCAGAGAAAGTACAAAAACAAAAATAAACTTTTTTAAAACTTCTTTTAAGCAACTTAATTGCAAATGTATACGTAACACAAAATAAAACAAAAGTATTATTTTTATTTATTATATTTTATTTAAGTATTTATTTATTTATATCTTATATGTATTTAAAGTAATCTTAATTTACTAAATTTCCTCGTCACTACTCAACATGATCAAACAAGAACGTTTTTTTGGTTTAACTATATTACCAACATCGGCATAGAGTTATGAATGAGTAAATTATGATTTATTTATATATTTTCCTGTAACGGCACTATGGTTCATTCTTCGTTCCCGTCATTATTTTATCGCAATTTGATTTTTAAGCATGCTAAACAAAAATCATTTTCTCCACTACTGTAGAAAGGCAGTGTGACACAAAGGTTTCTGGCAATTTTCTTATCGTGTTAGAACGAAACCGTGTTATAGGAGGGTCCATGCATTATATAAATCGCGTTATAGCGAAACCGTGTTTTCGAATGTTGTGTTGTAGGAGGGCTACTTGTACTAATAGAATAATTAATCAAAAATCGTTCATTACCCATTTTCATAACCATCAGCACATAGAACCTACATTAAACAGAACTGAATGTAATGTCTATTATTAACGAAATAATTCGACAAAAATTGAATGCATTGCCATGCGCTTTAGGGACAAAATCGTGACCGGATCGTTCGATAAAACTGCCAATATCTGGTGTTCCCGCACCGGACATTGCCTGGTCAGGATGTGGGGCCATGATGCCGAGGTGGTGGTCGCCAAATTCTCACCAACTCAGAGCAGAGTGGCCACCGGTTCGATGGACGACACTGGCAAGATCTTTGACCTTGGAACTGGTGAGTTTAGCATCGCCTAAGGCGTTCGGAAATCAACCATATTTCGATCAGAGCAGGATTCGAGATGACGAATGTGAGAGAATATGACATGAAACAGTGAGAATAGAAGATTGTGAGAGAGAAATGTCAACTTATGATGAGACTTATGAAATTTCGGTGTCAGTAAAGTCAGTTGTAAAACAGTGATAGAATGACAGAATGATGTACTAGGTAATAAAAGAAACTTTATACGGTAAAAGCAGAAGATGCTGGCAATTAAAGGGGAGGGATGGGAAGTTGCGACAGTGAATGATGGGTTGAAGAAGAGGGATATGACCAGAGGAAGTAAATACGTATACTAACTCAACAGATCACAGTATAAGATTTAATTCTACAGTCACTTCTGTATTATTTCTCATAATAAAAGTTTTATTTTTGCTAAAGGCAATGTCTCCGCTTAATCTAGATTCTGTAACTTTGTATATGCAACAAAGAAAATCAAGTGATGTCAACAATGACAACTGCTGCTGATTTGAGGGAAATGTTATAAAAAATGTGATTAAAGCGATACGTTTAATGCCAGGTCAGCAGTTGGGGACGTTGAGGGGCCATACGGCAGAAGTGATAGCTCTACATTATAGCAGTGACGGAAACCAAATAATCACAGGTTCCTTCGATGGCACAGTCAGTCTTTGGGACCCACGGACCTTTAAGTAAGTTCAACAATGAAATAGAACGTTTATTTTGAGAGTGGTATAAGTCCAGCTAAAAAAAATGCGATATTGCATAATTTGTGGTTTATTTAGTGTACACTTTTTGATTATAACTAATTATTATTTAGTATCTTGAAAAGTTGGCCAATAAAACAAATTGCGTAGCGATTGAAAATGAAAGTGGTGAAAGTCCATTTACAGCCCGTAAATAAACATTATTTTAGTGAAATTTGCATAAAAGAAATTTATATAATCAAAATACATATTGATAAATGAGTAGAAACATTGTCCGTCATAACATAATTAATTAACATTTTTGAATTGACGAATATGCAAACCTTTTATTTCCTCGAAACAACGAAAAATGGACTAGCTTCACTTTCAAAATAAACTGTCCATGTGTTTCAGCCGGCCGAGACACTTGGAAGACTTACATTATCTTTCTTAAAATGGCAAACATTTTATCTTAATGGCTTCTTGTAGAAACATCGATATAAGATATTTATTGATCACAACTAAAATATTTGGTTTCACGAGTACGGTGTTCTTTGGCTTCTAAAAATGTGAAACTGGAAACGAGCTCGTTCTCTACCCGCAATCAGGCTAATTATCTTAAGGTAGTACCTCCGCGACAATCCAGGTAAAAAGTTTTGACTCACAATCAGTACCCACATTAAACATATCAGCAAATTCAGTCTGTAGCCTGTTTTTTTTTTACGAAATTGTACCTCTTACCCTATCATATTCTCTATACGAATACACACATACTATGAAATATTATTCTGTGTGGAAACGTGACAACGTCGCATATTTTTTTTCGGTTGTGAACGTCGTGGCCGGCGACGAAAAGACACACACACTCGCGCAGCACCGATAATGCATCGTTGCCGCATCATTTCTACGCGACTTCATTGATATTCCCTCCACAAAAAATAATCGTCTAACTATGTTATTCTTTCTAATACTTTATTAAAACTACGTGGTAAACAATTTCCACTTTTTTGTAAGATATTCCAAATATATTACTCTAACAAATATTAGTTTTTCATCAAGATGGTAAAAGTCCTTCAATGCAAAAAACTTAAAAATTTGTCATTTTCCCACGGTTTTCCTATGCTGTATGTACAAAACATGTCATTTTTAATTGAAATTATCTCATGTTTGGTGTGGTTAATCGTCTCCAAATTTTAACATCGTGTGTGTCATGCATTTAACTACTTACACTCAATATTTTAAAGACTTCTGAAAATGTTACAAATTCGGAGGTACTACCTTAAATGTCACATCTGTCTACATGAAAAGTCCCGTATACTTTCTAGCCGAACAAGCGTTCTAATCGGTCACCGCATGGAATTATCGAACTGCACGTTCAACTTCGACTGCACGCGAATCGCTTCGTCGTCGATCGACAAAACAGCGAAGGTTTGGGACACGAGGACAACATCGTGCATGGCCACTCTGTTGGGACACGACGACGAGGTCTTAGACCTGACCTTCGACAACAGGGGCAGCAAATTGGCGACGGCGAGCAGCGACTGTACGGCAAGAATTTGGGACATGAACAACAATTACAGGCAATTGGCCGTCATGAAAGGGCACCAAGAAGAAGTTTCCAAAGGTAAATGTCAACTTTTATAATCGTGCTCGGTCATGAAAGCCAGCAATGCGCACGAAAGTTGCCTAATTTGACAGGAATCGAATTATGCGACTGTGGCGTGGTAAATTGCCTGTCAAAAGTCACATTTTTCTTTAAGCTTGAATAAATGAAGGTGGAAGTTAATCAACTTGCGATCACGAGACTAGAATTTTAGTACAATGTGTGTACAATGCAGTGTACAATTGTTGGGCCGAACTTTAAATTCTGATTGGGGTGTTTGTAAGTTTTGTTCAAATGTAGCCAATAATTGCTTTGTGGTCTTGTAATTTTTAATTTTTCTAAACGTAATATTGAGACTCTATGCAGTGTACATAATATACTCGACTCAAACATTATAGATAAGACAGATTTATAAGTAAATTATTAATTATGGCAATCATTATGACGATAAAATTATATTTTGTTTTGATTCAAGTATTAATATGAGTTTGAACGTACTTTAAATATACAGGGTGATTCTAGTAACTGGGCCAAGCTATAACTGTTTTTTAAATAAATTTAGAACAAAATCGTAGAGGAAAAGTTTGTATTAGTCGAAAAGCTCTATCATCCCATGCACCGACTTTTTTCCCAAGTGCATTAGTGCATGTGCAAAGTGCAGTTGCACTGTTTTTTTAAATGGAATCACCCATTTTTTTTACATTATTGCGTTCCTTAGGCCATTCTGCAATAAAAATGTATAAGGGAAATCACCGAAAAAACGATAGTTTACGAGATATTGCGCTTTATTCGAACTCTTATAACACATGCCCAAACCATTTAATATCATGTTACCTAAACGATTTTGGTCCCAGTTACGTTCCAATCATCTTTGCTAACATCTGATACACAAAGATCACCATCATTGCTCGGCAGATACGTTAAGAAGAATTGAATTTTGTCGATTTTTTTTTACAGCAAGAGCAACATAATGACAACTTTGCTCGAACAATTTTATGGATAGACGAAAGCACATTTACGAATAATGGTACATATGTCCAATAGGCATAATGAACACGACTAGCATATGGAAAATCCACATTTGAGAAGAAGTACAAACAGCCAATTGCGTTACAGCATTAACGTGTGGTGTGGAATACTCAACACGTCTCTTGTCGAGACACATTTTTTACCTGACATTTTAAACGGCGTGCGATATAGGCAGTTTGTGCAATTTACTTTACCCGCTCTACTCGACGATATTCCATTACAATCGCGTTTAAATCTAAAATACTACCAGCAAGACGGAGCACCTGCACATAACGCTCGTGTCGTTACCACATTTTTAATCGCAACGTACGGGCAAAATTGGGTTGGTACCAACGTCTTGGCCGCCCCGTTCGCGAGATTTGAATCCTGTTGATTTTTTCCTGTGGGAATGTTTGAAAAATGAAGTGTACGTGCAACCTTTTGTTTCTGTAGACAACTTGAAGGAAAGAATTAGGCATCACTGTTCACTCATAACTACTGCACAACTCAGTAGTGTAATGAAAAACACCAAGAAACGCATTAAAAAATGTTTGCAAGCTAACGGTGAAACGTTCGAGTATTTGTTATAAGAGTTCGAATAAAGCGAAATATCTCGTAAACTATTGTTTTTTCGATGATTTCCCTTATACATTTTTATTGCAGAATAGCCTAAGGAACGCAATTATGTAAAAAAAATGGGTGGTTCCATTTAAAAAAACAGTGCAACTGCACTTTGCACATGCACTAATGCACTTGGGAAAAAAGTCGGTGCATGGGATGATAGAGCTTTTCGACTAATACAAACTTTTCCTCTACGATTTTGTTCTAAATTTATTTAAAAAAGAGTTATACCTTGGCCCAGTTACTAGAATCACCCTGTATAGTTCCACTTGTTTGAAGCATTCGGAAAATGTTCAGATTTATTATATACGTAAGCTTAAAGTGGTTTATTCTATCACACCTCTTAACATAACAATAAAGTGCTACTATCCTGCACTGCTAAAGACAAATGTAAACCATTTACATCTTCGCGTTACATTAATTCTGAAAAATCTCTATTTCTATAATATAATATTCAATTTTTGCTACAAATAACATTTAAAAAATATAGGTAACAGTCTCACACGATTATTTTATTTGAATGTCTAGAAGGAATTCTGAATCATTTAAACACAAATGTTATCACCAGAATTTGAAAATACTTGTATAATCAATATCTAATGCTCAATCCATGGTATATTGAAACATACATACATATCTTCTAGCATGTAAATACATAAGAGTACTTTGATTGTATACGTTGTACAACAGTAACAACAACCGTTAATTGGAATTAAAATGTATGATATCTGCAGGTAATGCATTGAATATTGTCACCAGACGAGGGACATATTCGAACCCAATAATTGCTTTGGGAACGAGTTTTATGAAACAGTATAGTTGACCCTGCATCGAATATTGCGTGCTCTTTATTGAATTGGTCGCTCGCTAGGGTAAAGTAATTACTAAACTTTCCATCAGATAGCTGAAAGAACAATCGATGAACCTTCCCATGTTCAATCTTCAGACGTATACCATTGCCTTGGCAAGATTAATCTGATTTATGGGGATGTATAAATTGAAATTAACGAAGTCATTAAATTTAGTTTTATTCATTTCTTCGTACCAGTAATACATATAATAATGAAAAATGAAGTAGAAAATTTCAACACACCATTTCTGTGGTATTATTTTGATCGTTATCGATTTTATAACAATAGCATCTAATATGGTTAGTGTTTTTTGATTTGAAACGATTTTGGAATAGAACAAGAACATAGAGAAGTCTCACTAATCGTAAAATATCAGCAGCCTCTTCCACATTTAAGTTAACGATGATAACTATTATCACATTATATTTTCACTTTCTTCAATTGTTTTAATTTTCTTGACATATTAAATCCAGTAATTGTTTATCTCATGTAGCTACATATGACATAGTACTTAATTTATTTCATATGTCAAATTCCAGTAACCCAAATCTTCAATTAGAGAAGATACAGAACTGCTACATTTGAAATAAGAAGTTAGTAATTACTAATTCAATAGAAATTTCCTAAAAGTCTTCCACTCTCTACAATAACTTAAGTCAAGGTCGTATCGAAAATTATTCAACTACAAAATCACTTCGACACCAACCGAACGAACAAGGATGGTTTCCAACCTGACAGTCGAAACAACGAAATCTCAGCAAACGTAGAACACTAACACTTCCTTTTCAGATTGATTCATCAATTGCGAAAAGCTAAGCTACTACACTTTCAATACATCCGATCAAAGCAATCAGTGAAAAAAACTCTTTTCGAATGAAAACCAACTAAAACACTTCCGCTTCCGTTAACATGTTAAAAGCAAAAACAGCATTAAACTCCGGCCGAACAGAAAAAACGTCCCGTTTGAGTTTGAAACAGCCTCATATCTAGCGTAGTAGGGAAAATTATGTTAGCCGAACGCGTCGAGTGGAGTTGGCGAGGGAAAAACGGGCGTCAACTTTCGAAATTAACTGCCATTCACGCACTTCAGTCTGCTTCAGTCCGAGCGGGCACCATTTGCTCACCTCCTCGCTGGATAGAACGGGCAGACTTTGGTCCGTAGAGTCCGGAAGCTGCGTGCAGAAGCTCGAGGGCCACTCCGACGATGTCTTCAGCTGCGCATTCTCCTACACCGGCGACACAATCGTCACGGCCAGCAAGGATAACACTTGCATGATCTGGAGATGACTCGAGTGGTTCCGGTCAAGCAAGATTGGATGAGCTATGCCTTTAGTTTGGCATCAGAAGAGTAAGTTGGGTGGTAGGGGGCAGTTTGAGAAGCAGAATTGAAGTGATTTTGAATAAAAATTATGTTGTGTAAAAAAGTATCTGAATTGTGCAAAGATGGAGGGAAAATTGGATATAATGTTAAATGTGTATACACAGAAATTAGATTTATTTAATAACGCAATAATACTTGCATGATCTGGAGCTGACTCGAGTGGTTTCGGTCAAGCAAGATTGGATGAGCTATGCCTTTAGTTTGGCATCAGAAGAGTAAGTTGGGTGGTAGGGGGCAGTTTGGGAAGCAGAATTGAAGTGATTTTGAATAAAAATTATGTGGCGTAAAAAAGTATCTGAATTGTGAAAAGATGGAGGGAAAATTGGATGTAATGTTAAATGTGTATACACAGAAAATAGATTTATTTAATAACGCAATAACACTTGCATGATCTGGACATGATTCGAGTGGTTTCGGTCAAGCAAGATTGGATGAGCTATGCCTTTAGTTTGGCATCAGAAGAGTAAGTTGGGTGGTAGGGGGCAGTTTGGGAAGCAGAATTGAAGTGATTTTGAATAAAAATTATGTGGTGTAAAAAAGTATCTGAATTGTGAAAAGATGGAGGGAAAATTGGATGTAATGTTAAATGTGTATACACAGAAATTAGATTTATTTAATAACGCAATAACACTTGCATGATCTGGAGATGACTCGAGTGGTTTCAGCCAAGTAAGATTGGATGAGCTATGCCTTTAGTTTGGCATCAGAAGAGTAAGTTGGGTGGTAGGGGACAGTTAGAGAAGCAGAATTGAAATGATTTTGAATAAAAATTATGTTGTGTAAAAAAGTATCTGAATTGTGCAAAGATGGAGGGAAAATTGGATATAATGTTAAATGTGTATACACAGAAATTAGATTTATTTAATAACGCAATAATACTTGCATGATCTGGAGATGACTCGAGTGGTTTCAGCCAAGTAAGATTGGATGAGCTATGCCTTTAGTTTGGCATCAGAAGAGTAAGTTGGGTGGTAGGGGGCAGTTTGAGAAGCAGAATTGAAGTGATTTTGAATAAAAATTATGTGGTGTAAAAAAGTATCTGAATTGTGAAAAGATGGAGGGAAAATTGGATATAATGTTAAATGTGTATACACAGAAATTAGATTTATTTAATAACGCAATAACACTTGCATGATCTGGAGATGACTCGAGTGGTTTCGGTCAAGCAAGATTGGATGAGCTATGCCTTTAGTTTGGTATCAGAAAAGTAAGTTGGTTGGTAGGGGATAATTTGAGAAACACTATTGAGATGATATTGAATAAAAATTCTGTGGACTATGAAAAAATATTTGCATAACGAACGAATGTAGGGAGATTTGGATTGATATTTGAATACACAGTAAATGTTATTGGCCTCTGGATATAATGTTAAATGTGTATATACATAAATAAGAGTTATTTAATAACGCAATGACACTTGCATCATCTCGAGGTGACTCGAGTGGTTTCGATCCAGCAAGATGCCTTTAGTTTGGCATCAGAAGAGTAAGTTGGGTGGTAGGGGGCAGTTTGAGAAAAAATTGGCGTGATTTTGAATAAAAATTATGTCGTGTAAAAAAGTATCTGAATCTCCAAAAAGTGTAAGAAGATTTGGATATAATGTTAAATGTAATATATACATAAATTAGATTTATTCAATAACACAATAACACTTGCATGATCTGAAGATGATTCAAGTGGATAAGCAATGTCTTGAATCGAGTATCAAGAGAGTAAGTTGTCTGTTACGGAAAAAGGTGATACGGATGAAGTGATGTTCAATAAAAATCGTATGATTTGAGGAGAAAGAATGTTAATATTAATATTTTTAAAAAATCAAGGGAACTCTTAATTGACTTGATGGAATAATCTTAGGAAATTTGCTAAGGATAGAAAATTGAAGCGATGGAAAATGAATCAATTAAGGTCAATGACGGTGCACGAAAAATGGAATAATTTTCAATATGAATCGAACAATGTTGGTGTAAAGAATTAATACGATATTGTGGTTGTTCACATTTTGCTGCCAGCGGGAGGGAGGGGTGGCATAGTAAGTAGGTGACAGTGTAGAGGGAACAAGACAAGTTTAGAAAATAATTCCTTAATGCAGAAATTAATTAGACTTTGTTTCACACGGTATTGAGAGATAGAGCGATGTTTAGATTGATGGCATGGAATCACTATTAGAGGAAGCGATTTTAATTAAAAATTGGATGATGACAGCAAGAAGAATTTCAATTGTCCTTATGCGATTCAGTTAAATTTCTATTGATGCATACTAAAATGGTTTACTTTTGTTAATGATAGAAATATTAATGGAATTTTCTGTAATGAAATCATAAGGAATAAGTGACAGTATAGAAGAATTATAATATATTAAATAAAAAATGCATGATATTCATGAATATTTCCTAAGATTACGTAAGGTTTAAATCGATAGAATTAAATTATTTGCATATTCGATTACGAGAGAATTGTAACCCATACACTTGTAAGTATCTTAATCAATAAGAAGCACTGTCCAACTGATTAATAAAAGAATAAATTTTGTAATATGATTATACAGCAATTTTATTTGATTTCAAAATTCAACGTGCGTTGAATTTATGTGATAAGAGTTTGCAACTTTGTCATACAGAATAGATTGGTTTTTAAAATAATACTAATGATGCAGTCTTCTTTATGTAATGTCATTATTATCGACACAGTTAGTTAATTGCTATTAGATTCAAGTACCTTTCATCCTAATCATAAACATTAAACATTTCTTTGCCTATTTCAATAAAAGGTGGATATTACAAAATTCTGTGATGTACATCCTGCCCTAAACTTTAACAATGTCAAAATGCTACCAAAACATTGAGTAATTATACATATTCGTACCTACTAAAGTCAAAAATCAAGTTCAATGCTCCAATTAACAAATAATAGGTGTAAATTTATGTGTACATATTCTATTCCATATCAGAATTAAATGAATAAACTCAAATCGCTAAATAACCTGTTTTTGTAGATTTGTTTTTTTTAAATGTTCGATGATTTTCCTAGATGATAAACCATTCTCGTTCATTACGACACAGACATGTAAATAGGCATGAAACTTTTCAGGCGGTAATTCCAAGAATACGCAAATGTAGAGTTTCCATTGACAGTGCTGAAAGATATTAAATTAGCACTCGTCTGCAAGACATTACTGTCTGGCTAAAGTTCAGTTTTCTGCTGCAATAATGTTGCCACACTTATCACTCGTACCACTACCACACATACATCCGTGTGAACGGATGTGAAAAAATGCATTAACAAACCACACCCGCTTTTCAAACAAGAATTAGTTGGAGAATACGTACGTTTGTTAAGAAGATAAGAATTTTGAATAGCTGACAGGATTCGAATATGCTTACGAATGTCATTTGTTGTCACTTGACACCTTTTTTCTGCCACTAATGTGCACTTCGAGTGTGTCATTATAAAATAAATTTCCCATAAAGCAAGTCACTACGGGTCGAAGAACTGGTTTTAGAAATAAAGAGTCATTCTGCGATTAGAAATAGTGAAGCTTTGCGTCAAGAAAATGTTGACAATGAGTGATTATATCATAAAACAATATGACTTGCATGATCTGTGATAGTATTATATGACACGGCAAAAGCGTTCGCAACGTTCGTTATTGTCGTTCGTTCAATATTGATAGCACAATTCGGAAAAGTGTGGAATTCATAATGCACTTGTGAACAAAGTGACTTGGCTAATTACATGTTTGTTGTGCTAACATTTTCTTTGCACGGCATCATGGCGTCCAAATGTTTAAAACGAATGCTGTACTGTTTTAAAGCTTATATCAAATAAATTACTAGTTTCAAACCTAGTCAAATCCAACGTGAAAATTCTGTTCAATCTTGAACATTTTTATTTTGTTCTACAACGTAGAGTAGCATAAAAAAGTATTCTGAAATATATAAACAAGAATTGTAGCAAGAAAGATATGATTTTCGACTTAAACTTTGAACATTGTGTTGACACTACTATTAATCATATGACGTATGTAGAAATTATATAGCATTCATTATACTAATCCCTTGGTGTCACAATAGTATTCGCATGATAAAAGCGATTTATACCTTTCTGATAGGAATTACAAACAGTTATCGGTTAATTTGGTAAATACTGAGTAATTGATCACAATTATCAAATTTAATCGTGATTATATATAATAACCGGCAATTATACATAATCACAAGTTTATTGCAATTACTATATATTTACATTGTGTGTATCAACGGATCGTTTTTACTTGCAAGCATTTCAACACTTTTGTAAAGTAATGTAGAAGAATGTAGAAATGTTTGGGTTGGTACACAGACCGTTGCAGGAAATTAGTATGTGAATACTGGCCAAACAAATTTTCGCCTTTTTTTGTATAACTCTGTACCTGAGGGATACAACCGTTTCTGAGTAAGTCCATTGCTTTTATACATCCTAAAGTACTAACAGTTACTAACAGCGAAATATCTTTTAAGAGATGTCCAAGACGTAGAAAAACATATTCATAGGTAGAATTTAATGAAGTGCTTCTAGACATTGATGATGTGGTTTTGATTATAATTTCAATACTAAGGAATATAAGTCATATTTACGATATTTTTGTTAAATTTACTAAAACAGTTTCTACGTTATCAAGTGATTTTCTCTGTAGATGCCAAAGATAAATATTTATAGTATTAAAAAATATACGTGGTATAGTATAAGTAGCTCGGTTTAAATTTACTGCTTACGCGGTAAATTTCCATGTAATGAACAATATTTCCGATTTAATAAATATTTAATTATACATCGGAAGCGTAAATAATATTCAATGAACATGTATATGCCGTTCTAGACTTAGTGATGTTTACTTTTAGCACCATTTACAGCAGTAAAAATCTGATTTCAACAAAAATTGACCTCCACCAAAGTCTATTTAATCTATTTTGAAAGAATGGTACACTTGCACTTCTAATATATTGTTAATATGTTTATGTCCTCTGTTCACCTACTTGCATAGTATTGAATATACTATTTTCGGTAATATAATAAGAATACATTAAAATTCTCTTGCTCCAAATACAACGTAGGAGAAGCCGATATTACATCTATTATTATAATCGACATATTTTCTTTCTACTTGTGATCTTTGTAAATCAACAAAACATAGGAAAATAGAAAAATGCAATCTCTTCATCTCTTCAATACCAAATGGGCAATTTTTACTTTTACGTAAATATTTGATATATCATAAATCATAAAATCATTCTATACTCAATTAACTAATGACATTCATCGAAGTTCACAAAACCCAGCCACAAAAATCGTAATTTCTTTATTAAAAATGATCCTCCAAGTGTCTAATAGTAAATTACGACTTAAAATTTGAAATGGACGTTTGATCCGCAGCCATCATTCAAACGCCATACCAACGTACACATATGACGATTTCGCCGATTAATCAATGAAATGTCAATCCGGCGAGGAGGAGTGCCAAAGCTCCTTACCGACCAGGAAACTCGATATTTATTCTCGGCCAATTAGAGTATCTCAGCGCGAATCTTTTTACGGAGGCAATTAGCGTCGTCGGGAGATAAGCATGTCTGGTGTGATTTACGGGCGTCAGAAGTGGATACGCTCGGAACGCAGAAAGATGAGAGTCATCGGATGTGCATAAAAGCTGTTGCCTCTTGTACCGATATCGTCGGGACGTCGACGTGATTTTTCGACCTACTGCGATTGAAGACGGCGTTTACGTAATCGACGGAATAAGTACGATAGATAGCCCTATAACGCGGTAGATACGTTCTGTGTTATATGAAACCGTGTTTTACGAGTCATTTACATTATACAAAGAGATGGGTCGTTCACAAACAAAAGCGATTGACATACTTGTTATAGTTTAATCATCAGGCTTAAGTGACTACGTGACAAAAAATGTTGTGGCCATTGGATAATAAATGTTCTTTTTCACAAGAAGTGTGTAGAAATTTACCAATATATATTTTGTATCTTTTGTTTTATAGACTTAGTCGATTTGAACATACACTATACTACCTTGATCAAAAAGTTCCCGGAATGTATTCAGAAAATTAAAAATACAAGTTTATTCATCTAAATCTATATTGTCCCCTTTGAAGTAATCCCCATAGACTGCAACACACTTATGCCAGCGCTTGATCCAATCCTCGAAACATTTTTTATATTCGGTTTTCGGTATGTCCTTCAGTGCTACCTGCGATTTTTCCATTACTTCCTCTCGACTGCTGAAACGCGTTCCCCGTAATGGTTTTTTAACTCGATTGAACAGAAAGAAGTCACAGGGAGCCAAATCGGATAAATTCGGTGGATGTTGGATAGTATTTGTTGCATTATTCGTTATAAAATTTCGAATAATGATGGCACTGTGCGACGGTGCGTTATCATGGTGCAAAATCCACGAGCTTTCTGCCCACAATTCATTAACCAAAATGTCTTGGACGGATCCATAGGCAATGTTCAAGCCCTCCGCTATCTCTCTGATGGTTAATTTGCGGTTATTGACCAACATTTCTTTTACATTATCAATGTTTTCGTCGGTTTTCGACGTCGATGGTCTGCCATTGCGTTCATCATCTTCGATTGACTCACGACCACTTTTGAACCACTCGTGCCACTGGTAAACGACCGTTTTCTTTAGAGAATCGTTGCCGAAACACTATTCCATCATTTCCAACGTTCGCGCACCATTAAATCCGTTTTTTACGCAAAATTTAATACAAGTTCGTTGTTGCAAATTTCAATCCATTTCTAAAAAAATCGCCAACACTCACAGAGATAGATGTACTCTTGGCTACGTAACTTTTGTAAATGTCAAGCTATGACGCTAATATTTAGAGGGAATATCAACAACAGATGTACCCACTTAACAAAAAAAAGAGAACTCAAATCGGACCGATGGGAGCGCCACACGGGGGTTATTCCGAGAACTTTTTGATCAAGGTAGTATACAACTTAAAAAAGATGTAAAATAAATATTTGATATGTAAGAGTTAAAAAATGTTTTATTCCGCTTCAAAATAAATAATTATTGAAATTAAACATGTTTTGCTATACATTTTGCGTTCAATAAACAAGCAATTACACCTTTTATTTTACGTTTATTCACAGTCGGAGCTATACATAGTTATATAATTATGCTCAAACGACATCCCCTTTTAAATCTTTATTGTGCTATTTCATAGTTTGAAGCTGCACTTGTTTCTTCTCTATTATTTTTATCGTTGAAAAGTTGATCTTTTTGTGCTTTTACCAATTTATTATTGTTAGTTCCTAAATCTTCTTTTACTTCAAAATATGGAGCTAAACAATCTTTGAATTCTTTCTTAAATTCCTTAGAGTGCTTTCTTGATGGATCATTATTCGTAAAATGTTCTTCTACATTTGTTTGTCAATTCTAATCCTTCATTCAAGATTTCTAAAATAATATGTTGCTCTAACTCACAGAAAATCGAAACGTCTGCCTCATGCTTTTACCGTGCTATACGAACACGATACCATTTTTCACCGTGTTATACGAAACCCCGTGTTATAGGGTGGTCTATTATACTCCCAAAACATAGAATTACTCTTGAACTTTAGTTGGCCGCCAAAGAGTCCTAAGACGTGGGCTATTTTGAAGAATATGGATCGTATTATGAAGAAGACGACTTTGATTCACTTTGTAATGACTTTGATTTTCGTCCAACAGTCGACTTCCAGAGAACATCTGATAATATGGAGGACGCGTCTTTCGTGGATCCAATGATAGAAGGATTTCCAGACGACTGGGATGATTTGTGAACAAAGATTAAGTTTATTACAAAGATTGACTCCACTGTGTCATTAGTACCAGATAATGACCTAAGAACAAAAACAATCGAAACAGTTGAAGAGAAATCCGCCGCAATGAAGTTTTTAGCTCTACTATTACGTCATTCAATAAGTCTCCCGCCTCAGGCATATACCGCAAAACTGATGGCAGACCCATGTGATTTCTGGATAATACCAACCTTTGAGGACTCGCGTCAAAATTTTGTGGCGTTTTAACAATTAATTTACAGTTACAGCGGTTTCGACAACCTCAGTTTTGTAACTTTCAAAATAATACACAAAAAACAATCTCGTGTGTTGATTAAACATTGTTTTTTTTCGCAAAGACAAATTTAAAAAAAAAATATATCGATGAGTTAGAGGAGCGTTGGAATGAATGTATCACTCTTGAAAGAGAGTATGTTGATGAACAAAGACAAATTTCTAAGAAAAGAAATTTGTTTTTATTAGTTAAACCGGCGAGTTATTGAGTGACGTGTTATGTAGACTATTGCAGCTTGCAGACATGCACGTTGGAGATACAGCGCCCAATAACATCGCGCATTACTCCATGGGAAAAGGACTGCCAGGAGTGTGAAAACTCATCGGATGAGGACCCCACCGTTGACGATATCGATATGCCCAGAACATGAATGAAACCCTCTCGAATCAGCAAGCTTCTGAGAGAAATCTAAAACCTCAGGAATAACGCGAGGATGTTGTGCGACGCGACAGGTATAGAATTGGCTAACTGGAGAAATGAAGCCTATAACAGTATGCAAACTTCGTCTCTGAGACAAAGAAGATGTGTAGTGAGGACAAGGAGACCATTGTCCTCTTGACTGCACAGCATGAAT
This sequence comes from Anoplius nigerrimus, assembly GCA_914767735.1. Classification (NCBI taxonomy): domain Eukaryota; kingdom Metazoa; phylum Arthropoda; class Insecta; order Hymenoptera; family Pompilidae; genus Anoplius; species Anoplius nigerrimus. The sequence goes on from OU612087.1 coordinate 10,726,493, forward strand.
ACCTCATGCGACTCATGCGTAAGACGCGTTATGTGCTATGCAGAGAGAAGGGCTTACCGCTACCAGCTGAAAGCCCAGTAAAGCGCAGCTTAGTTAGACCACCATCTATGACTTTCAGAGGTCCATCGACAGTAGATCCTATACTGATCGTTCTATTTTCTAATGATCCGAATCTGGTACTGAACTCGAAGTACCGGCTGTTACCTGATGAGCAGAATGTTCACAGTTACAATTAAGGGGTCTGGCCACCATGTAATTTTAATTTTTTCATTTTTTTTTTTATTGTTTTATAATAATCTTTGAACTGTTACGCATCATTTAATCCATAGTTGGTACTGAAAATCGCAAAATTACTAAAGTTACAGGTATTTCTCGGTAGGAAGGTCGAGCCGCTGCGAGCGGTCGACCGCACTCGCACGGTTCAGCACGTGCAGCTGTCCTATTGTGTCGTTTGTATGGGTTAGTAGAATTGTTTACTCGAATCCATACGAAGAAAAAGTGATGAAAAAAGAATGCATAGGTCATGTGCAGAAAAGGATGGGCACACGACTTCGTAAAATCAAAAAGGAAAAGAAAGGTCTTGCTGGCAAAGGAAAGCTAACCGATAAACTAATTAACGAGCTAACAGTATATTACGGTCTCGTTATTCGAACGTTCTCTAATTCTAAAGACGAAATGAAGAAAGCTATTTGGGCAACATTCAAGCACAAGAGCTCGACCGACGAAATCCCGCAGCATGAAAATTGTCCGCCGGGAGAAGACTCGTGGTGCTCTTGGCAAATATCAAAAGCGATTGGCACTTTGGATGAATATCTACACAAGAATCCTCTGCCTCAAATTGTTCAAGATGCCATTCGACCTGTTTATGAGGACCTCACTTCAGATGAATTGTTAGAACGGTGCGAAGGAGGCTTCACGCAAAACGCCAACGAAAGCGTCAACTCCGTCATCTGGTCAATGGCTCCAAAAACGAGTTCCAGCGGTGCGAAAACCGTCGAAATTGACTGTTACATTGCTATCAGCACTTTCAACGATGGGTACAATAGTATTTTGCTGATGATGAAACTGATGGATCTAAGCATCGGAGATCGCTGCTACGATTTCTGTAGGGCAGTCGACGAGGAACGTTGCGCTACAGCAAATGTCCGAGCGCAAAAAAGTACGAAAGAAGCACGCCAAGCACGTAGATCTTCGCAAAAAGACGCCCAGGATGCTCAAACAGCTGCCGAAGAGGACATGTATGGACCAGGAATCGCTGATTGAAGGTAAGACTCACAAAAACCGCGCCGTCAGTCGAATAACCGCACGTTTACTTTCTTTTGCGATTATCTCGAAACTATATTTTTCGAAACGGTACCACGAAAATCTCGTAAACTAGCGGTCCGATTGCTGTGAATTTTGGACACAATACTTCTAGATACATTATCTAAAGCGTAACGTAGGATTTTTGCGATTACTTGATTAGTTTTTTTTTATGACGTTTTTTCTTGTGAAATTTCGGTGAAAATCGTGAAAAAAAGTCTTCGGCTCACCATTTTTTCCCTAATGTAAAAAAAAAATTTCCCCACGTTACGCTCTAGCAATACGATCCAGGAATAAGCTAATTTTTTTTTTTTTTTTCAGATGCAAAATGAAGCAGGTAACGATGGTACCGCCCACGTGCGTTTCGTGCCGAGGGCCTTCACCAAAATGAACGAAACGCCGGTATTTTTTATTTTTTTTTCACAAAATTTTTTTCACTTGTTCACTAAACCGTTTTCTAGTATGTGACAAAAAATAAAAATATTTTGTGCTATATTTTCGCGTTTATAAAATTTTTAAAATAGTACTCATCTGGCGAGCGCACATGGTGGCCAGACCCCTTAACATTACAATAGATCATATACTGATTTTCTATTTTCTAACGATCCGAATCTGGTACTGAACACGAAGAACAACTTGTTAGCCGATGAGCGGAATGTTCACAATTACAATTAACATTATAGAGTACTTTTTAACGCTACCAGCTGAAAGCCCAGTAAAGCGCAGCTTAGTTGGACCACCGTCTATGACTTTCAGAGGACCATTGACAATAGATCATATACTGATTGTTCTATTTTCTCACGATCCGAATCTGGTACTGAACTCGAAGTACCACCTGTTAGCTAATATGCGGAATGCTCACGGTTATAAAGCGGAGGAGATCGAACGAACACTTCTGAATATAAATCCCGCTGCAAAAACGTCATCGAAAGCATTTCTTCAGTACTCGATGAATACCTTGAGAACACAGAGTACTTGATCTCACAACGCCTGTCTCTGTGGAGAGACGCTAACACAATTGTCCCGTATTCATAAACATGGCTGACGATTTCTTGATTGATTTAAGAGACTAAGGATGTGTACTGAGCCATCAAGCTCTATGCACATACAGTCATAGTCATCAGTGAGTTCAATTGGGGTGGATGTCTGTTACGCAATAAAACATTATCTACCAATTCGTCTTCATTCTTTCCTCAATGCATTAGTCCCGTTCCTTTGACCCGTTATCCTTTTATGTATTAAGTATATTTAGCAATCCTCACCGATTCTCATTGCGTCCTAATCCCTTCATAATGAACCTCAGATATCCCTGCAACGCAATTACCCTTCCCGATAGAACCACACACGCCATTTTTTTAAACATTCTCACTTTTCACTTTCTTTAAAAATCCCTACCCTTCCCATTTTTCAACCCCAGCAAAATTTCCCAAGAAGTAGCAGTCTTTTCCCAGCACCCGTCATATAAATACATCTGAACATATTTTGTATATGTCAAATATATTTATTCATGAAAAAAATCTCCGTGCTAAATCATTCCTGAAACAGGAAACTAAAGGGATCGTCCGTTACAACTTTTGGCTGACTTACCGAATAGTGCGTGACGAGCGAAATAAACGCGTTCGCGTATATACTTTACCGCTGAAGTGTGGAGATCAATTGATGTGCACATTAACTAGATAATTTGCACATCACCTACTAGGCATTCGTTAAAGTAAAAATAAAATCTTTGATAGAAAAACAGGAACGTTTCTGTACGCTTAACATTCACATAATGTTAACCATTTTTTTTGCGATATCCAACGAATCAAGTTAATAGATTTGTTGCGTCATGCAAGAGGCAAGATGCAAATTGTTTACCGACTAAAATCCTACCTGCCGAAGGTGAAGGTTTTCTCTTTCCTTTGTTTACCACGGCTATATGTATGTATTAGGTTGGATAATAAGTTCGTAGCGCTTTTTATATTTGCTTTGTTTTACACCGATTTTTTTGCTATTTGACAAAGTGTATAATATTCATTGGATATGGTATGTGCGAATGATCCGTGAGTGAGTGATTATAAAAGTGTGAATGTGTGTGTGTGAGTGGTGCAGCGAAACTGTAAGACAAAGGCGATGAATCGCAGAAATGCATTAACGACGCATCAGAGAAGGGCCGTCAGGTGAAATTGGGTGCTAAAGGGAGGTATTGGGTTAGGGAATAAGTTCGTAGCGTTTTTATCAAAAACTTTAATTCAAACAAAAATCAATAATTATATTAGCTTGGGGAATAAGTTTGTACCGTTTTTAAATTTGCTTTGTTTTACAACGAATTTTTTTGCTGTTTGACAAAGTGTATAATATTCATTTGGGTTGGGGAATAAGTTCGTAGCGTTTTTATCAAACTTTAACTAAAATTAAAATGAAATAAAGTAAAATTTAATTATTTATTTTTGTTCAAATTAAAGTTTTTGATAAAAACGCTACGAACTTATTATCCAACCGAATATATTACCGTATCGTGACCGCAGCAACATTCCGTTATATAATATTCATTCTGTCCTATAACGGTTTCTTATTGTTAGTCTTACACGGTGTTCCATAGTCCATCTGACATGCAGTCCGCACAGTTACTCACAATTAGTTTATAAGCTGCAAAATAAACTTACATCCGACACATTCCTGCAATTTACCTCAAGGAATCACCCTTAACCTATACCCACTCGCTTACGCGGTTCGAATAGGGAAGGGTGCCGAACGACGGTACGATCGGATATACACTCTGAAGTATCTCCTCCCATTTTTGTGATAACTCTTTAACACGTTAATCGCCATGTCAGGCTTCGGCGACGCGCGTGGCAGTCAGCGTGTAAATGTGACGGTGGAAAACTACCCTCTAACTTTTCACCCCTTGCGTTCCGCCTATACATTGTAATACAAACGTTGCTTGTGGATGTGTGTTCTATTACCCCGTAAATTTTCTTCCACGTTTTTAGATTCACCCTGTATATGGAATGAAAACAGAAGCAGAGCTTTATTTAAAAAATAAGAACTTCAAAGGACTCTACATTTAGAAGAATAAACATTCTGCCGCTGAATGTATAGATTTCTATAAACAATACCCGTTTGCCCGAAGGATCATAAATGTACATAAAAGACGGAAGGAAACACAGGGACTTTTGCAAAAAAAAATCTACATAAGTTAAATAAAAAAAACTAACATCAAAATTCTATATAAAAGTGTTTGTGGTAAATCAACAAGCAATTATACAATAACTCGGTCAACAAGAAAAAAAAAAAAATGTATGTAATTATCAATACTGCTTGTAATTATAACTCAGAATAATAGCACCCCGGAACTACATAGGCACATAGTAGTATACATTTTTCAGAAACATTGTTCATTACAAATTATGCTATTGACGATGAGCTCAGAAGAAAAACATGCAAACTGCCCTCCAAAATGATGCCTTTACAGGAATACATTTATGCGTCGCCCGCTGTAGTCAGCATGCAAATACGTCAAAATACATATTTATAACGTTAGGCTTCATGATTGCCAGAGTTTATACCGAGTCATATAGATTTTCCGTTATATACACGTAGTTCAGTACGAACAGAATTCACAGTTTTATTAACCCCCGTCGACTTAATCTTTTAAAGCTGTAAATCCCCATTCCTTTCTTTATTTTAAAGCAGCATATTTTTCCTGCACTGACCTTGAACGATATACTGACCTACATGCAGAATTCATGTTGCAAGTTCTGAAACGACGGATGGTAAAAAGGAAGCGTATTATTCTATCGGCAAAGAAGTACTCTTAAAAGTTTCTTTGATCACCCATTGATTTTGTTCGAACTCAAAAATTCATTTCTTAAAACAAATAAAGCAGTCGAAGTGTTAAATGATCGAAATGACTCGCAGTAATTTTTCTATTGCATTGCTGTTCTTAGCGAATAATTCCAAAGAACTTGTCGTATAATACAGAAACGCCACCATTTTTCACTTTAATTCTTTGAAGCGGCTCAAGCATTTTATAAACAATATACAAAACATTATATAGCATTCAAACAGATTCAAATAGCAATAAATTATGATTATATATTATTATTATCATTGTTCTAAGATGTTCTGCGAAAACATGTTCTTATTACGAAAAAAGGCTTATCTTCGTACGCTCTTACTATCTTCACTTGTTACCGAATTGTTGACATCTGATCACGACTAGTTTTAACACTGCAAGTATCAATCACTTTACATGACTGGACTCACCCTTTCTATTTTCTCATGAAACATTTCGTTTGTTTAAATAATCTTTAACTCTTATCGACATAAGATAAATGATTATCTGTTTTAATTCGGTAAGTTCAGACATAGATTTGCACCATTGTCACAAGTTAATTGAAAATCTCAATACACGTTTTCAGCTTAGTGTTTAAGCACTCTCATTCCGTGGATTTTTTGTCATCAAAATCTATCATGACACGGAACTTCGCGGATTTGTCCACGTTCACGTACTGAATTTATGTAACGACACATGCTGATATACAAATTGTTTGCTTTCAGTGGCGAAAGAGTTTTTTTGGCTTAAACATTAATGTCGAATCATTCAGCTTCTGTGCTTGTGAAGGTATTGAAAATATGAGAGAGCATGTCAACTAAGCGAATCTGAACTCTTCCATTTAGATGACTCCTTTCAATTGTAAGTATTTCATGCTGTATGCACAGTCTGATGCACAGGTACGTGAATACGTGCCAGGATGGACAAGATTCATAATCTTGCTTCATCTGGCATAATTATAACTTCCATTGACTGTGCAACTAACCTTACGGTACGTATTGTCATTAGTTATCTAACTGTACCTTTGGTTCAGCGCTAGATGATTTGAAACAGTTTTTTCAACCAAAAATTCTCCTATACAAAAGTCCATGTTACAAGTTCATTTCTCTAAACTGCAAATTAAATGAATAATGTAATTGGGAAAGATAATTATTCATTCTAATCAGTCTGGTAATTGGGACTTGTATTGGTTATGTAAATAGAAGAGATGAGTCTCACATAATTATTTATACAATGTATCTGACTTTTCAAGCGTTGTTGAATCCAAAATATCATTAATCTTGTTCGTTTAACGCGAATGAAAGTCTCCTATTGTCGTGTTTCATTATATATGAACAGATATAAAGAATTTTCACATCGATCTGCTTAACAACAACAATTTGTTTATTTAGACACCCACGTTATTGGCATTTAAGAAAAAAGTATCTGTGGGCCGATTATAAATATTATAGAAAGCAATGAAATTCACAAATTAATTTTAATGTCCCTGCCCGTGGTCAATCAAACTACAAAGGTCAAACTGAACAATCGATTTAAACTCGGATTACTAGAATTGTCTCTTAGGAGCAGCTGCATGCAGATATTTTTGACAAGGACGTTCGAGTTCCGGTAGTACAGCAATTGAAAACTAACGCAACCATTTGCATCTTGTTAAGCACTGTCGTGTCAAATTGATTGCATGAATTCCGGAAAGGCATACTTCCGTTATAAAATGATCATGTATCTGTACATCTGTGGATGCGTATTTGCTTCACGATAAAAATATTTGTATGGTTGCCGATTTTGTCACGTTGTTACAATTACGCGTAATACGTGCAAATTGTATAGTACTGGTGGACCAATATTGTGTTCACGATTGTAAAAACTTATAAAAATACTCATCATTTAAGCAACTTTTCTTACCTCAGTATATCAAAACTGAAACATACGAATTTAATTGCTACACATTGACAAATTTAAATGTTTAATGAATAATAAAAATTGCCTTAAAATGTAAAAAATTTTGTTTTGTACTGCTTAAAAGTTGGTACCATTTGAAGTGTGCGTTTAGAGTCATATGGTGCACAAAGTTTGCATTATTACCAATGAACCAACTAAAAAAACCACATAAACAATAATTTGTGTGACTGATAATAATGTCGATAATTTGGTGCGTTGTATTCTCATATAAATATTTATGGACACTGTGTACAGGTAGATAAGCACAGCTATATACACGAGTTTAATCATATCACCTTCATAACTAAATGTTCGCTTTGACAATTGCCATTTCGAAGAGGAAACGCGTTGACCTTGGAATATAAATGAAAAAATCTTTGGCTAAACGGTTATAAACGTAACATGTAGTTTACGGTCATTTATTCGCATATACCTGACGTCATGAATATTCTATCAGCCACGCATGCCTGCAGACTTGTGTCCATACCTGAGGACGTATGCACAGTGTGATCCGGAAATTATATACCTAATCGTCAATCTTTGGTCAAGGTCATTCTTTTTCTCTGCCTTGTTTCAGTGTCGCACCACTCTTGTATCACTATTGAACAAGAATGAATTCGAATTGTGAACTAGAGAAATTACTGAAAATTATTTATATGAAAATTCGATTGGCGTATGATTCTTATCAAATGATACCTCAATTCATTAGGTTGGAAAAAAATATACATACAGTAATCGAGTATTGATATTAATTGTACCATGGATCATAAAAGCTATATTCAGAAGAAAATAAGAGGATATTAATCAGTGTTTTGTGCTATGAAATGAAGGGGAGATAGGTAATTTTAGTAATTTTGATTGACACTATTTTCGTATTCACTGGCACAGTGTAACTACAAAGTGATTAATTGAATTGAAGATCAATGATTACGTTACATGAACTGTTTAATGCAAATCAAATCCGGCGATACAGCTTGCGATTTAAACGTTAATTGGTTCATTGCCTTCATTCAGAGACGAATTTAATCGAAGGCAAGTTAGCAAATATGTGCAAGTTAATGACCGGTGTTTCTCATTAGCAAAGCATAATGCATTTCCGAATCGACGGGTTGTATCACAATCGCAAATGAAGATTAATTTATGTTCGTTACACTGTTGCTGTTTGGATTTAAACTGTCGTCGGTGACCGAAGTCAATTATCTTCCTTTAACAAGCACTTATTTTTTAAACAATGTTTTCCTTCCACGTGTTTGGGATTCGGTTAAGAAATAAAAAACAAGATAAATTATTATTACTTTCACTACTTGTTTATAAACATAAGGATAATTGTGTAGAATTTCAGTTAGTTTTAGGTTTCTGATTATATCAATTAATAATAATGAGCATGTTCGTGAATATTAAATTAGAACATAACGTTAGGGTTTAAATAAGTTCGTTTGTGTCAACATTTTGTTTCTCTTACAAAATTATAATTTGGTTCCAATTAACAATTGTGTAGAACCATCTTTCTCTATAATTTTAGATTCGCAATTTTCAAGTGATTTCGGCATCGATGCTGTGAATCACATCCGAATATAACTTCGAGTACTTTCTACACTGCTATCGCCTAAAAATAAATCATTTTTTTCCCTAGCGCCGATTAGAATAGATAAGCCGGCGAGATTCACATTGCTGGAAATACATGTATTCTGTAGTAAAAATATTATACTTTTACTAATCACCTCACAAATCTAGCGGTGTACTTGCACAGAAAGTGTGAAAGACAAAAAAATATATGAACTGAAAATTATTCGACAATTAGAGATAAAAAATGTAACCTATTTTAAGATAAAAGGTCAAACAAAAATTGATACACAAGCCAGTGTTGAAAGCGTATCTTCGATAACAACATTTTGCTTAAGGTAATGTTTCCCACCTGTTGTTTATTTATTCTTTTAAGCAAAATCAAGTTATGTTACCAGAGTTGTTCTACCAAAATTCTATGCATTATTATCAATTACTTCAGTAAATCAGCAATTAACAGAATTACGTTTTAACCACGGCGACGGTCTGAAACTGAACTCATATTATACTTTGCTAAGTAAATGTTATGATATAGAACGTGATTTGGTGTATGTAAGATAACATATTGTTTATATAAATTTAATTACGACTTTTCTGTTTGTCTTACGTGCAATATAAGATACAAAAGTATGTAAAGGACATCGACTCATAAATAATTATATTACAGGAATATAATTAATTGAAATTAATTGTACTTATTTTCAAAATATATGAAGAAAATAAGAAATAATTTGGTACAGAAAACAACACGATTTTGAAACATTTTCCCAATCTATTTAATGAAATACAATTAGACAATGTTTATGTTATTGCTAAAATTCTATAAACATTACTCTGCGAACAATTATTTAAATGTACGCTTCAATCAGAACAACGTCACAAAGTCGAATTGATTGATTGATGATGGCAATTAAAACATCGATGGTATTTAAATCGCATTAAAGTATAAGATGGTAAGTGTAAGAAGAAATGAAAAGAATACATATATACCGACGGACATCTCAAGCCAACACTTAAAGACGCTTAGTTTGCCTATACAAGTCTATTTAGTCTCAAGTTCTATTAAACAAGTAAAAGTTTACTTTGGAACAAAAATAATTTATTAATCAACATCAAACATCATTATTGTTAGTCTCCCTGTTAAGTTCTGTCAAGTCATTGTGAAAAGTACGCTTTAATCACTGATACGACCTAATGTCGAATCGATTTTCTGCCATCGGCGCTTAGAAATGATAACCGCATCTCGTCTATGCTGCTGCAAACGTATTTATTGCATAAAAAGAAACAGTTCGCGATACCAATTATACTGCAAAACCGATTACGGACAAGGAAATAGTTTGCTTAAGGCCAGACGTCACTATTGAGAAACATTTATGAATATAAGTTTCTTTAATTTCTATATCTACTAAATAATAAAATATGTAGGTATATACATGCTTTGTAACAAACTTATTTTTCATGACCGAGAAATACTGATAAGTCGCTATTAATAACATCGAACGTAGTTCAGCTAAGTTCTATCACCCAACAACCACCGCAACCAATTGTCAAAAGCGCGCGTCAATCACAGCTATGGCCTAATATCGAATCGATTTTTCGCCATCGGCGATTAGAATAGATAACCGCTTGAGACCGATGAACGAAAGTACAGCGATTCCGCGTTCTGCGTATACTCTGGCCCAGCGTCGGCAGCTGATGCGAGAGACTGCGAAGAACCGAGTGGAGCCGGGAGGGAGCGAGAGCAAGCGAGTGGAAGCGAGAGAGAACGACTGAGCGCAAGAGGGAGGGAGAGCGAGCGACTGAGCGCTAGAGGGAGCGAGACGGACATAGAAAGAAGTAGCGAACGGTCGAGAGAGCGGGTACCGAGTACTTGGCCCCACTCTGAGCCGAACGACGGCAACTTCGGCTTATAGCATTCAGACACAGATATAGACTGACAGTCTAGAGTCTCGAGCAGACATTGGCGGGCTATAACGCGTCGTTCGATTCCGCGTTTGCGAATAATCCGAGCGTCTACTCACCGTCACTCCTTCATTCATGCTAGCATCGATATCGAATCGAGCGTCAGCGAAGCGATCGTGAGAAGGACGATTCGGTTGAATCTGTCGGGCTGTGTGTTTGTTTTCGTTCGCGCGATTGCCGGGTGAAATGTGGATTTGGCGCGGATCGGTAAGAGAAAGATGGAATAAAGGAGAGTCGGACTGAGGTACTGTGGTTTACCGTGTGCGAGAGGACCGGAGATTGTCGTCACGTGGATCCGTTAATTCTATCACGTGGATTCTGTCACAGTCTGTTGGGTGCAGTCCGTTCGCGTGTGCTTTTCAAACTGTTCCGGAGCACGTGGCCGTGTAGGAAGCGTATTCGGAGTGTGCTCAGAGCTTTACAAGAGGTTAGTCGGTGTGTAATAATCATGGTGTGACTATACGCCCGTGTGTGTGGGCGTTTGCATGCACTGGCGGGAAAGTAACGGAACTGATAGCGGAGAAATTTTTTGTTGAATGGCGAATTGAACTTCTTTCTTTTTAAAATTATTGGCTTGGGATGCTACTCTTTACTGTATCTGAGAACCACAGGCAAAGTATGAGCGACTTTTACTCGTTGTTGGATTCTTATTTTTTTGCATTTAACGAGAATGAGGTTTTGTTCTCTGAATAGTGGAATGCGTATGAAAAGTCACAGGGTATATAGAGGATTACCGTGTTATAGGAATCCTTTTGTTACTGTTATCACAAATATTTACGTATTGAGACAAGAATGCGCATATGTTTGTCAATGATTTTAGATATCCTGAATGAGTGTCTGCTGGCTTATAATAAAAGTTTAAGGTTATTTATTAATTTTGTCATAAAAAAATAATACATCTATTTTTATGGTAAATGTATCGTGTACGAAAAAGACATGATTGTGCGTAGACAATTTACGCACTTTACAAGGTTTAGTATAAATCGATTGATGAGTCATTCAATCTTTTCCGGGAAAGATTTTCTCAGAATTACCCAGTTTTTCCGACTTATGATGACAGAGATTCCTTCTCGTTCGTTTTACACAGAGAATCTTACGCGAAGTGCCCACTATATAATAATAGATTTTTGTTGATTTCAGAAATGTAAAATCTTCGCTAAAAAGAACAAAATAATATATTAGTTACAGTCTTATAATGTAAGTTAATCTTAATGGGGAATAGAATATTATGTAATGTATAACATTTTAAAGAACAGACACTAATAAACATATCGCCCATATGAATAATTCAAAGTAACAGATACACCGGATTTCCAACAGTCTCAATTTCGGTTGTCAGCGCATTTTAAGTTACTCCGATAAGACGATTGAGTTTATACACGTGAAAGTTGGTATGAGAAATAATGTTGAAGAGCAGATGCTTACAGGTCTGCGCATGATTCGAAAAGCTTATTTCGATCTAAGTTAAGTCTGCTGACACAAATGCATATTTGAAAATTATTTTTGTTCCTACTTTCTTTCTAAAACGTATTCTTTACTTGTGGTTAAAAATTGAATACCCTATATTTACCTATATCGAACCGAAATTTCATTTATTTAAGACTAGAAATACCGAGGACTTTTATTCATGTTAGTTACTGCGTTTGTAGTTACAAAATTTGAAAAGAAATCAATTAATCATTTAGCTATCATAATGAGTCCTGAAGAATATTTAAAAACATGTGTTCCATGTGAGAAAAGTCATTATAAAGATAGAGATAGACCAGTCATTTTTATTGGTTGGTGATTCTACTGTTAATATAGCATAGAAATGCAGTGTAAATAATAATATAATGTAATAACGGAAGAAAAGTTATGCTTCTTAGTGACTCAACACATTAAGATTATTAATGTTTAATGAGGATAAGTTACGTTACTCGATAGTCTCACGTAGCAAACTGAGTTACTAATGCGCTACCGTTATACAAAATTTCCTCGTGTAGAATCCAATTAGAGTTAATTACACGTAAGAAGCCCTGTTTATATAGTCAAATGACAGACGCCAATTCGTATAAATTCTTTATTCACTGAAACAGGCCTAGAACTAACGACGAAGTTACGGATTCTACAAAAGAAAGCACGCAAGTCATAACTTTGTATTAGAAGCAGCATTTACGTACACAAATTACACTGTACACGTATTAAACATGTACAGACGTTTTTTAAAGTCTTTCATTATTTGCGTTATTAAGTAATTGTGCCACACAAATTTATTGGACGTGTTCATCTAACGATCATGGAAGTGAGTTAATTTCCAGGCACGAAGCAATTAAGCGAATGTCTCACTTTTGTTTATGCCTTCGTCCATTATCATAAAAGTAAATCGTCTGGAAAATTAGTTTAACATTATAGCACCAAACTGCCGCTGTCAGTGTAAGCATTGTGCATAGTTCTGCTTACGTATACTTTATCACAGTGTAATTAGGTAACAAGTTTGTATTCGGATTATGTCAGAACTGTGAGAGTAAATGTTTTGTCGACCCACATAAAATATATCCTGCCATAAAAGCGTGTCCCACATTGTCCAATATGGACTTTACATAATTTTCGGTGTTGTTTACATGATTGTTAATAAAGACAAATAACGTTAGAACTGGAACTTGCGTGAAAAAGATCCGGTGATTATGTATAATTAGCGGTAATTATACATTATCAGCGGATTAATCACATTCACCGTCAAATATATATGAGATTCTTTTTTCTCATTAAATATAGGTAATTTACTCACATCACAAGTAAAAGTTTGTCATATTTATTTGCATGTGTTCTGTATAATTTCCGGTAATAAAACAAAATGCTTTTCATTACTGACATTGCAAGCAAAAGATGCCCACAATAATTTCCCGTTCAATAACATGCATTTTCTATACTGTAACTTGCGATGACAGTGAAGGACACTAACAGTCCAAACCGACATTTATCTTGAACGTGTTCAATGGAAGTTCATCCATCAAGTAAAAAGATAAGACTTAACGGGTAACTGCAATCATAAGATAAATGTGACCGAGAAACATTATAAATTACTGCCGTGTACATTTATGGGAGTTGTCAACTACTGTAGGTCAATAACGGAAATACTTTGTCTGAAATGGAACGAAAACCGGCAACGTGTCTGACAATGTAAGAACTCAAAATCTCAAAAAAATATTCTTTGGAATAGTAAAAGAAGCTTCATTATAATACATTGAAGTATGCGTGCATAATGAAAGGTAAATAGAATATCTCTTTCCTCAGATATAATTCACACTCTTATTGTAAACAACTCTCAACTGCTGAAATAAAACTTGTATGGCCACAAAAGTGAATAATTATAGTTGACGTAAAACCATGATGTTCTTACAAAAGAAGAAAAGTATAATTTCAATAATAACATCAGTTACGGAAGAAAGACTTCTTCATAGTTAGATACAATTCGCATATTATGGTATCGCAGTTGACCTTGAGGCGTAAGGACGTTCAATGTCCCGCACATTCGTCATCCATGCATTCCACAGATGATCGTGCAACCAAGCCAGAAGAAATGGCATGTAAAATGGAAATACAATCACGTCATCAGGACAGAAATAACAATGCAAACTAGTTTAGTTAATAGATATCTTCTGCGAGGTCGTACAAGCTTTATCATTCATATTGACATATTTAAGCACCTGCTGATTGCTCGTATGCGTAGACAAATGAGATTAAATAATCACTATAATACAAAAATAAAGCAATGTAACAGGAAGATATGTGTGTGATCATGTTTGGAAAACTACAAAGGTTGAGAATCAAATAATTTCAAAAGAGTTTCTTGATATTATTTATTACTATGCTTGCAGGTGAGCTTTAAAATTGTCTTATTTAGTATTAAAATCTCTTCAGGTTCTTTTTCTTTGCGATGAGTCAGAATGGTATTTTTTTTGGGCAGTATAGATTGTAACAATCAGTCTGCACTTTCCGAGATTTGAATGAAATGGAACTGACAAATGTACGTCCCTTTCTACTCTAATTTTCTAGATACTTATTACTAGATACAATACATCTTTCACTTTCATTTTTATATCTACTGTTTATACGCCGTATAAATTATTTAAAAAAATAAATCCTGTAATAATGGCCTTATTTAGTAAAATAAATAACCACTTCTAAGGTTTAACAAAAGTAGCTTTTGATTAAGTCTATAAACTTTTGAGAAGCTCATTGATATACAAGAAATCGTAAATGAATTTATCATATTAGATCACATAATTACCAAAATAAAATAAAAATATAAACTTAACTTTTATCAGAAACAGTAACTTTCTACTTAAATTGTATCTTCAATGAAACATTAATTTGGTATAAATTCAAATAAGAAATAATGGACCGGTTTCTCTTTCTGATCACGATAAGAATCCAGTAAAAACATTCCTCATTCGTCGAGCTAGAATCGATAGTTCAAAGGAAAATGATTACTCGCGACAAGTTTGCCAATTTGTTTACGAAATTCTATCGTTGTGGACGTGGATAGATGATGCAAGGGGAAGAAATTAATTAACGGCCGTCTTATCTTGTGCTGCAACTCATAATTAAGCGAAAATTCGAGCCGATGCCTTAACGAAGCCTTTAAGAAGCCACCTTAACGGGTCCTCGAGCCTTTTTTTTCCTTTCTTCCTCTTCTTCCATGGCTTTTCATACTTGACGCACATGAGACATTTGCCAGGAAGGCAAAAAATGCTCTGTATACTTTTCATTGAACGCAATCTGTTCGAATAATGCAATTAAAGAGAAACACTTTGTCTAGCAGAAAGGTGAAATCAAATACTTTCCTAAAAACGATTCATTAAATTACAATCTTACTGATGTTATGTATGGCTTTCTCGACTGTCTGAAACATTTTTGACATTTCATATCCTTTATTACAAACATAATAGATGTTAGTCAACATTTTAACGGCCGTCATAAAAACCATATTAAAATGGCAATAACGATAGTATATTATTTGTAATAAAATTATAAAAGTATTATTGATAATGATAGTATATTATTTGTATTTTTATAATGTCTTGCGTAATCATATGATTTTGCCAATGGAATTTACTGACTGATGAAGAAAATTAATAAAGCAAACTGTTTCACGACGTCACTCAATCTGTACTACAACTATTTACGAAAATGCAAGGAATTGAAAAAGAGATGAAAGGAACACAAGAGACTGTTCGACAATTTATGTTACGACGATTAAGTTTCGTCTACGTTAACTTGTGATTGAGACGATAAGTTCAACTTATCTATTCTTTTAGGTATTTCGCAAAAATTACGGTGAGCGGCAATAATCATTTGTTTCCAAGATCATTTCCTCATGTTTTGTACACATCCGCATGATTAGATCGTAAAAATCACGACTGTTAAAAGCTTAGATAAGTGGATTAACATTTCAAGGTATTGTGCGAAGCGCAATTACAGAATACCCGAATTATCGTTGAAGGATGTTTCAACTTTTTCGCAGCTATTATGAAAGTCTGTCTTTCATTCCTATGTAGAGTGGCATGATCGTCATATATTTTAACAGTGCGTAGTTATGTGCCATTTCGGAACACTCCAATCAGATCAGCTGAATTGAAAAATGCTTACGATGACTCAGTATATTGATCTTGTTTAGTGTATGTAAAACATTATTCATAACAGGAAATGTATCGTAAGACAAGAAATATTTGTCATAAGACGAAACCACTAAAGGGAAAAAGTAATTCAGTTGTTAAGTATATTAACGACCTCGCGTCTTTTTTGTAAGAATAATTGTGACCATTAGTAGGAACTAAGTATTTCACGTACAACTAAGAAGTTATTATAGACTGAAGTAATGTCACCAATTACTGCTTTATGACCACTGTAATTTTGTAGTTTTTATATTTTCTGTATTTTTACCGATTGAATAGAGCTTCAAAAATATTCGTCACTTATCCGTCGCTAGATGACGTCAAATATTTTACATACTTGCCCAACATAGTATAATACAGTAATGTTCATATACACTTGTAAACCGGATAATGCTTTTTTGTGTATATAATTTGTTTTTGGTAAAAATATATGAATGGATGTCGGGTTGTATGTAGACAAGCCACAATTCTGATATCAGATTACGGCACATTGCAGTCAAGAACGGCTTATTTTTATCTCTTACAAATGTTTGAAACAGAGATTACCGCAATTCACAAAAAGCAAGCTATGATAGCAATATTGCATGAATTGCGCTTTTAATTGATTTCTCAGGAGCCTTTTTCTTCAAATTCGACAGTGCACGACTTACAATTCCCAAATTTGAACATTCGTCTGTTTGGGACTTTGTGTCAAATGTTATTTATGCTTATTAAGCAGTCTTTGGAAGAACCGACTTTTATCGCATTTAAAACTGTAATTAGTCTTATTAAAAAAACTGTACAATGCTTGATAGAGTCAATGCTGAAAACGATTAATTACATTCCGGAAAAAAACATTTAAATGGTTCTATCAACAGTATAATCAATACATTTATAATGACTTGTAAAATTTTATTTTGAACATTTTATCCATTAATATCATTGGCATTGAAGTTAACAGCATAAATACGTCAAGGTAAAACCCTGTCTGTATGATAATAAATAGTTATAATCGACTAAAATGTGTTCCATCATACCTTTCACATGCACATTGAGTTAGGGTCTAGTTTGAAACAATGCTAGAGTTTGCTCATTCAATACAATCGCACCGGCAATCATATTCTTAAGAAATGACAAAGCAACATGGCAAATGTATTTCGCAAGCATTTGCCATCTGCCACAACGAAACAATCATCGCCAATGCTACTTCGCGATAACATACTTCCTCCAGTTCACCGAACGTACGAGCGGCATAAATAATTGCGCACAAAGAGACCGATAATCTTTGACGCGACTTCATAAATTATTCGCGCGACCTTGACATAGAGCGTGAGTTGCTCGCGGGAAAAGGAAAAAGAGTCGCTCGTCTGATCGATGCAGTACAAGCTTCAATCTTCCTAAGTACTACCGTTGATGTCTGGAAAAAAGGGGGCCGTCACCCGTGCTGCCGCAAATTACAAGGACTACATATACAAATTGCATAGTGTTATTTATGGTCAGTTACACAGATTGAGATTTATTTACTTTGTTATTCGATACGTTTGATAATAGTGGTAAACTGAATATGGTACTGCGGAACACTTATTTTCAAGGTAATAAAAGCAATACGTTTATAAAGGCAGAAACTTGAAAAGTTGATGAAAATTATTATTCCAAAACATTTTAATCTTTGTAAGTACTACTGTTGATGTTTGGAAAAAAGGTAGACTTTGGATTGTGTCGTCTGAAATTATATGAAACAGACATACAAATTGTATACTGTTATTCATTGTTAACAACGGGAGTTAAATTAATTTGCTTTGTTACTTGATACCTTTAATAATAGTAACATCGTGAATGTAATAGTATGAAATAGTGTTTATCAGATAATAAAAATATTGTTTTTATGAAGTGAGAAACTTTGTGAGTTGTTAAGAATAAGTGTCAATTTCAAACTCCGTAACTATTGAGTATTCTTTATGTCAAGATAAAAACGGGGACTTTAGCAGAACTGCCTAATTTGTAAAGAGCAAAATGTCAAGTCATGCATTGTCTCTTCTGATTTGCAATTTCACTGATTTGAACTGATAATCACCTAACTCATTAGCTTTGAATTGAGCCCCTACCTGTAAAGTGCAATAAAACCAAATGTTCAAAGTAAGGAAGTTAATACCAAAGCCTGTAATTTCCAACTCAATTTCTTTCTGAAACAGCTGTTTCCTCAAAAAGCAGATCTCTACTTGGAATTGACATTCTGTTCTCACAAGTTCGGCACTCATACAGGTGATCAGTCATGTCTAATTCGCTGCATATCAGCAGTTATTTTTAAAAAATTTCTTTTGTAACGAACCAAATCCCTTTCCAGTTGCACTTTAAGACCACAGCTACCTAGAATCTTCATAAACCCGTTGCCCATAACATAACACAGATGCAAGAATCTTCAGAAAAGACTAAAGTATTTTTTCAAAATCCATATTAATAATGTTATTAATTTGATAAGAAAGTACTTTTAATTTTCAAACCGAAGTATTAATATTTTTTCCTTTTGACAATTGGTAGTCACACTTTAGTTACGGAACGAAATGGAAAATTGTTGATTAATGTTCATACTTGCATATAAATTTGAACTTTATTTCACACTGCGAAACCGAAATTACTTGTTCGCCAACCTGATGTATTATCATAAACGTAAATACAGTAAACTACTCTATAACACGTTACATACGTTCCGTGTGTTATAAAACAGTATTGTACAAGTCACTTACATTATACAAATAGATGAGCCGTTCACAGCTAAAAACGATTAAGTTGCTCAAATAACGTTCTATAATTAATTAGTCTTAAGCACTACATAACAACAGTTTTATGGCCGTTGATTAATAAATGTTTTTTTTTCACAAAAAATGCATTCTTTACCAATACATATTTTCAACTTTTTCTTTTATGGACTTAATTGACTTGAGAAATGAGCGGCTCATATGCAGTTTACTTATGAATAAACATACACTTATACACATAGTTAACAAATATGTAAAATAAATATTTAATATATAAGTGTTAATATATGTTTTATGTATTTTCAAAACAAATAACTATTTAAATTAAAAATGTTTTGTTATTCATTTTACCTTAAATAAAAGACTGTCGGAGCTATTCATAATTATGTTTGAACAGCATTTTTTTTTAAAGGTTGGTTTATTTACATATAACAATTTATTAGTGTTGCTTTCTAAATCTTCTTTTACTTTAAACTATGGATCTAAACATTCTTTCAATTTTTTCTTAAATTCCTCAGAGTGCTTTGTTAATGGATTATTATTCGTAAAATGTTCCTCCAGATTTGTTGCCAATTCTAATCCTTTATTCAAGATTTCCAAAACAAAGCGTTGTTCTGGCTCACAGAAAATCGGAAAGTCAGTTTCATTCTTGTATCTTGTTAAACTGTTTTAAAATGAGCCTCTTTTTGCGTGGCATACGAATACGACCACAATTTTTAGACCGTGTTATACGAATCCGTCTTATATGAACACGCGTTCTAGTGGGGGGGGGGGGGGGGTCTATTGTACATAATGTAATAGTGCTTTATTATAAACGAATTCGCGACATGAGCAGATGACCGCCAAACCTGCTGAACGGCGAAAGTGGACTTTCTCCGTCGGAAGAAGACGTGTTCCGCGTTACAGTTATCGTTGCCGCGCATGCGCACTTTCAGAATCGTTCGTTGACGAAGGAGTCGACTAATCACCCACTTCGACTCACCTACTGAAGTTTGACTCAACAATTCCTGACTTCCTCGCGACCAGGGACCGATCATTATTGAAGAACGTAATATCCGCTATGTTGAGTAACGATCGGGGAAAATTATTTCGTGATTAGTGATTAGACTTGAAGTGATCGAGAATGAGACGTAATTTGCGCAGGTTGACGAGGAAATTGTCACTCAGCTCTGTAAACAACTGGACATTTGCAATGGGTGTTGTCCAAAATCCTGTTACGAAATTATTCGAAATTCTCACCATACTTATGTGTGTTGTATAAGGATGGGTAAAGTTGGAAACACGAACTGCGTGGTAAAGATGTTTAATGATGGGAAATTACCTTAAGATCTCAGATAATTTTTTTCTTAGTTGATACTCTGATAAATTCAAATTATATTGATGTTAAAGTTATTGACAGCTTAATTTTCTTAGTATTTCATTGGAAGCATCGGGTACACACGTTCTTGGTTAGGTATGCATTATAGGTGAAATACTTGTCTGTAGAGTTTGAGTATAGTAATAAAATTGAAATAAAAAATAACTAGTACTAAATTCCTATATACTAAATAGCTCTATTTCTTAACAATTTTAATAGATGCTAGTTCCAATGAACGGATTAACATTTTCAAATTATAACTAATACGCGTTTGACATTCTGGGTTTTGCAAAACGACAATTCGACGTTACATTTTCTTTAAAGCCTTGCATAATTTGTTTCCTGCCAAACTTTGTTATTATTTTACTCAATTTCCCTTTTTAGAAATAGCTCTCGTAGTTAAGTCGGAAAATGCTGAAACATCCTATATGAACAGCTCGTTTTGCATAGCATCTTTAATAATGTATATTTTTAATTGTTTCATGTTTTGTAGAAGATAAAAAATCCATGATCTATTTATTGTTATTCTCTATTAATAGCATCAGAGACTCGTTAGAAGACAAAAATTTTAATTTTGGAAACTGATTGACACTCCATGTGATTAATATCTATCTTTTACCACATATATACGTACATAATAGGTTGCCATCGTGCTAAATAAAGGACAAAATCTCTGAATATTCTTTCACATAAGCGTTAAAGCAATAAATATTTCGTGTGAAAGTAAATTGTGTAAAAAAGTACGCGTAAAAATAGTGCCAACCACATCGCCATGCAAGATCCAATAATTTTCTTCCAGTCCTCCCCTCTTCCGCAATATTGCCATCTTCTCGACTCTCGACTCACGACAATCACAAAGATACATAGCTATTACATTTCCTCATAGCGTTTTCACCCTTACTCACTTCATAACGACCCCGAGGAGCATAAAATTCGGTTGAAAATCACCCTTACTCACAGGTTACCATTCTGCAAGTGTGCCCAGCGATAAAGAGAGGTCGCGATTTCGTGCTTTATCACTTTTGAGGTTAGGAACATTCGGTTCACGTTCCGGCAACGACGCGTGCTGATGGTAGTCCATATTTATTACCCTTCGCATTGCATCTATTATTCCAACACCACATAGTGTAGTATTTGCCGTGCAAAGCTGGAAAAACAGGTTTCAAAACACCGTAAGATAGCAAAATTTACAATCGCAGGTAGATAAACGTATGATAAATACTATGTTTAAATGATTTTCTTGTTTATGTTCTTATTAAGAACCGTTATTTGATGGAATTTTACAGAGTGCCTGACTTGCCATTCAACTTCTCACTTTCTAAAATGTTAATCGCTTGTCAGCGATTTCTGAATATTGTGAGCATTCTAGCCATATTTTCGTATTATGAAAGCAGTTCAGATAAGTATGAAGGCATTTTAAAACTGGTTTTACGTTTCCGTTATAGCTGTTATTGTAAATGTGACTAATTCAACGATTATGTATAATTAACATTTAGTTTGATAAATATTCTAGAATTCATCACATTTATCTTTTAATAGTGATTATATGTAATTGTGGTAACATTTTCATACTACATTTGTTTATTTGTTTTAAGGAGGTGGGGTATAAGAATTGAAATAAAAGATTTCCTTTGAAAACTTATGTTAATCGTGCTTCGAATGCAATGTATGCACCAAAGGCAGTTATGCCTTTTCCTAGCAAAGTGTAATAAAATTCTTGAACACTAGGAGGATTCTATTGAGTGACTTCAATAGAAACTGGTAATTATACACAATCACTGGACTAATCACGTTTACCAAATTTAGTGGTGATTATTTATCAAGTTAACCAGTAATTGCACATAATCATCGGATTAATTATATTTACCGAAACATATAGGTTCAGTTCACGAGGAAATGGCAGAGAAATTGTTATATCGCTCAGAGGAATTTGTCACAAAGATCACGGAAACATATATTAGAAACGTTTCTACCTTGGTATGAAATTGGAAATAAACCAAAATGGCAGCATACGTCGATAACGAATGAAAATGTAAATGGAATTAACATGCAAGTTATTTGTGTCGAAATAGATTTCAAAGAGACACATTGCGTAGTATAATATTTTATAATTGCAAGAATTTCATCAAAATTTAGAAATCAACACGAATTTGTAATTTAGCGATATAACGAAAGATTATAAGCGTCGAATAAATTCAAAAAATAATCACATATATGCTATTATATTTAAAACGTGTAAAGAGTAACTAGCAGTGCAGACTTTAGAGTTTAAACACCACACTGTGGTGCGCACACATAAAGCAAATGATGTCGCAGAATTGTGTTTATGACTTTTGAGGTTAGGAACATTCGATTCATATTCGATCAACAACGACATAACGAAAAATAATAGGCCATCGAATACACTTAAAAAATAATGATATATATTATTTGAAATGTATATAAAGCAGCCAACTGTGCACAGGCTTTTAAGTTTAAATACCACACTGTGGTGTGCAACGATAAAGCGAAGAATGTCGCAGAATCGTGCTTTATCACTTTTGAGGTTAGGAACATTCGGTTCATATCAGATCAACAACGACATATCAAAAAATAATAAACCGACGAATGTACATAAAAAATAATTAAATATATTATTTTCATTGTATATAAAGCAGCCAACTGTGCACAGGCTTTTTAGTTTAAATACCACACTGCGGTGTGCAACGATAAAGCGAAGAATGTCGCAGAATCGTGCTTTATCACTTTTGAGGTTAGGAACATTTGGTTCACGTTCGGGCAGCGACGCGTGCTGATGGTAGCCCATATTTATTGTCCCTCGCATTGGATCCACTGCCCGGCCATCGTTTTTCGCGAAACGTTATCCGGCCGGGACGATTACGCGTGTACGTTCGCGATCATAAAATTTCAACAGCGAGTCGTGACGGAACATAAACCGCGATTATGCACTGGGTGACCCTTTCGACATGCACGCGCAGTGCAATCTATCAAATTGTGCGTTCTGAGAAAGAATTTCAATAGAGCAATTACTTCCAGATGGAGTTAAGTATAAATTGTAGTATTGCGAGTGATTGCGTGTTATTTTTATTGATATGTAATAGAAGAGATCGTACAAATTTTACATTGTACGGGTGTCAGAATATATAGCTTAAGTTTTTTTTCCAATATGACGAAAAATTGTATGGATCGAATTTACTTTAAAAGTAGTAAAGTAAATTGGAGTTATAATACGTGTAGACTAACTAATCTTACAGTGACTTGTCACGTTTGCTGATATTTGTATGCTAATTATACGGTACAAAAAATATTGAACGATATTTTGATGAACGAATCGTACAAGCTTCGAACGTTAAAAACTTTGGGTTTTCTTTAACAACAACACAAATACATAATTTTTTATTGATTCGTGACCATCAATTTACATTTTGTAGCTAGTTAGCCGCTGAGTCAGGTATAAATATTTTATTTTATTATAGTTACTAAAATTTAGACACATGGAAGGACACATCTTGTACATTACGCGAGAAAAAAATTTTGTCCTGCAGTATGAAAGTTTGTTAATAACAATTTTACATTTTCTTAAAGAAAGAACGTTAATATTCCTGAGGCAATGAACGCAGTTTATTTCAACATTATAAATAGCGATGTTGAGCTATTCAATTGCTATATTGATTGTGTAGAAATAAATTTATAGAAATGAAACCATGAAGTCTTTACATTTCCTGAAATTACTTATATCGATGTAATCCGTGACTCTTGTAATGATGTACAATTTTTCATAATATCTGTAATAATGGGACGTGAAAAAATGGTATGAAGTGATCTACTGATAAGTACGAAAAAATTTTGAATTTGCCAACAGATTTTTTTCAAATTTTGAAAATGCCCATTCAAAATCGCCAAAAATGATTAAGAAGTAATTAAATGTTATTTTTCATTAATCAATTAAAAAAAGCATGTGAAAGTTACGTCTAGTTAGACCGTTATATTTTATTTCGCGTTACTTATTGATTATTTCGCTTTACCTGTTCGCGAGCCGCATTTTCATGAGGTAAAAATCATTGATTTAAATTATAGATGCATATATGCACTGTTCAATAATCACAATTACATCTCACAAATATTCAATTTCTAATCATTCATTTGTTCTCTGCACACCATCCAGCTTATGATATCGCACAATAAAAGGATTAAGTCTTTCGTTCGCTCTACATACATTCATATACAGGGTGTACCATAACACGTACGACCTACTCGTGAGTGGTGAAAGGACACAAAAATTAAAAAAAAAATAGTTATATGTGCGTATGCCAAATTTGACCCTGTTTGAAATTTATGATCGTGTTTCTGTCTTAATAACAGACAACGAATTTCCTTCAGACAATGTGCTTCCTGTACGCAAGCTGTTAGTCATCGCAATAGAGAATTACGACCATTTCAAAAAATCCCCGGTGCGTTTCAAATTTGGTTGCAAGCTGGTCTTGGGCGTGCACGAAGTAGCTCAACAGTTGTAATCGCTGCTGAACACACAATTCCTTTTAGGTGGACCCAGAGATAAAAGTCTAATGGCTTTTAATTTGCAGAACGAGCAGGCCAGGTAACACATCCTGCTATTCATCTTTGCAGAAATCTTTTTTCATATTCTTTCATTGTGCACTAACCGCATATGACGTACAGTATAAAATGGGATATCTTTCAGTAGGTCATCCAATTGATTTAATATGCGTAAACCTACCCGTTAAGTTCTGGTCGAGGAAAAATAATCTCCAAGGATTTCTATGCATATGTTCACAATGAATTATTCTGTTTTTGACTGAAGAATGGTATGTGAACTTTGAAAAGCCAGGTACAGATTATTAACACAGAAACATGAATATAACCTTCGAGAAGGTCATATTCAACATATGTCAATATGAACCTCCTTTGATAGTGTTGCGTCCTCCACACGTATACGAATTTTGTCACACATGTTACGGCACACCCAGTATATACATAAATCGCCATTATTTGCTTATCGCACACTTGTTATGCTTTACAAATGTCACCTGTCGACGACTGTTCGTTTCTCATAGTCCTTTCTACAACAGTTTTTTCTTTTAATGTTCTTATTTTCGTCATCGGTCTCTTTCACTCTTACACTCACATTTTTCTGTCACACTTCAGACTATTCGACCACAAAATGTCTTATTACTTTTTTGAGTACGGAGTTCTGGGAATCGAACCGTACGTTTACTTCTGGGTAACTATAAATAATGCACGACTCAATTAAATTATCAACTGAAACTTTTCGATCTTCCAAAATCATGAAAATTAAGTCGAGTTTTGATATTAATATTTACATTGATATAAAGATTCTATCACTGAAAGCGAATGCTACAATTGCTTGAATCTCAGAATTTGAACATGTGAATTATTGTATGTTTCTTAAGATTATCTTATCATTTCTTAAGAAACAGATAACCACATTAAATGGAATACAAAAAAACAGCGAGCAGCTAACCAATAACTCAGGTATTAACCAATACATTATTGAGCATCAATGACAAAGAAAATAACTCTCTCATATTGTGTGAAAATTGTGTGATGACGTATAAAATCAGAATAATTCATAGTAAATCCAAAACGACATCATAAGCGAATAAACTGATCACTGATAAAGTAAGGTCAACACGTATAGATATACCCAGGAAAAACACACAGATCTTGACAAAGAATAAACAACATGCACATATTCAATATTAAGTTCCAGATAGAAGAATGTACACAAATGACATACATCTTTAACGTATCCTATTTTGAATGGAGAGGTCGAAAGCGTTCCAATGCACATAATAGTAACGAAGAAGAATGCAGTTAAGTTACATTAGCTTATATAGTTAGCTCACTCCATTCGCATTGCCGATGTTACACGACGTCCAGAGCGAACCTTCGTCTTCTGCCGACATACTTGAGGCCGACTCGAAGGAGGGTCGAAGAAATTTCATGTCGGACGCAATGATTTAAGCCCGACGAACTATTATCCTGTTATCCTCGATGGCCAGTAGGGGAGGCTTGACCTCCATTAAAGTTTATTCGCACCTATCAACGACTGTCTTACGGTGTTCGAGAATGCCGTGAGCGCTTCTTGAGGTTATTGTTATTGTTAACAGCTTCGATCCATCAACTCATATGTGCGACAGGCTCAAACTGCTTCAAGCTTAGGGCCAAAGATGTGAATTGATGCCTGGAGTGCTCGACTGGCTAAGGATGGTGAACTTTCTGGTCGGAATGGATTGTATTCTAAACTGCTTTTCCAAGATCATAGATACCATGATCTATAATAAATCTAAATAATGAACTAAACAGTTGCTAGGTTCCTAAGCGGAATATTGTTCGAACTTAAACGTTGAAAGTGATGCTGTGTGAAATTTGAATTGTATGAAAGCATGAATTATTGACACGAGTAAAGTTTTTATTTTAGGCCTAATATTGTGGTAAAGAATGTGATCTTTCTGAACATGATATTTTTCGATTTTCAAATATGAATATTATGTGATGGGGTACCATGTGAGATTTTTAGCTGTTTCGCAAATGGTTAAGGGTATGAAAGTAGTTTTTATTATAAGACATGTTTATCTGTAAGCAGTGTCCCGATATGAATATTGTCGCGGGTACTGAAGCAAATTAATTTTTTTAAGCGGAGACTAAGCTCTTATTATTGATCTTATTTTAAGTTAAATATAAGCGAATGATTCATTTTAATCATTTATCTTATCGGATTACTTCCGATACTGAATTTCGTGAAGTAAAAATGTACAACGATGTAATATCAACTTTCTTGTCTTTTCTAGATTCAAGATGCCTGGAATCGACAATCCAGCATTTGTGCTTCCCGAAGGAAGGGTAAGTACAAACTAGAATTAAAATAAAAGTTCTTCAAAAACGAAAGTACAACCAACGGAACATGTAATCATATGAAATGTAATTTTCAACATTTTTGCATTATGCATTCTTTGACCATACATTTTATGTTTGTAAAACTAGTTTATACATTCAGTATATTCTCGTTCATCTCTCACAACAGCACATAATATATTTTAACTTTTTTGTCTAGAGACAGCAGTAACTTTTTTTCGAAATTTTTTTTGATACGCGGTATATTCAATTTTATGCACACATAATATATTAATATGAACAAACTTACTAGAAGATTTCGTTATGTTATAATTAGACCTTGACATCTTGTAGGTTCATTTTGAGTTGTAATTATATTAATAGGGTTAATACAATTTTTGCGTTTTTGTGATTATTTGTTATATATACATGTCAGTTTGTGCTATCAACGTTTACATTAACTAAAATGTTAAAGTTAGACACGTCTGTATATATTTTACGGGGTCCTTTTCAATTCTCTACGAAAGTGATTTGTATGTCGTAAAAAAATAGACTGTACAATATAATAGGCAATTTTTCAAGTAAGCCCTTATGAAAATATGCGGGTCGAGTTTTATTATGGGTTAAACCAGCGTAGCGATATGAACTGTGTTCGACTTCGTTCATAACATAAAATACATTTCTGTCATATCTGATATAAGCTGGAAATTATGAAAAGGCGAAAAAAACTCGCAAACATCCCAGGCCTAAGTGCTCATATAATAACATTGAAGAATATTATCAGAGAATCTAGATTAATCATTCTGTTTGACTTATCCCTTACGTCCTCTAACCTGAAATAGTCATAAAATAACCATTACTTCCATCAAACCATTTAAGAAGCTACCACGGTTACTTTCAAACAATTGGAGTGTTCACCTTCACATAACCTAACCATTTCAACTTTCTTTCTGTTTCATAACATTCTACAGCGTCTTCCCGCCCACATTAAAACAAAATTAGAGATCAAAATTGTCTGCTTAATCAATGTCACAAAAAAATAACGTAAAACCAAAGTGAAAAGACAGTAATTAATTCGTTCTAAAAGATTAATCCGAGGCATCCCAATCAAGTTGAGGAACAGCTGCACTCAGAATTTTGTCCCGACGATACAGAACGAGTTTCGGGCGTCCCTTCGGGAAATCGAAATTGAGATAATTGAATTCCAAACGAACGGGCCAAAGTCGCAGGAGGTTAGCTTAAACGTTCGCGGCACGCCGCACTTCCGGATGCTTCGACTTTGGCTTCCGGCGAGTCGCACGTCAACTGTTTTCATGCCGGACTGAGCTACGAGGGCACTCAATTCTCAAGTTGCATCGATGAACTTTGCCCAAGACAAGATTTTGACTCGGCCAGGTCGAGAGTGATGTGACGCAGTCGGTGCGTCTACTTGCACCATTGTTGTTAATTATAATTTAGTGCAAAATACATTTCGAACTAAACGATATCTATCTTTTTAATAATTTAATTCAAATTATCAAAAATTCTTTTTTTATATATAAAATTTTATATATTTATATATTAGTAAAAATGTACGGGTTTAGCTGTATATTGTATGTGCAAAGTACAATTAATAATACAATAGAAAACTGTATGATTCTAATTTTCTCATAATATGAAAATATTTTATAATTTATTTGAAATTTTATTTAAATTTAGATTTTACTTTAACTCAAACGTAAGCGAAGAAAAAGAGAATTGGCTTTCAATTTTTCGTAATCTTTGATGCTACGCCGGTATCGAAACTGCGCTGTCTTGATGATGCGGACTGTAACGTTTGCAAAACTTCGATATTTAAACAGATACGGCAAATATTCTGAAACCGTCTCTCAAGAAAATATCCTTTTTGATGTGTCTTTTACAATTCTTGCATTCATTAGGGTTCTCGGAGAAATAATATTCCAAACCGCAATATACATGGTTCGAACCATAGTCCTAATCCTAATCTTCCTTCTGTCCATATAACAATTTTACATGTATGTATGTATAGCTTTCATTGCTCCCTCCCAGATTACAATTACAATTTTCAAGTAATTTGGAATGAACACCCTTTTTTTAACGTTGAGAGATTTAAAGACATCATGTATTGTGTCTCAACATGTTTCAGTACAATCTAGTGTACCCCACAAACACACACCCGGGCAGGAAGTGGCGGTATGACGCTCAATGCTACCATCTCACAATAGTACTCATACTCATTGTGAGATGATAGCACACTCCTGTTAGATTTAAGATAAGTTTAAGTACTAGCATAGTCAATCCATAGTGAAATACCATATAACATATCATTTTAGAGTAAGTTAGAAATAAGATCCATTAAACACGCGCCGTACATAAACATTAACACGATACACCCAACAGGAAGTGACGGTATGACGTTCGAATACTACCACCCCTCGATATTATCATGAATAATGATCGAGAGGTGATAGTACACTCCTGAGTTAAAAAATTTCAAAATTCCTTAACTAATTTAGAGTCCCTTTCGGCTAATTCATATACACCATCGTATTAGTACCATGGCAATGTACGCCCCTGAACACACCACAGTAGAAAACATGCACACACATTGAACACCGACACTCACACACACACACACACACACAGAAATGGAAGAAACGACAGGCATAGGATTGACACCTGGCGAATAATTGGAATACCAATACCCCCACCATCTTAACATCGGGACCACTTACCGAATTCGCGAGGATAGTCAGTCGTCACCTCACAACATCAAAGGAGGGACAACCGCAGGAGAAGAGCTACCAAAAGCGGCATAGTACAAAAATGGCATAAATCAGAATATTCCAACACACACACTCCACATGTCACCTACACAAAAACACACACATTAATCTCGTAAGTGCGACAAACATAAAGTATTCGTAAAGTTCACACATTATACATATTAACTGTACATTTTTATTATTACTGTAGACTCCTGATGAGGGTACACTAGATTGTACTGAAACATGTTGAGATACAATACATGATGTCTTTAAATCTCTCAACCTTAAAAAAAGGGTGTTCATTCCAAATTACTTTAATTATTAAACAAGGTTGAGCAATTAATATTAAATTACAATTTTCTTAACCAACTCCTTATAGCTCCCCCTACATAACATACTTCGACAGTTTTACAGTAATTTATTTCTACTTTTATTTATATATTTATTTGTACTTTAGTTTATGGATAATACGTGTTGTTTAGTTATGTACTTCTGGCACATAAGTATATTTCTCTCAAAATCAGATTCGCTATGTCGTACTGCTTTTTTTAGAACACTCATTAACACACCCAGTCACACACTTGATAAGTATATTTTTTGTTGTCATTCGTTAATGTGTATTAGAGAGTTGTACTGTGAGTGAGAAAGACTTCCATTGAAAGAGTGAGTGAGAGAATGACTGATTGTGAGTGGATGGACGTTTGCATGTGACGAGGACAGGAAGTAACAAAAGACAAAATAAGAAGGCAGGACGCGAAAGGATGGGGACAACGGAAAATGGGCAGTCGTTATTCAGATTGAAAACTGTAAAACCGAACCGCTATATGTATGAGCCACTTATTTTAAAAGTGGCCTGAGTCCATCTGCCAAGTTTTCTTTGTTGATTGTTGTAATGTGTACGACTTTAAGATAACTGTCGTAAGCAACATTATATAGCTTAGAATATTCAGAGTCCGATTATTTTTGACACATAAATGCAATTATTCTAATAATAAAAGGATTACTTTGAACGGGGCCTGAGTCCATTTTAAGTTTAGATTGAGATATTGAAGAGTTTGCGTTTCAATGTGTTTAAAAATAAACGTATCGGATACCAATATATAGCACTCCTTAAATGTATCTAAGACAGTGAAACTTACAATTCCTGTTAAAATTTTATGTTGATACAGTAGTTCGGTCCCCACAGTCATATATGTATGTACATGTACAGGGTGTTCGCTAACTAATGATACAAGCGAAAAGGGGTGATTCTACGTCGAAAGACAAGTCGAAAATATGCAATAAAGTTTTTTTATTTCATGCTTTATTTTAGGGAAAATCGACTTTGAGGTTGGGTATGGTTTCACTTGACTATATCTTATTACAACGGATCGCTTTGTAGATGTGTGTGACGATTGAAATTTATATTGATAAATATTTCCCAGGTCACGTGATTTTACTAACTTACTGCGTATGTATGTCAAAGTAGTTAACTCAGGAGCGTTATCCTTCAA
The DNA here is from genome assembly GCA_914767735.1 of Anoplius nigerrimus. Classification (NCBI taxonomy): domain Eukaryota; kingdom Metazoa; phylum Arthropoda; class Insecta; order Hymenoptera; family Pompilidae; genus Anoplius; species Anoplius nigerrimus. Next base: position 10,757,958 of record OU612087.1, read on the forward strand.
CTGGAACGCAAAAACAATACAATGTCTCATGTGCTTTTTCTGGCACGCCATTCTGCGAAGTATTGTTTTCCGAGGTTAAAAATAAATGAGGCTAAAATTACATTGTGTGCTTCGTAAAATAAGGGTGATATTTTAAGACACCGAAGCAACGGGGAAACATTTTCTTTCAAACGTAATCAAAAACTGATTAGATGCATCTAATAAATGCACCTCCTGACTCTACGCTTACAAGTCCCACACAACTTACAGCAATCCACAACCGAACAGCAGACACTAAACTAACATCCCATGCTGTCAAACTGTAAACATACTACTTGCATCAAATCAGCGAATTAAATTCAATGATCTACAACACGTTGAATCGACCGAACAATTAAGGAAAAAAAAATACCGGTGACTGTAAAGAAATATTCAACAGAATCCACACAGTCTGTCTGAAAAATCAATCTATGTCAAAACGGGGAGAAAAAAAATGCGCAACGGCGAAGTAATATGAGACTTGGCGTCCGTCCGTTTGATTAATAAATCGACATCGATGGACAAGGGTAGGAGAGGGGGGGGGGGGGGTAGGGTTGGGCGGAAAACAGGGCTTGTTGACCGCGTGTGACGCAGATTTAATCAACGGGACGAGAGAGTAGACTCGCCCAGACAGAACTGGACTATTTCTGACGCCGAACGTTCGACAGGGATTTAATCAACGGGCAGCGTGGATCAGCGAAAAAAATGGGTCCGTCCTTCTCGCCGGCCTCCAACTGTGTCACCAGACGCGGCTTTTAGGGTCGCTCTCTCTTTATACGGATGCGTGATTCGATGAACTGTGAAAACTGAACGTTTAAGTGCAGCATATCGTCGGATGGGCACAGGGAGTAACACTGTTTTGACTTTTTTTTTTTATATTATCATATGTGCATGGGATTGTGAGTACTTATTGTGGAAGGTAGATGTGCGAATGAGAGTATTTATCTCTTGTGGTTAGGGGCAGATAATGATTGATAAGTGAAATGTTTGGCAAGACAGTACATTACAGTATGAATACTTGCAGTTACATATTTTTATTGACATGTATTTAACCGCTCAACGTACGGTTTCTTTGAAATAAATCGGCCAAAAAAATCAATCTTTTTTTTATGTAAAACACACACTTTAGAATATTGTCTTGACAAAGACATAAAAAAATACAAAATGAATCAAAATTTTAATTTTAATTTTAGTAGCATCAAATACAACGCCGGTCGAATATACTCGAGCGTGCATGTTAAGCGGTTAATGTAAATTTTTATTTCACCGTTACAAGTACTGCTCTTGTTTAAATTTAGATGATGTAATAGATTTAAATTGTAAGGTACACATGGTTTACGATTCAAACATTTAAAGTAACGTAAACACGTTTAACGTTTTTGAATTACTCTGGTTCGCGTTATGAGAAATTGCGTTACAGGGCGTTAGTAGCGATTCTGTAATCCTGTTACACGAATAGAGTTACACGGAACCATGTTACACGGAGATCTACTGCGCATCGAAGCGTCACTTGACATCAAAATGCGTAGATGTGAAGTATCTAGTTTTGACCGTTTCCAAAATATTTAAAATGCTGGTGCTAGAAATTTCACGCCTCATACATGTTTTAATTATAATTTTAAGAAATTTTTACATAGAGTAAGTACCAAAATTATACAGTAATGAATGTAATGAACATTCGATATGTATTACATCAGATTCAAACAGTTGAACAAGAAAATGTATGTATCGTACCGTTCATAGGACATTTTTATTGTAAAATGCAACCAAAGTATACTTTCCATCATGTTACAGTGTCCAACTTCATCATAAAATACTAAAATTTATATGTTTCTAACAAAAAGTTTCATTTAAAAAATGTGCCAACAGTAATAAACTAGAGAAGTTTTAGTGCTTGACAAATTATTTTCGAATCACGTCTCTTTTGTTGTCTCACCTCTTTGTAATTTTGTAAGGATACCTAAAAAAATCATTTACTGCATAAAAAGAGTTCGACACATATAGGTTATGTTTGCAGTACTTAATATAAGCAAACGGTTTATTCTTAAACAAAATTTGAAGAAAGGGAGACAGAAACCCTTACAACATATAATACTTCATTGGCGGCATTTACCTTATATTTCGAAACAATAAAGTATCATCGGATTTTTAAATGCAATATCTAACATTTCTTCTTGCATTTCCATAACTCATCAAATCCTACGTAAAAATATTATGCAAGGTGGGACTTAAAAACAATAATTACTGCGATTCTTTTGTGTGTTTCAAATCAAGATCACAACAGCATTACATATTATTAGTTCATGCACCGCGATAAGCATAGAACTAAAAAAAAATCCACGGTCATTCGTAATTTGATTATGCAATCAAATAATGGGTGAAAACAGCTTTAAATTACTCATTTTAAGTACCACTTTATATAATACTTTTTTCGTTCAATCAGGTACCAGTATCTGTAAAATTATATTAGCCATTCTTCCAAAACAACTGAAGGTACCAATTTTCCAAAAAATGACATGAACACAAAAAATTCACACAAGTTATCCTGGTATCGTCCAAAAATACTGTAAGTTATTAGCCTTCCAATTGTGGTGAAATTTTATTTAAGGGAAACACACTGTGCAACATTTAACTATAACCGAGCGGACAATGTCAGAACCATTTTTCAGAAAATAACAAAAAAAAATGATATATGTTATCGTGATACCGACCAAACGTATTGTAAGTTCTTCCCCTCCAATTATGTTAAAATATTAAAGAAAAAAAACACGCCGTAGTGCTTGACATTAGTCCTGCTACCCGTCCGGACAATGTGAGAACCAATTTATCAAAAAACATCACCAAATAAAAATTGGCATTAGCTATTATGATTCTGTAAGCTGATCCTGTCCAATTTCGGTGAAATACCATTTAAGAGAAGCATGCTCCGCCCGTTGACATACTGACAGCAGAGCGGACAATGTGAGAGCAGCGTCGGTTCGGACAATGTGAGAACACCTGCCGTACGCTACTCGGCGCTCATTCCAGCGGCAAAATCCGCGATCGACGCATCCCAGCCCCCCCGCAAGGAAGCATTCCGCAGAGAATGCCTTTCCGGCGCACTCGGCTCACATATACTTATGCAAATTTCGTTTGCCGCGGATGCAAATTTCCGCGAGCGCAAACAGGCCAGCGCTAGGGCAACGTCGGAAAACGCTCTAGGATATTGCAGTTGTTTATTCCCACGGGACGCCGCACGAAAGGATAGCCCTGCGCCGTTAGCAAAACTCCCGGCTTATCACCGGCGAGATTAAAATGAACTTCGTACCTCAACCTGCCGGCCGCGGGCAAGGAAAGAAGGATCGAGGGCGAGAAAAAAGTTCCGACACTCCACCGTTCGGATGCGATTCTCTCTCTCTCTCTCTCTCTCTCTCTCTCTCTCTCTTTCTCTCACTCTCCAGTCTGTTTGTTCTCTGTCTCAAACTATCCCGGATAGCGTTCTGGCTCGCTGTGATTTTCTTGCTTCGCTCGAGAGCGACTTTTAAGAGGGAAAGTTAAGGATTCGGGAGCTAGTCGATGCTGATGGAAGGTTTACGAGTTGTTTGCATTGGAACGTTATAGGCTGATGATCTTCTTGTCTGTCGGTGTGTGTGAGAATGTATGTGAGCTTCGAAAAATGAATATGTTCTCGACTTATTTTGTTTCATTTAATTGATGAAGGGAGTAATAGATTAATAACGTTCATGTCAGCTCAATGTAAGCGTAGGTTATGTTTGAAAGAATTGTGGGCTTTTTGAATTCGAATGTGATAGGCTGATGATGCTCTTCTGTCAGTGTGTGCTAGAATCTGTGTGAGTTTAGAGAAATTAATATATTCTCGATTTATTTTGAGCTGTCAAATTGATGAAGAATGTAACTGATTGATAGTGTTCATATAAGTTTAATGTAAGTGCAGGTTACGTTTGAAAGATTTGTGGGCTGTTTGCATTGGAAGATTATGAGCTAATTGTGGTGATTAAACAGACTGTCTATGTATTCTGTACATGTATTCAAATTCAGGGTTTAAGCGTGGAATTTGTACAAACTAGAGAAAGATGAACCTGACCTGAACCTATCATAAATATTTAAACTATATAAATAAGTTTTATTGATATTGTTGAGAAAATCACAGTGGATATAATATTTTTTAGTGTAGCGTATACAGGATGTCCGACATACTTTTATGTGTCCGTATATCATAAAAATGCAAGACAACGCTATTTCGTAATACATACCTCGTATTTTTACGTATCGTACGCATAGCAGACACTTATTAGTTAGCAAGGTACGTTTGTTTAATGTTTTCTGAGTCATGATATAACACTACTTTAAATATTGCAAGGCTAGCGAAACAAAATTGTACGTAAAAACTTGTTTTTACAATTTTCAACATCATTAATCAAATAAACATTCTAAGTCGATAATAATATTAAAGTAATTGAGTTCACGTTGAGTGTATCTAAATAAGGTTAAAAGAAACTCTTCGTGTCCTAAAAAGAAAATCTTGAACCTTCTAGCATCCTGCAGAAAAATTGCTTCCAAAAACACTTAAAAACGAACGACCAATGCTAATATGTAAGTATTAAATTTCTTGTGTACATTAGCGACCGAAACTTCCCAATATCAGCTTACACGAAGCTGCGTAAACCTTGACACTGGAGTCTATGCAGCTTCATTGTAAACACACAGTCACTCCTTCGTATTTACTTACAAGATCTGCTATCCTCATATACTCTCCTGCACGCCGCATGTCGGTCGAATCTTTGGCCATATAAACAAACCTGAAACAGAAGTAATTCCTCAGTCAGCGCAATGAAATACGTTCATATAATAGGCATGTTATTCTAACATATTATCATAAGATATATATTAATATATAAATACATATTAAGATAATTGCCATTAATCCGGAGATTAAGTAGATTTACCGGTTAATTTGATAAATATTCAAGAATCTATCAGATTTACCAAATTTAATGGTGATGATTTATTATTTTTTTAATATATCATTTTTATCATATAAATTAATCATATTTATCACAACATACATATAATATGACGTACAACGTATATATATGGATTATTTTTTTATGGGAAGATTTCTATTAATCTTCAATTATTTTGATATTGAAAACGGCAACAGACAGGATATAATTAATTTTTTTATCCCATGGGTAGTTTTTCACAACAAAATGTTACTATTTTTTTTAAATTTGGTCATGTTACTTAGGTTAGTAATAATCAAATTACAGAATTAATATAACCGGAACTGTTGGTACTTAATTGTCTCCGTTGTTTGAAATCAAGTTACAATACTCATTAATTAAATAACTTTAAAACTCGGGGCCTTACTAATTCTAAGTTTAATTAATTAATAACTGAAAATCATGCATTTGATTTATTTCTATTTAAGTTATATTTTTATCTAAATTTTATTTACGATTTTTAAGTTCACATTAGCTAAAAATCTAGGACTAAAAGTATTTAACTCTTATATTAAATAATTGTTTCTCTTTAAACGAAAATGATAAAAATAATTAAGAGTAATTATACAGGTAAACTGAACATAAGTGGATAGGTTCACACCATAGATATAGAATGTTACTCTTTTGTATCCAAGAATATAAGTATGTATATATACAGGGTGAGTCAGAATTCGAGGGGAAAAATTGAGGGGTGGTAGAACACATGAATACAAGCACTTTTTGTCAAATAATATATGGGTCGCAACTCAACGGATAAAAAGTTACACGTCATTTTTGCGCCGTCACATTTAACGCGCTGCGTCGTCGATGCCTGACCTGGTGGCGAACGTGTTAAAGACTTATTACAAGAATTGGAGCAGGATATTCCGCAAAACACTATATTAACACTAATATTATTGATTTATATGCTCAAAAATAAAAAGTATAATAAAGTAAAAAAAAATAAGTAAACAAAAAATTGAGGAGTGGTAGAGCACATGAATACAAGCACTTTTTGTCAAATAATATATGGGTCGCAACTCAACGGATAAAAAGTTACAGGGCATTTAACGTGCTGATTGCCGCGCGCGTCGTCGATGATTGACCTGGCGGCGAACGTGTTGAAGAATTATCACAAGAATAAGAGCAGATATTTCACAAAACACTTTAATAACACTAATATTATTGACTTATGAGCGGCGTGCGTAGGTGACGGTTGTTTCCTCATAAATTCGCGTAGCAGTCAGCGCGTTAAATATGACGGTGCAAAAATGCCTTGTAACTTTTTATCCGTTGAGTTCCAACCCATATATTATTTGACAAAAAGTGCTTGTATTCATGTGCTCTACCACCCCTCAATTTTTTTTCCCTCGAATTCTGACTCACCCTGTATATATACAAATATATTGACACCTTCAATATTTGACAAAACACTACCCAGACTAATTATAACAGAACTTGACAACGCACATACACAATAAGAAAAAAATACCAAGCGTCAGCAGCGAAACAGAAGCCAGCTACTACGCACATCAATTGATCAATTGATACGTGAAAAAATGGAGCCTGGCACACACGTTCGGTGTCTCTGATTTCTGAACTGTTCGCAATTCGGCAACGGCAATAAAGCCTCGCGCGAGTAGCCTTTTTGACTCTGTACGTACGCATACAGCGTGTCATTGGCCGATGTGCAATTACAGAAGCGATGATCGCCGGCAGGCATACGTCGGGCTCATTTCCCAGCTCGCAAATGAATCGGCGAAAATCGCGACGAGATAATTCGTGCGAGCGGCGATAACAATTCTTTGGGGAGAAGGAAATTCGCAAATTTCCGCCCCTACACCCCCTTTTCGACCCCGCGTTTCGCTGGGGTGAATCTCGGAAGGGGTGACCCACCCTTGTCGATTTTGTTGCTTGCCGGCAGAACGTTCAGTTTATCTCGAACGTAAAATGAAACTCGTTTTTAGTGACCGTTGGAAAGTGTCGGGGAAGGTATGCTGACTTTGTTCGACGATGATTTTGGAGGGTTTAGTGTCAGTCAAATGAAGAATGGCCATTTAAATTAAGTGATCTTGGTATGAAGAGTACTAAAAAGTGAAAAGGTCTGTGGGTGGCTACGGTTTTATTTTAAATTTATATAGAGGATGTCTACGCATCTTGAAATGTTAATCTCTCTGTGGATAAAATGGAAGTAGATAAGGAGTTGGAAGTTCTAGAAAGATTGCAAAAAAGTTATTGTAGACAAAACGATTGGACAACAGTGCAAGCGTGAAAAAAAAACAAGTTAAGTGGAGGAAAAAGGTACAAAGAAAGGAAAGGACACAATTGACGTTGTATTTATGTGTGATATGAATTGGTAGGGATAATATATCTATTCGGTATCGACATTCTTATACTGAAATTTCTATTATCCTTAGGAATAAGTAGAAGATAGAATTATGAAAGTATTCTGAATCCACTTTGCAGTTGAAATATAAAACAGTTTATGTATAATTAACGTTACGATCAAAATTGAGTAACCATGACCAAAACTGAACTAACATTTCTATCATTACAAACAGTCTATACTTACTATTGAATTATGAACGTAATTATTCTATCGTTAACTTATGCAGACGTATAGATTTATTCATATTTAGACAAAGTGTGAAAGTTTGAATTGATTCCGGTTTTAGATTGTTATTAAACGATCACTAAAAAATACATGTTATATGCAAACCTCTGCATATTACATTTCGCACCTAACATTTCCTTTACGCGTAATTCGGATCGATAAATACACATATAAGTTAAATAGACTTTCGAAAATACACATTCCGTCGGATATTCGATAAATGACTGAATTTTTAACCCCCCTCCCAAATGTCAACAAGTTACAAACGTAGCCAGTAAAACCATTTGAGTTTCAAAGGTGTTGGTTCGTTCTCTATGCAGTATACAGTTTAATCCACTTTTATAAAATGGAAATCAAACGATCACTCTGGGAACAGTTTTATGTTGAACGCTTACATTTTTTTAGTTGGTTATGTATCTTTGTGCGATGACCAAACATATAATTTAAATATTCTTACAAAAACACGGACGTTAGGTCTAACTGGATATTGTCGAAATATCTCAATTTGAAACCACATCAAAGGTCACCAAATGACAGATTCAGTCAATAACACCATCGGCGCTGCAAACATGTAGTTTTGTTTACGGACCTTTCAACTGATAAGTTTCGTGCGATACCAAATAAAAAAATGTAGATTCTGATCTAATCAACGAAATTTTGTAAAAGGTTCCAATAGTTACTGGTCGTCGCTAATAACCAATAGCGGTTGATGCGACGTAAAATAAACGTACTAAAAAAAAAAAATGTCTACAGTAATCCCAGTAATCTTATAAAGTGGTTTACATTGTCCTAAAAAGTTACATACTCTTGACGTTTTATACTTATTATTCATCATAATATTAATCGGTGCGGAATGTCATGACGATACAAAGTCGGAAACAATTTAAAGTAACCAGTGATTGTCAATTAACCCTTAAAAATTCCAATTTCTTGAGTGACCCAACTGTGACCATACCCAAAATGACATATTGAACAACTTTGCCAGCGCGAGTTTTTATTAACTTATTCAACCCTTAAGAAATATAAATATGTCTATCATTCAAGTTCAAAATAATGTCATTGGATATTTTTAAATATTCCAACGTCAAAATATCACCGAACACAAACTACCTCATAAATCGTTCCGTTCCAATCCAAGAACGAATTTCTATTGCAACCGTTGATTGCAATAGATTAAATTGATTCTGTCGGTAATCGTGGCGTACAAACATTATTGAAAGCATTAATGGCAAACGTCTATCGTCGACGATTATCCTTTCAACTCACTCAAAAGATAAATATTCAAAACACCACTAGCAAGCCCCCAATAAATTGTATCCATAAACATTGCCCATATCGTCAAATGTCACTGTCAACCAACAACGGCCATCAAGCTTCTAAAAGGTCTATTAATTTCGAGAACGAACCGCAACATAACCTCAAAATTTGACCGAACGGCGAATCGAACACTCGGTCATCGAGTACGGCGAGCTTTCATTAAACTGTGAGCGTCTCTTCCATTTTGGCGACGTTCTCGGAAATCGGGGCAGTCCGCAGAACGGAAATGAGAGTCCGCCAGTACGCCGGAAGTGGCGTGCGCGATGATGATTGCCATAACAATCGACTCCCCGGTCGCGCGAGCGATTCGCATGCACCTTTTTTTTCCCGCCCTCCCCATTCGTTCTGCCGACGGCGAGATTTCTGCCAGCGAATGTTCCCCATCGTGGCAGATTTCGTCTGCCACCTAACCCAAAGGCGATCCGTACGATAACACTGAGAAGCGGAACGCAGATATCGTATGCTAGCCGCTTTTTTGCGCAGAATATCGATTCGAGCGTATTGGACTGGCCCGCTGCATATTGAGTTTTATTATCGTTGACCGGCGGGCTGACATTGTGCATTGGAAGAAGAAATGTAGAGAGTATACATTTCTTTGGTTGAGTTCAATGTTTCATGTTTTCATGTGTGTATTAATTAAAAACTACTGAATGTAATCTTTATTAATCTATGTTGCAACAAAGGTCTGTTATAAGACAACAGGAGGTTTTTCATTAGTTTTTGGATTCGAAAAAATGAATTTCTTTAAGATATACAAAGCATATTGAGTTTTATTATCGATTTCCAGCAAACTGATATTGTGTTTTAGAAGAAGAAATGTGGAGAGTGTATATTTGTTTGGTTGCGTCTAATGCTTCAGAGAATGAATTCGTTAAATTACGTTTTCGTTCATGCTTGTATTAATTGGAAGGTACTGAAGGTAATCTTTCCTAATTTATATTTAAATGGATGATTGCTGTAAGACAACAACAGGTTTATGATTAGGTTTTGCGTTTGATAAGATGGTTCCTTTAAAATATACAACGCAGATTAAGTTTTATTATCGATACCTAGTGAACTGATATTGTGTATTGAAATAAGATATATAAGAAGTGCACGTTTGTTTGGTTGAGTCTAAGAAATTATGTGAACATTTCATAAAATTCATAGTTTTCGTTGATGAGTGTATGAAATGAAAAATACTGGAAACAATTTTTTTGATCATTTTTTTTATTACGGCGCGACTTATCAAACGCTATATAATACACACGTTGTGGAGTAAGTAATACTTGAATAATTAATTTGTGTCAGGTTTATAAAATAATTGGTAAATGATTAGTTTTATCCTTGGATGGAATAACATCTATTATATCTACAATCTTCATTCTTTTTATGAAGTCTGTAGTTTGTATAATTATTTTTTAGGTATGCGTATGCGATTAGCATGCGGAAAGAGTAATATTTTAAGCCTTTCATATTTAGAATTGTGTTCTCTTCATACACTAAAATATTATCATTATTTCTACTGAAAATAACATTATCCCGCAATTCCATGTCACCTCCAAAGTAACATTACATTTTTATTAGCACAATTCAAGATGCCCAAACCCCACCGAATCACATACTTAAATGTATGATTATCATAGTCTTGTAGACTGTATCATTTAAAGTAAAATCTCATTACTCCAATGATAGGACCACATACCTATACATTTATTAACACATCACATAAGCTCACCAATATGCACATATGCAAAAGCAAAGAAATGGCCAATTACAGCAAGTACCTTTCTCCCTATTCTTTTAATCAGTCAAATGTTGAACATACACACATCTCTTTTTTGTGTGTTGAAGCAGAATCGGCAACTCCGGCTGCTTTCCAATCGACTCAATGCCGACGCTTCAAGTAGCGTTCTTAATCACTGTAAAACTCCGTTCTGCATATTCAATCATATGCACCCTGCGGCGACCATACCGATGACGTTGGCAAAATAAGGGTTACAGGGAAATTCCATTAGCTCCAATCTACAAATTGGACTGGCCTCCGTTGAAAAGGTTTTTCCGTCGGCACCTGACAATTAATGATGGGAACGGTACGGTAGTCAGTAAACAAACCTGACAATTGATTTCTGAGTGTAAAATTGTTGTTTGTCGAAAGTCGGGGTGTACGTGCGCTTGTGAAATTAGTTTGATGTTTACAAAATTTGCATGTATGTGTCAATTTAATATGTGCAGCCGGACTGGACTTGCGTGACACGTTTGTTGGTAACGTCATGATTCTGTAAGATTTCTTGTTTCTTCCTGTGGTTCGCTGGATATGTAACTGCGGTACTATGAATTGTGTACAAAAATAATTTGATTTTGTTATCACTAATATGGATGTATATGGTTATGCAATATAGATATTTGTCTACATCGTTTTAATGGTGTTGGGACTGTAAGTATTAACATCCTATTTACATCAAATTAATCAGGCAATAACCATCTTCTTTCCACGTAAAACTGAAGACTGTGGTTGTATCACGGAGTGCAGACTATCCATAAGCATTGTGCAATGCAAGAATAACTCTTGATGCCAAATGATTTTATACACGAATATTTTTCTTGTAGCTTTCAAGTATAATACACCGAAAAATTGCATTCGTTATAAAATGCAGAAGCATTAAGTTCATCTCATGGATAATCATTGGCACGCAATATTATTTCAAACATTGCAAATATTAGAATTATACAAATACCTGTATTTAACTTTTTTTCTATCAAATTCGTGTCAGAAGAGAAGCTTCAAATGAATAATATTAACAAACAGTATGTATGAAGTATCAATCTGGAAAGTATTAAGTACTAATGAATATTGAGAGACGCAGCTTGTAGTACAAACAGTTTCAAGTTACAACAGGAAAATGAATTATTTGGATATGGCCAACTAACCCTGTATTCAAGACGTCGATAATAGCTGATTATTATAGAAGAGAACAAAACAACTTTGACAAACTTATATGTATATAGCTATCAAATTAATTTTACCAGTAAGTCCTGAGTGGTAGTACTACTACTAGTAATATCCGGCACTTATCATGAAGTAGCTGTTAAATCTAACATTGCTTGCACCAATAATGATTTTGTGGAAATTAGTTAATTTCAACAGCCTTCTTTAAAATACTGTGCAAACAAGTTGCTACATAATCAAAAATGGACCAATTTGGCAGCAGAATAATTGATTTTGAAATAAGAATTTACATTTATATAACATTATTAAGTTTCCTTAATTTGATTTTATGAGTGTTATATATAGGATATCAATAACTGCACTTTGACTTACCTTTTATATTTGCCCAGCAAAATTAATTGTCACAATACAAACAAGTAATTCTGTGTCATTTCTACTGTCGCATAAGTATACAAATAATCCTGGAGAGGAAATCACAAACGAAAAGGAATATAGATTTGCACACGATTCACTCTAATGACTGGAAAAAGTTAGTGTATTCTGTCTGACTCACTCGTCACACCTAACATCGGCGATTAGGTCATCTTAATGTTACACGTGAGCATCGTGCGACAGAAAAACAAAACTTGTCTTGCATCGCATTCATAGCGTACGAGATATAATCGCCATCTCAACAATTTAAGACGGTATTCCTCAAATGGTCTTTTGTCATTTATCCAAGTAAACAATCTTAAGAGACTGGGCAATAATAATACTAATTGTAAGTATAATAACTAAATATCGGTGTTATTATATCAAATACACTTTCCACTGAAAGTTCATGATTCAAAACAGTGATGTTATACCGAAACTGTTTTCAACTGACCTTTCAAGGTCAACCAATACTAGCAAACTATGGATGATTTCACTAACTCACTATGAATGGAGTATCTTATTTACTAAATATTAGTGGCCGAACGATGTGTGATGTATTGCATATATGCAATTAGTACGTGTTTTGAAATTTCCTTCTACATTACAGTGGAAAAACGATTTGCCACGACACAAGCGATAAACTCTGTATCCGTTCTAACGTTATTGGAGGAAAAGGGAAGTAATAAGGAAAAGAGAAATTAAAGTCTGCAATGAAATATAATGTGTTACATAGGATGGCCGCTTAAAGACTGAGTTTGAATATTTAATTTTTTACTGGGATAGAAAAACTTAATGCTTGTTTGCTTAACATGGCAAATGTCCATTTTAATATGCAAAGGGTGCTTTATGACCTATGAAAAAAGACAGTGAAACTGTTTGAAAACGAAGAAGTCATAACTTTTTCAAATACCCCAGTATTTCGGTGACCACCGTGTAGATTCTTATACTTCTGTATTAAAGTCCTAACCTAATACCGCCAGCAAAAAACATACGCAATGTCAACATCTGTGTTTCAACGAATCTGTATTACCACGAGAAAATTGGATAACTGTAAAAAAATTTGATTTTTGTATCAAACCGTAATATTATTTGCTGAGTAATAGGAAATATAACTATGGTGGCCTGAAATAGAATCTAATTAATAATACGATCCTTATAAATCTACTTTGGCGTAATGATTAATATAGTTATAATATTATATGTGTGTTACCGTCCTAACCTGAAAATTTGAAGCAACAATTTTCATACGCAAATCCAGTGTCAGCGTTCCAACGAATTACCTCCCGTATTTCGAAAAAATAAGCTAGTTCCATGAAAGTGGTAAAACCTCTATCAATGCGAACGATATTCGTGGAGTAATAAGGAAAAACTAACCGTGGTCTGCAATCAATCTTAATTCGTAATACATTCCTTACAATTCTACATTGACAGAATAATCCAAATATTTATAATATTAGAAGTGCGTTACCACCCTAACCTAAAAATCTTAAACAACAATTGTCATATCCAGCTGCAGTGTCTGTGTTTCAGCGAATTGCCTCTCGTATTACGAAGAAATAAGCTAGTTCCATGCAAGTGGTAAAACCTGTATCAAGTCCAACGTTATTCGAGTAGTAATACGGAAAAGAGCAGCCGAGGCCTCTAATGGAAAACGTCGAGGCTTTGGGCAGCCGTCGACCAAAAAATCCAGACTCGAAGATGCCGGGGCGGTTGGCATTTTTTCCCTAGTCATTATCGTCGACGAAATGGGAGAACAGGGAGTAGAGTCTGGCGGTTCATTTGCATGATGGCGGTTGTCCGCGGTTACAGTGGCCGCGGGTCACGATTGTGCAGCAATTACGGGAAGTAGCGGACGAAGATGTCGAACGAAAAAATAACGAACGGAGGACGGAGGGAGGCAGAGAAAGAGGGAGAGGGAGAAAGGGGAAGAGTGGCTGAACGAGGGGTAGAAATAACCAGGGCTTGCCATTCTCGAAATTAATGGCCCACGACCATGTAAATGGAGGCTCGAGGAGCAATATCGAAAATATAGTCGAATTCTGTTCTTCCGGTCTTCAGTTTTACCCGAAAGCTGAAAACGCATTTCATGGGAAGCTTCATATTTGAAACGTTTGATATTATGTAATTTGGGTTAAACAAGATTTCGGATCGGGGGGTAATCATTCTTATTTTATATGGATTAAATTTTCTTATTCGTTTAATTTTTTGCTAATAAGACAATCGTTGTGCTATTTTCATGATTTATGATCAACGAACATGTGAACGGAGACATGAGAAGTAATATCGAAATGCATTTCTTAATGCTGACAGTAATTGCTTGTCAGCTTAACGCTTCAGATATTTTACCTTGGCATGTGTCTTGAAATTAATATTTAGAACTTCTGTCATTTCTAAGGAGTGAAATATATAGAGTATATAGATAAGTAAATAATCTGCAACCGTATAAACGCGTGTTTAACCCTTTTAGTGCCGAGCGCCAAACGGGTGCCTATGCGAAGATAACCGGACGAATTTGACGATTTTACTAAGGTATAGGAAAACGCTCACAACAACCAAACCAAGAATGATATTGAAAAAATTCAAAATGCAGCGTATTAGGGAAGAAAGGGAGAATAATGTAATGCCAATTATATTTCAATAGTTAGTGAAAATCACACGAAAAACATGAATATAAACATGATGAAAAATGTAAAAAGAGGTTGCTCTTCTTCAAGCAGTATTTGCATAGAAGAACAGTCATCGTTTGATCACAGATTTATGTATATCACGTAGTATGAAGTATAACTATAACATTTTTAATAATTTAAGAAAAAAATAACCAATATCGGTCCTGAGAACAGAAGCATAACTGCACGGTGCACGGCAATCGTCAGGCAGACCTATTACAGATGAAGTGGATCGTGTAGGTGGTACACAAAAAGTTTTATCCAAAAACAATTTTTTTAATTCTCTTGCAATGAGATTAAACCATTTATAACAATTTCTAAATTTATTTTGAGGTAAAGTTCTCTCGCAATGCGAATAGTACGGCGCTATTGGATGCGCAACGATATATCGTCGCTGGCACTTTTCGCAAGTGTAGCGAACGACGATATATCGTCGTCCGGCACTAAAAGGGTTAATAGATCAAATTCAAAGTATTGTCACTTTAGGCAGACAAATTATAGCCAGGAGACATTGAGTAGAGTAAATTATTTTGTCTTAGTAATGACCCACGATTACATAAATGGAACTTATATTAATTATTCTCAAAGCATATTAAGATCTTACCATTTTTAATTTTTTTGCTTATAGTTATTACATTCTTCTTATATGAAGTTAAACGATTTTGGTATTTGACGGTGCACTTTTTGTGATCTTATTTCTCATAAATGGTATTGCAGATAAATGGATTCTGGCATCAGATAAATTGGTTTGTTATGTATATGTTAGAAATATTTAAGAAGAGTCGCTAAATTGATCTGTTTATAACAACGGTTCTGGGGTAAGTGCCGCGTCCCTTTGACAACGGTCCTCTTTCCAGAGAGTTTCCACTCTCCCCACTTCGTGGCCAGATCCTTTATTCTAATGTTTATAACATTACACGTACGTCTTTCTAGAATATTCTGGAACCTTCTCGATAATTCTTTTATTATATCGATTATTTTCTACGTCATTGCTAACATATATCTAATATTAACTAACTTATTTTTTGTGAATTTGATATCATCTTGTAATAATCTTTACAATATTAATAAAAAAGTTTGATAATAAAACGATACACACATCTAAAAGAGCGTGTGTAGATCTGTAACCACGTCATCATTATCTTTTGATTATAAAACATTACCTGCCGACAGAAATCACTGTCTTTCTCATTATACTGTGAATTATGGACCAGCTTGTGTAAGGTTTTATCACAAGGTAAATCTTGTTTCGATTTCCTACGTTTATCTTTCATCAACGCGGGCTTCCTCATAACAAACTCCCCGATTCCGACTTTTGCTTCACCAGAAAAACAAGCAAAATTTGTCCCGTTTCGCATGATAAATATACTTTTACATTTACGGTTATGCACGACGTCTTTTTCCATGTTATTAACGAAAATAACCACTATACCTCACAAAATATTCAGCTATCGGTGAAATCAATCGTTTCCAAGTGGGATCAAAACACATTTATACTTTCAAGAAGGTAAAAATGTAAAATAAAGTTAAGCAAAATTATAAATAACCTATAAAACAAAATTTTAAAAAACTGGAAACTTACAATTATGTGAAGTGGCGAGAAAAATAGTGGAAGTCATGCATTCATGAACCGAAGAACATAAACCTATAAGAACGTATTTCCTAATCTTTTGTGCTTTAAATGACCAAATCTGAAGTATCAGTTGCAATTCGTTCAAGCCATCTGCTAAATCAAGCTTTCTAACTTCCTCTGAAATTCGTACCAACCGGTTCAAAAGTCAAACAAGTCGTTCAGTCATCATTGCTGATGTAATTCCTTATCATAAAGAAAGACCAAAGAAACAACTTCTGTAATCGTCTACAGTCTGCAACGTGCGCTGCAATTTTTTAAGTGTGTCGACGAGCTATTTGGCATGCTGCGCCTCTATGGAAACTGCATGTTTGCCGATATCTCGAGTCTTGAACACTTCGACTCTCTCCCCCCGCCCCCTCCCCTACCAGGCTGCATTGTACTCTGCTTCGTTTGCATTTCTAGGCCCCAGCAGACACTCTTTCGCGTCTTCACGTTGAGAGAACGCACGAAAGTGGCTCGCAGCCTTAGATCTGGGTCAATTGAGTATGCGCACTCTATCCGTTTATATTTCTTCGGGAGGCATCAGCTGGAAGAACGGTGGGAGAGAACAATTTTCTTCCTTCAGTGAGAATTTAAATGTATACGAATCCGTTCCTGTCCGCTGGCTTAAGGTAAACATTTAAATAGGATCCGTCGGATGAAGAACCGAATGAGTCAAACGTGAGAGATAATATTGTTAAGAGTTGTATTTATTGATGAGGTAATTGCTCCGTGAAGGTTTAACACGGTGGTACGATATTATTTTGGCCGGTTTAGTTTCAAGAATCGGGAAGTGACTTTGAAGTATTATGAATAAACAATTGGCAAATTATGATGATTAGGTGCAAACAGTGACGACTGTGTAAAGTGGTTGAGGCTACGTTCGAATTCTTTAGCCGCATGCGAGCTTTCAAGAAGAAAACATTAATCGTCCAAGTTTTATGTGTCTCATACTCAAGATCACGCGAAGGTCGCAGTGTTGTAGGTCATCGAGTTTAGGTTGATCTCCTCTACATTTCACCACTACGGTTCAAATTTGAGTGTCTGTTTAAATGAATTTCACCAGCTTAATACTCAAAGAGATAAGTTTGATAATTAAATTGATTCTAATACGTTAACGTTTTCTTTTTCAAGCATTTCAATAAAATATCATCCAGTACAAATCAACTATACGTTTACTCTGCTATTATCGAATATGTAATGATCATTGTTACAAAGAATTTATGAGTCAATCAACTGACAACAACTTCCGAATGTTTAAGAAGAACCACACTTCCGGTATTTTAACCTAATATTGATAAGCACAGCAAAAAGTGATCTAAATCGTTTGGAAAATAATATAGACCTTTAGATCATACCAAATTCTTCAGCTAACCCATTATCCGCCAATGTCCCATTTTCGGGACACATTTTCAAATTGTTTTCTTTTAATAACTGCAACTTCTAAATATACAGTTAATTTTGTTAATTTTTTTCATTTTTTTAATTGTGTCGGGTAATGGGTTAAGTGCATTTACAACATTGTTGTCTCTTCGTAACTGAGCGACTGTTGTACAAAAATGACACGATAATTACACGATAATTATATGCAAAATATATGAGCACTTAGACCGCAAGAAAGTTTCGTTAAGATCGCTCATTTTAGGTTATGGCCGGTCATTCTTCCACATTTCATTATGTTATTCGAGATAGCGCACGGTATCTGTTAATTACATCGTGCGGGAGGTTGCAAATGCCATAATTTTCATACTGCATACTTTCGTACCCTGTAAGCAAGGGACCTTTTAAGCGTCGCTATCAGATCAATATCGTCCCGGCATGTTCCGGCATAAAACTTTTCGTCCGGTGGCTATTATTGGCACGCGAACTTCGGCATTTGACTAAACTCTATCCAACATGCGCATAATAATAATGGCACCGCTGGAAAATTCGCTTTCGGCCGGACTGCGCAAAAAGTCGCTTCCCAGGCGACACTTTTTTGACACTGGTAGGTTGTGTTCAGTTTTTGCAAATGACGTTGAATTGTTCGATGGATATAAACGCAGTATACATATCGTGCGATTTAAATTTACATTATTGGTCTGCATTTTTATCTTCTTTTGATTTTTGGTTTGGATCTCGCTGCTGGTAGTAGAAAAGGGAACATGTGTTGGTAGAAATATTTTACATTTGACGCTATTATCAAAGGGAATGCATAGTTTGGTAGATTATTATAAGGGATTGAAGATTGATGATCAAAAACAGAATTCACTTTAGGTATGTCATATGTATTTATAGTATTTAATGGCGCAAATTTAATAATCAATACCTGTACTTTGTTTTAGTTCTTAAAGTATAATTGTGTAAGTATACAAATATGCACGAAAGAGGAATCACAAAAAAAGAGTTATAATTTTATACACGATTTACTGGAGAAACTTGATGTATCACTTGTAACTGAGTCGTTGCAATTAAGATCGACAATTGAATCATCTCAATGTAAACGTTTGCGATGTTAAAACATAAAATGATGCCATCTCCACAACTTACGCCCATGTTCATCAATTGGTCTTTTCGTCATTTATTCATGAAAACAACTTTTAAAGGGCTCAAGAATAATAGTGTAAAGTACAATAACTAAATAACTACGCATATCATATAAAATAATGTGACCAATAAAAGATGCAGCTCACAATTCAAAACAGTGATATACCGAAATTGTTTTCAAGTAACCTTTGCAAGGTCCATGAACGTCAACAACTTATTCTTATTAAATAAATATTAACTAAAACCATAAATAAAATCTTACATATTAAATATTAAATCTGATATAATAAATATTACCGACCATATCAAGTAAAATGTGCTGTGTATGATAGATCTTAAATAAATTGCATATTCATACTCGCATCTTTAATTATGTATCAGTTATCGGAGAGAGTTTAATTACCCATCCCATTCAAGTGAACGAATGATGAGAGAGAAATTGTTCAATCAATTCCGCGAATCAGAGTATTTATTCAAACGCGTGTCCGATACTTTTGCCAAGCCCCCCCTTTTACTTTCACTTCACTCACCTCTTCTCTTTCCTGCTCTCCTCCCATTCCATCCCAGTTGTCCACCCACTCACGGCACGACTAACGAATGCCGGAGCAAAAACTTTTTCTCCTCTTCCACTCCCCCACCCTCTCCCTTTTTTTCGTCGTCCGCCAAACGACAATTGAACACTCGCCTCTCACGTCAATGTGAAATTAAGAGAATGCAAGTGTCGACGATACTCGAGATTTGTTTCATTCACATCCTGAACGATGCTTGAAAATTGAACAATTTCGACATTAAATGAGTAACGTAAGACATTCACGTAGTGTGCGATATATGTACATATGAGTGTACAAATGATATTATGGACGTTTAACTTGTTTAATTTGTAGAATTTTTATATTATTCATGAATCGTTTCTATCAATCGTGACTTAAGTATGTTGTATCTCAACATGAGAGTCAATTTATTTGGAACATTTTAGGTACTCCGGATTGGATCGAGGTGTCAATTTTGGTCAAAACTTGTCGTTGAAATGTTTTGATTGTTTAAACTTTGGCTCTTCCTGGAACCATGACAGCAACATGAAACATGCTGATTATTGTTTGTTTCATAGGTCTTCAAATATATAATATATTTGATCAAAATTGGGTTTGGATTATTTTGACCGCTTTTTTACACATTCCTTTATAATTTAGGTTTGTGATTATATCAATAATGTTATAAATGTGGAATTCATGTTTTCTTACATTGCAAAGGTTGAATATTTTGTAGGTTAGAATACAAGCATTATAGATATTAATGGTTTTATTTACGATTACAACAATATTTGAATGCTAGTTTGGATCTCACTTAAATTCCTTAAGATCTGTGAATAAATTGCAGAAAGAGGCATTCCCGAACTTGTTTTATCTCATGATTTGTTATAAATTTGTATCGAACATTTGATAAACATTTTCTCAATTTTAATACATTAATTACACACAATTTTTTGTATCTGCCGAAACAGTATGTTACAAGAGTCACAGAATTATAAACTATAATAACAAATTGTATTGAGACTTGTGACCTTGGCGGAAAGAAAAAATGATCAATGAAAATTAGTGTGCTATTTATCTTATAAATTATTTCATAAAATATAATTAGTTTGTAAAAGATGAGGCACTCCGCAGCATTAATATATTTTTGAAAGTAATTTTGGCACAACTTGTACGTAGTTTTGAGTTTCAGACTTTGATATAAATCATTTTTTGCCACTTTCAAGGGCAAATCCCTTACTGTTGGTGTAAAACGAATCCTGGAATGTTATAAGGATTACGGGGAGACTGATTAATTTTGGTGCGCACGACGATAAAGTACGAGAATGCAATTGCTTTGCATCGTTTTGTTTGCAAGGGTTTTACTCTGGTTTCAATTATCTATGCTCTTCGTTGATTGGATCTTATAAGGGGTGTATGTCATTGTTTTGAAGGTAGTCTTGTATCGATTTACCTGATTAACAGTGCATTGAAGCATCAAGGGTTAAAAATATGATATTCGATTAAGTTACTTTGGACGTTACTTATGTTATACTTGGTGATATTTTGAATATTTGTGAATTTACCTTATTAAGATTGTATGATTTAGATATGTGTGACAATGATTATATAAAAAAGTGCACGCCACTTTCGAAAAACCCATGTTAACTATTTTGCTCATAACAAAAATAATGTGCAGACAAATTGCTATTATACAAGCAGCTTCGACAATTTTAATACTTCACCCTTTAATACTAAAATAAACGAGGACGTAGGCGACTATTTAAGAAGTAGATAACAAAGAAAGGGAGGGTTCGGTGTATTTTAGTACCTGTACATTGATTACTAAAAGTGTGACCTGTTTACAACGTGTTATGAAGTGAAGGGTAGAAAATATTGTATACGCATGAATCTATTTTTATCGGGCATTACTTTTACCGTTGCCAACATTAAACTTCGCGGAATTTTGATCAATTCTACTAGGACAGAAGATTTCTTTAAACAATCTATATATTACGAAAGGATTAAAGTTCGATATACCATACTGTTCAGAGAAACTTTCCAAAATTGTAACAGTTTCACAACCGAGAATTCTATGTAGTATAGTAAGTTGTATTTATTGTAACTCTGGTTTCCTATGGATATTAAAGAAAGAATTGAACGAAATTACAAGTTTCGTCATTTGTATGTATTATTCGGTGCTCTTGATAACAGAATTGACGTTATTCATTTTGATGTTTCTGTACAGGTCATCTCAAAAGCAGCACGGTTTGAACGACACACTCAACGACACTGTTCACGCAATTCCCTTTGTACATTGTCGTCACACTACACACACTCAGCTCCTTACTTCCTCAAATATACCCTCCTGCCCGCCCCTAGGCGGTCATTCATTCAACCAAGCTTTCGTCAGACATGTACGCACACAAATCTACGTACACCCGCATGCACTACTTCCATTTCGCACCGCATAATATATACGTAATTCCATTTATTAAAAATTCTGTATAATCAGATCATAGATACTTCTAAAATTGTAATACTATTTCATCAATTGTTCTCAAATTTCATGTCATTGAAGCACACCTTTATTTATCCAAGTTAATTCTCTCATTTATAGCTACTGGCAAAGGAATTACAGAGACTTGTAGAATTCAATAATAGCGTTAAAACATGAAAACATTTATTTAAAAGTATATTGTAAAAGGGAGACGAACCTGAAAATTGAACCAAGTGCTGAAACATAACCTATATAACGGTTTCTCCCATTTGAATAATACTTTCCGAAAATTGTTCGAAATGTTTCACTTTTTCGGTTATTCTTCGGGTTTTGTTTACTTTCGAAACGCGTAACGGAGCAGAAACGTTCGGAAGGAAACGGGACGAGTAAAAGTTTGTCTCACGCTGTCCATACTGCGGGAAAGTTTTGTCGGCGGCGATGACTCTTTGAAAATTTCCAGTAACGGGAGAGGGATCGACATTTTTTCTCCAGGTACTCGCAATTTTTTAAGCATCATCTCGTCTCTCAAAAGTTTACAAAGTTTTGCAACAGGGAGAATGGAGAATTTCGGTTATGCGAAACTTTGTCGATGGCCAATGTTTGCAGAGTCATTTTCTGTCGGTTAGTTGTTCAGGAAGTTTGCGGCGGAAAATGTTTTCCGGAAAGAGATTTTTATGCCTGTGATGAATTTCAAAAAGACTATGATGAAATTACAAATGTCTGGCAAAATACTTCTGATGCACTGTATCCTGCTTTAAAGTTTTACTTTTGTTATAGTTACCTTTGTTGCAAAAAGTACTATTATGCACATTGCTTAATACAATGTTGAACGTTGTAAATACTATCTATCTACTTATCTACTATAAAAAAATCATCACACTGTTGTACTTTTTTTATTAACTGACATTTTACTATGCATAAAAATAGATATCAGTTTATTTAAAAAACCGTATCGGCATTTTCAACTTAATTTTGTCCGCATTTTTATAAGCAAAGAATTTGTTTATATTATTGCAATCTTCCTCTTTCTAACAGACAACTTTTATTTGAACCATTTTTTCGTAGTTTCGGCCGTTCGCAATATTCTGTTGTTTCGCGCTTTGAAAGCGAACAGTGCCTCTGTTTTTGCTCTAACCACTTTTTTTTTCACTCCAGATTTCAATAGCGTTTTCTACGCTTTCAGGATCCTAGTGACGCACTCCTTGACTCATATACAATTTTTTGTGCAACCGGATCATCAATTGAACGGTTGTCCGATACGTGTCGGGAATAAAAGCAAACTTTGTTGGTAATATTTATTTTGTTTTTCGGATGCCAATACACTGTGCACAAATTCTACAGTTAAGGAAGGTGAGGAAGCTTTTGCGGCATTTTAGTTAATGAAAGTCAGTTACTTGGATGTTGTTTACGTGCCAGCCGGAAGCGGAAAGCAGGCAGTACGGAAGGCATTCAGTTTGACTTCAATAAACATCCTACACCCTGGATATTTGCATGTTTATGCTTTTATTCCGTTTTGCATACTAACATTTCCACGTGCCCGCATTCTGTGCATTTTGATTCTTAACTTCGTCTCCGATTTTGTACACGGAGTTTTATACATCTTTCATCTGATGAAATAGCTGACGTTTACATGATCTTCGGAACTGAATAAAGAATGACTGACAATGACTGATAAATTCCGTTAACGTACCAACGCTCGATCACACATGATCTTCTAACATACTACCGTCTATGAAGTAAAGGCCACTATTCACAAGATCCTCTCGAATTGATGAATAGAACGTGGTGGATCAGTTCAGTAGCTTATTCGACAAATATAGATCACTCTTTTGGTAAAACAAAGAAAATTAAGTTTCCATGAAGCTGATGTGTATCTTATTGGAGTTGACACATAATAATGTTTCCTATTATGTATCACTCTTCGTCAAACTGTATGTGCATATGTAAAACTGATCGACATAATTTTTCGTGCGGCTTTCTAACGTTTAGTAAAAGTCTGCCTCCAGCGTTCAATATATAGTGATCTGGGAGTTTTAAATATTTATAATAACAATGCTTGTAAAATCAGTGTGGTTAAGTTGATGCAACTTGTTGATGCAACTTGTTGATGCTGGAAGTTATCAAAACTGTAAGTCCCGTATATGTGTAATATTTCCGTATATTATCATACTCATTGTAACATTTTTTTTTTGTATCTACGTACTACGTCGAGCAGAATACGTTATTCTATCCAAAAAAATGTTATAATCCTCTATTTACTTTACACTTAAAGTACCAATAAAAGATACTTGCGGTGAGTAATAAAGGTATTCGTACATCCAGTTTTGTGGCAACAAATTTTCATATTTCTTGTATAATTCTTATCTTGTGCATTATAAAATGTTGTTACTTTGCGCATTACATCTGTAGATAGTAAACTATTAATGAACGTAAGTTTCGTCAATATCATTTTCTTCAAGAAGGTTTTTGTCAAAATACTAGGTGTACAGATACAAAATCAATCAAAAATATCAAAACCATCATTTTTCTCGAAGTTGCCACAAATGATCCCTAATCCAAGAACAGTATGATCCCACCTCTCAATCTCCAACGTAACACACCTATCCTCTCGTTACCACACACTCCTGAATACCATCGTTTGCACTATGATAAAAACCTATTCTACCTTTCGCTCCATTCACCAAACATCAATTGCGCACTACATCCGCTCCAACATCCCCCCTTCGAAACAGCCACCCAAATTATTCTCATTCCAAAAACCATAAGATCCTAACCCCCAATTCCAAACGTAATACACGCGCAACAACCCACCCTGCCGACATAACCCCTCAACCAGGCATCAGCGTACCGTGGATATTTCCATATTCGACAGATCCATGCATATATTCGAAGGTCGAGAATCTGTATGTAAACACTGTCGTCGACGTTACGGTTCGCTCTCGTGTCATCACCCCCCCCCCCCCCCCTCCCCACACCCCCTCCCGGGCCAACTGTGCCGCCCGTCCAACCGCCATCTCCCCCCACCACTACGCTTCCCGCTGGAAGGGAAATCCTGGCAGGGCGAGGAACGTGACGGCATAAAAGAAGGTGCCTCGCCGGTGTATCGAACGTGCCGTGAGCCGGCACAAAGGTCTTACCGTGGCTCGTTTTCATTTCGAGCAGACAGCAGCCGTGTGCGCGTATTTCATTACGCGCTAACGTAAGAGTTATTATGGCCGGCGGTCGTGCCGGGATGAATTGTCGGGGGCGCTAGACATTCGGTTGGGCGAGAAGGTCATTGGCGGATGATTTACATTTTACGCAACGGAGCGACGTAGAAAGAGCGTCCGGGTTCGATGATCGACCGGACGCTTGCCCGACCGCGTCTCGAAGATCCTGAGGGACTGTCGTGTGGACGGTGGGGTGTCTTCGAAACTGCTGAGAACGGATGCCAGGGGAGAGCGGCGTTATGTGCTGGGGGATGTAGGGCAGAGTCGAAAGCGTTACCGGCGGACTAAATTCTTGCTTCTGGGGGAGGGGGAGGGGGGGGGGGGTGTCGAGGGTCAGGAAGGATTGGGATGATGAGGATGTTTATTGGATCAATGTGGGTAGGCCGTTTAGAGGATTTTTGTATGCAAGACTCGTTGCGAGATCCTCTTTTCGTCGCATTCTAGAATGGGGAAAGTAACAGGATTGTGGTTGTTTTTGGTCTGCCTTTGTTTTGGGGACGAGGTAGAAAATTCTCATGGAATTCTACTATGCTTCACATTTTGTTCGTTAAAGACTTATTGCAAGTATATCGGTAGGTGGATTGTTAGGCATGGATTACATGGAAAAATTGTTGCGTTGTATTGGGTTTTACGATACATAGTTGTAGGGGCAGAAATAAATTGTGCAGGTTTGATATATTGTTAACTACTGGTTTAGCTGTTTAACTGTAACTGAAAGAAGAGTTTCGCAATGCACGATACCGTTTTCAAAACCCGTCTTCCAAATTGTAATGATAACGAAACTTGGAAAATTGTTTAAAACGCTAACTGCAAAACTTTTCCTAGGTAATAAACCAATGACGGAATGTCATATATAATGATAGCACGATTATGAAAATTCTCCCCTGATGTAGTGAAAACCATTTTTTATTGTAATCCGGACCTTTAAATGAGATACCAAAGACAACGTGTATATACAATAACTCATCATGATAAAAATTGCTTTATTAGCGAGGCATGTTTTGCACAATAATAATTGACACAACAATAAATCATTTCTTTTCAGGGGAACATAATCTAGTGAGTCACTTCTATACGTTGATATGTAAAGGACATACAAAGGACAACCCAACATCAAAGATATAATAGAAAAGCGATTTTATTAGAAGGCATATTAAACGCCCTGAAAGCATAATTTGAGTAAATGTTCAATGCAAAATAAAATTTTTTTTTTAATCGATTACGAAATTTGATCGAATTTCGTTGTTTAACTTAAATTAAGTATTATACAAACTCAGCAATTATTCATGTCCGAATAAAAAAGTATAAAGTTATGGGGATTAAAACATAATATGACACTTTAAAAATTATTTGATTTACACATTGTGAAGTAAGAGTACTAATCACCGCATTCACAAATTTCAGGCATAATACATTTTATTTGAAAATAAAAGAAAAATGAATGAAGGTGTGTTACTGCTAAGTTTATAATGTAATGGGGTGCGCTGATTGCAGAGTATCATAAATCTCAACAGATTTCGATGTAAGGCGAGGTTCTTTTATGCTTCATAATTCTGAGACGTGACTTAATACATCCAAGGTGTTCGTGTTTCTTATCATGGACCATGCACATAGTTACGCTACAATGTCGTTGATATTAACAAAAGGTAGTAAATATCTACAAAAATAGTTGCCATCGCTTCCGCTGTTTAGAGAAAATTCAGTTAATATTGTAAGTTATTGAAGAATACGTACATTCATAGATGATATTTATAAACAATATGAATTAGATGTAATAGCATGTGTAACAATCGGAAATAACCCCGATTAAAACAATCGAATATAAAAAGTCGCTTGATTCGATTTTAAAATAAATTCAACGATAACCCATGTTATATTACATACATTCTTATATTATTATATGCATTATATAATGAATGATGTTAATAGAAACGTCCTAATAAAAAATAATAATTCAAAATTTGTTACTGTTATTTGAAATATGTAACGTCAGTAATTAAAAAAATTATAATGAGTACTAATATACGCGTTGGATGCTGCGAGTACTTGAAAATAAATTATCATACGACATTATTTTCTTTTAATTAAAATGACAGCATCTTATCAGCAAACTTCCGCCAAAACTGAATCGTACATCAAATAGGTTAAAATGACAACATTAATAATTACATTATCCGGTTAAAGCAATTTTTTCATAATACATTGAAACTTTGCTTTAGCGCTTAAAATGCATTGTACCATAGGCAAATATTTATTCTGAACAGTGTAATATACGTGCGCGTTGCAACGCTGGGGGTAATAAAGAACGTTTGTCGCTGCACTCCACTTTTCATAAGCTAAAAAAAACACTGGCACGTGCTGCATCTCGTAGCGCTTCGTCGGATGGCTTGCCCTCGAAAGTTTAGAAGTAACCCTTTATTTCCATTATTCACCGCCCCTTATTCCTTAACTTACAGTTGATCTGTCCCCCCCCCACGGTTTAGTTCAGAAATAAATGACGTAAGAACATTGTGGCAAAAATTCTGAGTTGTAAAGTTTTTGCATCAAACCGAGTTCGGCTTCAACAATATTTTATACTGGGATTTCGAATTTTCTTATTGTCATCAACGAAATATTAAATTCCGGTTACAACCCTTTACATGGAAATTGCAAAAGTTACGTAGTTACGAAAAGTTACGGATTATACATGAATAAAGCTTATATTGAGTTGGCAAGAAAGTGTTTTCAATTTTTGAACATGGATATGGTAAACGTGGCTAGAGGTTATCGAATAAAATGGAACATACATGGATTACAGGTTAGTTTTTCTACAAAAAAATAAGAGTTTTGTTTAACATTACAAAACCGAAGTTCTTCTTGGCAACCTCATATTAAGCACATCACGTATGAATGTTATCAAAATATTTGAAAAATATTAACATAAAGAACAAGTTGAATTATATATTTAACGGGACAGAAACTACGCATCCAGCATTGACTGTTCGCGCGTTTTAACGAAGAAAACAGCCTCCAAATCCGAAAAGAAAAGTTTTCCGTTTTCATGCGCCTCTCGCAACTTTGCCCCGAGCAAACTTCGTTACGCATCGACGAGCAACAAGGACACCTTAAATCTTCCCATTTAAATTCTCTGTCCCGTCCAATCAGAAACTTTCGTCGAGACAGTCCGCCTGGCCGGCGAATAAAAAAAAAGGAAGCGGCGCGTGTCGTACGTCAACGACTGACACGTGGGTGGCCTCATCTCATTGTCGGAGGAAGTTTACAATGATTTCCTGTTGAATCTATTAGCACTTTCGCGAGCAGACAGGCCGCACGCACATTTAACCTTTCATAATTTTGATTCTACTGTCGACCGTTAACGATCAAAAATGAATGTAATAATTCAACGTGTTATCTTATTAATTGAGCAGCGGAATTAACTTTTCTTACCCTACTGTCGATGGTTAACAATTTAAATTGAAAATAACAATTTGTGTAGTGTTTTTATCTTTTTTTTGTATGCATGAAATGATTTTTGAGAGGTTAGGATACGAACGGCGTATTAAAATGAGAATTTGTAATCACTTTTAGTTTGGATGGAGTTGTATAATTTGTTTCTCTGTCGGTTTTTAGGTGTTTTCGAACTGTTAAGTTTCACATTATGTGTTTACTCGGTTATGATAATATTTGGAGAGGATTGCCGGGGCAGGCGCAGAAAAAATAAATAGTTTTTCATTGTATCATGTCATCACTTGAGTATAAAATATAATAATCTTTTACTTTATATTTGGTTTTTTCTATTTTTCTTTTTAGATAATTTGCTTAGAACCTTAAAAGTTTCGTTTACGGGAATACTAACTTGAATTTAGGAGTTGGAAACGCTGCAAAAATGACAAACAACTTAAGAAAAAATGCCAGCGAATAATTTTTTGGCAAATATGACATTTGCAAGACTGCAAATGATTGTGCATTGTAATAATTACAACTTATTTGTCAACTTATTTGGAACTTTACAGTTCCTCCCCTTAATTTTAATACAAAAAACAGACAAGTAATCAACGATCTCTTTTATTCATTCCATAACACATTTAAGTAGTGATACTTTTTATGGTCGTTCTCCAATAACAACAGAAAAAATATAACAAAATGTATCGAATCAAAATGCGTTACTTTCTTAACAAATACTATGTCAGAGAAGCTACAATAATTTCACGGTATGATATTCTATCAATCTACTTAACGTATCTAGTTAACTTCGTATTTGAAGTATAACGTTCACACCTTTATCAGCAATTAAAGTTTAGATTTACAGAAAACAAATGAAAAGACTGTCGGATGATGGATTACACAAAAGTAGAATAAAAGGAAAGAACAATCTCGAACATATTCCCGGTTGGAAAGATTTCCTTCATTCTCACAGTTACTCTTAACTTTGCAGAACATTTAGCAATCAACTCCTGCATGACACAGCTCCTAACTTAAACCTCGTCTGAATTCGCCGTGTAAGAAATATATAGAGAACGCAATAAAAATAGTTATTACCACGTTAACCTCCATTTTCGATTTTAACAATCATGAGAATCACCTTCCACGTAAATCCGATAAAAATATACTATAGACTTACGAGGAAAATACATACCACCTTTCATACTTCATACAAGTGATCGCGAAACAGAAAAACCGAGTACAATTTGATAGAACAGTATCAAGCCCAACCAAAAAGAGATGTAATTTTCAACTTCGCACGTTACAAAAAACCGCATTGTACACAATACTTTTCGCGCCTTACTATTCGGATTACACGGTAGTCCACCGCGTACAGTATCATGTAACCGCATTAATTCTTTCTACCTCACCAAACCCGACACCCTTCTTCCCACATCCCGCCTTACCAACCCCCCCCCCCCCCCTGCCCCGCCCTCCCACTCCTAGAAGACTCGCGTAAAATTTTCGACACCCACTCCGCGCCGCGGCCGTATCTCACAGTTGGCAGCAGTAAACTCGCGCGCTTTACTACGTCGGTGCGCGCGCGTGCTCCGGCGCAGCGACGAAGTTCGCCGGGAGGAAGCTCGCTAGGCGTCGGTCGCGTCCAGAGGCCGGAAGCCATGAATCCTTATTAAATCCACGAAAATTTATGTCGAAGCGGTCGCGTGGCATGCCGCCCGACGCTGACCGTATTGGCCGAAAGGGGTATTTATTCTGTCCCCTTCCCCATTCAGCCCCACCCTCCCCTCATCTCCCCTCCCCTACGCTGCACGAACCGTACTTTCCCATGGCCCATAACCTTTTCAGTCTCTCGATCCTCGTTTGCCCTGGACAAACGAAGCCGAGAACTCACGCGACCCCGTATTGTCAATATTAATGCCGTCCATGCATCAGGCGCTATATTACTTTTTTCAGACCCCCCCCCCCCCCCTCACCTGCCCTCTTCCCTTCCCTCTTCATCGAACGACTTTTTAGATCCTTGTTGCAGCGTGACGCGATGTGTGTGCCGTTCGGATTTCTTGATGTCGGTCCCTTTACGGATAACCCGGCTTTTGAGATGGGATTTCTTTATGCGCTCGAGTGAATGGAGGTTTCGGATCGGGCAGGGTGGTGTGGTGAGGGAAAGGGCCGGGAGGGGGGGTAAGTGAAGGTTGATGGGAATTATGGTAGATCGATTTAGTAGCGGGAGATGTGACGTTAAAGGGACGCGAGTGAGTCGATGTTCGCTGAAGATTAATCTGTTCCGGGCAACGAAGGGAGTACAGGTGTATTCTAATGTGATGCGAAGAATCCAGCTGGTTTCTACAGACAGTTTATGGAGAAATTGGGAATGAAGTTAAATGGCGAATAACTGACTTATTGGAATGGATAGCTTTTTATTTTTGTTAGCTTTTTGGTAGTTCATTTTCTTGTTCGATAGTTTGCGTAGACGTTAATGGGATTTATGATAGGTTGAGCTGGTAGTGAGAGATATGATGTTGGCGAAGGTTAATCTGTGTTAGGAAAGGTGAACGTTGGTCGATGCGATGCGATTAAACAGACGAAGTTCTGTAGAAAGTACACGTTAGGGTCGAAAATTTAGGTGTTCGATGGTAAATGATTTATTGGTAGTGATCAATGTCTTTTTCCTAATTTTTGTTTGCTGCTGTATTAGCATCCTGATTCTATGGGATAAAAGTACCTTACTGGCTGTGTACATAGATATGTATATGCTTGGTACGCAAAGGTTAGAAATTATGGTGGATCGATATAGTCGTGGGAGACATGATGTTAGCATAACGTCAATCAATCTATACTTCATGTGACTTCGAATGAAACGAAGAGACAAATAATCCTTGAAACATGTTTCCGTAATAGCTTATACATTCAACCATGTACGCGGTGACATTATACGTAGAAGATGTTCTGCTTAAATTGTTTCTTCAAGTAATAAACAGACAATGTAGAAAATCCAAACCAGTACGGATGAAATGATTGAAGTCAAATTTTTTAGTAACTTTCTTGAACGTTGTTTCATACGCATAGCAACATGCCAAAGCTAATTTGGAAGTGAACAAAACTTCATCTTCCATAAGGCAAGCAGGAACGATCTTGAGTCTTTAGTAATGAATAAAGTTCATTTGTCTTTTGAGCTTCGATAAAAAGGAACGGCGAATTGTACCGACTAAATATAATTTCTAGAACTCTAGACTGGTAAAGGATTTTTTCAGTTGCAATATTTATTTTGAAACTAATAAAGTTGTCGTGCAACGTTTATAACGATATAGCCTGAGATATGCCAAGAATCTATCCGTAGCAGGTTTCAAAATGGTAAACAAGAAAAACTCGTTAAAGTATTTGAATTTAGTTAAGATGAAGAAAATCATTAAGACTTGGAATTACAAAACAACTAAATGCCTTTTCGGAGGCAAACGAAGCAAGTTTTAATATTCGCAAGTGCAATATCAATCAACGATGAGACATAGCTTAAAATTATCAAAGAACATAACAAAATAATAAAATTGAGACTCTATCTTTCATATTATATTGACAGAAATACTGGATACTTTCACCAGCTACGATACTAGAAATATATTAACGATAGACGGAAACAGAGGACAGACGATAGGCGAAAATAAACGGCTTATCCTTAATATTGTATTAGTTGTATCGAATTTTATGAAATGTTACAAGTTCTTAAAAATTTGTTACGTTTCATAATTTTTTTGTAGAGTTCTATTTTATGTGCTATGTACATACAATATGAAAAGAATCTCTGGTGCCGCGTAAGAACAATAAGACGAATTTTCATTTTGTCTAAACTTTTTTACGTATTCTCAGAACACTCATCAAAAACTTTTCACATGGTCCAAGTTACTCAACTGACAGAAACGCTTGATCCTTCATTCTGTTTCGTAAATATTTTGTTATTTTACCTTATTTATTGGTAAATTTTCATCTAGACACGACTTAGAAAATTTATCTTTCAAACATGACTAGTTTCAAGGTTTTTTTTACCAACCTACTCCAACGTTGATAGGAGATCCTTACAAAACGTTCAAAATACATGCCAGTTTTAAGAAAAAATTTGTCAAGATGCATGATAAAGCAGGCACCAATGTAGAACCACAAGAACTAATTATCGCTGAAAGATGTACCGATTTAATCTGCCTATCGACGTTACACAGATTGGATATCAGTGTAACAGTAAGCACAGAATACAGATCAAGATTGGTACTGTGCATTATACCTGGATTGCGTGCTAATGATCACTATATGAGATATTAAGATTCGTGAATAGGATTCATTTACAAACGTTAATCAGTTTAAAATACAAGTTTAAATGTCTTATATAAATCTGAACTAATGTCGAGAGCACATTTTTACAAGCCATTTTAAACACGTGCTATTTCCAAGAGAAAAGAAAACTGTGAAGGTGAATGACAATCCAGGTACCAACGTACAACCGCAAAAACCAATTATCGCTGAAAGATGTACCGATTTAATCTGCCTATCGACGTTACACAGACTGGATACCATTGTAACAGTGAACACAGAATACAGATGAAGTTTGAAGCTGTGCACGATAGCTGGGCTCCTTAACACTAATTAAGCACAATATGATATGTTGAGATTCGTGAATAGGATTAATTTACAAATATTATTTACTCCTAAATTTTAATGACTTCAATACCACATGTTACTTTTATCTAATGTCGACAGCACATTTTTACAAGCCATTTGAAACACGTGCTACTTTTAAGAGAAAAGAAATCTGTGTAGGTGAATGTCAATCAAGGTACCAACGTACAACCGCAAAAACTAATTATCGCTGAAAGATGTCCCGAATTAAACTGCCCATCGGCATTGCACAGACTGGATATCGGTGCAACAGTGTGTACGGAATACAGATCAAGACTCGTACCGTGCATTATAGCTCGGTCCAGTACGGTTGAGCGCAATATGAGACAATACGATCCAATAACCGAGCGAGACCCGTCGAGCGAATCATTTTCGACTGCGGTCCAGGGCGATATTTAATTTGTCGTCGGAAAACGACGGCGGTTCGCGCTTTATTTATTCGCCCAGCGACAAATATTTGAAAACAGAGGGACAGTAGTAAAGCGGAGGCTGGAAATAGGGATTGCCGGATTGAGGAAAGGGACGCAAAAGGGGAAAGGGCGAGGTAGGGGGGGGGGAGTGGGGCTAGGGAAAGAGGGTGTCGGTAAAAAAATCGTAGTGAAGGTGAAATCGGACGGCTGATGGAACGAGTCGATGTAACTTACGTTTGTTTACTGTGTTCAACGGTTCGTTCGCCGAACACTTTCGATAAGAATGCTGTGTTGCTTTTATCGGAGACAGAGATTTAGCGGTGGTGCGCTTTAATGCGAGAGACACTGTCTGTGTTTTCAGGTTAGGATCGATAAATGTGGATAGCTGTCCTATGTTCGTATCATTGGCGAATTAATACGATCAATTCAAACATTGAGGGTCGAACATTTTTATACAGATATTGATAGAAGTTCATTACTGATAATTGGTAGACAGTTTTTAAAAAGATTTGTGATCCAAGATGAGAGCGAAAATTGGTAAAAATAGAAGCGAAGGTAAAATTGAATGGTTCAGGTTTGGTAAGATTTTTATTTCGTTTTCATTACGTGCAAAGCATTGGAATCCGTAATGATTAGGATTACGAATGTACTTATTCAGAACTGCATTGTAAGAGAAGTTACTTCCAATACTTTCCTGGTACACAGTTAGCATGTAATATTAATACTACTTTGCATTGTTAAATTGTGTTGCATAAGTATTTCAACATTATTTCTGTAAGATGCCTCTAAGTGCTCCGGCTCGTATAGCAAAAGAATATATGGACTTACTTAAAAAAGCAAATTTAAACTTTTCATTACATTATCTGGCAAAACAATTTTTTGAAGTAAATAGTTTTAACAAGACAGTTTAAAATTTGCCAGTTTCCTTTATGCAGTACATCGCATATTATTGGTGCGATTACGGAAAGTTTGTTATTTATCAGTTAATGACCTATTAACAATGCCAATAATTTCATATACAACATGATTATTTTTTCCTAAGATATTCAGATTTTTACTTTTTTATTAAGCATGTTATTTTATTAAGCTATATGCTCACGTAAATTTTAATACTTTTATCGTGATAATACCGTACAATTACATTAACATTGCAGCAGAATGAAGTATTGTTCACAAATTTAAAATTCACCTGCCTTTTACTGATTACAAACTTGTAGTACGTACTTCCAAAAGCTGAAAGCGGTTAAATGAATCACTGTGACTTTTGATGAATGAACATTTGTTCTACTCGGAAGTTTTGGCCATTACACGACTACTTACAAGCTTTATAAATGAACCGTGTATTTCTACGTAACTGTGTGTTGGAAAGTATATTTACATTAAGCTGCTTGCGGTCCAGAAATCTTTGCATATGCATTTGAAAGTTTAAGTGAAGAATTCCGAACTTTTTAATAACATTATATGCGCTTTTAACAAGATCTAGGAGTCTCTCATGTTTAAACTAGTCCGTATAGTTGTTTCTACAATACCAGAAGCAAAGTTCAGTAAAAACATTTTTTGAATAATCACGCGTCATATTACTATACTGTATCGTGTAAACTTTAAACTATGAAACTGTTTTATAAATCATAATAACTACTTTTCTTACATATTGGGTATGTTTCTTTGAAGTATTACACTGAATTATTCCTGAAACTGTTCGTCATACTCAAAAATTTTTCTAGAGAAGTTTACTTAGTGTCCCGATATTTTTACACTTGTAACATATTTTGCATATGTCCTTCTATCAAATATAAATTATACGATTTGAACGCTTAGTGAAGCTGAGTTTTAAACTACACAAACTCATCCTCAATAATAGGAAAAAATGTACGTACCAAACATATATTTAGTATTGTTAAAAGTTTGCGGATCCGTGGATACAGTTACCTAATTCGGAAGCAGCGAAGAAATCGAATTCGCAGGAAACGTAATAATATGTTTTACACGGGAAGACGATCTTAGTCACCACGTGGTCGGAACACAGAGTGAAACGAGAACAACAGTGCGATTCTCGCCTGACTTACGTCCCTCACACACGCTTTTACATATACGCATATATGTCTGCGAAACCGACACCTTGAACATCTCCAATATGTTTTCGGCCAGTACGCAGAAAATAGTCCGTTAAATTCAAAGCATGTCTTCGTTTGTACAGCATATCTTAAAATAAGTTCCAAGCGATTATGATGCTACTTGCATACGATCGCAAAAATGAGCTAAAAATCTTATATTATATCTTAAGCTTAAGACTCGACGAATATGTTCGATATGTTACTTCCAGTTTCCTATTTCTATTTCTTATTTCTTTCTTTATATCAAATCTTTCAAACTTCAAGGGTAAACAAGTACTGTGATTATCACTATATGTTACACGAGTGAAAACATTGTTGGCTTTATAATTAAGTGCAATTACTGGTAATAGTGACATCAGGCTTAGATAGAAAAGTAGTTAAAAAAATCCAAACTTTCAAAACTATTTTCTTAAAAAGATGATTAGCGCAACACATAGCCCTGCAAAATATTAAAAACAATTTTCATATCTGTACGAAACTCTTCGCATACATTTGTGACCTACGGAAAGCGTATAACAAATATACTACATTTTCTTCTAAATTCTCAGAATGTTGCACCTTTTTAAATATTTACCGTGCTAACGAGTCCTACGTTCTGTGAATTTCGGACAACACATGTGTCACATCTATATGAATGCTTAGTACGAGTCTATAAAGACATTCGTGAGTCACTGTAGATGCTTTCTGTCCGTGACAAGGTAATCGTCCGGGCGACGCAGGTGAAACAAGAGGCTAAGATGGTGGGCGAGGTCGTGCGTGGGCGGGAAAGAGGTCAGGAAGTGAGTATTTGAGAAAATGCTCCGGGATAAACGGCTTGGTGTATCCGCCGGAGGAAGTGGCACTAAAGATAGGAAGACTTTAATTACAGAACCTTCCACTGTTATCGTCGCACGCACGTATACAGGGTGCGACCGAGTTTTGGACAATCTAGGGTGCAAGCTGAGACTAGGAATCAAACAAAGATGGAAAGCTGGAGCAATTTCCTGACTACTTCCGAATTCTTAACAGTGGTTTCGTGACCCTTATTGGGCGAGAATGACATAACACAGATTAATCAATGCTACTTCTTGTCATCATGTAAGCGTGTGAAGAGGTTTTTCTCGTGCAATGGGGTTAAAGTAGGTAATAATTCATGGATGAAAGACTTAGAAATCCAAAAAATGGATTTCAAGATTGAGAACAATTGATGGAAATTGATTTTGAAATTCTAAAACAATAGGTGAGAATGGTCAATGGTTAAATATTGAAGTTACGCTTCATAATTGTCTAGGTTCATTTGTTTTTACAGTATATTCGAAATAAACATCGCTGTAAACAGCGTGGCACGCTAAAACACGTTAATTCGTCTTTAAAATTGGATTAGCTTAAATTATTTCAAACTTAAATCTTGGTCAAAATATCTATGACCTCCGCTGTACCATAATTTTGTCTGCACCCTGTATGTACTGCGAAGTATGTTGTGTGCAGTAAAATACGTCTGAGAATACGTAAGCGGATTTACGGAGAGAAAGGAGAAAGTATGCTTACGAAAATGAAAAGGGAACGTGCACTACAAGTGTTGAGCGTCTTGTAAGTTTTGGTAAAGAACTTAACATTAACTGTGTGAAGAACCGTATGAAATCCATGAATCTTGAGGAGCGGAAGTAAAAATTGAAAAGAGATACAATTCAACAATTGCAGCTGCTAAATTTAATTCACGCACTGTTTTTTTTAATAATAGAAAAAAATGGTAAAAAGTTCACAACTCTAAAATAGACAATAATTTACATCAATGCTTATATGTGTTTATCTGTATATTTATCTTACTAATTGCACGTGACCAACAATCATGTTGAAAAATGCTGAAACGCAAGAAATTGACAGAATCTTTTAATTACATTCAGGTTGGAATAATCATAAATGCTAATGAAATTGATTTTAAATATTACAACTGCTACAATGTTTTTTTTTCAAATATACATATGTAATTGTCCCACATATAGTTGACACCAGTAAGCTTCTCAATAATTTAAAATGTATTCGCAATCAATAGTAATTCACTGTAATTTGCTTAGTTATATAGCTCTTATTTGAAAAAATAAAACACTCAGGTTTGGCGTTGAAAATAGCCAATAGTAATAAATGATGACAAAATGTTAAAAAATACAATATTCTCACTTAGAGATGTATAGTCAATAAGTTGTAGGCACTTGTATTAACCTTGATAAATTTCAAATATGTTTTATCCCTTTGACGCACCTTCTCTTACGAGTTCATTTATAGACATATTTCAAAAGGTCAGGACTACTCTTCAATCTTTCCTGACGACCTAAAGAAGAAACGATTCATTGCATGTTACTAAGAAAGTATGATTATGACTTTTTGACGTCATCCTTATATCTTTGCTTGCAACTTTTCAATCAAAGACTGAGTCAAAACTTCTACGCATTACTGTATCAAGGGCAATCATCTGTATATATAAGCATCGATTAAAGGTCAATATTAGCAGGGTTTATGTAAGTAATACATATTATATAAGTAAGTTTAACTTTCATTGTTTCCTTTCGATGAAAGCTTCGCTTGAATTCTAATATAAAGTAATGAAGTATTTCATCGCACTATTGGTTATGTCAACTTTATTAACACGGCTGACATATCAATTAGATGATACTGAAAAATACATCTGTCAAGTATTAATGTCATCGGCGTCAGTTTAGTAAATCCATACACGATCACAGAACATACCGAGCGTATCAAATATTTGTGACGCGATTAAGCAAAAATAGCAGTAGGCAGCATTAAACCTACGTATTCAACAGATCTATGTAATTACAATTAAATGTTATAACTTTTTTCATTTTTCAAATGCGTCTGGTACTCTTATTAGTAAACCAGAATACTAAAGTATTACGGTCTCACATGCTGTTTCCCTCCTTTCATTGCCCAAAACACATTGTCATATCCGCGCATTGTCAGACACTTTTTTGTCATCTACACTTACTGCAAAATTTCAGAAAGGAGCAAGACTGTCGAACACGACATTGAAACTCATATCAACATCAGGTTAACGTCTTAGTACTATTATTCGTAACGCTTATACAGTAGCATACCTTTGTAACACCATGACATTTATACCACACAGTCAGACACGGTGTTAAATCTCGACTAGTGCCAAAACTCCACATTTATATTGTCAGTATCAAACGTCTTGTTAAAGCAGTAAGCCATTCGATATTATTTAATAGCAGACGCTATTTTACCTAAAACTATCAAAACGGTAGTTCTACGAGCGTACAATGATATACTACTCCAATACCGTAACATTAGTATTAATTACGACCAACTCCGCAATCCCATAACCACACGTTATCGCGGAGCATTACGTCAATCTAGATAGCTATTATTCATGACGGTTAAACAGTGGCATACCTTTGGTATACCGTAACACTTATACCAAATAGCACACAGTCAGACACATTATCATCAAATCTAGATCAAATGCAAAATTCCAAAATTATATTATTATTATCAAACATCACGTTTTCAGAACATACCAACGAATCTTATTCAATAATATAGAGTATCTTACCTAATATTATTTACATGTTAATTCCGCGTATATTCAGCTATATATTATTCGTTAAGATGATGATAACTCATGTAGATGTTATTTATAACGATTAAACAATAGCATACGTTTGTAATAAAGTTCACTTGTAATATTGTGATACTTACATAAATCAAATGTCACACAACTAGATACACTATTATCAACTCTGGATCAATCCCAAAATTCCGGAATTATATTGTCGTTACCAACCATCACGTAACCCAATATAGGTACCAACTTATCTTATTCCATAGCACCAGTATCTTAATCAATACTATTTATACGTTCATTCCACGTACATACAGTGATACACGCATCCAATATCACACCATTCATATTAATTATGACCAACTCGGCTTTCCATTATTACACGATATCACCCAGCATTATATAAATCCATGTACCTATTAGACATAACGATTAAACAGTAACATACCTTTGTAATACCATAGCATTTGTACCAACTGATTGAATTTAATAGCAGACAGCATCTTCTCTAAGTTATACATATACCTACTGCTCCAATACCAGATTTGTATTAATTACGACAGTTCCAGCCCCGTCTCTACTATTTCCCCACCAACTCCGCAATCCCATAATTACACCTTATCGCCCAGCATTACATCAATCCATATAACTGTTATTCATAACAATTACACAATAGCATACCCTGGGAATATCGCAATACTTAGGTATATCAAATACCACTCAATCAGACACACCATTATCACCTCTAGATCAACTGCTAAATTCCACAATTATATTATCATTGCCAAGCATCACGTTTACACAATAAGTATATCAACTAATATTATTCCATAGCATACAGTATCTTATCCAATACTACTTATACGTTTATTACATGTACATACAGTTATAGCAATACCACATTTATATTAATTACGACAGTTCCAGCCCCGCCTCTACTATTTCCCCACCAACTCCGCAGTCCCATAATTACACCGTATCGCCCAGCATTACATCAATCCATGTACCTGTTATTCATAACAATTACACAATAGCATACCCTTGTAATATCGCAATACTTATATCAAATACCACTCAATCAGACACACCATTATCAACTCTAGATCAACCGCTAAATTCCACAATTATATTATCATTGCCAAGCATCACGTTTACACAATAAGTATATCAACTAATATTATTCCATAGCATACAGTATCTTATCCGATACTACTTATACGTTCATTACATGTACATACAGTTATATCAATACCACATTTATATTAATTACGACAGTTCCAGCCCCGTCTCTACTATTTCCCCACCAACTCCGCAGTCCCATAATTACACCTTTTTCGCCCAGCATTACATCAATCCCGCCGACGGCAGGCTGAATCGGAATGCCGCCCTAACGATTGATTTTTCATCCGCTACGCGACGTGTTTAATAGCTCTCTCGCGGAGGGTGCGAAGGAAGACGACAGAGAATGAGGGAAGACGAGGGTGCGGAATTGGGGCTCCTCTAACGACCGAGCGTTATCGTCCTGATTTATTTCGAACTTCTGCATTTTCCGCGCCCGCGTTATTGCCATCATAAATTTATGCCACGTCTGCGGCTCGCGCACGATATCGGGATCCTGACCTACCGCTATGCGCCGGTGAAAATTTTCAAAATGCCTCTCTCAAGAGCCCCCTCCCCCTCCTACTCCTTCTCCTGGGCCAGAAGTATTCCGGAGGATCGCTTTTCTTACGTGCTTCATGGCCGTGGAGGAGTGAAGTATGGTCGAGAGACGGAGGAACGGAAAGGTGTCGGCGATTCATTTTGATATTGCGAGCATACTCTGGCTATGGTGCAATTTTTTTGTCTGTTTCTTACTCGGACATTTTCTACACATGTGTAATTAATGTGCAGCTTTGAGCGGAAGTGTGTTTAGATACATTTTGGTATTGAGAGGTGATGCATGTAGGTGTCTGATAAATAAGTTTTGTAATTAATCGTTGTATTTTAAGAGTTTGCGGGTTTGAGATCATTAAGTTGTGGAATGATTGTGGGGAAAGAGTACAAGAAAGAGAAATGTCGGGGGTTTATTTAAATATTGTCTGCATACTTCAGTTAAGAAACGAAATTTATGTTTTTTTAGACATTTAAGATTTCAGGCACGTCTCTAATCGGTATGTTTAGATGTTGGTTTGGATACAGATGTATTCTTTTTATTAAGATGACAAATCTGCCGTAGCTTTTCAAAGCTGTATATTTCTAACATAATCACTACGAAACTCTCTGCAATCTAATGCCGCCTTAGGGATGCAAATGCATAATAATCGCTCTAAAAGAAAAAAAATAGTCATACTTTCAATTTAGTATCTTCAATCAAATGATTTTTAGAATGTAATAATTGATATAGTTACTCATACATTATACGCTAAAAATATTTTACGCAAAAGTAACCAAAAAATTAGTTCCAACCGACTACTCTGTTACAGTAAATTATTAGTAACTATAATAAGTTTGTTGACCGAACGCTTTATTTACACCATTTCCATAATGTAAAGGCACAAAAATATTAATAGAAGCCCTACGAGTAGGATAAAGATTCATGCGTTAGAAGGGGGAGCAACTGATACAAAAATTACCGAATCTTCGCAGAAACTCAACGGCGAAGTTGAACAGTAATTATATCGGGCTGAGTTAAATTACCTACTTATAATATTAAATAAGAAAGTTTCAGAAGAAAGATAAGCAAAACAAAAGTGTGAAAACTTGATTTTACCAACAATATAAAAATGTTCGAAAAGTTAGATAAACGGAAGAAATAACAATAAATGTACAGTTCTTATTTATAATTTGAAACAGGTCATTTGACCTGGTACAGTTAGTGTTGAGAATAGAGGGATGAATTGAGAGAAAAACGATTAGCAATTCGGCGAACAGAAGTGAATCGATCTGCGGATTGAACGGCGTCCCTTAAGTGTCAAATGGACGCGTCGATGTGTCGTAAGAGATAACGTTATCGATGTTTGTCTACCTGCACTATCTGTCACTTATCATGTGCACGTCCGAATGAACGGCTAAGGGTTCCAGTCCGGGACTTGTTGCGAATGGTATTACGGGGAAGAGTCGATCTGTTAGTCGCGATGTGATTTTTGTGTGAAGTATTGTCTGAGCGAACTGAGCCAAAGAATGGGAGAGAACTGGATGCCTTTGATTTGTCAGGTAATGTGGTCGTAATCCAAGTCGTTGAGCTTCCCTTTGAGGACTTTGTTTATTACAGTACAGTAAATCAGTATTACCACCGGGCAACAATGGTAACTTTTTGTGTTTCGAATATATTTGCTAATGATGAAGCTTTATGGCGAAAATTGCGACAATGTGTTTCATTTTGAAGTTCAAATTTTGCGATCAATTGGAAAGTGTTATTATTAATAATGCAGTAAGCGCCATATTCAGTAAATTGGTTTAAAACAGATTGGATAATACATTCTGTAGTGTCTACTTCATTTGCTATGTCAAGAGGAATTTTTCAAATAATACGTTCTACTTAATTACTTTTCTTCTCTTCTTGTTTTGTCGAGTTTGCCTATTTCATAAATAAGCGGTTGGTCGTAACGGCGAGTGCAAAGATTTTTCAGATTGGAGCTTAACTTGACGGTGTAACATATTTTTCAAGTGGTTATGAGCACTACCGGAATTATACGTTTAACGATTTGTTTGAAACATTCGCAATTGCAACATAATATTCTCTAATGTTACGTTCAACTTTCAATAAAATGTATAACTGATTAATTATTTCGTTGTGACATATTAAATTGAGCAAATTTACTAGCTTAAACGGAATTGGTACATGATTTACTGTACAAAGGCGGATCAGCGAATTGATGTTATTTGAGTAATGAGGATATTAATTCCGTATTGTCAGTAAAATTATTCGTTCGTATGCAAATGTTATACATGTACTTCAAAGCATTTTTATCGGAAGCGCTGAAGAATGTATATTGTACTGATCGAATTAAACAATACAATTCAGCTTGTTTATGCCAAACACTTTTTGCACTACAAAATTCGAATTGATTTTAGTAATATTACCATAACAACCAAGTCATAGCATACAACAATCTGCGATTTACTGGCATTGCAAAAATCTAAAATATATGCACGTGGAGTACTTTAGCAAATATGTCATGACAAATAAATGAATGGTTATATACATATTCACGTTATAACACATGAAAAATGGTTGTCATGATATACACTGATGACAGATAAATCTGTAAAACAAAAATGTTCGAAGTGAAACGACAGTTATAAAATCCGAAGCAATCCTTCACGAACTCTAACCTGTAAACAGGGAACACAACTTTTCACTACATCAACAAATTACACTTATTCTAAGACAGAAACAAATGATATATAAATTATACGATTTCCCTGCCAGCAAATAAGCTGTGATTTTCACAACTTAATCTCTTTCACCATTAATTAATATACATGTTAACTAACCACTTCAACTCTCCTCTCTAGTTAACTACACGCATCACAGCTTCGAACAATCTCTTCTACGCGACGATCGAACATATCACTAACACCAAAGATGATAAACAACAAACAACTCTCAATCCCTATTACATTACACCAACTCTACCATTTTTCTCCAAAGCAGCTTCAACGTTCATCGAATCAAACACTCACTATGCCCAAAATTCATCCACCCCGTATATTACTCTCCCCCCTCAATTTATTATAAACAGCATGAATCACGACGGGAAACATGCCGTATTTCAATGCTCCATAAAGCCGGAATGCAACACGTTGGAAGCGGATCATTTACATGCGTCCACTCTCGTTCGCGAAGTTCGCTGTCAGAACGGCAGATTACCCGCGATACAAACTGTTCAAAGTTTGACGGAGTAAAATTGGTCTCCGTGCCCTCCCCTCTACCCTCCCACCACTCAGCTCTAGCCCATCGGCCGTCCTGCACGTCAAGAGCGGGAAGATTAAAAACTTTGTGCGCGACCGGCATGGGAAACTCGCGATTTATCCATCTAATCTCGCGTCAGGCTGTCGTTCCGGAAAGCGGATCGATCAAACGAAATTGACGAACTGCCGGGCGTGCCT
This sequence comes from Anoplius nigerrimus, assembly GCA_914767735.1. Taxonomy (NCBI): domain Eukaryota; kingdom Metazoa; phylum Arthropoda; class Insecta; order Hymenoptera; family Pompilidae; genus Anoplius; species Anoplius nigerrimus. Next base: position 10,802,528 of record OU612087.1, read on the forward strand.
CCTAATCGATATCAATCGGCGCCCGTACATTTTAATCGCCGATATCGGCCATTTTTCGCGTCCGGCGCGCGTCGGCTCGTTTCGCAGCCTATTTCGGCGTCCTCGACAAGTGCTGCCAACGTTAACGAGCGTGAACATCGTATTAGGCTGTCGAAGGTTGATCAGTTATTCTCGCCGGTGGACTGAATTTGATATGCCTCCGTTTCCGGTGCGAAAGGGATTTTTCGTTGAACGTTGTGTGCTGTATGGCGGATCCGTGATTTTTTACGGAAAGCGTTTTGCTGTTTTGTAATGTAATGATGAATTTGTGAGAGTTTTAAGGAATTCGAGACTGTGTTTTGGTGTCTATTCGACGGTTTCAAAGATTGCAGGAAGCGGGGGCGATATTGTTAGGTTTTTTGATATTAATATAGATACTGCATTGTTAACTAGTTTCAGTAATATTTTAGTTATTTTATAAAAACATTGTGCGTTTAAGTGAAGTGCAAGCTACAAAATTAACATTTGTATCAAAAGTTTGAATATATTCTGTCCAAAATCCAAAAAAGAATTTCATCCCTTATGATTCCGAAGTGCCCAATTTGTTTAGCATCAATTTGTTTTATGATTTCAATGAATGTCGAACTTGAAAAAGTACCTTGACTTTTTATGAAACATGTTCTCACTCTGTCCAGGTCTAAAAAGTTATTCAAACCATCAAAGCCGGATGTTCCACCCCGTAGATTCTCCTGTAATCCTATACATCTACAAACAAGCCGAACGCTTTAAAAAGAAGTCGCTCATAGCACAAATCTGTTGCCTTACCTTTTCCCACTTCGCAATATATCACCACGGATTATTCAATGAATACGATCAATTCAACACCTGAGCAGCTTATATATTACCCTCATTTCCTCCTGTGCATTTCTCCACACGATCGGTGATTTGTAAGCTGCTCAAGGTGGTAAAGTAGGATGCCTCACCCTATAGATTTTCCTGTAATCCCGTGCAGCACAAACAAGCAGGATATTTTAAAGAGAAGGCACTCATCAAACGAAACTGTCACCTTGCATTCATAACATCCATCATACTTCAGCACAGATTAGTGACTGGATATTAGTTATTCAATTTGAAAGTAGCAATCAATAAAAAAAACACCGCACGTACAACTGTATATAATTTTTCTTAATTTCAAGCTAGAAGTTATTATTTAGGTTAGTTATAGCAAAGTATATTTGAGAAATAACATCAAATATATATAGAGACTCTTTTAAAAATTGTATATTACCTTCGCGGAAGCCAGAAAATCTTTTCCTGAACTCAATGTTTCGGCGGATATCTAAAATGACAGAAACCAATGCCTCACAAAGTACATTTCTCTGTAAACGTGTATATCTCGAACGAAGTAAAATAGTTCATAAACATGTTTGCTTGTCAAATAAATCTCTCACCTAACCTATTCAAAATCTACAATATTTAATTTCGGATAATTCGTAGAATTCAATTTGCACATTAAAACAAGCTTATATTATTTGTAAAAAAAAATCAATGTCTGATTGAATGAACTTGATCCATGAAACTTTATTTCGGGTAAACTAAAGTAAAGAAGGTGAGAAATTATCTATTCTTATTATATTCACTTTATTTTAAGTCGCAGAGAATTCCCTGTAATCATAACAATTCGATGAAAGAAGAACAGAAATATAATGAAAATAAGATGAAAAATGTACGGAAACCTGTTTACTTAACTCCGCATTACCTTCACTCACCCCTGAAAATCTGTTCCCGCAACCGATGATTCGGAAGTTATCTGACGTGACAAAGTCGGATGCCTCACCCAGTAGATTTTCCTATAAAATCCCTCCCTCCTGTCTTGCGAAGCAACAGCTAGCAGGGGTGGTTCGTTCGAATCTCTCTTTCCCTCTCCTCTCCCACCCTCTCTCGCTTGCTCTCTCACACGTCCTCACTTACTCACTTACTCGCCCAAAGTGCAAGCGAGAACCTAACCTCGAGCGAAAGCTCCGATCCATGACCCAACGTCCACCCAAGAGAAAGAAAACGATCGCGTCATCCCTCCGACTTGAGCACAATTATTCCGAGCGGCACAGTCTTAACAATATGATAACGCGAGTAATAAGGATACGAATTAAAGTATTGCCGTACGTGACGGCATTTGCCGGCATAGCCAAGAGGCGGAGAGCAACAGAAGGGACAGAGACGTACAGCCGTCAAAGCAGAAAAGGACAGTTTTGAACAGTGGCAGCCTCAATGGAACAGAACGTCGAGCGCAGTAGAGACAGAGATTGAAGTAGCGTGAGAGCGACAGAGAGACAGCGAGATATAGGGCGAGAGAGAGAAAGCGTGGCTGTGCACCGAGCGAGTGAGCGCAGGTGCGAGTGAGAGAGACAGTGCGGGCGGGAGTGAGAGAGTCGACCGGCGGCAAGACGAGGACGGGCACGGTAGGGTGGGGGAAGTGACGGCGGAGGAGGAGAGGAGTAGGAGTGGGCAGTAGTGGCGTATACGGCGTTTTAACTCGCGGCGAAAATTCTGAGAGCACGAGCTCGGTATCCTCAGTCGCGTGTGACACGCGGCCTCATCCAATTCGGATCGGCCGGCTCCTGCCGACGGTGTCTGTCGCGCTTCTCGTGTCTCTCGTGATCTTTTTCAAACTGTCGACCGGGCCCGTGCAATCGTGGCACGCGTGCATACCTAGGTGCGTGCGGTGCGTGCGTGTGAGTTTCAATCGGTCCCAGTGTCTCGCCGAGAGTCCATCTGCGGAGAGATTTTTGCAGACTCTCTGTGTTCCGTCTGTTCTGTCGGCGATCCGAGTGTTGCAAGTGGTCGCGAATATTGTTTCCACTGCTTCCGACAACGTTTTTCCGCAGGTGGAAAACGCTGTGATCTTTCCTCAAACGACGGGCGAGGGTAGGAGGGTTTTGAGGAATGAGTTAGACGCGGGTGACTGGCTTTGATGTTTTGTTGAGGTTTTCGAAGGTTGGTGGTGCGATCTTGGAGGATGGAGTGTGGGGTGATTTTTTGGGGGCCGGATGGTGGTGTTGCGGGGTTGTTTATGTCATCTTCGCAAACTGTTCGTGTCGTGATGTTTAAGAGTTGGAAGTTGTGGTGACAGGTGGAGGGTAGATTTTTGGGACTTTTTTCATAGTTTTTTTTTCGCGATTCGTTTTATTGAGATTCAGGTCGTAATAATCGGGGACTGTTGACAGAATGTTTTAAGGTTCGTGCATGCAGGGTTCGCAAGTCCTCGCGATATTTTGAGGGTTGACAGTTGTAATCCTCGAACGATTATTCTTTAAGCCGGGCTGAATCGTTATAGACTGCGATTGTCACGGTATTTAAAGATTTCGTGAACTATATTTTTTTGCATTTTACGGGCAGATCGATTTTTACAAATCCTCTGAACAATAGGCGTAGGATTTTTCTGGCGTAACTTAAGGGTTTATAAGCTGCAACTGTTGTCGGTCGAAAATAAAAAATGACTCTTGGAATCCGTCCATATGATATTTGCAAAATTATTTGATAAAATCAATTATTTAAATATCTGACAATTTCCGCGATTTATCCAGGTCGAATTCTTCCAGAATTGGAGAATTAGAATCCTTAAAATTTATTTACATTTTCCGATCTTTTTCTCTTACAGTTTTCATGAATATTAAGGAGTCTTCGACCGTTGATTTATTCAAACATTTTCTCGACGTTCATCTGCGAATCAAGTATACGATGAACTTTACGGATTGCTTCAATCGTTAACTGTGGGATTACCTGTACGACAATCTATCGGATTTTTGTATGGAGATCTCTGTTGTTCGCTACCGTCATCCTGATTCCCACGGCATTGTGATTTTTGCAATTTACACGAACCGTTATTTTCACAGTTTATCTGCGTCGAGACTTTCATGCCCGGGCCCGTATTGTGAGTTTTACAAACGACAGGTATCATGAATTGTGTGCTTCAAGTGTATCGTGAATTTTGCAGACTACTTTGATTGCGGTTTTATGAACTCCGCGCTGCAAACTTTTTTATTCGCGCGTACAATTGTTGCAAATCTAAATTTCGACCTTAACGATTCACGTAAATTGGCTTTTCTCGAACCGTCAGTAAATGTCTGCTCATTATCCAACGTGAATTTGCGAAACATCGTGCTTGTATATTAATGACACGGATGACTGAACAAAATGAAGTAAACTAGATGCCAGATGAACGATAAAAAATGTCTAGTTTCACATAATTATTGAAAGTTTGACGTATCGCGTGATACTAATCAGAACAGATGTAATGAAATTCTGAACAGATGCGCAATAGCATCGATATCAAGCAAGGAAAATGATTGAAGATACAGTCAATATTGTAGACTTGATCTGATTGGATAAAGTGCAACTTGGAACAGAGTCTTCATATTTACTACGTACAAACATCTAAGTTCCATAAGCATCAGTATATACATTCCTCTATCCACCAGTTGAATAAACATGTACTTCGAATTATCATACAAAATTAGTTTGAAAAAGCATTGGTAACACATTATACACCTACGAAACGAAGTAAAAAAAATCTGATTATTCAAGAACTAACCGGAACGCGATGCGAATGCAGATAAAGAATAAAGATAAAGTTGATTGGTAGAAGTCGGAATACAGGAAGGGTACAAGCGAAGAACAAGATGTCCAGGATCAAAATATGAGGAACGAAGATACCGTCGACGAGATCGGGCAGCTATTACGAAGCGATTCCGAAGATTTATCGGGAAACTTCGGGGCCAGGAAACTTCGCCGTGAAGCGGCAGGAGATTCGATAAGAACAGATTGTTCGCCGACTGCGACAAATCTCGCCATCGGGGGTGTCTCTTTCGCGCCATACCCGATGCAAACTTCAAAGTAGATCGATCAGGCAGCTATGGCATTCGGGAACGAAGGCGGAAGAGTTCCTCGCGCTTAGACACTTAAAAGACTTCATTAAGCGAACCGACCAAACGAATGCCGATGGAAATTGAGACTCCTTTCAGGACGCACGTCGAGCAATTTGGCGCGTAGGAAGTTAAGCATCAAAGTGTTGAAGATTGAAATCAACGCAAAGTTGTCTACGCACGTTTAGAGACACTCGCCAGCGTGCATCGTATCCGTGTCAAGTGCGTGGAAGATTTGACGAAGAAAGTTGAGCTTCGTCGAGCCGAATGATCGTGTCACAGCGGAGTCGCCGTAATTTTGTATTCGTGAAAATAAAGTGCGTAGCTCGAGTGTTGCGGAAGAGTTCCGAGAAGCTGAGGATGAAGCCGTGCGGAATCGACCACGATTTGACGTGTACGTTTCTAAGGATAAATATTGATGTACGCGAACGGGATTCAAGGATGACCGAGGCCGAGAATGTAGAATGTATTGGACGTACGCGCGTTTAAGGGCGGATGTCAAATCCGTGTACACGGACCGATTTGTCCGACGCAAACAAGACTCGAAAGGCGATTAAGGCTGAGAATTTATCATCAAATATTGAAGCTACCCGCGCTCATGCGCGCATATCGAATCTAACGCGGCGCGTATTCATACGTATGCGCATAAATCACACAGAACAGCGTCGAACGAGCTTCGCGGCCTGGCGTTCACTTTTTTATCGCCGTATTTATGCAACTTACAGCTACGATCCACGATTCCACTCTGAACATCCGTAACGAAACACGTTCGAACGACACGCGACACTCGCACTAACGACTTCCAGCGCCTACGATCATTCGGAAAGATCGTATAGCCTCTCGAAAATCGATCGAAGCCACCCCGCACCCCGCCGATCCCCCACCTCCAAAAACTCACCCACGACCGACAATCCCGCAGAACAATCGGTGAAAATCAATTTCGATCAATCCGCAGAAGCCGCAAATCACACTGGCACACCGACCTCACGACTCGCCGTCCCGTACAAACCGTCCGCGAGGATTCCCGGACAATAATATTCGTTATCGAGGCCCTGAAACGCCGAGAGTCGAGAACTTTTTTTTCGACCCGCAAAGTTTCATGCCCGCCGAACAAAAAATGTCGCGTTCGACTTCGCAGTTCTAACGAACGATAAGGAGAAAAACTTCCGGCGAGTTTCTTTTCTCTAACCTCTCGCTGTGTCTCGCGCTCCCTGCTCCCCCCCCCCTCCCTCCACCGCCGCGGCCCAGCCGCCGGCCGACTCACTCGACTCGCTACCCCCCCTCTCCCCTCCCTCATCCCTGCCTCCCGGCCGTTCGCTCCAACGGTCGGCGTTTCGGTGCGCGCGAACGCAAATTCGCGGAACGGAATCATGCGGGAGCCGCTGAGTTCCTCTGACGAGGCCGATTCTTCCCGGAAGAGAGAGGCTCTCCTAGGTTGATATTTACCGTGCCGACGGCTGGAGGCGTGATTGGACATCGAGAATGGACGGGAGAGACTCGATTCCCGAGTGCTAACGAACGATCGCTTGTCGCTCAATCTCCTCCGTACTCTCTGCGCTTTCCGGCCGCCTCTTACCCTCCCACCTTTTTTTTTCCTTTCCTCCTTTTCCTTATCTTGGTTGGGATTGATCGCTGCGACGACGGGACGCCGGCCGAAATCAAGATGAGGGACAAGTTCGCGTTTGGCGTGAGTTACTTATCTGGCATGTGCGTGGCTAGATTGTCGTGTTGGCTTGTTGCATGTAGCTGATTTTGGAGTTTATGGTTTGAGTTCGGTGGATTTTGTCGGTGTTGTTTAGGAAGAGGTCAAGATGTTTTTTTAGTGATGTTTTTTTCTGTTTGTCGGTTGCTTGAATGTTCATTATATTTTATTTCAAAGAGGAAGTTAGGAGGAAAGTAGTGATTGCTATTTATATGTTATATTTATGATATGTCATTAGGATTTCGCATCATACGAGATTTGTAGCATTTGCTTATTACGCACGTGATTTGAATGTTGCATGTGATTAGTTTGTAATTATACGCTTCAGTTTTAAGTCTTTCTGGAAATTGTGAAAAGGATAGACTACGTAGTTTGCTGCCTATGGGTTAGTTGCAAATCGTAATTGTATGTAATTAAAGAGGTAAATATTTAATAGGATAGAAATTCGCGTTTGGTGTAAGTTTTTACTATGCATGATATGAAGGTATTTTAATGACAATCGCAAGTATGTAATGAATTGTTTAATGTGTTCAATATTCAAACCCACGTTTGATACTTGATTGTCATAAACTTTGTAAACTGTAAACTGATAAAAGAGAATTTTTTACGTTTTTTTTTTAAAAACGTTAAGAATGATATAATTTATCTATTTTTATCACAAATTTTATTTTTCCTTGTCACTTTTTGTAGAGTTTATACTAGAAACCGTATAGTACATACTTTTATGTTGTTATTAAATTTGTTATGCTTCATATTTTTTTGTTTTCCAGTTGGTATTTAGAGAAATTTAGTAGATACATATTATTTTAACTGAAGATTACATGAGGCTATGTGATAAATCTAAAAATTATGAAAGGAAAATCATGTGATGTTGTCAAATTTTTACATATGAATTTTAACAGTTTATTTCTAATATAGCTTTAGTAAATATTTGTCTGCGTATTGAATGCGTTCCATTGTAATTTTACGTGTACACATGTAAATTAATACTTGGCGTATAATGTATTGATACATTACATCAACCTATTTGTGTTACGAAACTTAATGTATTCTGAATAATTAATTTTTAAATATTCATATGAATTTTAACAGTTTATTTCTAATATAGCTTTAGTAAATATTTGTCTGCGTATTGAATGCATCCCATTGTAATTTTACGTGTACACATGTAAATTAATACTTGGCGTATAATGTATTGATACATTACATCAACCTATTTGTGTTACGAAACTTAATGTATTCTGAATAATTAATTTTTAAATATTCATACAGAGTGCTTTGTAACACATAAACCAGACAGAATATATTAGGACAAGTATTGAATGCAACAAAAATGGAACACTTTATCGTTTTATTTTTCGATTTTGAAAACGTGATGTTTAAAATGGCATCAGATACACATGCACTCACAATCAGTTAACTCCTGGTCGAGCATGTTCACTGCAGACGTCAATGGAGTGTCGATGACATTTTTTTTAAAACCGACTGTCGGAGTGTATTGACACGTCTCCAATGAGAACTATTTTGCGTTTCGGCCGCTTATTTTTGAAATCAAAACCGAGTTTAGGTTGCAGAATCAAAATTCATAGTTATCTTCCCTTGTTAAAGCGGTCTAAATCGACGTAATAATGAAGTATATTAATTCATTACGGATTATAATAAATATCACAAGATAAAGTAATCCATCAACATAATCTCTTGAGATACCCTTCAGTGAAATAATTAACTTAATTTTAAAGTGAAATTATGTTTGTTAATTTTACATTATTGTATTTTAAGAAGAAGCATTAGAAAGCTGATGAGAGATATTCTTCGCAAGCTTGTACTCGTTTTCCGCAACCAAATAAATATTAAATTAATTAAACGTACATACCCATGTCAATGACAAGAGTAAGATCACCGCATGCATTATTGTAGTTACAAGTAGACATGTTTCGTAACTACCGATCCAGTTGCAAGTGGTGCAGTAATCAGTACTGTATAAAGAAGACAATTTTTGACTCTCAAGAGCACAGATATTTAAAGTTCATTGTTCCGAAAATAAAATTCGAGGCGATAGAACTGTATTACACTGCCTCGACTTCATTTCGTTTGTAGAATTCCATTGTTCCCGGCTGCACCATTCCTCCTGGGACACAGTGTATATGTTAGCGCAGAATGGCATTAACACTTCCTTGCAACTCAAGTTCACTTTACTCTTCCTCGGCACTGCATTCTGCTTCTTGCGTTACTAAATCTCGTGCGCTTCCATGCTACGTGTGAATGTTGCTTTGTTTATCGCGTCTGATAAGTTTACTCGGAACGTACGTTACTGAAAAATATATAATCTAGCTGAACAAATTATCAACACTTAATTCTCATTCGTTCGATTGAAAGGGGCAATAATGGAGAGAACAAACTCTGTTTACGTGTTATACTCGTTTGCTTTTTCATTTTGCTTCCGTTTACTATTTATTTGATAGAGTATATAATTTAACGAAGTACAAGGTTTTATGAGTATAATTAAGATAATGCAATATAGGGTGACATTGAGCATTATATCTTTACATTAGCGTTATATGATAAGGATGTATACTGTTTAAAAATATCGCTTATTTGTTTTGAATAATGACTGATAATCATATTTTTACTAGCAGGTGACTGCTGGCAGTATCGTACTTGTTTGTTAATATGTTTGAATAATTTATATTTAAATAATGAGTGTACATATGACTATTTTCTACTATTAGTATAACCAAATTATAAACTGCATTACTAGAAAACAATTAGAATATTGAATCTCTATTAAACTCAAGGCTGTTATTTCCGAATAAAATTGTTGCAACACGACTTCCTGCACACATCGCAAAATAGAATTACTATACCAATGTAAACTGCTGATATACGAGACGGTCATGAAGTCATCATATTAACAGTATTAAGTCATTAAATTACATCCTTAAATGAATACTTTCATTTTCGTATACTTATATAAAGTGTAGTTATTTTTTGTTTGAACAATTCCTTTAAAAAATTGAGACTGTTTAAATTCTTTCTCTAAATGCTTGATAAATAAATTTCTTTTTTACTCAAAACTTCAATAAAACACAGTAATTTTATTTTTATGTTTATCAGCTTGACATTTGTACAAAACAATATACGATAAACGTCCATTGACCTGAAAAAAATTATCTTAACTGCTAGAGTGCGAATCTCATTCTTTTTTCTATTTACATTAAAAACTCATTTAACCAGCAGACTCGGGATCTCTTTAAAAACTTTAAACTCTAAACTTCCAATTTAAACGCACACCCAAAAACTTTCTTAATAAACTTGTTACAATAAGTACCCATACATTTTAGCACACGCAACTTTCAATTTTGTCCTTGTTCTCTTACCACAGTAAAACTTTGATTATCCGAACATCGAACCAAAGTTCAGTTATCTAAACATCGTTTGACTGAAAATGTATCTATTCAAGTAACCTTTAATGGAATATTAAATTATATGAAGGTTAGAGTGTAAAAATTAGTGTCCTTCTAATAAACTATTTCTTGTCTAAAACATATTTGTCATTTTTAATGTTATTATTCGCAGAGTAATAATAGCATACGCAAATACATTATTCAAATGTATTTTACAATAATGTAATGAAGAGTTCTTTTTGTAAAACTACAATTATTCTGTGCCATGATATGAGCTTTTTTAGAAATATTACAGCATAAGAGTGTATTTAATTTAGTAAAACATTTACTAAGTGTTCGCAATAGAAATAAAATGAACATTCTATGTCTAGTACTTTCTCAGTGTACTTACTTATTTTATTGCAAGCTATTTAAATAAAATAAAATAATGCCTACACTGAAAATGGCAGCAATCGCCTGCCTAAAAAAATTCCTGCCATGAAGAGGTCAACCGACATTCGCTACATAAAAGACTTATCATTCATGCGTGCCAAAAACTGCGAGCGGCCCAATTTATCTAAATAACGCGTCGTTTCACTATGTCAAATTCAAATTTTGCGAGTCGACATAACTAGCAAAATTCCCTTAAATAACAGAGTGACAATCTTCAAGTAGTACACTTTGTCTCATAATATTAAAAATTTTTAATTAAACATTATTTATATTTTTGTAACGGAGAGAAAGACAAATTCAGTGTTTTATTCATAATATTTTGCCAAAACTTCTATTGTTTTAATTAAAAAATTATTTTCTACAACATAATGCGGACGTAGACATAGCATGGCATTTTTTCTAGTACAAGAAATTGTTCTTTGGAATGTTTAACACGGACCCAAACAGCATGTTGACTTCTTATCAATAGCTTACTTAAACATTAACTATTTACATATTCGCAATAGAAACATATCTAAACGTAACCTTCAATTCTTATTACGTTTTGAATTCTTCGGGTAAGACGAAACGTAGCAACACACAAGGTAACATATATTCTATTTCCTTGAGAATCCTGCTGAATAGCCGGACCATTCATTACATAAAAGACCTTATTCACTGTCGCGACGAGTAACATCCAGCTGGATGAATCCAAACCCTTGTTTAGAAATGTTCAATACAATTTCAAGGTGATACCGTCAATGCTCAAAATTTCTACAAATAGCAGCATCTTGACTTCCAATCAATGCATTTGTATACCTCAACAGAAAAAAAATTGAACCTTAATCTCTCAAAGTCACTAACTTACCAATATGACTATTTACTCAATTTGTTCCATTTTGCATAAGACGAAACATACCAACACAGAAGCTAACATAGTAATTATCCCGAAAATTCTGCTAAATGGCCCGAAAGTTCATTACATAAAAGACGTTATTCACTGTCGCGTCGAGCAACACCCAGCTCAATCCAACCGGTTGTTCCGGCATGTTTGACTCAAATTCGGCGTGAACGAGGAGGATCCCTCCTCGAAACAGTGTGCCGAATCCCGAAAGCAAGGCGAGCAAGTTAAAACAGCGTGTCGCACTCTGATTTTCAGTCGGGCGTGTCGGACATGCACGAGACGCTGTCCAACTTCCCGGAGCAGTTCGGGGACGGGCCGAGGAAGCCGGAAATAAAGCAGGAAATACCGAAGGAGTCGGACAGGGAGGCGGATGGCCTCAAGTGCGGCTGGCTTTGGTTCAGGCCGACGTACTTGCAACGGTTCCGCACCGCCAAGTGGGCACTCTTCTGGCTTTGCTGGGCAGGTGCGATGCAGGGTGAGTACTTAATGCATCACTGCAAATTGCATACTTTCTTTTGTCGCGAGATGTTCAACGAGCAGAGAGGTCCGGGCGATAAAAGATCGACTGTGTAATGTGATAGGCTGGAGTTAATGTTGGACGGGCGTGATGAAGATGTAAAGAGTGCATGCAAGGTTGTTCTGGCACTGTTAAGGAAATGAGGTTTAAGAAATATGGCTTTTGCTAATGCTGTTCTCTGAGGCTGAGTGGCGTGATGTTGGAGGTGGTAATTATGTAGCTAAAGTTGTGAAACTCGTGTTAAAGATGTTAGTTAAGAAACATAGACCTTTGTGCATATGCTATATGCTAAAAGATTCATACTATACTGGAGATCCTGATATATGTAAGTGTACGAGTAGGATGTATCTGTACATGCGAGATTTTTGAGGCACTGTTAAGGTAATGGAGATTTAAGAAATGTGGGTTTTGCGAAATATGTTGTTCTCTGAGGTCGAGAGGGTACAATGTTGGAGAGTGGAGATGTAACTGTATAGATGAAGTTCTGAAACACATGTTGAAGATGTTATTTAAGAAATATAGACCTTTGTGGAAATGCTACATACAAGATCTATGCCATGCTTCAGATCTTGATATAGGTACATATTTAGGATTATTACTTGACTTCTAACTTGTGTGATTTTCAGACATATTGAAAAGTTACGAGGATCCCAATAAAAATTACGCTATATTATATTAATTACGGCAGAAAATCAACATAAAGAACTCGACATTATTTAAAAAAAACGATCATTTATTCACAATACTAAAAATTCTAATTCACATTTATGTTACAATTTTTATAATTCTTGTAATTAAACGCAAAACTGATAGGAATTGAATAAAAATTAATTTTGATCGACTGCAATCTTTCAAATATTACCGAAGTATTTGTACTACTCGTAGTATTCGACATTGATGAGCTTTGATATAACATTTGATCCTGATACATTGCGCATGTAATTCCGTGTGGATTTACCAGCAATATTTGAAGTACTGAGGCTTGAAAGTCTACCTACTAATACCTTGTGTCATACTCTGAAAATATTTAGTCACGTAACATGATGTCAACAACCGGTAGTATTACAGAGAGTATTGATTTATGGCAACAGATTACGTTTATATCGATAGCGACCGGAAATTGTATGTGTGTGATCAGAATGTCTTGAACGAAATTGACATATACGAAATCGCAGAACGCAAATATATATATTTTTTTAGCAACTAGCGGACGGTCATTTAATTTTTCTTTTTTGTTCTATAAATAAGTGCCGGTAAATGTTTTGTATAACATTGCTTTAATTAAGGTATGGCTAGAGTCACTGCATACATTTTGCAAAACGTTGCAATTGTAATGAGTTATTTACACGAGAGTGGAATATGCTCATAAAATTAAGGCAATTGGTTTTTTAAATGATAGATTTGTTAATATACTTTCTGTGCCGTGGATCATTCCGTGGATATTCTTCATTAACGACGTGGGATAAAATAGGTAAATTGATGCAGTAAACAAGAAATCTCTGTACCAAGTAATTTTGCCGCAAAACTTTTCACTATTTAAACAAAAAGTATTTATTTTTATTCGTAAGTTTACCATAATAAATTCCTACCAGAACAAAAGTGTTTTGATTTCACAGATTTTATAATCCCAGCAGTGAATGATTAAAGTCTGGGCCAAATATCGAAAGTTTTATCGCCATAGTCTGACACATACTCTTATCTGCATACTTGAATAAAATATGCTATTCAAACAGGAAGTAACACAAAAAGCAAAATACGTTTGACGCATACGTAATCGAAACCATACTTGTAAACGAATATGAATTTTTGTTCTAACAAAAAACAATATTTCATTGCTAAATTTAACCCATTTTTTAACTGACATCCCAAATGGCGTCAGCAACGTTGAGTAATTTATAATATGTTACACTTTATTATTTTTATTTAACTAGTATTCAATCTGTATATCTTCCTTTTCACATTTATTTTTTAAGGGTAAAATCATCATAATATTTTTAAATTACCTAAGGGAATCAAAACAGTGTTAAAGAACTTCAAACAGAACACATGCTTTATTGCTAATATACTTTGTCTATAGAAGGTAGAATTAAAATGTTCACTTGAATTCGTACTGAAAACTATTACAATTGTGTCAACGTTAATGAGAACATTTGCCGACTTATCTTGAAATAATTCACTCCAAAAAACAGTATTTTCAAAATTACATAATATACTGCTCGCCTTATCCTGTTATTGAATCATAAAATATTTTCCCATTAAATACCATTAAAATTAACTAAAACTTCCGATACAGCTCGAAATAATTCTTTCCGAATAAAAACAATATTTAGAAAATTAAATAATATACTTAGTACATTTTATTCAGTAACTAAATTATAAAAAAAGCAGCTTCATACTATTGCATTCGTGTAAAATTCACGACACAGCTTGAAATACTTTTCCGCATGAAAACCACATTTCAAAAATTAAATTATACACTTAACCCGCCTTATTGTGTAGTTGAATCGTAGAAAATAATCCCAGCACATTCGTGTGGATGCAAGGAGATCAAATACATGAACACATCTTAAAATTAATGCCCGTGAAAAAAAATAATATTTCCAAAGTGAATAATATACTTAGCATGCCTTAGTCAGTAAGTAAATCAGAAAATATTCTCGCTTAATAGCATCACATCGGCGCGAACGCAAAGAGGTTAGGTGCACGAAGCAGCTTGAAATAATCTCCGCCCTACCGTTCGCTGCCCATTTGACTAGCTTGAGACAAATGCACATACCCGTACCTCTCCCAATGACGAAGAACAATCCGTCGAGAGTTCCGTCCTCCGTCTCTTTGTCCGCGGAATTGAACAAATTGCCGGACAATGGAGCGCGTAATCTGTTGCGCATACGAACGTACGTACGGCGCGAATGTACGAATGCCGACAGTTGAGCGGAGTAAGACGGATAGATGCGAATGGGCGAGCGTGATTGATGGAGAGAGAAAGAGAGTGAATGTGAGCGGGCGACAGATTGAGCGAGAAAGAGAGAGAGAGAGAGAGAACTCCGGGAAGTAAAGGAGAAAAAGTCGGAAGGACGGCAAACAGAAAGCAGAGCAAGAGTGACTGTTTCGCTGGGAAGGAGAATAAGAAACAGGAAGAGAAGCAACGTGAGAGGAGGTGGAAATTGATAGGGAGTGGTGGGGGGAGGAGTGGAAAGAGAGAGAAGGTTAACGGGAGGTGACAGAAGATAAATAAACTGTGTTCAGGGCAACGGAACAATGCGATGGAGGACGGGTGGAGAAATTAGAGGTGAATAGTTTGGATGTGAGGGTGAACGAAAAGAAAGCAGAGTGGTCGAATGGGATAGGAGAAAAAGTGACAAAAAGGGGAATTGTGGGAACGCGGAGAGAAAAGGGAGAATCAGAAAGATTGGGTGAAGCTGGGGAGAATTTTCGATGAGGAAGAATAATGTTAGAATATGATGAGAATGAGAATAATGAAGGAGTGTAGGGTTGGAAATAGGTGTGATGAAAAAAAAAGAACTTAAGAACGAATCAAGATAGCACAAATGAGTAGGAGTTTTATGTAAGAGGATGAAGGGAATGGAAAGTACTAAGTAAGCTGTAATCAAACGTCTGTAGATACAATGTGACCTGAAAGAGGATGAAAACAGATAAGATAAATGAGTGGACGAAATAAACATCAGAATCAGAAAGGTGAGAATTCGTGTATCCTGAATATCCTGATAGTCAGTTGTCGATATCAGAAACTGAAAACAATTAAAACATCGACGTATAATATAATATAATAAAATTAAACGAAAGAATTCAAATTAGCAAAATGAACATAGCGGCGTAATAGGATCGCCAGTTTTTAGAAGAATTAAAAACACAACAAATATACTTTACACCTAGCAAATCAAAGGGAAATAAAACACACGATAGGGAAAACAACAAACGGAAGCAAATTGTAGAAAAAATCCAATTTAAGTAAGGAGTGAGTAATCATGTAACATAAACAAATGGCAGATATAGAAATCAGGAAATGAACAGATTATAAATAAGTGCTACAGCAGCAGAAATGGTGTAACAAACTGAAGTGAGGTAATCCAAATTAAATCAAATAAAGTTAATAACGTGATACAAAATAAAGCATTGAAAAATGAGAAAAAAGTACACTGTATAACACAACATGTCAGTGGAGGACAAAACGATGGAACTGGGTAAAAGGATAAAAGCGAATGAAACGGAGAGCAGGAAAAAAAGGGATAAATAAACAAAAAGCGAAAAGCCATGTAAACACGGCAACAAGTACACAGTCCATACAGGAAATCAGCTGGGGACAAAATCATGCACTCGGAAAAATGTGAAAACCCAATGAAGAATGGTTTAGTAAAGAATGAGGTTAGGTAAACGAAAAATTAGTGACGGTCCAACAGAAACACTTGACATACTACCTTGATCAAAAAGTTCCCGGAATGTATTCAGAAAATTAAAAATACAAGTTTATTCATCTAAATCTATATTGTCCCCTTTGAAGTAATCCCCATAGACTGCAACACACTTATGCCAGCGCTTGATCCAATCCTCGAAACATTTTTTATATTCGGTTTTCGGTATGTCCTTCAGTGCTACCTGCGATTTTTCCATTACTTCCTCTTGACTGCTGAAACGCGTTCCCCGTAATGGTTTTTTAACTCGATTGAACAGAAAGAAGTCACAGGGAGCCAAATCGGATAAATTCGGTGGATGTTGGATAGTATTTGTTGCATTATTCGTTATAAAATTTCGAATAATGATGGCACTGTGCGACGGTGCGTTATCATGGTGCAAAATCCACGAGCTTTCTGCCCAGAATTCATTAACCAAAATGTCTTGGACGGATCCATAGACAATGTTCAAGCCCTCCGCTATCTCTCTGATGGTTAATTTGCGGTTATTGACCAACATTTCTTTTACATTATCAATGTTTTCGTCGGTTTTCGACGTCGATGGTCTGCCATTGCGTTCATCATCTTCGATTGACTCACGACCACTTTTGAACCACTCGTGCCACTGGTAAACGACCGTTTTCTTTAGAGAATCGTTGCCGAAACACTATTCCATCATTTCCAACGTTCGCGCACCATTAAATCCATTTTTTACGCAAAATTTAATACAAGTTCCTTGTTGCAAATTTCAATCCATTTCTAAAATTGTAAAAAATCGCCAACACTCACAGAGATAGATGTACTCTTGGCTACGTAACTTTTGTAAACGTCAAGCTATGACGCTAATATTTAGAGGGAATATCAACAACAGATGTACCCACTTAACAAAAAAAAGAGAACTCAAATCGGACCGATGGGTGCGCCACACGGGGGTTATTCCGGGAACTTTTTGATCAAGGTAGTATATAAATATCGGAAAATGTAAACAATTAAAATGCCACCGCAGGTGAAATACTGTAACAAACAAAACCATTAAAGCAAACGTCACTAAATACAGAAGGATTGAAAGCTAAAAAAAATCAGAAAGTACACAGTACAATAAAGCAACTGAACATGGGATAAAACCATGGAATTAGGAAAACGTTAAGAGTCAACAAGGAGTAGATCAGAAAAGCGCCAAGTTATTTAAACCAAAAGTGAGTGAAGATTCAACACAAACAATTAAATTACAGAAAAATGAGGACAGGCGAATAATTAAAATTCCAAAGTAGTAAAAATATTCTAACAAACAAAAGCATCAAACCCACGCAACAAAACATAGAAGAGAGCTAAAAAAAAGACAAAAAGCACACAGTACAACACTGTAAGCGAACAGGGGACAAAACCGTGGAATCGGGAAAACGTGAAAAGCCAACGAAGGGGCAGAGTTGAAAAAGAAGGAGGGCTAGCTAAACAATGAGCGAGAAGCCGTGTAACGTGAAGGTTGCGAAGGTTGGGTAGGAGGTATCAATAGGCGTGTGCCACTGTCGGCTAGAGAAACAAATTGTCGACCGTCGGTGGCTGGCTGGTGCGGCTGAGCGAGTGCTTTAATTAAAATTCTCTATTAGCGGGACAATGACGCGCAGGAAGGTTAGTTAAAGTTAATTTTACGGGCAGACAAGCTTCCCGGATTCGGGCGGCGACCGACCTAAACGCTAACGTTAACTTCGATGGCTCGTCACTCTGGTCGCTCGCTTTCAACTCGCGATAATTGCCTTTGCGTCGGGCAGGGTGACCGAACGATGAATGATTCGCCAACGAGGAAGAAGATCGACGGGTTGTCCTTTGACGTCGGCGCCATTTTTCTTCCGTCAGCTTGTGTTCCAGGCGACTTTCGATGGATTTGCGGCTATTGGAAGTTATTGATATACAGGGTGATTCTAGTAACTGGGCCAAGGTATAACTCTTTTTTAAATAAATTTAGAACAAAATCGTAGAGGAAAAGTTTGTATTAGTCGAAAAGCTCTATCATCCTATGCACCGACTTTTTTCACAAGTGCATTAGTGCATATGCAAAGAGCAGTTGCATTGTTTTTTTAAATGGAACCACCCATTTTTTTTTACATAATTGCGTTCCATAGGCTATTCTGCAATAAAAATGTATAAGGTAAATCATCGAAAAAACAATAGTTTACGAGATATTTCGCTTTATTCGAACTCTTACAACAGATGCCCAAACCGTTCAATATCACATTACCTAAACAATTTTGGTCCCAGTTACGTTCCAATCATCTTTGCTAACATCTGATACACAAAGATCACCATCATTGCTCGGGAGATACGTTAAGAAGAATTCAATTTTCTTGATTTTTTTTACAACAAGAGCAACATAATGACAACTTTGCTCGAACAATTTTATGGATAGACAAAAGCACATTTACGAATAATGGTACATATGTCCAATAGGCATAATGAACACGACTGGCACATGGAAAATCCACATTTGAGGAGAAGTACAAACAACCAATTGCGTTACAGCATTAACGTGTGGTGTGGAATACTCAACACGCGTGCGATATAGGTAGTTTGTGCAATTTACTTTACCCGCTCTACTCGACGATATTCCATTACAATCGCGTTTAAATCTAAAATACTACCAGCAAGACGGAGCACCTGCACATAACGCCCGTGTCGTTACCACATTTTTAATCGCAACGTATGGGCAAAGTTGGTTTGGTACCAACAGCCCAACGTCTTGGCCGCCCCGTTCGCCAGATTTGAATCCTCTTGATTTTTTCCCGTGGGAATGTTTAAAAAATGCAACCTTTTGTTTCTGTAGACGACTTGAAGGAAAGAATTAGGCATCACTGTTCACTCATAACTACTGCACAACTCAGTAGTGTAATGAAAAACACCAAGAAACGCATTAAAAAGTGTTTGCAAGCTAACGGTGAAACGTTCGAGTATTTGTTACAACACTTCGATTAAAGCGAAATATCTCGTAAACTATTATTTTTTCGATGATTTCCCTTATACATTTTTATTGCAGAATAGCCTAAGGAACGCAATTATGTAAAAAAAAATGGGTGGTTCCATTTAAAAAAACAGTGCAACTGCACTTTGCACATGCACTAATGCACTTGTGAAAAAAGTCGGTGCATGGGATGATAGAGCTTTTCGACTAATACAAACTTTTCCTCTACGATTTTGTTCTAAATTTATTTAAGAAAGAGTTATACCTTGGCCCAGTTACTAGAATCACCCTGTATAATATTATACAAGTACTTAATGCGTAATATCGTGAATGTGATTAATGAGATGACTGTAAATAATTTTCGGTTAATTTGATAAATAATCACCACTGAAATTGGGTAAATGTAATTAATTCCGTAATTGTGTATAATTACCGGTTATTATTAATGTCACTCGGAAGTCCCAATACTCAAAAAGAATTTGATCGCATTTAGTAGGAAGAGCTCATAACTCCTTTTGGTGCACACTTTTTGTAAGAAGCGTGATTAACTTCACTTTTAAAAGAAAATCTTTTTTTTAAATCTTCCTTGTCACCTATCTCTTTAAACAAAAAAACAAGTGTGGTAAGGAAATAATACCACAATCCTATATAATCATCACTTTTGGTAAATATGATTAATTCTTTAATATTTATCAAATTCACCATAACATGTATATTATTCAATGTATTTTAAGTCAAGGTGTTCATAATTCTAAACATGTTACTTTTTTGCTAATAGATGTTTCTACTTAGTGTGTCGAGAGCATATTAAATTGAGGTCAAACTTTTCATATCTTTGTTTAAAACCAGCGATAAAAAATGTTGTGTAAACGTTGTATTACTGAACTGAAGTAGGTATATACTATTAACTATGTGAGTAGATATAACTATCGTAAATACTTAAGCAAAGTTTAAATAAACCTGATAATATCTGCCGTCGTTACAAAAGGCTTTTTAGAAATGTACGCTTGGTAGAGACCACAAAAGTATTGAATATTTAGGAGATATATTCGTAAATGATGATATTGAAACTTATGAAAAACGGAGAATATCGTACCATTGTTTCAAACAAAACAATACGGAACAAATAAAAATTAAATTTGATTCCGTACAATATTAAATTTGGTTGACGACACACTGCCAGTTAAAATCTTTTTGTTCATTTTTTCATTTATTATATTTCTGTACGTTATGACGTGTCAGCCAACCGAACGTAATCAAATCCATTCCAAATATTTGAAACTGAAGTAGCTTCATATCACAGAGCCAACGATTGCAATTTAAATTTGTCGATCGTATATTACGTTAGAACATATCTTCAGGTAAAA
The DNA here is from genome assembly GCA_914767735.1 of Anoplius nigerrimus. Lineage (NCBI taxonomy): Eukaryota > Metazoa > Arthropoda > Insecta > Hymenoptera > Pompilidae > Anoplius > Anoplius nigerrimus. The sequence goes on from OU612087.1 coordinate 10,823,096, forward strand.
AATCTTCGAGCCACTTTTGAAATAGATTATCCCATGGATGATGGATAAGTCGCCGTTCACTTTTCACAACTTTGCCTGCTATCCGAAGCTTGGGCTCGGTGTCGATAAACTGTCAGTACCCATAAAACACTTTTCATTTCACACCTGCCATGTTGCTATCCTCTCCCTCTTCTGCATTAGCCTAAAGCGCAGAAACACGAGAGAATCCATCACCGCATTACTATAATACTGTAGCAGCAAATACCACCGAAATGACACATTTTTCGCTATATCCGACAGAGATAGATAGAGTGTGTCCTTCTTTCATCAAGAGCAAAAGATAAGACAGCGCGCCAGAAGCTGCGAAAAATTTTAGACTCTTTTAAAATAATTGAGAAAACTCGCAGCGTCCCCCGACCTTGATCTGACCTTCATGCGTAGTAATATTGTTGATTAGCTCATTCGTCTTACTTACGAATGATTATAAATAACGCGGTTTTGGAATATGCATCCTCTTGCTCTCTGCTGGAAAAGAACGAGGTAATACCAGGATGACCCATCAGGGTTAGAGGTCATCTCTTGAGCCTGTCTTGGAAGCAGAGATCGGTTAGATTCCGTCCTAGACGACTCTTAGAGGAGCAAGTACAGGAATGCCACCCAGTAGATGGCGAAAATATGGCAGGTGTCAGAAGTGACACGCGAACTCATTTTATGTGACACGCATCGGCAGAAACGGAAAATTGCATAATTCACATATTTGCTTCTTGCGGCGGCCACAGTTGGGCATCACTCAAGTAATATTAATACTCACGTTACTCATGATTAATAATGCAATTCTGAAACCGAATGTAAACTTGTACATCGGTGTTGCGTAGGAAAGATACATAATGAAAACTTCCAAGATACATTGTTCCAACATTGACATTAATGTAAAAAGGTTAAGAATTGCACTATAAAGACATTTTTACTTAAGGCATTTTATTTTTGCTCGAGTGACAAAATGACCAATTCGGGAAACGATCTCGTTATTGTCAACATGTGCCTCGGCTATCCATGGTAACAGTTTGGAATTTTTCTTCTACAAAAAGAATATTTTGTGAAGACTACAACGACGTCCCGACGTTGGTTGATTTTTGTTTCTTAAATTGGCAATAAAAAATATATACAATAAATATCAAAAATAAAAATATTATTTTTACTATGATTCCAAATATCAACAAATTATGAATTTTATGTGACACGGCAGCAATGTTATGTTAAGGTTTTATAAAATTTTGGCACGCTGAACTCGAAAGGTTCGGCATCACTGCAGTAGAGTCAGCCTCACAGACATATCCTGAGTGACTTTCTCGGGGAGAGATCGGCAGGATTCCCCCTGGAAGCCTCCTGGAAAGTGCACTGCAGAGATGGTTTTTCCTATCACGTTGCACCTTAACCCTGCGTCATTTCCTAGAGGAGAGATCGGCAAGATTCTCTCCAGATGACTTCTGAAAAGTCGACTACAGAGGCAGTTTCTTGAGTTATATTTCAAGCGAGTCTTGGATGGCTCGCTAGAAGAGAATAGCTAGGAAACTTGCCGTAGTCAACAACCAGTTGATTGCGATACTTAAAGTCAAACGCGGTTACGACGAATCTGGTAACGAGCGGGCTCAGTCATTAAAAGTCGGACATTGTGAGTAAAGCAATTCCCTGCATTACTTAGCGTAACGAACCGAAACCTTATAATTCTTTGAAAGTGAATAAATCCTTCACGTTTGTTCTTCAGAACCTTATACGTACCCTGTCTGTACCGCTTACCTTCCTACGTCCGCTATGATATGGTAAATTCACTGTACAGAAGCGAGTTAGTACTTTACTGCATGATTTTCTAGAAATAGCTTAAAAAAGTATATGTTGTTACTTTTTTAAGCTATTACTAAGAAAAGCCAGTTATTTTGAACAAAAATGTTATTTTCAGAAATTTTGTTAGAAAATGGGGTAGAATAGCATTTATGAGTTTAAGAGTACAGTTCAGTATTTTCCAACATTCCAAACACATCAGTTTCGTAGTATCTGCTTCAAGTGGTACGAAATAACAAGAACCAGTTACTGTCTTTGTTCAAACACAAAGGTAGTGTGCATTTGACAGTGCACAAAGGACCTACCGAAGCATTTTGGGTATTGGCACTTCATTCGCATTTCCGAACTTGGGTATGTTCAACACAGTCTGGGCAAATGCACATTTCAGGAATAGAAACATAGTGCCCATGTCGTTTACTTTTCTAAATTTAACTCTCGAGTTCAATACTTAGACGCAACATACATATATATAAGTAACATCAACATTTTCAAAACTTTTTCTATTTCACACAAGAGGAAAATAATAAAAGGCTAAATTTGGCAACATAAAAATACATGAAAGCGTATTAGAAGGAAGAGAAAAAGTAGAATTGTGGTATTAGAGAGAAAACCGTCACATTTTTTCGTCATACTGACTTGCAATACTAATGTTATCGAAACTTTTTTGAGATTCTTATACGCGGTATAATTAAGCTTTAAGAGACATTTTTATATTTGTCTAATTTCAAATGTTTATCAAGATAATAAAAAGAATATAATCACCTTTATTAGCAAGCGCTTTCTTGTACAGATTTTGTCGAAACTACTCTTCAAAACTTAGATAAGTGACCAACAGTTTTCAGCACAAGACATTAGCATATCAGGGAAGGTTCATATCTGGCCTGACATGCTTGAAACCATTGCGAACTTTCAAACCAAGCAACAACGACTCTTTTCGTGGTTTCTCTCATATCTGATCTACTAAGAGGTTAAGTGAATAAAATTCCCACTTACCTTAAAAAACTGAACTCTTCCACAACATTTTATTGCATATCGTCATGCCTATAGACCTTTAGCAGATACAGAGTGTCGAGAGAAAAAGGTGTAATTGCCCCGATAAATCGGCCAAAGGCGCCTGCCGTAAATTTTCATGTTCGAATTCATCCTGCAGACCGTTATTTTTTGCAACAATTACTCTCGGAGAGCTTCGGCGAAGTTGTGCGAGTCGTAACTGGCTCGCTCGAGTGGAAATGAATCGTGGGCAAACGGTGAATGCTATCGGCTTGAATGTCGATACTCGGATACCTTGGCTTAAGTGTCCGGAACAGAGTAAAGTCGAATTACGTTCATTGACCGAATTACCCGGCCGTTTACTCGCCGTTTATCACGCGACGATAAAGACTTTTTCTGCCGCTATTTTTAGTCACGGTTCTCGGTGGCGCATTGTTTAATATCAACTGTTTTGAGGGTGTTAAACCGACGCTTTCTTGACAAGAGATGAAGCGGTATTATTGAGGTGAGATAAGGTGATCGATCTTACTTCGTTTAGGAGAATTTAATGTTTTAACTAGATTATACTGCTTTGGGACGAATTTCAGAGCGTATGGTGGTATTGCAATGTACGGAATACTGCTTTTTATTGTTTATATAATTTTGGGGATATTCAGTATTCAAATTTGAGGTTATTTTGTTGATAGCATTTCAATGCTTCGGTTTCGTAGTCTTTAGTTTAATCATTTTTATTGATCTGCGCTAAAAAAAGTTTAGTTCAATCTAAGACTTTTTCTTTTAGATTTGAAAGTAGTTGAGTAATGAATAAAGTTCAGTAGTTGAGATATATAAAGAAGTATACTCCAATGAGATGGTTAAAAGTGCTTGTAACAACAAATTTTGAATGACCCATTTGATAGCTTATAAAGAACAGAACTATTTGTGTGAAGTTTCAACTTGTATATCGACGGAGGGGGGGGGGGGGGGGGGGTGGATAAAACACCTAGTTCATAAACTCCCACTATTTTCCTAGAACGTGGTAAATACAAACATTTCAAAAGGCTCAGAGCTGGGAATGATGCACACATTCGAGATGCTTTTTACATTTTTAAAACACAAATTCAATTACTTAATACGTTAACAAAAAGAAACAATTTACAAATCATCGATTTGGTACTAAAAGAATCGTTGCACAGATATGCCACGATTTTCTTATTCCAAATTACTAATAATGTATCTCTGATATTTTCAAACATTTGGCTTTTGTGGAATATAGCAAGAAAAATCAAAAGCCGTTTCTCTGGAGAGTTTCTGTGACTCAAAATGAACCAGACGTAAAATCCGTAATTAGTAATTACCACTTAGTAATAGTAATTAGGTACTACTGTATTACTAACTATTACTATTATCACATTTCTTTAAAACTTTGTTTACGTATTTACGACAGTCGTATGCACATTTAATGTTATAATACTTTCTTCAGTTCAGAGCAGCACAGACATGAGCAAATCGCAAATCTAGTCAACTCATTCAAACGTATTCAATTTTTTGAATAATATTATTACAGCCGTGAAGAATCGCGTCCACGTAACAATATTCTCAAAGCGCTTGGCAAATGCGTCGGTTTATTATGTTTAATCTGGATTTCATTGTCCTCGATTTTCAACCAGTAAATAACGAAAAATTCTTTTACATTACAGACAATGTTTTGTTGACAAAGCCATTGGAAAGATCTGTTATTAGCAAAAAATAAAATTTTAGAATAGAGTATCTTTGCCCCACTAGCAATACACATCTGCAGATTTCAAGCGTTCCTCTCATATAAAGCGTCACTGCCAAATTTTCATTTATTTTGTACAACTAAAAAAGTAATGTCCATTACAACTCTTCAAGCATTTACGACTATTCAACAAATTACTTTCGGTTAATTTAACGACAATGTGGTGATGATCTTCTCTTATTCTAATTACCACGATTGCCAACACAATAACTCAAACTTGAAACGCGTCGCGGCGTTAAATATGAATCGAACTCAATACGTTTCTTCGATAATACCCGCCGGCAAAAATACAACAATACCCCCCCCCCCCCCCTCACAGATTTATTCCAGCAAAACGAAAGAGTTCCACGACTGTGCACTTGGCAGTAATATACGCGCTTTCCGTCCGTAAATATTTGCATTTGACATTGGCCAGCCGTGTAACCGAACGTTACACGCGTCCTTCCGAAGCTTCTAGCAAAAAAAGGAGCGCGGTGAAATATTGTGATCGCCGGTCTTCATCGAACTCCATTTCTCCGAATTTTTCCCGTTTCGCCGGAGGAGACAAACGTATGTTCTGAGGTTAAAAATACATACAGATTTTATAACCTAGCGATAAAGACTTTGATAATATATAAATAAATTATTTGTGGATAGGTAATGTTGTTGGGCTTTTGCGCTGCAGATGTTAATATTTTTATGATGTTTTGGGGCGCTTGAAGTGGAGTATCGGAAAAACTTTAATGGTTCAAACTGAAGAATAATAAATTTTATGTTGAGAACGTTAAATTTCTGACACGTTGCGCGTTGTAACAAAGTACTTAATGTTTATGATAAGAACACTAACCCATTATCAAAGCATAAAACATTTGATACCTGAACTGAATTGAACGTTTGACGTTAGAAAGTTGAAATATGCAGTATCAAGTTAAACAGAGATCTGCTCGTAAGATTCATGCAATATAATGAAAAAAATACATTTTTGTATTGTGTAATCAATTATTGTAAAATTGAAAAAATGTATACTGCTATTTCCTTCCATGAACTTCGATCCTTTCGATGTAATACGTGTATGCAATCAGCGATCGTAAAGAATTCGGTTTTAAATTCGAAACGTTTCGACCTTTATTCTTTTTGGTTCTCTTCAGTCTACAACTATTTACAATAATATATATAGTAAGAAACTTATATGGAATTTGCTATTATTGAATGTAATTACTTACTTAAAGGTGTATAATATGAATCCTTGTTCTCCTCTTGGATAATACTGCTATTGTAAATGTAAATGTAGATAGATGCATATCGCCGACATTGCAAGACATACTATGAAAATAACGATATCGAAGGTTGCAGTATTGGAAGTAGCTATAGTGAAGGCAGTAATATCGAAAATGAAATTCAAAATTGTGCTAAGCAAGGGTACAGAAAAATTTGGGCACGGCAAAGAATCCTACAGCATTGGAAATCGATCGATCGCATACTGCGAGATAGAGATCGCGGAATTGGAAATCGTAGACCAGTTTCCTACGGAATAAAATGGAAATCTTCAGGAATGATTACAGAAAGGTACAAGACTTACGATTCTAAACTCGACAGTACGGAATTGAAGCTGAAGAAAGTAGAAAATTGTACACGAAAGAATGAAAATACAGTGCTCGCTAACCTACATTTAGAATTATATGAATTATATAATTTCACAAATTATTAATCTGTTTCTTGGTTCTAATCCGATAACAACAAATGCAAACACTGACAGATTCCAGCAAACAATTGAAGTTAACCTAAAATTCGAAGGCGGAGTCAGTACTGTAAGGGATAAACCACATGTATTCTAAAACAAGAATTGTAAACTAATGACGTACAACAGTAGGGTGTCCCATAATGAACACAACTTTTGCGTGCATAATAACATACTATTTTATTGAGCAAATTGAATAATTTATATATTAGATATTTACACATTTTCATATTTACATACGTTAGCAGTGTATGCAACCTCTGATTATGTATGAAATATGATATTACTCCAATGCCCTCCATGACTCTATAGGCACATTCTCGTTCTTTCTACCAAATTTTCCAAACTTTTCGGCATACTTGCACCTCTAGTTTTGAAGTTACGCGCTGAATGTAGGCCTTAAGCTCTGGAAGTGTTCCTGGTTTGCTGGCGTACACACGAGATTTTCAAATACCGCCACAGAAAGAAATCACATGTTGTCAAATCACAAGATGTGGGTAGCCAGTTCACATCACCGTTCCCAAAAATCACCCAACCAGGTGAACATCTCACTATCATACGCTAATCGGCACGTCGTCATTACTAACCTCAAAGACATCTGATGAAAATCGTGTAACGTTCAGCGCTGTCAACTTATCAGAACAGAAATGACAGGAATTTCAAAGCTTGCGTTCTATACGGGACACCCTTTAGAAGGTACCAAATCCACTACCCTAAAGTGTACATTATAAAAGCGTAAATCGCGAGATCGGACAGTGTGAACGCAAAACGAGGAAGTTCTACGCGGTAAAATGCAGTGTGCGTCGACCTTCGTCGAGTCTACTTTCCCTCTCTCTCTCTTTCAGGCGTTCGCACGTACACACGCACGTACACACGCACGTTCGCACACACGCACGTTCGCACACACACATACACACACACACTCACTGCGCAGGCCTCCCTGTTCGCCCATCGCGCGACCTCACGCCGTCGTTCCGGAAAACTCGATTTCCGGTTATCGTCAGTCACCGCCCCTCTGAAAGCTTCGAAATTGCATTCGAATGCGCGGCTATTAGCCGAGGAATTATGTCGAGGAATCGACGTCGCGGCCTGCCCGTCCGATTTCCAGGAGGAAGTACATTTCCCGGACCACCCTCGCAGCCCCAACTCCTTCCTTTATCGTCTACCCTTCGACCCGAAAGATGAATTGCGCGTTCCGACATCGAACTCTTCCACCGAACCTCTTATTTTCTGCCACGCCGTTAACTGTGTTATTGTAACGCACCTGTACTGCCTACTTGTGACGAAACTTGATTACAAGGTCTTACCTTGCCTTTTCGGGTTGCTTTATGGTCTGCCTATCGAACCCTGTTTTGTGATAAATGTTTTGCAGTGAAGGAAAGGATTAAATGGTGGGGAAATTAATGAATTTATTGGGTAATATTTCGAATTTGGTTTACGGTTTTTCCATTGTATTATTAAACCTTGTTTTGTGGTGAATGTTTTGCGGTTGGTGGCGTTACATTGACAGGAAGGATTAAATGCGGGAAAATGAATCAGAAGTGCAATTTTTACATGGTGCTAAATTGTGGATGGTTAGTCTTTTATTTATGTGCTACTTAGACGTAGAATGTAAAAAGTCGGACAGTATAATAACTGGCATTATTTCAAAATAGGATAGGACGGTAATAAATTCCAGTTTCGTTTTGACTGGAATAGATTTTTGAATCATTTTTCTCTACGCAAATTGAATTAGTTTTATTTTACCAATATTTTTTTTTGAAAAGTTGCACTTTACATTTTTCATTACTTTTCTTCAAGGAGAGAAACGTATAATACATTACATCTTCTTTTGTTCAAACAAAATCATATTTTCGTAATAAAATTGATCCGATTTTATTGCAGTAATCTTGATTCTGTTTGTTAATTCACCTCGACACAATCAAAAGATTCAATCGTTCATTTCGTTATGATAAACAACCTAATTTAAAGTGAGCAGATACTTGACGTATGAACTAAACTATGGCAGACAATGCTGCACTATAATACATCATTCTATGAGATAATATTCTAGTCCATGCTATACACTCCCGTCTTCTATTCTGAATAAACTTTGAACGTATTAATATTAACGCTTCTAGCTTTTAAAGTAAACTTTTCTTTATGTTCCCGACATGTTTTGAAATTCTTCTGATCTTTACAAGTTGTACAAATTTTACGTTTTTGCAGACATATACTGAACTATACTACACAATCATGTACTACTATACTACGATATTACATACTACTCCATACTGTGCCTAACAGTATTCTATACTACATGATCTTTAATGATATTAATTTTATCACTTTTGGCCATTGGAAGTTCTAAAATTTGGTTATTTTTTTCTGAGATATACTTAACTATTCTACTGCGCTACAATATTACATACTACTCGATACCGTGCCCAGCAGTATTCTATACTACATAATCTTCAGTCATATTAAACTTATCACTTCTGGCCATGGGAAGTTTCAAGAATTACTTTGCTTTTCTGATATATACTCAACTATACTACACAATTCTGTACTACTATACTACAATATTATTATACATACTAGTCTATACCATGCTTAACAGTATTCTATACTACATAATCTTCAGTCATATTAATCTTATCGCTTCTGGTGGTCGGAAATTGTAAAAATTTCTTGATGTTGTTTCAGGCATGGTCGTCAATGGGTTCGTAAATGTGGTGATAACGACGATCGAAAGGCGATTCGGACTGAGATCATCGCAGACCGGGCTGATTGCAGGCGGATACGATATCGCGAGCTTCCTTCTTCTGGTTCCGGTCAGTTATCTCGGCGGACGTTCGAAAGCTTCAAAACCCAGGTACGTGCGCGCGCGCGCTCTGTTATGAAAGAGGTCACGTTAGAGCGTAGGGGAAGAGGGCCCAAAGCGGGTAAGCTAACGTTGAAACCTCAAAAATCATAGTTTTTGTTGGATTATAATAACAATTTTGATTTCATGTGGTAGGGGAGATATCGTACTTAAGAATAAAAAAGCAAGTTGGTGTAATTTCGCAACAGATAATTATCTAGAAGTAAAAATGAAAGAGTCTGCAAAAACCCGCCTTGCCAAACAGGGGGCCTAAAGCGGGTAAGCCGTTTGGGCAAAGCGGGTAAGCATTGTGTGGTTATTTTTACGTGAAAGAGTTGGGAACCCGCAAAATTATGTAGTAATTTTTACTTAAAAGAGTTGGTAACGCTGTTCTCAACTCGGTGCCTGTTTTCAAGTGATCGAAACTCGGGAGTGTTCGGGTAATCACGGCATACGGAAAAATTGACAATCGCTTTACATTCGGCGATATACAAGAGCCCACGTGCTTCAGGCAGGTTACCCGCTTTGGGCTCCTCTCTTCTACCCGCTTTGCCCAAAGGCACATGTCGAACTTGATAAATTATAAACTCACCGAAAAAAAAAGAAAAAAATTCCGATACTTACATTTATAAAGTAAAATCGTGCCAAAATAAGATGATAATGTTAACAATTTGATATATGTACTAGTTTTCGCCAAATCAGAAGTTACATATCATTGGATATTTTAACGAATTCCCCACATTTCTTTTATTACGCCGACTTTCGCTGTATCTCAAATCTGGTGACTGATCGGAGGTGATCTAAACTCAGGAGTATTCGGGTAATCACGACATACGCGAAAATGTAAAATTGCATTTGGCAATATAAGAGAGCTTACCCGCTTTAGGCGGGCCACCCGCTTTGGGCTACTCTCCCTATTACGAATAAACAAACAAACATCAACACGACATTCGCAACTCCCGTAATTGTTTTTACTGTTTGTTTTTATTTTCTTTCCTTATACAACCGAACGCTATTGATTCATAGACATGCCATTGAACATTTGTATGTTATAATCGAAATATGCCTCTTGATATAAGATGTGTTGAGTAAAGTTGTAATTTATTTAAAATTCAAGCCGAGCCTTGAAATGAATCGGTTTATTTAACCAATTTTATTGTTTTTATTTAATTTTTTCTGGTATCTGCTCCTGTGTATATTTAGTAGAACGGTATGTGTGCTTTGTTTTTTATTTTGTTTATTTAGGCGTCTTGTTCTTTCTTTTTTTGTTTGTGTGTTTCTCTGTTAGTGTTTATTCTTTTCAAACAAAATTGTCTTTCAAACAAACAAAGTGGTTTATTCTTTTCAAACAAAATTGTCTTTCAAACAAACAAAGTTGTTTATTCTTTTCAAAAACAATTGTCTTTTGGACAAACGAATTTAAAAACTTTTACTTAAATAACTGGTATCAACTTTCATATATTTTTATGGATGCATGTGCGCATAATCAATTAATTGTTAAAAAAAAAATGCTAAATCAGTTTGAATAATCGAAGTGCATAATAACTTTCAATCAACATTTCTAAGCATATTTCTTTGCAACTAAAATAATAACCGTTCACTACGGTTTAAAAATGCCTTAGAAAATCATGTATGAAAGGACACCGTGTATATGATACTTCCATTTCGCATGTTCTCGATAATATGCATGGCCCAACGAACTTTCTACTCTTCACCGTACTGTGACCTTTTAACTCACTTCATTGCAAATGATAATCATATACACTATCGTTAACAAAAAATTGTTTAGCTTTGTTGATTAGTATCCAAACGTTTTTTGAAAGTGCCATAGGTAGAATTTTCCTAAATTTTTGATACACTTTGTGAATATTAATGCACCTCTCGCTTTAAGAGGTCGTCAATCGTAGAAACCACAAACCTAACCTATAAAGAATCAGCGATGCAAAAACCAGTCGGACTTGGGACAAAACGAACGAAACAACGAGCTCATTGAAGATCAATCATGCAAACATAATTCCTCTGAAGTCAGGCCGAAGTCTCGAGGATTCGTTTTCTCACAATCAGTTGTTCTCCCCGCTCTCACTTTCCACTTCCGGTCGCTTCACCGTTTCAAAGGAAAATCGTAGAAATCCACCGGCGGCACCCTACTCGGCACACACCATTGTCCCTCTTATTAATATTAATATCGATATCAGTCCGCCACGCCGATTCTCATAAATATTAATCTTAACGTCAGCCCGTCCGACGTCGACGTCGACGTTAATCTCCATTTCATTCCTTTGCTCCGACGCCTTCGCTCGTCCTCCCTTTCCTTTGCCCACCCCTCGACTCTGCCTTTTTTTACACTCTCACCTCGGCCTTGATATCGCCGATTCGTAATCGATAATCGATAGTCCGCTCTGTTGACATCTTTTTCCGCCGCTCGGACACAATCCGCTGTCGGTACCGATGAAGGACGACGTCTGAAAGAAATTATGGGGGGTGGAAGTATAAAGGACAGAAATTTTCAATGTTGATCTCGAATTTTTATTTTCATTTTAAATTGCGATTTGTAATTTATCGATATACTGTATTTTGTCGTTTTTTTTTTTACGTTTTAAGCACAATACATAGGTTGCGGAAATTGTTGAATGACAATTTTTGCAAAATGAATGTCGAAGAATTTACGGAAGTTGAAATTACAAACAACAGAAACTTTCAACGTTGATGTCGGATTTTCATTTTGACTGTCGACGATTTTTGATTTGCCGATATATGATGTATTTTGTCATATTACTTTTCTACTCTCTAATCATAAAACATAGATTGCGATATTATCGAATTACAATATTTTAGTGATAGGCGTAAAAAAAGAATTATAAAGGGACGAAAGTATAAAGGAAAAAAAAGTGAAATGTGAAATGATATTGATATTGAATTTTTATCGGCTAGTAATTCGTTGGTGATACTGTACTTCGTCATATTTCGTTTTTGCTCTTTTAACACAATTCTCGCTTTGGGAACTTTATTGAATGACAATATGTGAAAAATGGACGTAGAGGAAATTATGAGAGGATAAATGTATAAAGGACAGATATATTCAACGTTAATATCGAACTTTTATCGATTAGTGACGCGGTGGTAATACTGCGTTTCGTTATATTTCTTTTTTACTGTTCAAACACAATACATATCTTACGGATATTATTACTTAAATGATGTTATTAAAAAGATGAATGTGGAAGAAATGATTTAATATAAAACTATAAAGGATAGAAATGTTTCCCATGATGTTTTATAAATGATAGTATTTCAAACAATATAATTTGAATTCATTATTGTAACTGTTGACGATTTGTAATTCATTCAGATACATTGTAAATCTCATTGAGTTACGATGTTTGTAAAATTTATGTCGGAAAAATGTTTGAAATTAAAGTATATAGCAACAGAACGTTGAAAGAACAGGATAACAAAAGATAATATAATTAATACATTTCAATGTCCACTCAGGCACGTTTGCAAATTCCAATCGATTATCGGCAGTATGCTCGTTAACATTTCTTTTCCACGGCTTGAAAGATTAAAATAGCAAAACAATACGCCGATAAAAAAAGCTACACATATGTAGAGTATAATATTAGGTACTGCTTAATTGCGTTCCATGTTAGCTTCTGTAAAAAAAATATTACACATCTATATAAATTATGTTTTATTTGTTGCAATATGATGGCACTCTTTGATCATTTTTAGCCAACAAAACTTTTTTTCCATATACCGCACTTAATACCATATTAGCAATTTTATTCATAGTAACATCGAAAATAGAACAAAATCTAACAAGGTAATTTCTCGAGGATTTTGTACTCTTTTGTGTTGCCCTTATTCAAAACAAAAGTCGTTCAACAGGTACCAAAATTTGATTTGCATACGCTATTTAAATTTAAAACACAGCAACCTGATAAGTGCAAACTAATAAACTACAGCTCCGATCGTATTAAAAAAAAGTGAAGACTCCTTCAATAGGAATATAAGAAAAACTGTATCGACTAGACTAACTGAAGAGTGCCACACTAACAGAACGTGAAAAATAAACGAAACGTTTCATAAAATTTGTTTACATAAAACTTTAAAAAGTACAATATTATGCTTCAGAAAAAATTATGGTTCAAAATCCGAAGTATGGGATTCTTCACCAACCTTTTCACACGTTCAAGGTGTTTTTTCACAACTTTCGCCTCAACTAAAATTGAGTGTCTAAACTCCGAAGCAAACAATTTTCCCGAGTTCTGCCTTTCATCATTTAAAGAAACATAAAACAAAATTCAAATAAAGAGTTTGACAAAAGTCTCAAAAATCAAACTCCTTGAGACCTCCAAATGCTTCTATTACACATTTCGCATTAAATACGAAAATTCCTCTAGTAGATGAAAATATTACGAAACGAGTACTTAATTATTCTTTTAATCTATTGCATTTGTATTTCTTAATGTAATTGTGGTCACCTTTGGAAAACAATAAAATGTACCGTTGTAAATGATCGTTCTATGCTAAGATTGATAAAAATGTGAAAAAAAAACAAAGTCGACTGATAATCACTGTCTAATTGCAGGTACATCGGCGTGGGCGTTCTAATCTTAGGGTTAGGAAGCTTGTTGTTCGCCTCCCCACATTATCTGGCCGGTCCCTACAGGAACGATCGACAAACAGATAATGTCTGCCAAAGGGTGACCAACACATCGGTTCGCTCGGTGAGTGATTATAACATTTTCAACATCCAAACATCCAAACATCCAAACATCCAAACATCATAATTGTCATTTGCTGCTTGCCTACTAAAATTGATTCTTGCTTCTTGCTAAGATTTAGTTGAGTGTTAATAATACAGTCAGAACAAAGTATAAAGTCGAACATAAGGAATCACATTTATGAGTTATTACATCCAGAATGTATAATTTCAATTACAAAAATATTTGACTTGTCGCAAAAGAGTGATGTTACCTTAAAAGGAATTTAATTTTTTACTGTGAAGTTTTTGAGCGCCGAGTGTGATGCCAAGAATTACAGCTAGATGAAGGAATTATATTGCTACCAACTTTATTTGAAATAATACCAAAGAAAATAATTCTTAAAAAATATGACATTTTGAAAGTAATCTATTTTTTGGTAGTCTATTAAATTTTCCGAAAGAATAAGTAATTTTGTTAAGTAGTGGGTTAATCTACTTGAATAACTCTTTAAACTTTAGAAGTATATGGAAGCGCTCAAAGCGTAAGTCGGGTTCTTTCAAAAAGGCTAGCTTGTGATGACCGACATTTTAATGAATTAACCTTAATGCAAATTAATCGTACAATTGCAATATATAATCCATCTACTAGTATACAATTTGGAACAAATATTTCATATTTAAAGAAAATCAAGTATAATTCTTCGATTATTTTAATTATCCTGATTAAAAAGTTGGAACTAAGAATTGAGGTTATTGGTTTCACATAGACTGGACTGTACACCAACGTACAGAATATATTTTTTGTATATAGTAATACAGCTAGAATAAAGTGAAAAGATTCAGTTTATACTTCATCTCACTTCCACTTGTTGGTTTCGTTCAAAACTTTGCGCTGTGTAAAATCTTTGACCACGGTTGAATGCTGTAACATATAGAAAAATAAAAAATAAAACGATAGTGAACATTTCCTGACTGCAGATCGAGGATCTATTGCAAATGTAACGTTTTCACCACGTATCTCTCCAACGAAACCTAAGAAAGAAATATACCTCTTTTCATACTTCATCCTATCCCTTTCAAGTACGAATAGTAGAAGCAGAAACATATTTTCTAAGTCCATCCCTTTGGCAAACACTCATAAACTCGGAAAACTCTTCTACCGTTTTTCTGTGCTAAAAGCTGCAAATCTCTCGATGTCGCCCTCCTTTGTAAAAAAGCATGATATAATGACTATACGCTGCTGTGTGCGTAAAACAGTTAATGAGATGATGAATTCCCCATTTTTGTAACTATTTATTTTAATGGCCAAATACAGTGGCTGGGAATTCTGAAGAATATATGTTGTAGTCTATATTAACGTAATGGTTTGGCAATTAGAAAGTTGTTGTCTTTCAAATTAATGTTTATTTTTCTTGAAGATTCACAATCTATAAAGAAAATGAAAGCTATAAATGTATATCGTATCATGTATTTTCCTACTACATATACCAAAATTTATCAGTAACTTCCCTTACACTACAAAGAGTATTGTAGAATTATAATATAACTATTTTCATTAATTATAACTTATGTGGCATAATTATGTTTTATAATCTTCAACACGTTAATCAATGCCACCCACGTATATCTTCTACATCTAATAAAGCATTGATAAACGTCTACCCTCTGTTTACCGATTCACGCTTCAATATGTTATTTACCAATTCAAACTTGTTTCCAATTTTCTCGATCTAGAACGAGAATTTCAGATTTAAACCATCGTCATTGCGTTTCTTCTTAAAGACGCACTTACATTGCAGCGACAACAATATAATTTAATCCTCAACCCACGCCAGCGTGCATTACCCTCAAAGTAATCAGTAACAAATCCCTTTTCACTCCTCAGTGACAGATCCCACCTGTCCTTGCCTACCTAACCTCACCAAGAATTTCTCCCATCTCCAACGAATATTACACTATCACGCTTAGCAATTTCCATTAACTACGGCGACTAATCTTATTGATTAATCCTATGCAACATTTACTCTAGCATCATTACTCATCACCTAACGCAACACCTGATACAATCTACCATCCATCTTCACCCCAAGCAACGCACACCCCACCTCCCACATCCAACCTCATCAACCCCTCCGTTTCCACCTACAACCGCCCGCAAATTAAGAAGCGCATCGCTTACCATCAACCTCCGGCTCCGTTTCATGCGCGACTCTGGCCTCAAATGAGGATTTATCGCTGAATGAACTCAGCCGTCGAGTTGAATGGCAAGCGCATGCCATTCGCTTCCCGCCATTTTCGCTCCAGAGCTTGCTACCTACACCCCCTCCCCCTCCCCCTATCCCGCCGCCCGCTCTCTTGTCAGCGTATCACCCCCACTCCTCTCGCTCGCTCCTAGCGGCGTATCCCCCCACCACTCCTCTCACTCGCTCCTAGCGGCGTATCCCCCCACCACTCCTCTCACTCGCTCCAAGCAGCGTATCCCCCCTCCCCTCGCCCTCGCTTGCCTGCCGCTTTCCTCTCGCTATCCTCTCACTCGCTTACCGTACTGCCGCCGCTAATTGGATTACACTTAATTGATCGTGTCTCAACCATATTCAGGCGTCGTGCAGCGGGTCCGCCGGTCAGGCCGAGCACGAGCCCTACAGCGGCCTGTACTTAACCATCTTTTTGGTCGCCCAGCTATTGCACGGCGCCGGTGCAACGCCCTTTTACACGCTCGGCGTCACCTATCTGGACGAGAACGTATCCAAGAAGATGTCTTCCGTGTATCTCGGTAAGGGGATGAACCTGCTTTTTCTTCGCTACCACCTTCCATTCGGTCGCGCTCCTTTTCAGCGGCGGATAGGTCTGAGGGTGTCTAGGGGGATGACGTAGTTTTTTTGGGATGTATAGCGAACTGCCGCGGGGATTTAGGGATGAATGAGTGGGTGGTGTTGGGGTACGGTTTTCCGGGGGGTTGGGGAGGGGGTACTGAAAAGTTGACTTTATTGGTGGATATTGGGGAATTTAACGGGGTGGGCGTGCTAAGGTAAGGGATGAATTGCACGTGGGGTACTTGGGCTGTTCGATATCAGAAGGGGTAAATTGATGATCGGCGCTGAAAGGATTTTTCGATAAATAAAGTTAAACGTAGAGGAAGAAATATGCTGGGATTATTTTAGTTATTTGATATTAGAGATAATGATCAGCTTAAATGAAACTGAGTATTTTCGTAATGATTATTAAGTGGTACCTGTCAAATTTATCTGATCTAAGCATTCGAGAAACTTAATTAGATGTCCATTTTTTACTGCGTCAGTATCTGTAATAAAGTAATGCACCGAAATCATTTTGTCTGTTATTCCGACTTAGACCACTGTCATAATTATAATTATAATTGTATTACAAAATTGATAACATATTACAAATGTTTGAAGAGATAGGAATAGAGAAGCTTGATCAGCATGAAAAAAGTCAAATTTTGTTTCAAATGTGAAATATCCACTTTACATTTAGAACTGTCGTAAAATTATGACAATTGCTGGGTTTGTAAATCTTCGCAAAATAATTGTAAGTACTCGCTATACATCCCACCGCCAAATTGTAACAAAAACCAGTATTTTATATCGAAAATTCAGTTGCATTTTTTTAGTACTCAATATAGTCTCCAAAACCAAAGACAAAAAAAAAGTACAAGTTACCGACAAAAAAATAAAAAAATTAGTAGTCTGCACATTTCATGGAACATTAATGTGAATTCTGATTGGCACTTATTCATAAATTGAGACATTTGTAAGAGGGAGCGAATATGAAGTTAACATCAGAAAATGCAAGTACATGAAAGCAAATTGTGTTAATTAATTATGACGAACATTTCCGATAACTAAAAACAGAAATTCATTATAAATGTTCGATAACATTATCTGAAAGGCACATTTTCAGCTACACATGCTACGTACTATCTACCGAATTCCGATATCGTACATCTCTTTAAATTGGAAAGTAGAGTCTCACATACTATCATTCCAAGTTAAAAAAATTAAATAAGCCAATACAACATTATAAACTATCGGCAGACAATAAAGTAATTTACCAACTTCTAATTAATTTGATCGAAACTGCAAAGGTCAAAATTACATGTATTGTAAGTTTATTTTTTTTTGTCGGTTTGTGATCATTTATTCAAATTTGGTATTAATCATATTTCAATTAATGAAATGCATTCATTGTTTTTATTCAAATGTTTTGCTATTATTTGTATGTTCCAACGTACCGATTATTGGAACTAGACACTAACATCCTACAGATGAATCTAATTGACGGCATGTATTTAATAGCGTGAAATACTTTGACACACAGGTATCTATTACACAATGGCCATTATTGGACCAGCTTTGGGTTACGTCGTAGGCGGCGAGTTGTTAAAACTCTACACTGATTTTGTTACGGTGGATCCTTCAACGTGAGTACAATTACAACTGTATTCAAGTTTAAGCTATGTGTTTCGCTTTCGTAAACGTTGCAAATTATTGCATGGCAACCTTACATTGTTACAAATCGATATTCTTCTTACATCTTTACAAAAAACATGAGGTTTCCTTGAAAATAAGTATTATGTTCATTTTTTGCATTAATTTCATACCTTGCTGTTAAATAATTTTGATTCACACTTAATATAAACTCTTATTCAATAACCGTAAAGCGTGTACATCATTTTATGACACTCATCGAATAATTACAATAAAACATAATTGCATGCATTTTAACGATTTTTCCAAAGGGGGGGATATGTCATGTTTACTCGTTTTTAGAATCTGGTTTCTTCAAAAACGTGCGATAGTTCCAGACATATTCGGACACTGTCGAAAAACGAATAACTTTTGCAGTTGTATCTACCGGGGTGAATTTATTTTATAGTCGGAAAGATGAATTTGCTTTATGACGGATACAAATCTGCTGAAAACCACAAATTGGAGGTTGCGTAAAATCGATATCTAAGCGAGAAATAAAAGTTTAGAAAATATTTTGCAGGTCACGTTAGTCATACGGAAGTTGAAAACTTCGTATAAATCGAGCAACAGCCATGAAAAAGTGTACAAATGTTCGGCTTTCATATGCGTATTATACATAACATAAATCTACAAAATATGCACACTACTTATTGATTTTTACAAGAAAAAGTATAACCAAAGATTGTTTCATTTTTTTCGCAACTCGGAATAATGGCAATATTTTAAAATGCCTTTAACCGTAATGTGTTCATCGAATTCTTCTAATTTTCCGGAAAATTTTAGTTGTTCAACCCAAATGTAAAACAAGTAAGTACACAACAGCAAAAATTGAACAGTTCTCAGCGAAAAGAAGACAAATATATTGTATAAACTCAATGTCGAGAATAAACTTTAAATATAAAAAACAATAATAAAACTTATTTAGACGTATCAAATATAACTATATGAGGTGTAGTAGTAGTTAAATGTCACACAAACAAACGA
This sequence comes from Anoplius nigerrimus, assembly GCA_914767735.1. NCBI lineage: Eukaryota > Metazoa > Arthropoda > Insecta > Hymenoptera > Pompilidae > Anoplius > Anoplius nigerrimus. The sequence continues at coordinate 10,842,404 of OU612087.1, forward strand.
TGCTTCATCATCTACTATGTATTCTATAAATAATCTCAACGTTCCTCAATAAACAGAAATTACGACATTTGAAAAGGGTTTTAAAATATTCACTATATACGACGGAATTCGCTAGCAAATGATATTTACAAACTATTAATCGATTTTGAGGAAGACACTTGAAAAATGTAATACATGATTTGTGAAAATGAGTAATAACTCTACCAAAATCGTCGCCTACATGTTATTTAACACTGTCATACCAATTTACCTAATATCAAAATTAGCTGCTTATAACCTCAGAAAAAAGTGTAAAGAAATCAAAAACATATTATTCCAAGTCGGGTCTACACCTAGGAAAACACTAATGAATTATGACATAATTTAAACTTTACGTTAACTTCAGTCTACAGGGTGAATCAGAATTTCAGGGAGAAAATTTACGGGGCTAGGATAGAACAGATCAATACAAGCAATTTTTGTAAAACAGTGTATGGGCGGAACGCGGGGGGTGAAAATTTACAGGGCAGTTTTCCACCGTCACATTTAACGCACTGACTACCACGCGCGTTGCCCATGCTTGACATGGCGGTTAATGTGTTAAAGAATTATTACAAGAATGGGAAGAGGTATTTGAGAAAACATTTTATTAACAGGAATGTTATTGGTTTATATGTTCCGGATATGAATTCCGGTGCGCCACACTGTACACTAAGTAGTAGGTAGTGAGCAGTTCTGAGCATATAAATCAATAATATTTATTTTCTGTGAGCATATAAGTAAATCAATAATATTGCTGTTAATAAAATGTTTTCTGAAATATCTCCTGTCACTCTTCTGATAATTCCTTGACACGCGTTAAATGTGACGGTGGATAACTACCCCGTAACTTTAAACCCCTTTCATTCCGCCCATACATTGTACTCCAAAAATGGTTTGTATTCATGTGTTCTATCACGCCTTAAATTTTCTCCCTTGAATTCTGATTCACCCTGTATAGAAGCTGTTCACATTATTCAAAGTATCAGTCCACGCAAGTAGTGCTATGCTAAATTGTTCGAACACAGTACCAAAAATATTAAGCACAATACTTCAAAGAGCAATCTAACCTAAAAGAGCAGAATTCAACAATACAAGTAGCTTCATCTACACCCCTATTCCACACTTCATCCATGTTTCGCACATCACGCACACATCGTACTCCACCATACATACCCGGAGTAATTCTCGTCCTCCCAAATAAGTTCTGCCGGAGCAAGAAGTTGCAAATCGCGTTTCGCACATTTTTTCGGGTCAGCTAGCGGCGATGAATGGGCTCGCCAATTTTGTGAGCGGAGTCTCGCGTAGGTCGGCGGGACATTATTAAATTCTCGGGAGAATTTATCGGCTGTTTGCCCCGATCTGTCCGGCGGAAACCGAAATGTCCGTCTGGCCGGCGTTAACGTTCGCTCGGACGCTTGTCGAAGCTACCGCGTTTAAATGGCACCGCTGACAGCTGACAATGATAATGATCGTGACCGTTCGGCTGACTGAAACATTGCCCTTTCCAGCCGGACTCTGCGCTCACGGCGATAGGTGGGGCTTTGAACTTTGCATTGTGCCGCGACTCTTGAATGCCGAGCGTTATGAGAAGCTCGGAATTGGACGAAGACTGCCTTTTTGTTCCCCACCTTTTGCAGTCTCTCCCTGAGCCACGCACCTCGGTCACCTTGATTATTCCTGTGACGGAGCAGCTATGCTTTCCTTTATCTCGAATAATTGCGTTGGACGTTTGAAACGTAATACAGTACCTACTATAGCACGGGTTCGTATAAGACAGATTTGTATAGCACGGTGGAAAAATTGGGATCGTGTTCGTGGAATACGGGAAAAGAATGAGATAGACGTTGCGATTTTATTACGCTTCGATCCTATAATTAATGTAACTCTTGGCTGCTAATACTAAACGTTATTGTGCTTCTCAAACTTCGGGGAAACTCCATTTTTAGAGGAGACTGTCTCAGTTTGTTTCTAAATCTGATGAACATTAAACGTGTCTAAAAAAAACTTTCATGTCTTTGATTTGCTTGATTCAACTGAAAGAGGAAAATCATTTGCCAAATCGATTAAGTCCATAAAAGAAAAGGTAGAAAATATGTATTGATAACTTTGTACACATTTCTTGTAAAAAAAAAAACATTTATCGTTCAACGGCCATAAATATTGTTGTCATATAGTGTTTTAGGCCTGATTATTAAAGAAAGTTATTTTAAATATAACAAGTAAGTGAATCGCTTTGGGCTGTGGACGGCTTATTATATGCATTTGTATAATCTAAGTGTCTCATACAATACGGATCCATAAAACAAGGAACGTATCTACCGTGTTATAGGGAAGACTACTAGTATATGTGTTTAATACGCTTTTGCGATGTTTGCGAGGTTTATTCGGGTTCCTTTTAGTCTAGGCATGTCCTTGATAAAGAAACGCTCTTGATATTTTTCTTTAACGGTGGAGATTGTTTTTGAAGTGTCAGTGTGAATCACTGTTTCTGTGAGATGTTTTTTTCTGTGTGAGTGAACAGAAGAACGGTACATTGCTTTTTGCGGTGGAATTGCAAGTTACTTGTGGTTGAAAAGAAAAGTGTTCATAATTTTAGATTTACTATTGCAACAAGATTTAATGTACTTGTCGAAGACTACGAATCTTTAAGTTGAAATCTGCTTTTTCCACCGTTACATATTTGTTACATCCTAGCTCTTGTTTCCAATTGTAAATTAAATAAAATTTTATCGCAAGAATTCCAATCTAACTTCTCATAAAAATGAACACAAGTGAAAAAATGTTTGACTTTTCAATCTGTACTCAAAGAGTGCTCTCTATTCCAAAAGTTTAAAGACTTTGCTTACCATCACATAGATGAACCACATTGCAAATCCAACAATGAAACACGCACTCCAATTCTACTTCAGAAAAAATAATGATACAGGAAGCAAATTTATATATTTATATAAATTGTCCTCTCACATTCTCATGTTACCTTATTAAGGATTTAACAAAGACTGAATACATACACATAAAATTACGTTTCCATCCCCATATAATTCCATCCGAAATCCCCATCCCTCCTAAAAATACAACGTACCCAATGACATTTCCTGCTCACCATAATTATACAATTCCTAACTCCATCAGTTTAAGCCGCCTATAGAACAAACGTAGCCAATCCTCGCGTTATACCATCGAACTAATCGAGCAGCGCCTGACCACTCGAATTGAACAAACCTACCTTCGTCCACAAAACGATCGCGGAGCAAGGGAAATGTTTAAAAGACCAACCGCGTGCCTAACGATTAATTCGATTCCCGCGCCGCTCCGTTTTTTGCGGAGTGACTCAGCGCGACAGAGCTGGAAAGAGTGCGGAAGAGGGCTCGAAATGCCGAGGGAGGAAAGAAGGAAGGGTGAGAAGGGGTGAGGGAGGGGTGGAAGAGGGTGGAAAGGGCGGAATGTCCGCTGGGAGGGTCGACGAGTAGACAAATGGAAGTTGATTGTGCCCTAAGTGTCGAAGGGCGATTCTGGTCGTGCGTGAGGGTGATGGCCCTATTACGGTGGTAGTGATGACGTTGGTGTTGGTGATGGTGGGTTGGGGACTGACAGTTTTGAAGGGTAACATCGGCGTCATCGTCAAACATTGGTTCACCGCTTGACATTTTCCCCACGGGACATTCTCTACGTCTTGGTCCTCCGTATACGTATACCGCGTATTTATGAACAGATGTACATATTTATGAGTACAGACTGATCCTTGCTAAACGATTTTACAGATTACGGCGACGAATGCTGATGGGAACTGAGTTAGTTGAATGAGGCGTGAGATGAAATTTCTATTCCGTTTCCTTCGTTACTCTGGGGAAGTTTTTGAGAGAAATGCGAGACAGTGGACTGATAATTATAAGTAGCCCGCTTGCAACACGGCATCCTATAACACGGTTTCATTCGAACACGTTAAAGAAATTGCGGGAACCTTTGTGCAACACTGTTCTTTAACAATACTGGATTATATGATTTTTGTTAAACATATTTAAAAACTAAATTACCATGAAATAATTACGGGAACGAATAATGAACTGTACTGCTTTTATATGAAAGCAAAAATAAACTATAATTTACTCATTTATAACTCTATTCCGATGTTCTTTCGTTGTCGATATCATTCAACTGAAGAAATGCTCTCGATTTATTGTACCAAGTAGTGACGAGGATGTAATTGATTAAATTAAGGTTGCTTTAAAGTGAACTAATGTATTTTTTACGTGTTGCTTTATACATGCATTTAAATTTTGAACAAAAATGAAGTTGCTTATATGAAATTAAAAAAAAAAGTTTGCTTTAAATAAGTTTTCGGACCATAACCCCCCCTTTTTGTACGGGGTTTGGGTCCCATATAGGACGGTTTCACGTAAAACGATATATTCTAGGAACCTATCAATCGTATTATAGGAGGGCTACCTGTACTGATTTTCAAAATAGAGCATCAGCGTAGGCCATGTAATTGAACGAAAATTGAATTCTAATTGTAAGGAGATACAAGCTATTTTGTTTTTTGTTGGCTGATGTATTGTCACTTCCATGATTAAGCATAAAGTACTTATATAGTGAGTTTAGCGAAGTGTAAAAAAAATGTATAACAATACGAATGATAAAAATATTGTGTTCTTTTTCTGGTTTTCGACAGTTTTGGGTGAAATGTGGGACAGTCGAGTGGTAATTACCAATTATAGCAATAATTGGTTACCGTTCCGGTAACACTAGATTTACCCGGGTAATCAAATAAACACACACCAAGTTTGATGAGATTAAGTGGTAATGAAGAAATCAATAACAGCTATGGGTTTGATTTGATTATTTTTTGGTAAGCAAGTCAGTAGGTAATACAGGAATAAACCGTTACAGCTAATGAAAGAAAAGCAGTAATCGGTATTTGTTTCTTTTACCATATAATCTTTTACTAACTCCTTTTGTATCCACAAGTTATACAAAAAATTATACAAACCTTTTTAATTTCATTCAATATACTCTACAAAATCTTAGAGTGTGAACCTAAACTAATATCCACATTTTGCACAATCATTTATTTTTCATTTTACTTGTAAACTAGTGCGATATCCAACTTCAAATATTGTTTTCGTCTTATCCCCTAAACAGTATATCACAACAATATATCACAAACTACACTTTCCCTATTATAATATTACCAACTCAACTCGCAGAGCAAAACCCGCATAAACTTCTCAACTGATCCAATGCTTGAAAATTGGAAACACATCAAAGATGTTCCCATCTAAGACCGCTTACAATTTATTTACTCATTAGCATGTTCACATGCAAATTCGTCAAGCGGACCCTCATTTACACCGTTACTCGAACATCAAATCTGTTCGAAACGCTTGCATTTCACCCGAACATTTCGACTGATCTCTCATTCGAAAGCTTCGAATCGGAACGGAAAAAAACGATCCTAAAATCAGCTGACGCGTCTCATGGGAATCTGTTTGTATACGCACCACGGTCTAGAACTCGGAGGGTGGGGAGTAGGCTGGGGACACGCATACACAGACGCAGACTCGGTCGGATATTCGCACGGGGGTTACATGCACTATTAATCTGACAGTCATTATACGCTCAAACGGTCCTCGGGGATATTTTTAACGGCGGCCGGAGCGTCTTTTCATTTTTAAAAATCGCTCGACTCCCCGCTAATGGCGCCGGCTCGCTCGTGCAAACAGCAGATAACGCGACGAGTACGAATAGGGGGAAAGAGATGGATATAGATGGCTGAAGGTCGAGCGGCTTGTTGCCGAGAGTGAGGTTAGCGTGCGAGCCGCACGACGGCATTCTCGCCTTTTATCTTCGTTGACTCATGTTTCCTGGTCGTTCGGATTTGAGAGAGATTTTTCTGTCTATCTCTCGGCGTGCGTACGCTCGTTTGTCGCCGCAGTGCTAACGAATGGGGCCGTTTCTCGCGGCATCGAGCCGAGCGCTGTGACTTGTTGAGGTTATGTTCGCCATAGATCGTTCTGGCGTGATAAGTGGTGCGACGGAGGTCGCGTAGATTTTAGGTTCGGAGAACAGTGGGTGTACTTGATTTTTTTGGTCGTGCTGATGTGAGAGGGAAGATGTTTGATTGTACTAAATGTTTGGTTCACGATTAGGGTATGAGGATCGGTTCGACAGGGATTTAGGTGTATAACATGCTTCAGGATCTAAGGTTATTGTGACGGCCATGATGAACAACTGAAAGGTCGCAGTGGAAGATTAGAATGTCGGTGTCTTTCGTTACGCAGTTATTGACATAAAAAGAGCGAGTTTAAGTTCGGTGATGGTCTTGTGAGGACGATTTGACATTAGAAATCCATTTTTACGATTTTGATTATTTCATGTAGTAAATACTGTTATGCCGAAGACACGTACATGTAATAATATTATGATTGTAATTTTGTTGTCAATTGTGTGTGCATATGTGACATTTTTGTGTGAAATATCGAGTGTACATAGAGAATTTGATTGATAAAACGGAAAGTGCTTTTGTTATGATTTAATACATGGGGCTGTTTAGAATGAAGTACTATGTTTTAAAATAATTCATATTCGAAATATAATTTATTTATTGCCAAATGAATCTCTGCAGTTTTTTTCCATATTTACTTTTGATTTCCAAAAAATACTTACATTTTCAGTAATTGACAAGGTAAAAATCGAATAGTAGAATGCTTCATATAATGTTGTGTATCCATACAATCATTGGAAACGCATAAATTGCGTAATTCTTATGCATCCAACGTGACATATGAAATTCAAAACATTGTGAATAAAATAAGAATATTGAAAGATTGCTTAAACAGATTCCCAACAAGTAACACTAACCTCTAATTACTTAGTTAGTTACAGGATTCTAAATGTTTCCATAACTTATGCTGCTGATGCAAAGTACACACACTTCTTCAAGGACATTCTTTAGCTTTCCTGTAACACCATAATAAAAAACAAAGAAAGTCCCATTACTATCGTATTCATACGTTGTTTTGTCTTCTAGAGAAGAATGACATATTAGATCAAAAGTCAACTTATTAGGCAAATTCCACAAAAATCAGACCACCTAAATCTCATTCTACCAAACTTTTCTCATTACTTTCTCCAATGTTTCGCTGTACAGACATTAACCCATTACCCGCCACAATTCAAAAAATAAATAAAATTACCTGTATATTTAGAGGTTGCAGTTATTAAAAGAAAACAATTTGCAAATGTGTCCCAAAAATGGGACATTGGCGGATAGTGGCTCAAGATACAATTACGCCTCCAGAATGAAGCTAATGCATCACAGCTGAAAACATATTGGAAAAAAATGGAATATTTGTAAAGGAAACAGAAATGACATTTGATATCGGCATGCAAACCTCGGATTTCTTCGGTCGCTGTCTCTTCGGTAATAGAATTCCGATCAAGAATCTGATCTCAGGCGGAGTCTCGATCTTCGGAGACGTGCCGAGGAATGCGACGAATCGAATTAATAAAGAATTCTGCTCAAGTCGGACGCGAGTGGATCGTGCTGCGACTATGAGTACCATTTTTACACCTCATGCGTATGCTCAGTCGGGAGACTGATCGAATGCTTCGCCTGATTGCCTTCCACAGTTTCCCGTGGATGGACAAGTAATTACATGGAAACTGAATACAGTAACGCTGCAACATTTTATTGTTTTAATCATAGATTTTGCAACAAAAGCACAAGTTGACAAAAGTTAGTGAATATTAGGAAAAACACAAATTAAAGTTGCGGAGAAAATTGCAAAGATGGAGGAATAATAGTGTTTTAAAAATTATGTTGCTTTAGCTTCACTTTTGAGGCATTTGAACTGTTGCCAAATTCGGGACGTATATTCTTATATTTGGTCAATTTGATATGACTGATAAATTAACTAAACATTCGGTCAAATATGTTTGTTGTACAAGGTCACAGTGAACTGTAACCACAATATTTTTCATCGAGTTCAAATGAAATGTTACGAATAGAACCTACAAACTATGTTTTAACGAAATAAGTAACATATTCCCTCTCGTTTACTATAAAGAAATCTGTCACTAACGTCAAACATAGTATTGCAGGCACCTTATTCGATAACAAACTACTTTTCATCTGAATTCACAACTGGTGCATTAGTGAAATACCATATTATTACAATACACTCCCAGGAAAAACATTTAATCTAACAAAACATTTGATTATATTTGGAGGTGTACTTTCACAAATGACAACGACGAGGACACTAGATCTCAATCCGGCGCATATTTCAAATTTAACGCGTATTGTAAAACTCAAATCCAATAAGTCACGGACCTCGAACTCTTCTGCGGCCTCCAAGAAAACTCTCGGACAAGAAATTATTACGGGAAGCGAAGAAGAGGCACGATTATGAAAGAAATGCTGGCAGAAGGAAAGTAGAAATTATGGTTGGAATATGAAGAGGCGAGTAACGAAGAAGAAGCTGACAAATGAGGGAAAAGCAAAAGAATGCGGGAGTCGAGTTCCGGGAGGATGAGAATTGAATTCTGGATGAATGAAATTCGGAAATTGGCTCGTCGGAGTGTCGGACGTGTTTCTTGTTCAAATTTTGCATGTCACGGCTCTTATCCCTTCTTTTTCGTTCTGCTGCTCGGCACGCTTTATTAAGCTGTCGGACAGAAGTGCGCAAGGGTGTATGATGAGGGTAGAAATGTTTGACAAGCTATCGATCGGCAGGGAGAAAAATGGGTCACGTTTAAATACCGGAGAATATTGGGTCGAACTGATTTTTGCATTGATAATGTTCTGGAGAGTTTATTGTCAACTCAGTTCATCGCAAATGACACTTTTCAAGTGAAATAATAAATTTGAAGTGGGTGTTAACTCTGTAACGAAATGTGATGTTTTTTTGTCCAAAAAGTATATAAGGTCAATTGTTTACATTCAGACGTCTGATGCGTATCTTTAACCTACTTTATTGCTTATTTTGGAGTCTATTTGATGGTTTGGTTAACAGTTAACACACTAAATATTCGTTATGTTTGAATCAAGTATTTGTTAAATGCAAACAATGCAAATGAAAGTATAATACAGTTCAAATTACCGTGTAATATAACTATACACAGTGCACATTTTTGACTGTAGTAGTTAAAATTAATTATACGCCGTCAGCAACAGTATTTAAATTTTCCTTAATTAACGCGTATACAAATGTATTATACAACTTTGGAAAGCATAGGTATAATTGCCGTGAAATAATCATAATAAGTAATAGACAAATCGATAAAAGCATAATCACCAAGCATCCACGTTTCAAATTGTTGCATAATGGGAAGTAGATATTTCAGTTATTCTCGCCAGCAATAATTTCCCGATGACCTGCTAACTCTTAGCTGAATCGGATATTACATACTCCGCTTAAAATATCTTGCTCTGAATATCCCACAGCGTAAAGGTACATTCTCTAAACATAATGGAGGCTTCAAGTAATCGTCTGACAGCTGCATTTCCCAGAAAGTCGGGCCAACTTACTAAATTTCCATCTCCACAATTTTGTTATAAAAGCGCATGATATGAGCTTAGAATTGAAAAGATCCAAAATTCTCCTTTCATTTTTCGTGAATTATTAGTGTAACAGGTAATGAATACATTATGTTAATAATAATTCTAGATAAAATCCCATATTTATCCTTTCTTTCACTTAGGTATCACAGAATTGATGGAACTTATAATATTATTGATTAAGCAATTTTTTAAACTTTTTTTTGGTAGAGTGAATTGCTGCTATAAAAACGAAAAGGAAAACAAAATTTTCTTTAATCATTTTTAGCATTGCCATAATTCATTACTCTAAAAACATCCAACGTTGTGCATCATAACACAATTTGCGCCAAACATTTAATAACGTTACACAAAAAGATCAATTTGTGAATAACCGCGTACTTAGCACATATTATAGACTGCATACGTTATATGTTACACTACATATCACAGACATACTACGTATATATAGCCATCACCGATAAAAATAAAGTGCCTGTGGTATGCCTCTTCTGTTTAAAGCCTCGCAATAATGAAAGATCAGTTTGCAAGCATACGCGTGACAGTTAATTTGCTTCATCTTCATAACAGCTACTCTCCATTCCTTGGACACCATCCAACTTCACTTCCACCCACACTTTAACCTCTGCCTCACCCGACCTTATCTTCCAGTCAACCGTCTAACGCGGTAAACCTTTATCACAAAACATCCCGCAACACTTTGCCACCCGGAAACGCTTGCCACAAAATGGATGTTCGATGGACCTCCGACGGGAAACTTGGTTAAGAAATGATCGCACCGTTAGTCGGCTAATTCGAAGTAATCAATTACGGCTTTCCCGCGCTATCAAATTCTTGGCAAGCTTCGGGAAGCTTCGATCCGAGTCGCTGACAGCCCGCAAAGATCAGAGTGGGCAAAAGGGAATATCTTGTGCGGTGTAAATACAGCGTGGTTCAAAAAGAGTGACCTGATTTCAAATTATTAAGTATATGTAGAGGTAGCCCTCCTACAGTAATGGATGAGATGATTTTTGTTTAACATTTTTTTAAATTAAATTACGTTATAATAATGACGGAAAGGAGGAATGAACTATAGTTACATGAAAATATATAAATAAATTATTATTTACTTATTTATAACTCTATTGCGGTGTTACACCGTTGGTGATATCGTTCAACCGAAAAAACGTTCTTGATTGTACTGACAATGAGTAGTGACGAGGAAGAAATTTATTAAATTAAAATTAAGTACTTTAAATGAAAAAAGTACATTTTTTCGTTTTGTATTATATATACCTTTGCATTTATATAAAAATTAAGTTTACATCTAATTAAAAAAAAACAGAAGACGGCATTTGCACTGCGGCTACATAATAAAGTACTAATTGTCTAATATTTCATTTATCATAACTATGAACATTTAATATGCTAGGCAATAGACAAACAGGAGGCGGATACCTAGAGATCAAATACACTCGTTTAAGTGTCTTTCATCGCAGAATTAGAGATGTGAGACAAATTATTCGAACGATTGAATGTCGATGGAATATAAACAAAATTTTACAAACACTGATAAAAAATAGTTATTCCATGTGATGTTTAGAAACATTTAGGTTGAAGAGTGTAGTTGGTATTACGTCATGTCGTCTAAGCGTACATAAACTAATAATCCATTGAGAAACTGAGAACATTATAATAAAAAATTGATTCGGTTGTGCAACTGGTCAGATTTGTAAAATTCTTATACAAGAGTTTTCCGTAATAGTGATATCCCCAATAGAAATCTAACGGAGATATTTTAAACACTAAACCATGGTCGTTTATGTGACACATTCGCATTAATCTCAAAATTGTGAATGCAGAGATATGTGGTTTTAAAAACTGGTCATGCTTTATGGAACAGACTATACTCTGGCCATTGTACAGCATCACTTCCCGTGTTCAAACTTGATAAGTTATTAGCACATCGCTTGATTAATTTTTTCCTATCTTTTGTGGTTTACTAATCAGCGTATGAAGAGTTGTGCAAAAATCTGCGAATTTTGTATCTTCTAAGTGTAACTGCACATGCAGCAGACATTTATACTTAACTTAAAAATACTTGAAGTAACACTTACTACTTAAAAATGTCATCCGATTACGGATAGAAACAACGTCTAATTTCAAAAATGTTGATCTTTATACTTATATCGTTTCATCTTGATTTTCATACCAAACAATTTTTGTACTAAAAACTATTTATGTCTTTCATGGTTCATGATATATTCCGACATCCTATGACCTTAAAATATGCAATATGTAATATTTCGATTAATTACTCTTTCATTTCTTAGATTCATATCAGCTCTTAATAGCATATGTGTATGTTATTTTAATTCTTGCGAACAGTTTGACCCAAATATGAACTTTTATAGATTCAGATCAATAATTGAATACCGTCCCTTGAATTTTGGTTAGTAAAAAGAAATAGTCTTATACGAACTGACGCCATACTGTAATTGAGTTTATACAGTCGCAAGTATAAAGTTTCACACACGTTTCTTCAAATTAGACCTTTCAGTCAAAGAAGATACGCTATTTACATTCTACAAACGTTGGAAGTAATCAGCAATGACCTGGAAAGTGTCGAGGTGTCATATGCGTCACCCTATTAGCTGCTTCACTGAAAAAGAACAGCGCATTTTCCTTATGTTTATGTGATCGTCGTCACTGGAGAATTTTACAAATTGTAAATGTTCTTTTGCGAAAGCACAAAGGTAATGTCTTGATAGAGTAATTGTCACTTACTGCTATGATGCTGCTTATTAAAGATTTGAAGCATTAAAGTATCTCTAAGAATACGGTATGTGCAATTAGTTTGTTATTTGAAACGATCATGGAACAGAGTGTTCTATGACTGGTGGATATTTTGCATGAGACATGAAAAGGACATAATAACAATGATGGGAACTGAGAAGATGATCCAAAGGATCAAGGATACATATTGTAAAATTAATTTTTAAGTAAGAAGGAAGATTTCTGTAGGATATAAAGATTAGGATAAATGTACCGAAGGAGGCTGAAGGAAAATGAAAAAGTTTGACCGTGAAAGATCTCACAGGATTCTTAACATTTAGCATTACGCAATACAGTCTCGTTGTTCGAAATTGGCACCAAGCTCTTCCTTCCCTTTACCAAAATTGATATTATGGGCAACCGATATTTTCCATTTACCGAAGGACGCCCTCAATCCTGTAAATCTTGAATACGGCTAATTTTTAAACTCTACTTCCGCGAAATTAGAAACACGTAAAGCATGTATGATATAGGGTGTCCCATAAAGAATACAACTTTTCAGTGCATGATGACATACAAATTTATTGATGAAATTGAGTGATTTACATATTACATACATACAAATTTACATATTTACATAGTTTTGCAATGTATGCTACCTGTGGTTATGTATTAAATATGATATTACTTAAATACCCTCCACGACTTTGCAAATAAACTCCAGTTCTTTCGATAACCTTTTCTATAACTTTCCGGCAATCTTGCACCTCTAGTTCTCAAATTACACGCAGAATCTCGGCTTTGAGCCGGAATATTTTGGAAGTGATAGAGGTTTGTTGGCGTATACACGAGATTTCAAATACGCTCACAGAAAGAAATCACATAGTATCATAACACAAGATCTGGGTAGCCAATCACGTCACGTTGTGAGAAACCATCCCACATGGACACCTCCCGCTATCATACGCTGATCTGCACTTTCCCATTACTAACCACAAAGATAAGAAATGACAATAGTGTAACGTTCAGTTTAGTCAAATTATTAGAACAGAAATAGCAAGCGTTTGAAAAGTTGCGTTCTTTACCAGCAACCAGCAAGCTGACTTCGTAATTTCCATATTATTCACCACGAGCCACATACCCTTAATTTGTCCTTGACGAAATAGCCTCAATCAAAGGTTGTCGGCGACGCAGCAAATAACAAAAAAACACGTCTCACGATTGCGAATACGTGCTCGTAGAAAAAGAAAAGCGAAGGCATTTGCGCGACAGGCACTTCCTAACCTCTTCCTTTTTGCTCCCCCCCCCCCTCCCCCTACTTCCCCCACTTCCGCGCCAAGCGTGTGTGCACTTCGAGACGCGCGGCACGTTTAATTTCGCTCAGGCAAATGAAAAGTTTCGCCGCTCGGCATTTGGTAGTCGAGCCCGGAAGATTCTTCCTTTTTTCGATCTTTTTTTTGCGCCCGCCACTTCTCGCAGTTTTCCGCCTTCTCACTTTCGAGTTCCTGCCCGGGGATAGCTCGCGTTCCCGCTCTTTTTTCCGACCCTCTGTTTCTCGACTTGCCTCTCCTCTTTCCCATTCCGAGTCGTCGCTTCTTATTTGCCTCTGTCTACACTGCAAACCTTCGACGTTCCTTCTCGATTCTGCGCTTCTCTCCTATCGTCTTCATCGGATCGCGTTTTCTTATGTTAACCCTCTGTGGGTCGAATTTTTTTTCTTAAGTATGACAAAATTTATATCACGGAAAATCAATAATCGTAAACGTATATATGCCGACTAAGCAACAATTTACCAGTTTACATAATTTTATTATAATTATTTTACTTTGTAACTTTGAAGTAATAACAGCTTACAGTCTTTGCATTTCTACGCATATACGTTTAAGTGTGAGATACCATAAAACAGTTTATACTCCGCGTTAAAGATAGCTGTACGTCGCATTTGGAACATTTTATTTTGGGAACATCCTTACACTTCGGCTTTTTCCACCGTCCTCTGTTGGAAAAAATTGGCCAATGTGCCATTTTCGCCTTTCTCACGTTTCGTACCGAAAGTACTGTATTTGGTCTGGGATACTGATTATCAAGCAATTTTTTGCGTTCGTGAATTTTCTCATCTGATGATGATTCGGAGCTAAATTTACCACCACTGTCAATAATACTTATGCGTTGTATGGAAAATGCTATTGGATGATTTCTATCGGACTCAGAATCTGATAAAGAATTTTCGAATCTATTAACGCTAATCCGTTTAAATTTAATTCCTTGTTTATTAATTGGATATGTGACGTTGCACCCATATTTTGGGTATATGATATATAACACTGAAAATAGAAGAAAGCATAAGTATTTTCCTAAATATACTAATATCCACATTAGTAGCACACTGTAACCTAAAAGTCACAATATTTTTACATACACAAGTAGTAGTAATAAAATGTTATTGATATATAAACCTAGAGCTATTCTGTACGCTTTCTTTGTTTAGTAAACTACGACAAAAGCATAAATAGTTACAATTGCACAAGTTGTTTCCGTTGGTTTCTATCTGCAGACACCTCAAATTCTTTACATTGACAGTTTACGTTGATGGTGCTGCCAACCATCATCAACATTGTTATTGGATATCTCAGAGACATTATATAATTAAGATATACACGTCATATTGTGAAAAAACTAAAATCATTTGATGTAATTTCGATATATTCGCCTTTGACCTAAAAGTTATAGGGCCCTATGGAGGGCTAAAGCAGATTTTTGATTTGAGTTTCTTTAACTTGTTCAGAGAAGATAAGAAAATCAGAACATGGTTGCGGTTAATAGGAAAGAGTATCAGCAATGCACAAAAAATAGGGTGCTTATGTAAATGCTTCGGTGCTTCTCAACTGATTAAGTGCGTTAGTTTGAAGCAATTGTTTAATGGAGAAGATTCTTTGTTTTGTGTAACTGTAGGCGTTTGATGATAACTACTTGAGTACTCTGATATGATCCGTTTATAAACATTATAATTTCCTAATATAAGTATACATGTAGTCACTCGACTTATGATAAAGGGAGTTAATATTGGGTCAAAATATAGGTATATTTTATTTCCTGATAACTTATTCAAATATTTATGAAATATTTATACTTGTCAGATAATCTTTATCTCGAACTTCCACATTTATGTATAAGTATAATTTATGCGTAATATAATTAATATTCGAACGCATACTGAAAATTATATGAGGTGGTCTGGATATTTATCACAATTTTTCATTATATTGAAGCACTTTACTATCAGTCCAAGTACAGAAACAACTGATATCTAGCGTACAATGGCCCGAACTCTCTGGCGTAAAATAGTCGATTCCTCATATCTCCTCTACTCTTCGTTTTGCATTTCCCCCCCATTTCTTCTATCTGTTCTCCGTCTGGCTTCTATTTTCTTTCCGTGCCCGTATTCTCCGTACATTTAGTGAAACAACTTTAACGCAGTCGGTATATTTGACTAAAATTTTCATTAAACTGAAACGGTGTCCTAATATTGTAAGTACACAAATAAACGATATCCGGTAAAAAAGTATAAACAATTGTCGGTACTTTATATTCTCTCCTATTCTCCATTTCTTTTATCTCTGTTTTGTCAGGTTTAGTACAAAAACTGTTCCTTGCACGTTCGGTTCCATTACGAATGTTACTAAAATGGACATTCAGTCAAATAGGTTTTCTAGCATCCTGGCAAACAAGAAATACTCAACACAAAGGGGTTCAAGCGTGCAAAATTCTAAACATTCCACATTTTACCCACCACCCTCCAGTTTCTATTTGTTCTTTATCCCGCTCGTATTCCCTTGCTTTGTCCGTATTTTTCGCGTGTTTAATGAAAATATAGGTATATGGCGCAAGTCGAGTTTTTAGATAAAACTTTGGTATCTCAGATGTGCAAATAAGTTACATCCGGGAGAAAATTAACTAAACATTCTTGTCTAAAATTATCTGTATACTCAAAATCCTTTCATCGTATCTGCTTTCATTGCTCCTTCACTTCTTCCATTTGTTCTTTAACCGTTTATATCTCTTCACCTTTATCAGACCCCCAGAATTTTTAGTAAAATTATACTGATCCATTTCGTATATGTGTAGAAAATTATCTTCCAATTAAATCGAAATCCCAGTATCCAAAATGCTCGTATCAAAAATATATTTCACCAAACCGTGTATGCTTTTGCATCAAGTCGTTCGAACATATTTCTTCTCCTTCTTCTATCTGCCCCTGTTCTTTCCATATTTCCCTTCTTGGTCTGTACGCTCCGAATATTTATGAAAAACACCTTCAACGCAATCCGAGTTCGTATGTAACACGTGCGTTAAATTAAAGTGATATTCCAGTACCCTGTCTACACAATGTCCAGGAAAAATTCTCCGAGCAGTCTCGTAGAAGATTATTCTCACCACACATTCTCCCCCACTCCCAACCTGCATTTCTTGCGTGCTCCTTCTATCTCGACTTAGACACGGCTTATTTCCTTGTTTTGATAATCTTAAAGAATTTAATAAGAACAACTTTAACAGGATCCCAATATTTAACCACAATGTCGGTTAAATTGAAAATATTCCAACCTCCTGAATAAACATAACTGTTCAAACCTCTTCACGCAAAAGCCACCCTACTTTATTTTGCTGTTTCTTTTACTAACCATCTCTCCTGCTCATATAGTCTTGCCGCATCTGTATACTCCACTTATCGGGTGAATATAACTGTTACGTAATGAGAATATATGGCACATATATGACATATTCATTAGTCCTCTTTCTCTTTTCTCTCGCCTCACCTACACTCATCCCTCCAAACCAGCGGTCGGGGAACCGGGGTAAATTACCCCAAATGGGGTAAAAATGAAGCTTTTGTGAGTAAAAAGTATATATTTTTAATTTGCTATTTTATAAACCTGTTAGTATTTTTGCTAAAAAGAGGCGATTTCGTTTTTTTTTGCTCTTCGCCATGGGGTAATGTCAACTTACACAAAAATATTTTGGGGTAATGATTAAAAAAGTTCCCCGACCGCTGCTCCAAACTAACATTTTCGCGATCCACATACCTAACCAAAACATTACATGAAAAGTAATAATGTAAAAAGTGGAATCCTACATCCCATTAACTTCGGAACAATACCAATCATATGATGTATTAACCTAATTTCCCCCGTTCACGATAACATAACCAAGGTTTTTGCACAAAATCGCGCGCCTCACCTAACACGCATATACATTCCTGCCCTTCTCACTCCATCTTTCTTTGACTTTCATTCGTCTTCTTTGTCTTTTCTCTCGCCTGACTTATACCCTCCACTCATCCCATTAACTTCATACCAGTACCAATCATACCAAGCTTTAACTCTTCCGCGCTCCTGAGAACATAACCAAACTGTATATTTACGCAAATGCGTTTTCCGCGCAAATCTTAACCTCGTCACTCACTAATTAGTTAATGAGCCAAAGATTTGTAACGGACGTTGCCTCACAGTTTTGTATTTCGGGAATGATTCAATGATAAGTTTTTTCTGACGAATAAACATGTTTTCTATGTAGGAAAAGTGTGGTTATATGTTTGTACACCGGGTGCTAGGAAAAGACTGACTGGTTTTCGGAAATGTTGCTGGAGGTGAGAAAGGGAAGAGTGGTGAAAGATAGAGAGCAGGGATTGCCAAAGGAAGTGAGGAGTGGGAATGTTTAAATAAAGTAACGGCGATGTGGTCTTATCCTGAAGGGTGAATGTGTGGCAACGATATCCTATTCAAAGAGGGATTAAGACGCAATAAGTATCGATTAGCGGAGATAAATACAGTAGACCGCCCTATAACACGCGCTCATATAAGACGGATTTGTACAACACGGTAAAAAATGGAATAGATTTTGCGATTTTATTACGTTTTAGCTCCAATAATTAGTATATAATTTGGCTGGTAACACTAAACGTCATTGTGCTTCGGAAATGGGGAAACTATTTTCAGAGGAAATCGTCTCAGTTTGTTTTTGGTTGTGATGCATATTAAACGTGTCTGAAAAAATGTTTATACCCTATTATTTATTTTATTCAATTTAAATTCGAGGAGAAAAAGTTTTAGGAAAATAAATCTTTGCGAAATCAAATCCGATTTCATTTAGAAGAAGTATACCTATATGTAACTTCTGGTACATACGTATTTGTATAATCTAAGTGACACGTACAACACGGATTCCTACAACACGGAACGTGCAGTAGACCCTCCCTATAACACGGTTTCATATTCGGTAGATACGTTCCCTATACGCATACGGATTCAGATAACACGGAACGTATCTACCGAATATGAATCCGCGGGTCTACCGTATATAAAAGAATAACAGTTAAAAGGGACGGGACTATTACAGTGAGGAAAGAATGAGGACGAATACGTGGATAAGTTCCGTGGCGTAACGCGAACTTTTTTTGCACAAAATTGCCCACCTCACCTAACCTCCGCGCTCTGCATTTCTTCTCCGCTCCTTCTATCTGCCCACCCCTTTCCCTCCCCCTCATTCTGCCGGCATTTCCTCCCTTCGCTCGTATTCTCCGGCAGTGTCGCGCACCCGGGAAATTGCCGGAGTTTTATCGAGCTAAATTATTGAGGCACATCGTGCGCGCCGCGGCAAGCGTGTTGGTGCTTTCGGATGGTCGCGGCTTCGAGTACGAGCTTGAGCGCTGGGCGGAGGACGGGGGGGGGGGGGGGTGCAGTACAGCGAGGAGTGGGGGAAGGCACGGTATACGGAGCGCATAGGAGGGTCTTTAGGTGTATCGCGCGGCACCATGGCAATTAGTCGGCAAAAGTTACGTAAGCCTTCGGGCCGGGAAATTTCCGCGCGTCGCTGATAAAGGACACTTTCGAGACGGAGACGAATAAAAGGATGAGTGAGGGTGAGGGGAGGAAAGGGGGAGAGGGGTGGACTCCAGGCACCCGAATTTTTTGCCGCTTTGACGATTGTGGTTGGACACGCTTAGGGACGGAGAACGTGTCGGGTGCTGGGAGTGTTGTGGATGGGTTTTTTTGAGGTTGGTTTTGGGTGGAGAGTGGTTGGAATTGAAGGAGCGCATCCTTCGAGGTTGTAGGTTCCAGGTGGAAACTATCGCAACAGATTGTATTTATGCGATTATTTTGTATATTGTGGGTGTTGGGCTTGTTGAATGATATGTTACTGCAATGTAAATGGTTAATTGGAAATCTTGAGGGACTAAAGTTTATATTCCTGTGCGAAAAGCGCGGATTTTACAGAAGGGTCTGGCTTGCATAATTACCTCTTTGTATCCCTGGTGGTTGCTAAAGTAAACCGGCACAGTTCGAAACTTATCGCTAGGTTTGGCTTTTCGGTCCTCAGTTTTGTTCAATTTTTCTACTGTGCTTCTTTATCCGAAATCGAAAAAAAAATCAGAAACTAAAACGCATTTTTCTGAACAATGAAATTCTGCATTCACATTACCTATTGAATCTTGAACATGTATATATTTATTGTACTAAAAAGCATTGTATAAAATATAAAACATGTTTAAATACTATACTGTGTGTTCTGATCAAATTTTTATATTCATGCCGTTTCGTCGTATTAAAAAACCACTGTATATGTTACTGCTCACACATTACGTTTCGGAACTTTTAATTTTTTACACTATTTACTTTTCTTTTCGCATTTTTAAGATGATTTGCAAGACCGAATTGCATTGTCTCTTTCATTTTCGTATTCTGGAATGGAAGGTAATCTACAATGTATAATACATGTAATGTCCAATTGGAAGTTGGAATAATGCAAACTTTCCATTCATTCATTTTTGCGCAATTTGTTAACATATATTACTTTGTCCTTTTATTGAAATGTTATTTAAACAGTTCGGTATTTTACATTAGTTTTTCTATCAATTGAAACTTTTTGTTTTCACGGTACGACAGGATTTTTTCCGTTTTTTTTTCGTATTTTCTAAAATTGTACAACGATGTACATAATAATTACTTTTACATGTTAGAATTTGTTGGTTATAGTAACAGTTCCTAATCACTCGAAGGATAAAGAAATATTATTGATGCTTGGTTTGCATGGAGGCCAATATGCGCGTTTAAATACTCAAAATGTTTGATCGTTTCAAGTAGGTCAGAATTTTGGCGGCAATACCTTAATTTTCGCCTATCAGAAAATGTGAAACGTTAGACCCCGATTATAAAAATTGCGCTAATCTAATTTTACACGTTCTTGCTCACCTAGATTATTGATTAGCACAATATTAATCTATAATAATAATCCACGCGTTAAAATGTATATCGCTGAGAAATGTTCCAAATATCAATCAAAATTATTATGTGTAAAAGGCGTGCATTAGCCAACAAGGACTTTTATAATGTTGGTACAAAATAATATATCCAATTCGAGTACTAATACATGCACTGGTACTTAAAAATTGTTTAAGATGCAGTCACAATCTTTTCAAGTAAGAGTTAAAGAGCCCGTTCAAATTTCTTTTAATAACATAGTATTAATTGTTTATATGGCATAATTTTGTTTCTACGAATAAATTACAACTTATATTAAACAAGGCACTTCAGAATTATTGCAATTTAAAATATTGGTGAATAACCTTCAAGCATAAAGAGATCAACGACGTTACATCATTACAAATTACCTCCACGATATACTCATTTCGTAAATCAAACCTCGCATCCCCGCAATCCTCAACACCCCGTATCAATTATCCGATAGTATTATTTGTACAGTATTCTCGTTCGAAGAGCCAGACAAACGAATCGAGTCAGAAAGAATTGGCGCCATTCGCGAATGCTTTGACCTGGTCAGGATATATCCTGCGAATTTAATTACGTTCCCCAGAAATAACCAGAGTTCATCGCTGTAACAGGCTGACAAAAAATCATTGACATTGACAGCATTTTTCTTCCATGCAAAGGTCAGTCTCGCGTAACGGATACCGAAACCAAATTATCGCGTCAGCTTCGTCGAAAATGTAGAGACTGAAATCTACTGTTGGAGTATTCTGGGCAGGACTCGTCAAAAATGTCTGCAGAAACGGTTTTAAACTGAAGTTTCTTACTGTCAATCTTTGCGTTCAAATGCTACAGATTGAAAGTTGAATTTGATGCGAGAACGTGAATGTATGTTCGAAAGATTTATCTTATTCGTCATCTACTTAATATTTCTTGATAACAGGTAGCTCTCCTATAACGCGGTAATTAGTTCGTCGAAAACGCCGTGTTGTGTGAATCCGTGTTATATGAGACGGAGCCTGTACAAAAAGGGGGGTTGCATTCCAAAAAATTATTTAAAACAAATCTTTCTTTTTTACTTCCATATAATATATGTTCAACGCAAAACGAAACAAATATAGTATTTTTATTTAAATTAGCCTTAATTTAATAAGTTTCTTCATCACTATTCAGTACGTGAGAACAAAAAAGTTTTTTGTATTGAAAAATATTACAAATGATATATCATCAGAATAGAGTCATGAATGATAAATTTTAATTAATTTACATATTTTTTTGCAACTGCTTTGTAGTTCATTATTCCTTCCCGTTATTATTCTAAGGTAACATGTTGCCCAAAAATAATTTTATCCATGTAGTAGTACAGTCTTGTACAAAGGGTTTCACAATTTTCTTGTCCTGTTAGAACGAAACCGTGTTATAGGATGTCGTATTATAGGAATAAAATTATTTCTTATAATATCGATAACCTGAAAGTGACACGGGCACATAGAGGGTTAATACCTACTCGTGTTACTCATGATTAATAATGCAATTCTAAAACCGAATGTAAACGTGTATATCGTTCTTGCGTAAGAAAGATACATAGTGAAAACTTCCAAAGTACATTGTTCCATTATTGACATTAATGTAAGAAGGTTAAGAGTTGAACTATAAAGACATTAATCTTTACTCATGGTATTTCATTTTTGCTCGAGTGACAAGATGCCCAATTCTGGAAACGACCCCGTTATTGTTATGTGCCTCGGCTAACGACGGGTAACGGTTTTGAAAGTAAACTTAACATTTTTATGCTAGATATTGAAACTAAAGTATTTTCCTCGGATAAAAAAGTATTTCGAGAAAACCACTACAAAGAGTGTAATGGACTTAAAGAACACTGGTTGATTTTTCTGTCTTAAATGCTATTTAAAAATATAAAAGATAAATATCAGAAATAAAAATCTTGTTACACAGGCGGAAACACAAGATCAACCCTGACAACGCTCTCACATCACAAGGAAAAATAAACAATACAATCAAGTACCTAATTGAAACAGATCTTTTCCACAAAATATAATGTATCCCACACAGAACCCCGTTGCTAAGAACCCAGTAGTCGATGCGACGTAAATCTTTCAATAAAAAAAAATAAAAAAAAAAAAAAATCTTGTTTTACAATGGTTGCAAATATTAAAAAATTATGAATGTTATGTGACACACCGGAGTTATGCTAAGGTTTTTCAACATTTTGGCACGCCGAACTCAAAAGGTTCACCATCAGTGTCATAAACGATCGGATGACAGAAAAACAAAGAAACGCCTCGGACATATGTTTGACCGGTTGAAATTTTGTTTCAGAATCGGACTGACACCAGACAGCAACGTTTGGGTGGGCGCCTGGTGGATCGGATTTTTAGGGGCGGCGATCATGTGCTTTGCTATCGCGATACCAGTTTTAGCATTCCCGGCCGCATTGCCAGGTAAGACATTTTTAGGATTCGCGCGTCATCGCCATCTATCTGCACCGGAAATGTCATCTCTTAAATCTGGGCCAATCTTTCTCCAGTTGACACGTTACGCCACTTTTTCACTACGTCGCAGTGAAATGTCGTAAGTCGACATTTCAAAAAACCTGAAAGGGTTGAGTCGAATAAGACGTTTCAAACTGCCGCTAAACCGAATCAAATTTTGAAATGACCCATTCGATAGCTTATAAGAAAATAACCATTTGCGTCAAGTTTCAACTTTGTGTCTCGACTGTGGGAGGTAGGAAAGAGTAAAATGTAGAAACGGGTTCTTCCACAATTTTCTTGGAAACGAAAAAATTGACCACGAAATGAAAATGCTTCACCAAAGCCAAAAATATGAACAAAAATTAGATATTCGTTAACAGTAATTTGTAATCTTAAGAAGACAGTGGCACATTTGTCGAACAATTTCTTTAGTATCAATTCGACATTTTTCTAATTGTTTTTAGTTTTTGCTTTTGTACTAGGATTTTATTTAAAAGTCTAGAAAGAATCAGCAATTTTTGCATCATTGGTATCTGATTTTTTTCACATTTTTTTACCCACTAAGTTTCAAGAAAATGGTGGAAGAGTCTAGTGTTTAATTTTACCCCTGACCACCCCCCGCAGTCGAGATTAAACTTTGAAACTTCATACAGATAGTTCTTTTTTTATAATTTTCGAATGGTTCATTTAAAATTTAATTGGATTTATGAGCACCATCTTCGGCTATTTCCTTTTCATCGGAGGTTGTAATTCGACATAGGACAAGGTTAAAGAAGGTCATAAAGATTTTTTCAACGGAATTACGTAATTACGTTAACATATATAGTTTTCGTAGTTTTTCGCCAATATCGTTGGGGAGAAACGTGTTAACTTTTTTCACATCTGGGGAACTGAAGCGAGAATATACCTTCACTAATTGGAATCAATAAAGATTGTATGGATAGTTTGTATTACGTATTTCTGGCATACTATATTGGACTGTCAATTCTAAGGAGAAACAGACAGCGGAGGAATAGGTCAATCTTTGAATATTTTGGATTTTTACAAAAGCATTGAGTGCTGAAATAGACTGGCATTTGTTGACAAATATAAAAAAATTGTACTTACTGTGAAATAAGTAATTATTTATGTTACGATGAGGATATATATTAAAACGTGTTGACAATGTCGGCGTTAGTCAACAGTTAAACATTTTGGAGATGTATGTAAAGTACGTTAATGTAATGTTTAGGAAAATTCGTATTATGTATTTACATCTACGTATTTGACAGTAAGACGTTTGTCATTGCAAGTTTCAGTGAATATTGTTCTTACATTTACTTTTTTGAAGAATTAGTCGATTTCGTATCGATTGTTTAATTTGTAATCTGTCAGATTAAAAATGTTCTTGTTGCACTTATTTCCTTCTTTCTCTTTTTTAACTAAAAATACTGTGCTAATGAATATCTGTTGAGCAATCTATGAAGTATCCATCCCCATACTGAAGAAGTTTCCCTAATATTCTTCAGATACTTTTCCTACACAGGAGTAAAAGTAAAAATAATATTTTTTCCATAATCTTCTACAATTACTCTCGCTGTCCTTAGGACAAATATAATATTCACCTATTATCTTCTACTCTTCTTTTAAAAAACTTGTAGTAAGATCTTTAGCGTCAGATTTTTCGGAAAAAACTCGCCTTTTTATTACAACACTCATCTCCACATTGAAGATGGGCTCTAAACTTTCTAATTGTCAAAAAACTAATTTTGAAAGGTATACCATGTTATCTTCCCCAACTGCTTTTATTATCCAAAAAAAGCATACATCTCTCAAACAATCTTTTTCTCTCTGCTATTTCTCTCCGACAAGATCGATAAAGCTACAAATCAAAATTTCGTTACCAACAATTTGCAGTTATAACAACACAAAAAGATAATTTATACATATTTTCGCCGAAGCTTTTTCAATTACATCAACTATCCAAAAAACCACACCGCCCAACAATCTTTTACTCCCTTCCATCTCTCACCGACGAAATTGGGAGTTAGAAAGTTAGTTTCTAATAACTTGTTGGTACAACAACAAAAGAGGATAATTTACGTATATATTCTGTAGAACCCTCTCCAAATGCTTCCACTACCCAAAAAAAGCGCACCCGCCAACAATCTTTCACACCCTTCCATTTCTCGGCAACGAAACGATCGAAACCGCGAGCAAGAAAGTTAATTACTAACAATTTGTTCGTAAAACACTAAAAGAAGATAATTTACGTATATATTCCGTAGAACCCTCTCCTAATGCTTCCACAACCCAAAAGAAGCGCACCCGCTAACAATCTTTCACACCCTTCCATTTCTCGGCAACGCAACCATCGAAACCGCGAGCAAGAAAGTTAATTACTAACAATTTGTTCGTAAAACAGCAAAAGAAGATAATTTACGTATATATTCCGTAGAACCCTCTCCAAATGCTTCCACCACCCAAAAAAAAGTGGACCCGTCAACAATCTTTCACACCCTTCCATTTCTCGGCAACGAAACCGACGAAATGGCGAGCTAAAAAGTTAATTACTAACAATTTGTTCGTAAAACAGCAAAAGGAGATAATTTACGTATATATTCCGTAGAGCCCTCTCCTAATGCTTCCACAACCCAAAAAAAGTGCACCCGCCAACAATCTTTCACACCCTTCCATTTCTCGGCAACGAAACCGACGAAATGGCGAGCTAAAAAGTTAATTACTAACAATTTGTTCGTAAAACAGCAAAAGGAGATAATTTACGTATATATTCCGTAGAGCCCTCTCCTAATGCTTCCACAACCCAAAAAAAGTGCACCCGCCAACAATCTTTCCCTCCCTTCCACTTCTCACCAACAAAACCGACGAAATCGCGGGCTAGAAAGTTAATTACTAACAATTTGTTCGTAAAACACTAAAAGAAGATAATTTACGTATATATTCCGTAGAACCCTCTCCAAATGCTTCCACTACCCAAAAAAAAGCGCACCCGCCAACAATCTTTCACACCCTTCTAGTTCTCGGCAACGAAACCAACAAAACCGCGAGCAAGAAAGTTAATTACTAACAATTTGTTCGTAAAATACTAAAAGAAGATAATTTACGTATATATTCCGTAGAAACCTCTCCAAATGCTTCCACTACCCAAAAAAAAGCGCACCCGCCAACAATCTTTCACACCCTTCCATTTCTCGTCAACGAAACCGACGAAATGGCGAGCAAGAAAGTTAATTACTAACAATTTGTTCGTAAAATACTAAAAGAAGATAATTTACGTATATATTCCGTAGAAACCTCTCCAAATGCTTCCTTAACCCAAAAAAAGCGCACCCGCCAACAATCTTTCACACCGTTCCATTTCTCGACAACGAAATCATCGAAACCGCGAGCAAGAAAGTTAGTTACTAACAATTTGTTCGTAAAATACTAAAAGAAGATAATTTACGTATATATTCCGTAGAAACCTCTCCAAATGCTTCCACTACCCAAAAAAAGCGCACCCGCCAACAATTTTTCACACCCTTCCATTTCTCGGCAACGCAACCATCGAAACCGCGAGCAAGAAAGTTAATTACTAACAATTTGTTCGTAAAACAGTAAAAGAAGATAATTTACGTATATATTCCGTAGAACCCTCTCCAAATGCTTCCACTACCCAAAAAAAAGTGGACCCATCAACAATCTTTCACACCCTTCCATTTCTCGGCAACGCAACCATCGAAACCGCTCGCAAGAACGTTACTTACTAAAAATTTGTTCATAAAACAGCAGAAGAAGATAATTTACGTATATATTCCGTAGAAACCTCTCCAAATGCTTCCACTACCCAAAAAAAGCGCACCCGCCAACAATCTTTCACACCCTTCCATTTCTCGGCAACGCAACCATCGAAACCGCGAGCAAGAAAGTTCGTTGCCGACGCTAACACGCCGCCGCTTCGGTGCTAATTGGAATTTGACAGGATCGGAGGAGCTGGCGAAGGAGAGGGTATCGGAGGCCCACGAGAAGCCGACACAATCGTCGGGTGCGCAAACAGGCGAGGCATTCTCGAAGATCCGCGAGCTGCCGCGCGCATTTACCGAGCTGCTAAGCAATCCGGCATTTTTCATGCTGAACCTGGCAGGTGCCAGTGAAGGACTGCTGATAGCCGGCTTCGCCGCCTTCCTCCCCAAGCTGATCGAGAATCAGTTCAGCGTCAGCGCCAGCTCCGCTGCCCTCCTAATGGGTAAGTGCCTCTGGCCATCGTTAATGATGGATCACTTTCGTTCGTTTCTGGAGCGCCCCAATTGGCTCCTTTCGGCAAATTTCGATCGTGCCAAATTTTCACATTTTGAGACCTCTCCATTGTCACACTGACATCGATTGATGCCAGAGAAAATTGTATTATGGATGTGGTCTGTAATAGAAGATTTTGAAGAAGCTTTGGTTGCTGGATGTGTTTTTTCGTTGTGCAGTGTGGAAATCGAAGAATGTGCTATTTTGAGATTTATGAATACTATTTTTATCTATTATTCATACGTCATTTATGTATGGCAGGTAGAAACAAGTATTATCTTAATCTACTATGTGCAGATTTGATGAAAAGTAATCCATGGCATGATGCTTGATTAATTGAATTTGAATCAGAAGGAAAATTCAAGCTTTGATCAAAGTCATAGCAGTCAGTTAAGTAGTGCTACGCGCATTTAGAACGTTAAGATATTTTTATATTTGATTGGAAGCTACAAATTCTATTAACAGACTATTGGGTATTCCGCACATCTGGATGTGTGAAACGGAAAAACCCGTTTTTTTTTTAAGTAAAATAATGAAGACGTATTTTAATGCAATGATCCTATTATAGTTGGTATTTTTTATTCACCTATAGTTCCAAGTAAAACGTTGAAATACAAATTCCAAGTTCATTAAATTCAAATAGTCTAAAAATTAGAAATCAGAACAGTTTCGTTGCCACTATTTTTTAACATTGGTCTTAAACATTTAGCTTTCGATGTCTGTAACGTAATCTTTAACTTTCATTCTTCTGTGACGATCAATCATTCCATCAACAAAAGAGGCACATCATAGACCAGCTTTTATATAAACAACTTCAAAAGCTCCACAAAAAATGTCTGAAATTGGTCGCGTATCTAACCTACAAGATGCAAAAAATTGCGTCAAAGACCTGAAAACTATAAAGCCAAGCTTTCCCAATACATGTCTCGTTTCAACGCTGAAAACATTCTATCGTTCGATCCCAAATACTGGTCTTCATCACTGATACAATCACCCTGACCTAGATCAATGCAGCCATAATGAAAAGAGTCTTAACTCGCATACATAACCTATTACCAACAACAATAGAAACTCAAAATACCCAAACTTGAAACCTAGTATTTCTGCACGACAAAATCGATGAAACTACAAGCAAAAATGTTCGTTACCAACGATTTGTACACAAAATACCAAAAGAGAATGATTTATACGTATATTTTTTACACCCCTCTGCTTTAACTATCAAAATTACCATAACTATCAAAAAAGGCATACTCTCACACAATCTTTCAGTCTCTCCCAGTTATTACCAACACAACCGATAAAACTAGCAAACAAAAAATTCAAAACCAACAATTTCTTTCAATCCTTAACCCCTTAACGTACGGTTTCTTTTAAATAAACCGGCCAAAAAAAATAATTTTTTTTTTTTTATGTAAAACACACTTTTGAACATTGTCTTGGCAAAGACATAAAAAAAATACAAAATAAATCAAAATTTTTCTTTAATTTTTAGCAGCATCAAATACAACGCCGCCCGAATATACTCGGGTGTGCACAGTTGGCCGGTTTAGCGCGCCCGAATATACTCGGGTGTGCACGTTAAGGGGGTAATACTGACCCCTATCATGGACACAAACACCCTTATTATGGTCAATGTATCCATTAAGGAAAGAGTAGCGGTAGCTACAGGTCAGCTACAGAGAGCACCAGTACAAACTCAGAATAACCGAACTAGAGTCCTATAACAGCGAAAGATTCCTAAATTGAGTTCGAAACTATGACAGACCGTTCGTTTCAGGCCTGGTAACTGTCCCGGCTGGCGGCGGCGGCACGTTTTTGGGCGGCTATCTGATAAAACGATTAAATCTGCCCTGCTCCGGCATCCTGAAGTTCTGTCTGTTCGCCACAGCTGCCTGCATCGCGTTCACCCTGTGTTTCGCCCTTAGTTGTCCCAATTTGGACTTCGCCGGACTCACCGTCCCGTATCAGGCCATCACGAAGTACGTGTGTCAGTCAAAAACAAGGCGAACAACAGCGAAAATGCACGAAAACCTAACGAGCGTTCAAAGCTCGCTCGGGAACGGCCGAATGTGAAAATGCGAGCGATTCCGTTTATGTTGCAGAAAATTGTCGCTCGACGACTCGTGCAACAAGGGCTGCGGATGCTCGAGGTCGGAGTTTAACCCGATATGCGGGGTCAACGGGGTCACCTATTACTCACCCTGTCACGCCGGATGTTATCAGGAGACGCCACTCAACGACGTGAAAGTAAGTGGATTTTCGTTCGATGCGGAACGAATCGAAATTCGAGAACGCTGGTAACCGAGAACTGTTGGCTTCTGAGATGCATGAGCAGTCCTTCCTTCGATATGAGATCCTCTTTGAGACTGCTAGCTTTTAAACTGATTTACGAACGTCTCTCAGCAGTTGGATCGTGCGACTTAAGCAAAGATTAATAATATGAGTAGATGGGATGTCGACGAGTAAGCATTTTTTTAAAAGTGCTTGCAAAGGGTAGGTTGGCGTTCGAACTTTTGAGTTCTGAGATCAGTTTGTGGTTTGTGTCTACTTGATATGAAATACTTTTTAATGCTGGTATGTTCAAATTGATTTGCCAAAGTGGTTTGAGAACGTGCAACGGTAAATGTTAGAAGCATTTGATGTGTTTTATACAACGTTATATAACAAAAGAGTAATTATAATGACTTCAGTGGATATTTTAAGGATCACTGTAACTAAGGAAACTGTCATTAGCAGACAGCTTAAAAGACAGTTGGACAGTATCACTTGTACTGATTAGTTAAATAAACATTGCTTTTGATTAAACTACTTTTCTTTATTACTTTTAATTCAAAAGAAATGTACACAACGGCCAAAACTGCGATGTTTAAGATAAACGTTATATATTTGGAAGTTGCATCATTTGTCTATGTACAAGATTTTATTTTTCTCTACTTTGAATATCGAATGCTGAAACAGAAACAGTGTCCTTCTGAAAATGTATACTATTAATGTCCGCGTAAGTTTGAAATACTGCTAAACCGTGTAATGTTTGAAGAATTTATGGAGAAAGAGAACGGTTTTTTTTGTCTGACCGAAACGATGCATTTTCATCAAACTGAACTTGGGATGCATGGACTATTTCTGACACCTCTCGCTTGTCCGAAGTTAATCAAGATTTAAATTCGGTTAAATCTGTTGCAATTTTGAAGCACAAATCAACTGAACCGTTCGAAATTGATTCTCACGCTTTAAAAAAGGTCAATTTTATCTTCACGATAGTCCATTCTTTTATAGTGTAATACATTTTTATGGCTATATTATAATAAGTGGAGAGTGATATATCATTGGTCAACATCTCAAGGTTTTTTCAATAAATAATTAACTCGTAAAAAATTTAAGACTGCTCAGTATTCAATTGACAACCAATTAAAAAGTATTTTGGTGAAACTTTTTTATTGACACCGTAACCAGTTTAGTGCAGCTCTAACCCTTTGAACAACATTATACTTTTATCTACTAATAAGTTTTCCTTCTTTTATTGACTTTTACTATTTAATCTTTGGGGATTGTAATACGAGAACATTGAAAATAATAGCCGCGGTATGAAGAACGTGGGGATTAATAAATGAGCGTCACTGCATTTAGATTGGAGACTCAGAGAAATATATTCCATCAAGAAAGCAAGAGCGCGTTCAAATATAAGATAGAGAATAATGAATTTTTCAAGCAGACAGCGCCGAGAAATACCGAATACCTTATACTTTTTCACAGTATATTTTGCATTCCTATATTTGGAATTTATAAAAGTGATACTTGTTTTTACCTTTGCCCTCACGCATACTGGTTTCAGTGGAAATTGTTTCCATACGGTTTCTATACTTTCCATACTTCTAGAACGTATATTCAAATTTAATATATCTTCAGATTTGCATACTTTAATGTATAGACAGTGATATTAACCATTGTTAAAATTTGCTATTGCCTCGTATATCTTGTAGTAGTGATTAAAGTCACAAAGGCAACCATAAAACATATAAAAATACGTTGTACGATAATGCAACGATATGCTGTTTAATACTTCGAAGAATAATATTTTATAAATGAATAATTCTCGGACAAATTAGCCGATTGGAAAGCGATCGTTTCAATGCCTGTTTCAATTATTTTACATGCATTCCGCCAGCTTATGTCTGAAAACAATATCCTGGGGAGATTGAAAAAATAACATTTCTTTACATCGATATTCTCTCATAGTACCGGATAAACTTGTGTAATTCTCTAACAACTTACAACAAAAGTATTGAATAACTAACATAACACAAGCAGACTAAATTAGTAACATATGTTCATTTTACGTAGGTACAATCTATACATCAGAAACATTCATATATATTCACTGGAATTGTTCACGATTTTCCGGGAAATATTCATTACATATATCCCTTAGCATGTAATTCCATTCCTTCAGTGATACAATAACATACGACTACGTAGAAACACGAACGTTGTTACACGAGACCGATAATTAGCATCGTACAGAACGCTCACAGATGTAACATAATAAACCTCTAACCGAAATAACACGGTGTATTTGTATGAAATATTGACCAAACCGTGGGAGGACGAAAACGCTTCGAACAATCATGCAACCAAATTCATCAATAAATTCAAAGAAGAAACATTGACCTAGGACGACACAGTCATAAATAATTTCTTTCGAGTCTTTTTCGTATAGAACGCTTCTACAATATAGAATCAGTCCCACGTGTGCAATATTCTCGATAGCGCTGTTTTAAATGTGCACAATTATCCGTTTTTGTGGTACCCCTGAGATCACCTTTACATTACAAACTGTTCGTTTTTTTTATTTATTATTATTAAACGTTGACTTCTACAACTGAAGCTTCAGTTAATGTAAGACGGTAAGAGAGCAACAATCCGAGATGTAAAGGTAAACTATTTAAGCTCATGGCTTTGATACTCACATAAAGATCGCGACTTCTGTACGGGTTCCTATTTTATTTATTTATCCACAAAAATGGATCATAAACACACACATGCATGTAATCTAACATTTAAATATGAACGTTTCGTATAACTCTAGTTAAAAAAAGTCTGCTATTTGTTCTTACCTTTTTACTGTTTGCGTTTTTCCACATTACTACGGTACCTATTTACTCGACTCAAACATAAAATGTTAGGTACTCGCATAATACTCACACAAACAATTGTTCGATCACAAAAATCGGGAACTTTTGTGATCAATTTTATCTACTCGCTACAAACTTTGTTGTTGATAATAGGTTTGTCATAATTGAAAATCCTTTGTTATATTGAGAGAGCCTTCAGTAGCATTAACATTTCACACTTTTTTGGCAGGAATTACATTATCCCTTTCATCCATGCTTTTCCCTTTATCTTTCGAGATTTCTTCTGAAACTTAGCCACCCATGGCAGGATCTAATCAAGTTTATAAAATACTACTAACAGGACCAGAGAAGTAGCCTTCCGACAGCATTCACGAAACATCACACGAACAATTTCAGTTCATCATGCCATACCAATTCTTATTTCACACATTTACCTAAATTACAAATTAACCTTTCTCTACCTGTCGATTCCAGCAACTGCAAAATCCATGAATAGCTTGGAGCTTCCACCGACATAGCCACGGGGACATAAGTGTCCTTAAACAGTCACACAGCTCCACCGAACCGACACTTGTTTTCTACTCCTTCACTCCAACAATTTAATTCAAACGTAATACACTTCGCACTCGCATAATCCCCGCCAACCCACAACTCCCTCCAACCTCACATCACTGGCATACATACCGAACGATCAACCGCACTCTGCACTGAATTATCACCACCGTAACAGGGCTCTGTTTCGTTCAAGGTTTACATGAACTGCAGCTGCATAAGAGTGCCGCCGATGAACATAACCTCTAGCGCGACCGGCGACATCGTTTCTTACGAGGCCATCAACACAACGTGCACGAGCTCGTGCAACTACCTGTGGCTATTCATCGTGCTGGCCTTCTGCAACATGTTCATGACGTTCCTGTGCACGATGCCGGCACTCTCATCGACGTTGAGAGTGGTCAGGGACGAGCAGCGATCGTTCGCACTTGGCATCCAGTGGATCAAAGTCAGAATTCTCGGGACCATTCCGGCGCCGATGGTGTTTGGCGCCCTCATTGACGAGACCTGCATGCTTTGGCACGAGACCTGCGAGGGGAGGGGGGCCTGCCTCGTATACGACAACTTCTACATGAGCAGGTGAGTGCACTTCGAACGTTTCACTCGTTAGAATTGTAAGTGGTAGTTTTTGGCGTTGCGGATTTTTTCACCTGCAGTCTCGCTCAAATTAACAAAGAGTTGATCTGAGCATTCGCGAGTAGTCGTAGAAGTTCAGATTTTAGTATATAAGTACTGTTGCGACTCAAACCCAATGGCATACCGTACACAATACTCCTCACATCATATTTTCTTTATTCCTTTCCTAATCACTCCTGACCACCCCATTTTTTTTTTTTTTGCGTCCAGGAAATCTTCGCAAGACTTCTGCCCTACCACGCCATTACCCCAAACAACGTCCTTAAGACCCCCAACAATGTCTTATCCACACCCCACGCCGCTATTCTTCTTGATCGACCCCACTTCACAACCCATATTGAACCGCAACCCGTCCTAATTCTTTTCCTCATTACCAACAAGTTTAATTATCCTTCAACGTCCTCGACCATATGCAACACCTTTCGTCCAAAATTTTCCACTTACCAATCTCCCCTCTCCTCATCACTCACGCTCTTATAAAACCATCCCTACACTCCCAACACGTCAGTTACACAGTTGCCTCAGTTACTTCAGACATCTCGCCTAGAGAGTGTGCATAAAATTCACAGTTATCAACCCAAAACACACTTCACTCCGCTACACATTACATCACATCCCCATAAAACCCCACATCGCATCATCCGTCATTTCACATATTTTTCATCTTGTTATTAATATATACGTTGTTATTCAAAGTTTATTCATTCTTTCGACGACAACCCCCTTATCCAAAACAAACTAGTCATACAAGCGTAAAAACTTGTACGACGTTCCGCTTATGACGGAACAAGTACTATGAAACACAACAAATCAGTTTCAACAAATGCTGGGTGTTTAATATTCATGTATTGGGTTTAAATTCCATATGGAAAAGTAATTGCGAAATATTAAACTTATTTCGAGCTGCTGGCAGTCCCATCAACGAAATCTGCCGACCGCAAGGGGTTAAACCAAACTTGGTTCCTTTTAATCCTCTGTGAGCCCGTGTAACTTTTAGGTAGCATGCTAATTTATCGGCATTTTATCAAATAATTTTCGTTTTTTTCACAATATGACGTGATGCCTTAACTATATAATGTCTCCGAGATAACTGATAACAATATTGGTGACGGTCGGGAGCACCATCAACCGGAAACGGCAATGTAAAGAATTGTAAGTTGTCTACAGATAAAAACTAACGGAACTATATTGTCTAGTTGACATTACTTATGCTTCTATTGTAGTTTGCTTAAGAAAATAAAGTGCCCATAATAGCCATCGGTTTGTATTTCAATAACAACTTGTTTGTTTGCATTTCAATAAGGATTTTCTTACTATATGCATATGATTCACTTTTATAACTTTCAAGTTACAATGGGTTATTTTGGTAGATTTCAGTACATTTAGGAAAATACTTGTGCTTTCTTCTAGTTTCAGAGTTTTATGTCATATACCCAAAACATGGGTACAAAATCAGATAGAAATAACAAAGGAATTCGCATTAGACGATTAGCGGTAATAGATTCGCAGATTCTGTATTAGATTCTGAGTCCGATAAAGATCATCCAGTAGTGTGTTCCCGATGACGCGTAAATGTTATTGACAGTGACGATGAATTTAGTACTGAATCATCATCTGATGAGGAAAAACCAGGACCATAAAAAATTGTTTGCCAGTTAGTATCCCAGACCAAACACAATATTTGCAGTACAGAAGGTGAGAAAAGATAAAATAGCACATTGGCCAATTTTTTTGGAACAATCTAGGACGCTGCAAAGAGCCCGGGCATAAAAAAGTTCCGAAAATAAAATATTCCAAATGAAACCTTCAACTATCTTTAACGCGAAATGTAAAGTGTTTTATAAAACTTCATAGGCAAGCATATATGCGCAGAAATGCGAACATCATAAGCCACTGTTACTTCAAAGGTAGAAAGTGACATAATTATAAGACATTTGTTTAAAATGGTAAATTTTTATTCAGTCGGCATACATACATGTATTATATAGTTAAACAAAAAATCGGTCCATAGTGGTATGATCGTAATGAGAGGTGTTTTGCGTCTTGAGATTTAGTGTTACATGGGTTTTACTGATCTTCTATACGGACGTTCATTAATTGAGGAATTTACCGAGATTGATGGAAAATTGCCTTCCAATCCGTAATTTTGGTTAAGGCCAAATTAATCGAGCTATCGACCCTCGGTATAATGAGAGGATTCGAGGAAGATGTTGCAGGCCTATTATGTCATGGATTAGCGCAGTGGTCGGGGAACCGGGGTAAATTACCCCAAATGGGGTAAAAATGAAATTTTTGGGGGTAAAAATGAAACTTTTGTGAGTAAAAAGTATATATTTTTAATTTGCTATTTTATAAACCTGTTAGTATTTTCTTCAACTTAAACAATTTAGCGACATATGCAGGCCACGCCATCTCACTCCCCACCACTAGAGTGTTCTCGAGTTATATCTTTGGGCAGTAAAGCACACTCCAGGCTTATTTAAAAAATATTTTTTATGGGGCCTATATATAAAATTTAAACTAGTTTTTTCGTCTAATAATACAATAAAAATATCATATGAACTACAAAATAACAAGAAATTATCATTTACTTATATTTTCTGTGGGGGCGAATTTTTTTTTCCTCAACTGTATATTACTTATATTACTATTATTACCGTTATGTATTACTAGGTATCACATTGATAAATTGAATAAATGATGTTTAAATTAAATTTTTAGTTATTGTTTTCTTTTCAAAATTATCATGGGGGCTATAATATGAAAGATGCTAAAAAGAGGCGATTTCATTTTTTTTTTGCTCTTCGCCATGGGGTAATATCAACTTACACAAAAATATTTTGGGGTAATGATTAAAAAAGTTCCCCGACCGCTGGATTAGCGTGTAGAGGTTGTTATTGTTGTGGTTGCGGTAGCGATCACACATCAACGAGTAGAAAGATCGATATTGCTGGTGTTTCTTTGAGAGGAGGTTCAATTAGGATTTGAATCAAAATTCTTTGATTATGAGATTTACAAAGGCACTTAATAATGTTAATAAGGGCGTAGTGACGAATATTTGTATATATTTGAGAAATCATAAGTAATCAATTATTTTCAAAGTGGTTATGTGTCATTACTATTGGTCAATATTTTGTTATTGGTCTGGATTAAAATTGCGGATTTTACATCTGGCGAAGATGACTTTCGTACACTTTCTGAAAAAGAAGTGTTTTTTCGTGGAGATTTATAAAAGGTAAACTAATGATCCGCCATGCATCTTCAACACTTTTTTTCACGATCTAATTATCTATTATTTATGATCTATTATGCACATGATTTCCACTCCTTTAACATATACAAAATAAAACAGTGATTAAGTTTTATTTCTATTTTACATGATTCTTTATTTTTTAAACGGAGATTAAATTCTGCGCGTTTTATTCTCTGTCAGTTTATGTGAATGGGGGTTTTACGTGAAACATTTTCCTCTTTGTTAAATAGTGAACTACCTAATTAAAACCCTTTGAATTTATACACAGAGAGTTTATTATATATTAACCCATGTTACGCTTGCAGTTTCTAGTTATTCGTAGTGGAGAGAAATCTCAGCATCGGCAATTAAATTCCCAGAACTATTTTTGGCTCCTGTCTTTTCCCGAATATGAGGATTAACCACCATTTAAATGTGTATCTGTGTAGGTACAAAACTTGTCAAAACTAAACCATTATTAAAC
Source organism: Anoplius nigerrimus (assembly GCA_914767735.1). Classification (NCBI taxonomy): domain Eukaryota; kingdom Metazoa; phylum Arthropoda; class Insecta; order Hymenoptera; family Pompilidae; genus Anoplius; species Anoplius nigerrimus. Next base: position 10,879,811 of record OU612087.1, read on the forward strand.
CGCAACGGATAAAAATATAAATTCATTTAGTCGCATAGAAAATAATTGACGTTTAATAAGTTTTATATTAATGAAAACGTTAATATCGCAATACAATCGTTCCATATACTACAATTTATATCAATCAATAAATTCATCAGTAGACATGACACTTGCACGTGTATTGTTAACTCAAATTACGCTATTAAATCGTTACGTATTCTAAATTTCTTATTAATATAACGATTTCTAATAAATCGTACATCTTGTAGTTTTCGCAAAATTTGCGACAATTTCTTCGATATTGTAATAGGTTTACAAAAATGCACTCAGTTCAAATAAAAATTCGCTACAGTTTCGACGATACCGCACCTAACTTTATAACGATCAGAAAACATAATTAATACTTATGCACGTGATATCGGCGTTCTCATTGGAATAATTATTAATGATAATTCCATGCAAACGGTTTGTTCAATGAAAATTCTCGATCCATTCGGCAATGTTGTTAGTTTTGACACGACCCGAAAACATTGTTAGCATTCATTCTGATAGCGTTGGTTTAAGCTACTGGAATGTTCGAGATTAAAGACATTGAGTATAACTGGTGGATTGGGTTGAAATTAAATTGGCCGTCGTTACCACATTTTCCGAGCATTATCCCACGCGTATCGGATAGCAATAAATCAATTTTCAAGCGACTGTAATATTTTTTCATCTCAGCGACGCTGTTTACTCGTAGAGATCGTTTATTTGTCGGATATTAAAATGCAAGTAAAGTACCTATGCGCTAAAACTGACATTTTTACGTTAACTTTGTTGAGAGTTTTTAAATTGTTGCATTTGTGTCAGGTGAGCTCAGTGGAAACGATTCTAAGAGTCACTTATTCATTTTTTTTTATCAATATTTATTGCATAATGTAATCGCCATCCAGAATATGCAACAATCTTTTTTGCTGCTTGAATGTTAGTAATAAAAACAGTTTTTATTAACATATATCTGATATTAATCATATTCTAAAAAACAAATGGAACAAAACTCAAATTCGTTTATATATAATATTTATTTTGTGTTTTTCTGTTTATATATCGGATGTATACAAGGAATTTTGTACATTATTATTGATTTTGCATTGATGACATCTATGATATTCAGGAAGATAATGTTTTATAATACAATCACAGGTTGGCACATTACATTACATAGTAATTTATTCTTGTTTGAAACTTTTTTCTACAATTCCTTAGTAAATTCGTCTAATTTGAGACTTACCTGACTTTCTCATAAAGATTTAACAATAATTCTAAATACATATATGCTACTGCTCTCTAAACCTTTTGTATTCATGTTTTTGTATTGTAAGAATTCTTAATAGCTCCATGTATCACCTATTCCCTAGCAAACTTTTTCTGGTGTAATGGCATTCGGCTCCTTACTTATCCTTAAAGAACAACCTTTAACCCTACCGTTACACATTTCTTTACTTTCCACCTATCACCAAAATACAAAATAATGTGTAAACAACGTGTACCTAATCAACAGCACAATATTCTGTTAAAACGGAAGTATAAATATGAAACCACTTATCATGAAATTCAATGAACATCTGAATGAGAGCCCATGTAATCAATTACAGGTACATGCTGGCGTTGGCGTTCATCGGTAAGGCAGCGTCCCTTCTCTTCTTCTTCTTGGCCTGGTGGATCTACATTCCTCCCGGCAGTAGGCGAGCAGAACAGAATTCTCGACCCGAACCAGGATCGACCCTGATGCTCAGCGAGACACCGAACGAAATGCAGAACGCTCCTGCGACGATACGGCCTGTGATGGAACAGTAGATAACGCAGAATCGAGTTCAAACTACCCTCGGGACGAGGCAGAAATTGATTTCCATGCAGGAATTGCCCCCAAGCGACATTATCGCGAGATTTGATGGAAAAATGTTCAGGCACGCGTGTGAGACTTGTTTTACGAACAGTTGCTAAACAGTAAACTTGGCTTTTTTTTGAGGTGGCAGTAGCTTATATTAGATATCGTTCGTTATTTACTCGTTTTGTTACAGGTTTTGTTTGAATGGTATTCTGTTGTTGAGATTTCTGTTTTTCACGTGTACTGTGTATAATTGATTGGATTTAGCGAGGAAAATGCGGAGATTATTATTGTTGGATGGATGCAATATGTTGGAAACATGTTTAAAGATGTTTTGGGTTTCTTTAAATGTGCGACGAAGTATTTGAACCCTTTTTTATCGTAAGCTGATGTTGAAGGCTTCTTTTTATTTAAGTAATGCAGCGTTTCAGTCAACATATATTATGCGTTGAAAATCGGAAACCAAACATATGATAACAATAATATTAATTCGCCATTTTATGGGAATTTTTGTTTGTAAAATTGTCGGTCCCTGCTAGACTATTTAACAATGGTACAAAATTTTGCACTGCTCGTCGTTTTCTTCTCTGAATCGTTTCACAATATACGATACAAACCATTAATGTGTATTATCTATAAAAATCATGCAAATAATGGAAGACATTTTTTAATTTATCGGTTTACAATGCTGTGCAACAGTCAAATAAATTTACTGATATTCTTATAAAATATAGATAGCAAATAGCAAGTTTCATACGCAGCCCAAATACTTACTTCTTTTTATCAAATCTCGTGTCTGTACGTAACATTTTGCACGTTGAACCATTTATCTTCCAGTGTTATACGCCGGGATAAAGTGATCGTTACGGTGACATATAAAATTGATTTATTCGAACCACCATCGTGGGTTTTCCAGCAAATCTTTGTTTGCCTGAGTCATATCCATTTTCTTGTTTCTTGTTAATCTTCGTTCGCAACCCTATTTTGAGACTGTATATTTCAGATATGTGCATATCAGCTGCTGCTTAGAATGCAGCATTTAATGTTTTGAAGAACAAACTATCCAAAAAATATGTTGCATATATTGACAGTGCATAAAAACGTTTAAACTGAAGCACAAAAATCAGTGCAATTTGCATCAGGAATATTTCATCAGAAAAGTGATGCAACTGTTTTTATTTTAAGTCTCTTCGTCCATTTTTCTCCTGTCAAAGAGTAAATTATTCTTGTTTTTTAGACAAGTATAGAGTAAGCAGATATTTAAAGAAGTAAAATTGAAAGAGGCCCTCTTACGATAGCAAAATATTCTAATTTTTTGCTATAATTATAATTAAAACCGATGCAACTCTTAGTCTATTTTATAACAATCATCTCTACTTCACCGAAAATTTATATGATTGTTTCTACCCGAATTCTGCAACTTATATGCTCTAATTAAGTTGTATTAATATATTACATTCCCATGAATTTCCTGTCATTATACACAGACGAAAAGAATCGAGTATCTTCATAACAGCGTACCTCGTAAACATTTATTAATTAAGCATCAATGTTCCGTAATATTAATAAGTAACATAGAGAAAAGGTATGCTATCATTACATTTCTAGTATGTAACGACTTTCAGTTATTCGTTACACCTCAATGAAGCGAAAAGTTGTAATCAGAGAAAAGAGTTGAACTTTGTCGGTCACGTTCTGTGCTCAGTTACGTGCACAGATTTTTCACCTTCGATAACGACACCCCTCTACTCTGCTAGTCAAATGTAAATCTAACGAAAAATCCATTGATGGGGCTGGCTAGTGTTTATTTAGAATAAGTTTATATCACGAATGGTTTCGTATTTGTAAATAGATCACCCGTCGCGATTTAAAATGAAGTGTTGTCTAGCCACTTTGTGATATGCCTGTAATTACTCTGTGAAAAATGCAAGGAATCGTTTTGGTTCTTAAGATGTAACACGTGCAGTAACCTTCTCAGAGACAAATTTTCTACGGACGAAAAAAAATTATTGATCTTTTACACACGAATGTGAAGTTTGAAGTCGTTGCTGTAGTTTGTTAGCAAATATTAAAAATAGATGATAAATAAAAATTGAGCTCCACATCGTACATACTTGAATGTTAAAAAAACTAATCTTGCACTGACATGGGCCTGTTTCTGAACAGGTTAAATAAGCTATTACAGTAGAGCCTTTGATATCCGAAGTGGGAAAAAAAGATGCATTCAGGTGTACAAAGTTAATTCCGGCACATGTAAGCAGAAATTAACGTTATATTCTAATTTGGTGTTCACAGTATATTCCAAAAATAATTACCAACGAAGAACATTTCTCGTCGTATGTATATATCTGTACATAATATTTATTTACTGTAAACTTTGCTGTTATATTTACGTATGTACGTCAATTCACGAACCATTTTTAGTATATTCAATTATGTACTCTTATAATGTTTACTAATATATACATACAATATCAAACCATTGGTAATGTAGAAATAAAAAGAAATATTGATGGAGAGGATACAATTTCTTCACAACTATCGTTCAGAAGGGTGACATTATTCAATAGGTCTTCGAGCAGACAAGGTTCTACTGTTTCTCAATTATTACCGTGATCATTCCTGTTAATTGTACTCGATTGTAATCATATCGACCTGACGCTTCTATGAACATGCGATATCAGTGATTGTATTCAACAAAAACGGAAAGGAAGTACGAATGAATTTGTATAGTTAAATTATACTGGTAGAACTAAGTAAGGGCCCGACACTGCCAAGAAAAGGAAAACTTATTCGTTAATTAAGTAATAAAATAATCTTCGCAAACTGTTCAGCCCTTTAGCAGCTAATAAGGATGATAAGATTATGACAAAATACATATCCAATTTTCTGCTTCACCTCTACCTTCGTCATATTTATCACTTTGCTTGACGAGTACAGTGTCAATATTTACAAGTAGCTTTCCAACAGACTTTGCCTGTTGATTCAGATAATACGGTGTTCTAATAATCTGGATCAATATGGACTTCGATTGAGACGTATACATTTTTTTAATATGCAATGTGGGCAGCTATAGGGTTGAACTTGATCACTAATCGGTAATTTTATGGAAACAACAGAATATGCATAATGCATCGTACGTGTAAGCTCCGTTAATCGATCTCAATGTAACCATTTTGTCGTTAATAAGATTTTGTAATGCCCGGCGTGTGAATAACTTACCGATCGTCAATTAATGTAAGATAGAGAACGCTTGTGGCGAATGCAAACTAAGTCGGATGTGAATGTAAGAGAAGTATGTACATGCCTGCGTTTGTATATGATAGATTTTGTATACGCCGAACGTTCCTCGAAAGATCTACATGAGATGGTCCATTGTGAATAAAATGCGCATATTCCTCAAACACTTTTAGGAATTAAAATGATGTTCCATGAATGTCTCAGATGAGACGTATGAAGTCAACGAGTGATGAATGAACTTTTCTACGAGTGATTGAAGAGCTTATTCTCAAAACGTAACAATATTATATCTATGTGTGTAAAATAATCGACAATAAATAGCGTAAATTGATATGGAAACAATTTTCATCGCAAGTGAGCGTAAACAATTCGTTCGATTCAAATATTTTAAGCTTAATTTAATACACAATGCCAAGATAGAAATATTTTATTGCGTAAATATAGAAAATCGTACTTATTTATAAGACAAAACATCAATTCTTTTAGAAACTAATATAATTATTTTGGTGTTTACTCGTCTGAAACAAACAATAAATTGCAATGCGTAGACTTTTTAATGAATTTTAACTGTACTATATTAATAACTTTTGCTAATCAATTTTTTAATCGTACGAGTTGCTTTTAATAAAACAAAATTTGTTTCAGTATGTTTAGCGATTCACAAATGACGTTTTAAACGTATTTTACATTTTTATCTGAGAATATTTCTGTCTGTCTACGTGTCGAAATTGAAACGTTTTGAAAATAAGCTCAGTAATTTTGTCAAGTTTACAAGTTTTTACACATAACTGGGGTTTTAGACTCCCATTTTGATCATACCTTTTACGTAAAAAATTTGAAATTTCAGCCTTTCAAAGAAACATGTGACAATAGCGCAGCTTAGATTTACAGTAAGTGGAAGTGAAATATTCTGGCAAGTCATATACGATGCAATAAGTACGTATGCTGAAAGATTAAATGTAACTAACCGCTCAACGCTAACGAAGGAAAACTAAGGTACTTATTCATTGCCCTAGTATTAACGTAGAAGAAGAATATCTACCTCATCGATCAAAAATAATGTTTTTTCTATAAAACTGCGCTTCTAATCCCATTTGTATGCCCTTTTTAACCGAATTGGTGATTCGTAAGTATTATATTTGTACTGGACCATCTAATTTAGGCGTGAAGAGTGTACAGTGTGCTGTAGAACTTGTATAGGATCAAATGTAATTTGTTGTAGATTATGAAAATAGTGATTTTTATACAAACAATGTGTCAAAGATGTAGAAATTTGTTTTATGCAAACTGCGATTTTTAGCAGACATCATTCTGCACGCAACTTGCGAATAACACATTTGAAAATTAAGTTTATAAATTATTAATTTGTGAAGAACAAAATGTTTGAAATGTGCGGTTGATAATTAGAAAGTTTGAGAGCCTCAGCTCTAAAATCAAATTGTTCAGAATCATATTGTCAGATAATCATTAATTAGGTCGCGCAGAAAACTAAATTCGAAATTGGCAATGGCTGCCTTAAAAAAGAGGCACTCAACGTGACTTTGAAGGAACAAAAATCCATGTTATTTGTAAAAGGAAACTTCAATCTACATTTTCGACTTGTTACAAAAAAATCACTTTTTCACCTTTGTACCACGTATTGTAATGCTCCCTGTGCAAAGTAATATTCCTGACACAGGACGATTTAATAACGCTGTTCACATGAAATATCTAATTTCAGCAATATCAAGCAAATCCTTCAAAAACTGTTCAGTTTAGTAAAACTAATATTGCTCACATTGTAGTATTATGTAGCTAGCCTGTGTATGAAACAGGTTCGGAATTTACTGACTGCAAACAATTTTTAAAGGAATAATTTGCGTAAAATATCCTGGAACCGATATTAATTGTGAACAGATGAATAAACCGACCTGGGTTTCAGAATCGACGCATTATAAGCCTAAGGCACGTTGATTCTCGAAAGTGTTCCCGCATGTGTGTCATTTATATAGGGCCTGGGATCGTTTATAAGAAAATGTATTCGAACAATCGTGAAGTATTAAATCTTCAGGTATTCTAACACTTTTAATTTCGTGGAAACATGTTTATTCGTCAAATTGATGCTTTCTATATTTCATGCGCGAATCATATTTTCAAAATCTTCCTGTTAAATATTGTATTTATTTGTGATATACAGGATGGTTTCGATCCGGTGGTACAACCGAAAAGGAGGTGAATCTACATGCAAAAAGATGAAAAAGAAACGTCGATTTTCTCGAAAACGAAGCGTTTAAAAAAAAATTGTCATACCTTTTTTTCGACTTACTTTTGCATGTAAATTTACCTCCTTTTCGGTTGTACCACCAGATCGAAACCACCCTGTATACCATACTTCAATTCCTGCTCCAAAAACAAATTCAAGTTCAAATTTTTGTATGTGGAGGATCTATAATAATTCGTTTAAATTATCGTTAAAATTATCTATAATAATTCATTTTACAAAGAATAAGTAATCAAAATTGTAAGTTGCTGATAAAAATTAACGTTCGAGACACTCGAAACATTTAAACATACAATTTGCATACAATGGTGACAGCGTTAGCAAAAAACTTTAACAGGAAGTAGATTCTTCTTTACAAAAGTACTACTATTTGAATACTTGAACATTCAAACCTTACTTCATGTGGCGTTGAACGGATACGAATTTTTTGAACATGAAAAATATTCAAATATCCCCAGTGAAAACTCGTAAACCGTAGACGGTTAGCGCGCGAGATTTAAATACAGCTTCGCGTGTAACCAGTGCGTCGTTCTTGTTCTGTACAAAAAAGAATATACAGTATTCCGCGGCACTGAAAGTGCGTCGTAGCGTTTGTAAGAATCCATGTAGCTTTATTACATCATCGTCGTTCGTCGCGTTTGTACAACTGGAGTCGCCGGCATCCCGGAATTGTGTGTGTACACATGCCAATATCGATCTATGTATCGTCAACGATTCCAGTTTCGCGTCACAGAAGGTCATTCGCGAGACTCATTGTAATTATTTTTGTTAAGGATGTCGCGAACGAATCGATCTCGAGCGCAATTCATTGTATGCGTCCCAGTGACGGAATAAAATTGAATAAAGCACCTGACATTGAATTTTTCCTCCTTGTGACTCCTTACTGTTCACGATTTATTATATTTCATTATTCGTATATGAACCGTTTATACGGAAAGTGGTGTAAGACCATTTAAAAAATTAATTAAATATCACGTAAATATACTGTTTACACCACGTTAATCATAAATTACATATCTCATTTTTTATAAGTGTGGACTTATACCACTTTCAAAATAAACGGTCCATATCAAAAGCAACAGATAAATAGAAACAGTATTTGTGCGATATTTGGCATCTATAAGGTGTAATATGTTACGAACTAAGAAACACTTTTTTCTGTAGAGACTCTTTAATGAATTGTTATTGCATGGTTTAAGAATTATATATAAAAAATATGGGTAAGTAGAATAAAATGTTATTGCATCTGATGTTTGTAATTTGTAATTTAGAAGATCAAGTAATGAATGCCACTTTCTGTAAACAACATTATAATTTTTTTTGCTTTTTTTATGGGCGATGGGTAATTAACAAATCATGTTATGCTGTTTTTTGTTTAGTACGCTATAATATGTGTAATATACAATAACATTCAACTGGTCGGAATGTAGATATGTATAGTGTAGTTATACTACGATTAGTTCGTGTTAGATATTAAAACATGACGAATGTGTTCACAAAAATAACCACTTTTGTTCAGCAAAGAAAGTCGAAAAAAAGGCAAGATGGTAAATAGAAATAAAGGACTTGAAAATTGTTATTAAATTTGATTGCAAAATGGTACCATGCCGTCGTAATTGAACCGGCTAACACGTTAATGACAACAACCAAAGGAAATGAGATTATTGTACCTATTGAATAAACTTTACATGTATCTATAATATAAAATGTATTAATGGTAAGTCAATTAATCAACAAGGCTTGTAGTCTGCCTGTAGTTTAAATAAAATGACACACGTTTAATCATCTGCAGAACATTGTAAGTGTAATTTACATTACTCACCAGACCTGGTTAAACATCATAAACTGAGAGATCAAAATAGACACTGAATACAAACGACAAATTGTGCTATTGAAACAGTCTGTGCCCTTAATAGTTTTATGCAATATTTGACGATCCGGTTTACAATGTTACAGATTATGTGACACTGTCAAGAGTGGTTATTTCGACCACCAAAAATGCCCAACATATGTAACATACGAAACTGTCCCATTTATTGTTATTAGCGATGCAGTTAATGATCTTTAGAAAGTGGAAACATTGTATTCGCACACTGTGTATCAATAAATATGTGTGGATGAGATGTACAGAGCGAAATTCTGGATAATCGTAGGAACGGACAAGCACACCATTCTGCAAAGGCTTCTACAGTCACCTACAGTAATTTGGCCGAGTGGCAACTAGCTACTTACTACTAAATTGATATGTCGAGTTAGTTTATTAAATTTTAGTTCCCATATACGTAAATTACTGAACTACTCGCCATTTGTTTAAATTGCTGGGCATGTCCGAACTACCCTTGAACTCTAAAATTTTATTACTCTGGCGCATTGTTGCATAAGTTTCAAATGGAACATTTCAAAAGTTTTAATTTTCTGTGGTACTGATCAGCTTAGCAACTTGCGATTAGGTTAGTATAATAAATTGTACTCGTGAGAAATGTGTGAAGGAAGCATGCTGCCATTTAAACATTTGTATCGATGAGTACACATGTGTGTGTATGTTGTGCCCAATTTTTTTTTTAAGGGGTCTGGCCACCATGAACTTTTTTTTTATTTTTTTTTTATTGTGTTATAATAATCTTTGAAATGTTACGCATCATTTAATCCATAGTTGGTACTGAAAATCACAAAATTGCTAAAGTTACAGGTATCTCTCGGTAGGAAGGTCGAGCCGCCACTGGCGGTCGACCGCGCGGCTCGATCAGTGTATGTAACTCGCACGGTTCAGTACGTGCAGCTGCCCTATTGTATCATTTGTATGGGTTAGTAGAATTGTCTACTCGAATCCATACGAAGAAAAAGTGATGAAAAAAGAATGCGTAGGACATGTGCAGAAAAGGATGGGCACACGACTTCGTAAAATCAAAAAAGAAAAGAAAGGTCTTGCTGGCAAAGGAAAGCTAACCGATAAACTAATTAACGAACTAACAGTATATTACGGTTTCGCTATTCGAAGGTTCTCTAACTCCAAAGACGAAATGGAGAAAGCTATTTGGGCAACATTGAAGCACAAGAGCTCGACCGACGAAATCCCGCAGCATGAAAATTGTCGTCCGGGAGAAGACTCGTGGTGCTCTTGGCAAATATCAAAAGTGATTGGCACTTTGGATGAATATCTACACAAGAATCCTCTGCCTTGAATTGTTCAAGATGCCATTCGATCTGTTTATGAGAACCTCACTTAAGATGAATTGTTAGAACGGTGCGAAGGAGGCTTCACGCAAAACGCCAACGAAAGCGTCAACTCCGTCATCTGGTCAATGGCTCCAAAAACGAGTTCCAGCGGTGCGAAAACCGTCGAAATTGCCTGTTACATTGCCTTCAGCACTTTCAACGATGAGTACAACAGTATTTTGCTGATGATGAAGCTCATGGATCTAAGCATCGGAGATCGCTGCTACGATTTCTGTAGGGCAGTCGACAAGGAGCGTTGCGCTACAGCAAATGTCCGAGCACAAAAAAGCACGCCAAGCACGTAGATTTTCTCAAAAAGAGGCCCAGGATGCTCAAACAGCTGCCGAAGAGGACATGTATGGACCAGGAATCGCTGATTGAAGGTAAGACTCACAAAAACCGCGCCGTCAGCCGAATAACCGCACCTTTACTTTCTTTTGCGATTATCTCGAAACTATATTTTTCGAAACGGTTCCGCGTAAATCTCGTAAACTATCGGTCCGATTGCTATGAATTTTGAACACAGTACTTTTAGATACATTATCTAAAAAGTGTAACGTAGGATTTTTGCGATTACTTGATTAGTTTTTTTTTAATGACGTTTTTTCTCGTGAAATTTCGGTGAAAATCGTGAAAAAAAATTCTTCGGCTCACCATAATTTCCCTAATGTAAAAAAAAAATTTCCCTACGTTACGCCCTTGCAACACGATCCAGGAATAAGCTAATTTTTTTATTTCAGATGCAAAATGAAGCAGGTAGTCATGGAACAGCCCAGGTGCGTTTCGTGCCGAGGACCTTCACCAAAATGAATGAAACGCCGGTATTTTTTATTTTTTTATCACAAAATTTTTTTCACTTGTTCACTAAACCGTTTTCTAGTACATATGTGACAAAAAATTAAAATATTTTGTGCTATATTTTGGCGTTTATGAAATTTTTAAGAATAGTACTCATCTGGCGAGCGCACATGGTGGCCAGACCCCTTAAACGTAAAATTGATTAGTAAATTGAAGCTTGGAAAAAATCTGTAATGTTAATAAGTCTTGCAGATGAGGAGGAGGAGCTCCGGCAAGGAGAAATAAAGGAACTGTGTACATGCTGTTAACATTTTCATTTAATCAGTTCTTCACAGACACTCTTCATACCTTGTGAAATGGCAATAATACAGGATAAAATACGCATTTATAAAAACACATTGTACATTAATTAATTGAAAATAAATCTAGTTTTTTACCTATCACAGTTAATCTTCCCTCTCTTTTCAGTTTCTCATTATTTTTCATTGGTACTCTGAGAAAATGTACGAATCGCACGTTCAAGAATTCACATTAATTTACTCTCACTTCTCACACAGATCGGGTATTATAAAACGCGCATAATGCCGTAAACGAGTTTATTAACTACAGCATATTAAAGATACTCTAAATTGTACGCAATAAGTTATAATTGTCATCATGCCTTCCTTACAACTATTTCCATGTAGCCGATAGGAGACATCATGCGTGAAATCAATAGAGACAAGTTGGCGATAAATATGGAATGGCGGATTATCTGTAATTAAGCTCTAAGCGTACATTGGTTGCATATTTTTACATTTTCACTTCGTAAACTTTCCGAATTACGTTTATATGTCTATGGTCTGTCGTTGATAACATATTATATCTGCACCGCGCCGCATCGATGCTATGTCCTATAATAAAATTCCCTAATAATAATGTCGTAATAATAAAATGTACTATAAGCCACTCTTTCTTCTCCTATTAATATTAATCGTTTTGAGTGAAGGAATTGCGTCAAAATGAATAAAAAGTATGCATTCAATAATATAATTATATTCAGAACTTTTTAGTCGACGCTTTCTGCTTTTGTAGATACATTAAGTAAGCGGAAACGGGTTGACGCGCATTTCGGGAGAGCATTGTTTGCCTAAACTTCGCGACAGAAGGTTGCTTTTCTCGTTGTTTCTTCACCTTCTCCAGGCTTACAACGCCAAATTGTGTCGTACTGCCGTGCGAACTTAACAAACAAATGCTATCGCATTGAGAATTCTCCGATCGACGTTGTTTGGCAGGACAACTTTTGATCACTCCGGAGGCAATCACTTCTTCTTTCACATCTTGACGCTTAATATGTTGCCTGTTTTGAGAAAGTTTCTGCTTTTTCTTCGGCCTTAAAGGCATGTCCGATAACTTTTCCAGATCTTCCTCGGGCAAACGTTTAAGAACCCTTCTCGATGCATCCAGTGCAAGAATTTTATCTTCGTTTTGTTGTCGAATCGATACGGCCCGCCGTTGTTCCTTCTCCCCCTTTCGTTTCGCCACTTTTCCAACTGTAACTGTCTCGGCGATTTGCTTTATCGAATTTAAGGCTTCCTCTAGAGCCCTTGAAAATGCTAATGACGTAGTAGCGTCACCTGAGTCTGATAACAAACCTACATCTTCTCGTACGTCAGGTAGTTTTCGCAACTTCCGACTATTCGCTGTCACAATTTTTTCTGAACTTTTACTAACACCGCGGCGTACTTTTGATCTCGTCTGTATACTTTCTGATTCCGACGCTTCCTTTTCTTCCACCACATCCCATTCTTTCGAAATCCCACCTTTCGCCCTTCTCAATTGCTTCTTTTCACTACGTTTTTTCTTTCCCTTCTCTCTCACCCCATCTGTTCCCAAAGCAGATTTATCTGCAGGCGCAACTATAGCGTCAATCTCTTGATACTCCATCTCGTCATCCTCATTCATATTCTTTGACATTGCTTCACGCTTCCGTTTTCTCTTGCGTTTTCCTTCGACAACAGGGCTGCACGGCTTGCAACACCCTTTATCCCCATCCGGTTGAGGTATATTATCCAGCGTAATGCCAGATTCTTGAGAAGGGTGTTTACTGTCTTCCTCAATTTCCACTTGTAAAGGTGTTTCGCTTTCGTTGTCGCTTATGGCGTCTTGCTCCAATCGGGTACTTTCTTTATCTATGGCCAATGCGGGAACGCTTTCGCGCAATTTTTGTTTCTTTAAAAACTTCGTAGACTTAGACTTTTCTTTTGTATCCACTATTTCAATATTGTTCTCACCCCCATCATCATCGTCATCATCATCATCCTCATTACTTTCATTGGCATCATCATCAATACGTTCATTATCATCTTCACTATCGTGAGCCTCTTCATCTTCTTCTTCTTCTTCTTCGGTTTCGTCATCGTCTACAACGAAATCCGCTAAATCCGAGCCATTATCTTCGGAATCTGAAAGCTCAATTTCTGAAGCTCGGCATTCATCTCCCGGTATGTCATCGTCAGAATATTTTAAGTCATCTTCGCCGTGAAGATTATATTCTCGCACAATATCAGAGTCGATACTCTTTTTGCTCGTAGAGGATTCACTTTGATGACTGGCATCGTCATCGCTCGTTGATCCGGCATACAAGAATCTTGGTCTTTTTACACTATCATTCTTGTCGGAACTACTGTCGGTGTCTACATTATTGGATTCCTCATCCCCCGAATTTGAGTCGTCGTGAACCATCGTTGAATAATTTCTTTTATCTCTGACACTTCGAGATCTCTTCGGTCTTTTATCGCTGGCGTTGTCCGAACCGTCAGCATCATCGTCGGCGGCAGCTTCATCGATGACAGCTTCATCGACAGCAGTTTCATCGTCGCTCGAAAACGACGCTGAAACTTTCATTGCCTTGCCAACAGCCTCTGAAACCTCACCTTTGTCCTCGGTCAATAGCGAATCCAAGTGACTTTTTAAAAAGACCGTTTCGTCCGAATCGTAATCAAAACTTTCTTCCTTTTTCACCGTTTTCAAACTTTCAGTGGCTACCGAAGCTTCTTTGTCGACTAACATAAAGTCGCACTCAGCTTCACTTTCATTTTCGATCCTTTCAGTCGACAACGAGTGCACCGAACTCATTTCTGATTCACCTTGTTGTCTTTTGGCACTATCTTTCTTTTCCCATTCGTTCGCTGATATATCTTGGAACAAGTTGCATATATTCGTGTCGGAATCATTTTTCTCATTATCACTCAAATTCTTTTCACGCTTCGGCAATGTCACTAGCGTTTCCTCAGAACTAACTTTTGACAGTGTCATTGATTCTTTGATTTTGTCAGCCGTTTCACTCTCCGGCGAGTCTTCCTTCGAAAATTCGACTGGCAACGGAGGTGCAGTCATCTCGTTGTCGGCCTCAAGGGTAGCGGTTTCAGCGATAATCGGTGAAATATTTTTACACTCAAAATCGACGGATTTTAATCGTTTCGGCGTGACTGGGGTAGCGCTCTTCAGTATAGGTGCAGCAACCGTAGGGGTTGCAGTAGGGGTTGCAGTAGGAGTAGCATTAGGAGTAGCGGTAGGATTAACAGTAGGGGTTGCAGTAGGGGTTGCAGTAGGAGTAGCATTAGGAGTAGCATTAGGAGTAGCGGTAGGATTAACAGTAGGAGTAGCAGTAGGGGTTGCAGTAGGAGTAGCAGTAGGGGTTGCAGTAGGAGTAGCAGTACGAGTAGCAATTGGAGTAGCAGTACGAGTAGCAGTAGGAGTAGCAATAGGAGTAGCAGTACGAGTAGCAGTAGGAGTAGCAGTACGAGTAGGAGTAGCAGTAGGGGTTGCAGTAGGAGTAACAGTAGGAGTAACAGTAGGAGTAGCAGTACGAGTAGCAATAGGAGTAGCAGTACGAGTACGAGTAGGAGTAGCAGTAGGGGTTGCAGTAGGAGTAGCAGTAGGAGTACCATTACGAGTAGCTGTACGAGTAGCTGTACGAGTAGCAGTAGGAGTAGCAGTACGAGTAGGAGTACGAGTAGGAGTAGCAGTAGGGGTTGCAGTAGGAGTAGAAGTAGGAGTAGCAGTAGCAGTAGGAGTAGCAGTACGAGTAGGAGTAGCAGTACGAGTAGGAATAGCAGTAGGGGTTGCAGTAGGAGTAACAGTAGGAGTAGCAGTACGAGTAGCAATAGGAGTAGCAGTACGAGTAGTAGTAGGAGTAGCAGTACGAGTAGCAATAGGAGTAGCAGTACGAGTAGTAGTAGGAGTAGCAGTACGAGTAGCAGTAGGGGTTGCAGTAGGAGTAGGAGTAGGAGTAGGAGTAGGAGTAGGAGTAGGAGTAGGAGTAGCACTAGCAGTGGCAATAGCATCTTTCGCTAATTCGTCGGAATCGTCAGTCGACATATTTCTCGATTCTGATACTGGGGAACATTGGTCGCCCAGGTCCGCAACCGATCGCTTTTCATCCGCTCTGTCAGACGGCTGGTTACTAATATCAGTTGTGTTCGAATCTGACATCTTAAGAGTCATCGAGTCGGAACCTGTTAGTTCCGTACTTACATCCATCTCTATGTCACTCTGAGATACGTTTACGGCTTCGGCGTCATTCGCGTCTTCGACTCTCTCGTTATCAGACATATTTATTGACTGATCGTTTACAGTTTTTTCGATACTTTCGATACTTTCGTTGCCTTCGATAACCTTCGTCTCATTGATTATCTGAACAGGATTTGCCTCATTTTTGACAATTTCTTCTTCGGTAGTGCACGTAACACTGGCGGTACCAGGAGCATTTGATGACGTATCAGACAGCGCATCTTCATCCGTTTTCTCTGACGTTACCACATGAGTGTCGTCGATATCAATATTATCTCCTTCTTTAATTGCCTTTATAGATTCAGTCTCACCAATATCGTCTTCGTCTACTTTCAGTGTTATCGACTTGTTCACTTGTGGGTTGCTTTCATTTTTTTCAATATGAGTAACTTCATCGTGCGGAGAAGGAACTTGATTTGTAAATGATTTTTCACTTCTTTCATTCGTAGCACACTGTATTTCATCGGAATCGCTTAGCAGTATTACGTCCATCTTTTTATCTATGCTCGAAAGATTTGACATATTCTGACATTCTTTACTGTCTTCAGAGTGATCCATTTCGTTAACAACATTTATACTTTCATTTATACTTTGATTTCTCCTAACTTCTTCTTCAACACTTTCGGAGGGCGTATCATTAACGTTTTCCATAGTCTTGTCCTTTCTTTCAATATTCATGAGACCGGAATTAAAGGGTTTAGGACTTAACATTGTTGTATTGGTAGTTGCAATCTCCTTATGTTGTTCATATGGCACGGGGACAATAATATTAGTACACTGATTTTCTTTGTTCGCAGGACTTCCGTTTTCTTCCCTTACGACCGACATATCCAATGATTCACTTTCAGAGTTCAACCCGCTAATTTTTGATATTTCTCCTGCCGCATCTCGCATTAATTTTTTTGGCGTATCCTGCACGATTATCGGAATTTGTGACGCGCTCAAATCCGATTCTGCGCAACTTTTATCCAAATCTTTTTCCGAAATAGGCGATAGCTTTCCGTCATTTACTCTTTGATCAGCATTGCTACTATTTGCCACCGCAGTATTGACCTGCGTTTCGTCCGTCAATTCTTCAACCGCTATAACAAATAGAGGTATCGTTTAATGTAGATTTTCAGACAGCAGCGATGCCAGTATTTTTATACGAAAGAATGTAAAATAAACAACGTAATAATAATTCTTAACTCACCTATGCCTATAATATCTAATATTCAAGTTTAATTCATCTACTTATTTTTTCAAATTAATTGTAAGTATAACTCACATCTCTACATATGAGGCATTCCATGCCAAATCGGACACTTTCCGACCTCACCCCCTTCGATTTTTTTTTAAATTTTATATGTTTTTAAGGTTGATCAAAAACGCGTTCATGAATTTTTTCAGATTTTTTTGACGGCCCGTTTTGGAAATATGAATTTTCTTCAAATTTGGGCTCTTTTTTTTCAGATGCTCATAACTTTCTGAAAAATGCACCAATTGGATCGTTCTTTTTTTTCAAAATTTGTGTTTTTGAATGATCTTTCAAGAAAAAAATATGATTTTAACCAAAAAAATTTTTTTGATTGTTTATTTTTAATTTAAAGCACAAAATATTTTTTATCTCAAAACACGCACCGATCGATTTTTTTGAAAAAACTCAAATAAGCTTGGAATGGATATAACAACTTTAAAAAATTGTCCGATCGTGGGCAAACTCCTCGTTCTGTTTTTTTTCTTTATTTGAAAATATCTCTCTTGTCGAGTCGTACGTTCCGTTTCAACGAAAAATATTTTTTATCTCAAAACACGCCCCGATCGATTTTTTTGAAACAATTTTCAAAGAAGCTTGTATGTATATAGGAACTTTTAAAAATTGTCCGATCGTGGGCAAACTGCTCGTTCTATTTTTTTTCTTTATACGAAAATATTTGACAGATTCGACGATTTGACAGAATAGATATTATCGAATTAAGAACAAAAATATTAGGTTGAGTCATAAGTAACTTCCGATGAGACAAACCAAGAGCGGGACGTCCTTCCGACTTTGATGAAAACCTTTTAAAGGCAATATTGGAGCAAAATCCACGCCAATCAATATGCGAAATAGCAAAAAGGTTGAATACCTCACAAACAACTGTTAACAACTGTTAACTATGGGTACCTCACAATCAGAGAGAACGGAATAGAGAAGATCGCATGTCAGTCGCCACAAGTGTGCTCTCACGGGTAAAAATCGAGCCATTTTTAAACAGGATTATAACAGGCGATGAAAAATGGATTATTTAGGACAATATCGTCCGCAAATGAAAGTGGCTTGATAAGGATCAACCACCCCTATCAGATCCGAAAGCAAACACTTATGGCAAAACGATTTTACTGTGTGTATGGTGGGATTGTCGAGGCATTATTCATTACGAGCTATTGAAATAATATTTAACGATTACTGTGGATAGATACGTCCAGCAGCCGAAAATGTGCAAGAGAAGCACCATGAAAAACGTCTTGCACTCATCAATCGCAAAAATGTCATTCTTCTACACGACAATGCGCGACCACATAGAGCAAGGGTGACTCAACAAAATTTCTTGAGCTTGGATGGTCTGTTTTACCACACCCACCTTACTCCCTGGACCTTGCCCCAGAGACTACCACCTTTCCTGTTCCTTACAAAACTTTTTGAATGGAAAAACCTTCAATTCTGAAGAGCAAGTTAGTCAGGCTGTCGAAAATTTCTTCTAGTCCAAACCAACCACATTTTACAAGGAAGGAATTGATAAACAGCCAGGAAGATGGGAGAAGGTCATACATAACAGTGGCGAATACATAACAAATTAATATAATTCTGTTATTCAATGAAAGCCAAATAAATGTGTGATAAAAAAACGGAAGTTACTTATGACTCAACCTAATAGAACGAAGACTTTGCCCACGATCGGACAATTTTTAAAAGTTCCTATATCCATCCAAGCTTCTTTGAGAATTTTTTCAAAAAAATCGATCGGGGCGTGTTTCGAGATAAAAAACATTTTTCATTGAAACGGAACGTACGACCTGATAGAACAGATCTTTTCGAATAAAGAAAAAAAATAGAACGAAGAGTTTGACCACGATCGGACAATTTTTAAAAGTTCTTATATCCATCCAAGCTTCTTTGAGAATTTTTTCAAAAAAATCGATCGGGGCGTGTTTTGAGATAAAAAACATTTTTCATTGAAATGGAACGTACGAACTGATAGAACAGATCTTTTCGAATAAAGAAAAAGAATAGAACGAAGAGTTTGCCCACGATCGGACAATTTTTTAAAGTTGTTATATCCATCCAAGCTTCTTTGAGAATTTTTTCAATAAAATCGATCGGGGCGTGTTTTGAGATAAAAAATATTTTGTGCTTTAAATTAAAAATAAACACTAAAATTTTTTTTTTTTTTGTTAAAATCATATTTTTTTCTTGAAAGATCATTCGAAAACACAAATTTTGAAAAAAAGAACGATCCAATTGGTGCATTTTTCAGAAAGTTATGAGCATCTCAAAAAAAAGAGCCCAAATTTTAAGAAAATTCATATTTCCAAAACGGGCCGTCAAAAAAATCTGAAAAAATTCATGAACGCGTTTTTGATCAACCTTAAAAACATATAAAATTTAAAAAAAAATCGAAGAGCGTGAGGTCGGAAAGTGTCCGATTTGGCGTGGAATGCCTCATATACACTACTTCCACAAAAGTTTTTACACCATTTAAACAAATTGTACGATTAATAGCTGAAGAGGCTTCGAATAAAGTAGTCGAAACGTACGAGGAAGAATTTCCTATACCGTTCCTTCCATCGCCGAAAATCCCAGATAGTATAACACGGATCGAAGGTCATGAATGTAAACAACGTAATATTTACCGCGATATTCCTCGCTTTTCGTTAAACTGCTATTGAACTGGATGGAATCATTCTTCAATTTATTATCTGACGCCTCTGTATGCTCGTGCTGACTCGTATTCGCGGAAGAATCCGATAACTCTGAAAATTTTCAAAACCATAGTGTTCATTAGCATAATTAATTTGCAGCGATGGAACAATACTTGTTAAGTAGAGTCGAACTCTATGTTACAATACCTAAAGCATAAGATTCTTTCACTTTTGGCAATATATTCTCTAATTTAACATATGGAATACTTTGCTTCTCTTCAGTTTCTTCAGGAACTGGTGAACGAGCCGGAACAATTGATGCCCTTCTGCGAGTTCTGACAGGTGTCCCTGTATGTTCCAACTCTGATGTTTCTTTGGCTTTAAATTCCTGTACAGATTCAGGACCAACAGAACTTGCTCGTGTCTTTCTGATGGTCCGAACCGGCGGAGATGTCTTGGCTTCTGACCCAGCTCTTGTATTTCTCCTATTAGCACAAAAGGGTTTTATAATATAGCTGCCATTCTGGAATCACAAAGCGTTGAGAGAAACTTACTTAGTTCGTGCTGTCGTTTTAGTAGCATCGATGGAAGATATATGGGTCAAGCTTCTTCTTGTATTTCTCCTGTTTGGCGTATCGGTAAGATTTGATTCAGTTTGTTGCTCCGTAGTATCAGAGGTAAGAGAGTTTTTAACAGTTTTCCATCTGGGATTTGCCTGAGAATCCATTGAACCGGTTCGTCGTCGAGTAAGACGGGCTCCTTGAACGTTACCGCTCTCGTTCAAAGGCGAGTCAGGCGAGGATTCATTTTGTTTATTAGTCGGTTGCCTGATCCTTGTACTTCGGCGCAGTGGCGAGTCTATGACGGAGGCTCCCGTAACGGTGCGGGTTTTGCGACCTGTGCAAAGAATCCTACTATTGAAGAATTACCTTGAATATGTCAAGGAATTAAATAACTTTTTCCCTTCTTTCTCTCACTGTCTCGACACGAGCGAGCGCTATCTTATATCAATTTTGATTGATAGCTGTTTCGGAAAAAGAATGAGTTTAAGAGAAATTCGTTCGTCAGCTCTCTCTTTCTCTCTCTCGCGCCCTCACTGTTTCTATCTCACTTTGTTAGACGGTGGTACGTTAACAAAGCACGATAACCCGGCGCTTTCCTACCTCGTGCGCATGTAAACGGAAAAGTGAAAAATACAAACCTGTCCGTATTTCCGTCTCATCATCTGAGTGTTTGCTTGAACGTTCCATTCTCACCACTGCTTTTCTGATACTTTGCCTTGTGGATGAATACGTATTTGGATAGAAAAATGCGTTAGAATCGAGCGACTTTACTAGCCACGTGTTATACCGGATAATTTCAACTGACGAACCAACGGTTTCTGCGAGCCCGCGCGTAATATACCATCCGCGGAAGATGCGTGAAGCGACACTGACGCCATTCAACAATTAACACTTTGAACTTTCCTCCTATGCGCCATCTGGTAAAGGTATAGAAAGGGGTACTCCTCACCGATTTGCATAAAACTTTGCAGAAACATCAATTTTTGCATAAAAATAAGATCTGTAAAAGCTAACAAGCGCGATCTCGTCTAATTAAAAAGTTATTAAGCGTTAAAGTTTAGTTATAAAACCTGCCTTACCGACAGCGCGAACGACATCTGCGCATGCGCACTGATGTCTGCGCATGCGCTTTGACGTCTGACAATGGTTTAAGTGGAGGTTTGGGTTATACATATTTTAACCCTTTGCACTCGAAGTTTTTTTTTAGTTCTATTACCAGCAACTCGAAGCAATTTTATAAGAACACACCACACAATCTTTCTTGGTTCCAGAGCGTATGATGTGTAGGTGATTGTTGAGCCTGACCTCCGTATTTGGTGTGTAAATGCGGTCTCGAGATGTGATGTTTTGTCGAAAGTTCCCAATCAATTGCTCCAACAACAACTTGACAAACTTCAAATGTGACATTGGTGTTTTATTATTTATTTTTATGACAGAAGTGTACAATTGTATATATGAATTTACTATATACATTTCCGTCCCCCAGAAAAATAGTTTTCTACACCATTTCAGGGACTTTCTCAAAAAACAATATGTTACAGCATATTGATAGGCCCGATCTACTGCACGTATATTTTTTGTATAATCAATTACAATCTTAGATTTTTGTATACGGACTAATTAACCACCACGTACTCTTCTATCAACCGATATCGACAATTGTTTTTAAGATTTGTCTTTGTCCTTACGTTATGCACTGAAAATTACTTGCGTTGTCTCCATAGCGCAGCCGTCGAGAATGAAGACAAATTTTAAATGGCTCCGCACGGGAGCCCTCGAGTGCAAAGGGTTAGTTGCCAAAAGTGCAACAACATTATTTGTATGGCTGGGTGTAGGCTAGGCTTCCTTTTTATAATGTATTCACTCAAAAAATGTATTCAGTTATGGGTTGGGCTAGGTGCTTTTGTCGATAGAAATGATGTTGTTGCACTTTTGGCAATAAAATATAATCCAAACCTCCACTCAAACCATTGTTTGATTGAAAACTCTTAAACATTATAACAGGGAAGCCTTGCGCACACCTAGGCTTGGCCAATTCAATATCATTTTATTTCAAATAGCGCACATTACCTGCAGACTTGTCCGTGCGCATGCGCAGATGTCGTTCACGCTGTCGGTTTTTGGCTTTTACAGATCTTATTTTTATGCAAAAACTGATGTTTCTGCAAAGTTTCATACAAATCGGTGAGGAGTACCCCCCTTTCTATACTTTTACCATACTGTTCACACCATAACCCATATGTCGAAAAATGACGACACAAGATTTCGAAAAATCCACAGAACGTCGCTATTGAAAAATTCGATAATTTTACACGTTGAACGTATACAGGGGTCCCTTATTTATAACTGTGATAAGTTACCGCATTTGGTACGGATTATTTACTCACCTATTGAAAATTGAAAAATCGATCAACTTGGCCGTGTTTCGCACGTTACTGAAACTGCCGAGAACGATCAACTATTTAAGGGGTTATACCTAGTCGGAAGCGAAAAATGAGAAGTTTTTTTGTGAATTTTTTGTATCTTTACTAAAGAATCCATTAATGTGAAATTTTGAGGGCTCCTTACACTTGCCTTGAGGTACAAAAAAACATTTTTTATTTTAATATTTGTGACAAAATGGCAGTTCAGCAGGGCACAGAACGAAGATCGATTTTTTGTTGGCGTCCTGCGGCTAGCAGCACAAGTCTGAAACGAACATATTTGGAACAATGACATTTTTTTGTCATAATATACACGAGTATAGCTGTTGAAGTACACATGGATATTCGGAAATTTAAATATTTGTGAATTTGGGAGCACTTTGAACAAAAAGTCGATTTTTCAACTGAGAAATCGGCCTCAATTTGTCTATAAAAATTGCAATTGTTTATGGAACTCAAAAATCGTGTGTACTAGACTAGATAATCTATGTAAGAAGGTACTGTCAAAATTTTAAGTCAAACGGATAAAAATTACTCGAGTTCTACTGCTAGCCGTTTTTGAAAACATGGTTTGGAGAAAAACGCGTTTAAAGTTCCACAATGTGTTTACTACATGAAATTTTTGAGATACGGGCTTGTTGATTTTTTTATCTCTACTCTGCTATCCCAGCACCATATAACTGGCCTTGTGTATCGATTTCACTTCTCGCGATTTTTTTTCTTGCCGATCTAGCGTCATGACGGCTGGTTTTCGCGTCATCGGACAGTGCGCGCTCGGCGAGTACAATACGGCGGGAATCAGTACCCAAGCAAAAATCAAAGCATTGGCGGCCAACCAGATAGTCCGTCATTGAAAATAATTACCGCAATATTGATTGCAATATCTACAACCTTTTTGCCACTTGAAATTGTTTTCGGAGCGAAGTAAACAAAACTACAAACTGAGAGTGTGAACTGAATTCCCTCACAACCATGGCAGAACTGCTCGAACTGACGAGATTTACTTATTTGGTATAAGAAATTACTAAATTTAATTCTTAGGTCTAAAATAAACCTTTTGTATTCTCATCCTATGGATACAAACACAATAAAACGGGTCCTCAAAGGAATTACAAGTCAGAAAAGCTGGTGCTACTCCGGTCTACGCTCCGCATACTTTCAAACGCGCGGAGACGTCCTTACGAATATATATTTATCTTCAAGAGTATTTGCAGGATCAATTTGAAATTTTCAGAGAATATACTCAAATATATGTACATTCCGAAAATGCAACAAAAAAAAAATCGATTCTTTGAAAATTCCGACTAGGTATAACCCCTTAAGGATATATTTTTGTTTACGTGCGTCAAATAACAATGTTGCCAATGAAAATACCCTTATAAATGTTCAATAATTAGACCCAGACAATTTAATTGCTGATTTTTTTCAAAACTTAGGAACGGCAGGGTGTAGAATGTCATGTCGTCAATTGACGACACTGTGACCGAAAGGGTTAAATCGCCCATCACACTGCGCCCTCTACAATAAGTAACTTCCAATTAACAGTAGTGGATAATCCAGATTTCTACTCTGAGGCTGAACTTTGTACGGCTGCATCCCATTCTACGATGATCGAAACGTAGACCGAAATATGCAGCATTATTAGTAATTCAACACCTCTTGTTGGATTTACTTCATTTACTTTGTTTCCTGTAAAACGTAAACGCTAAAAGCTGCAGAATAACGCATGCATTATTACAGAATCTAGTATCGGAGGATTCAAGGTCACATTTCAAGGTTGTTATTTTCACTACAGGCATAAGGCCTCTTGGTCTAGGGGTATGATTCTTGCTTTGGGTGCAGGAGGTCCCGGGTTCAAATCCCGGAGGGGCCCTATTTTTTGATCATATTTTTAGAGTCCAGATGCGGTAATCAGAGCACCACCCTCTAAAAATGTTAAAATTTAGAATAGCGCAAAAAATTAGACCATTTTCATCGCTATAGGTAATTCCTTACTTTTCATACTGGTTAGTTATGTTTGCAAGGATCTTTTGAAATTAATGCAACACATTTTTTTCATTGAGAAGAAGATTGTTGCTATGCACTTATTCATAACTATTTAATTTTCGTCGAACGTACTAATCCTTCTAACCTTTCAAATTGATCTATTTAAAGCTTGTACACAATATAATTCTTATTTTGGTTTTATGTGGGTGACAGCTTTATGCAAATGGTGATAATATCCGATTTTTTCAACTAATAATAAAGCGATGGGATTAAAGCCAAAAATGTTGAAGATTGGAATACTAGAATATTTCTTGCTCTGATAAACTTTATTACTATGATTAGAAATTGAATTTAATCCTACATCTTTATTCGACCAATATGATACCCATGAAAAGTTGCACAAAAGCTCCAATATTCTTTTAACCATACAGTTTACCTTATAAAATTAAAAATTACAAGACATATAGAATCCAGACAAAATATAACAGAAAATTTTTCCACGTATACTTACACGTTGTCATTAAATACAACCATTCAACAAATAAATAATCAAATAATTTGGTGAATGGATACCATCTTCTACTTTGCATTCGCCAACCTACAATCGCATATCTCTGAAGAAGATCTAGAAAACTGCACGCGGGTATAGTCAAATGAGCCTGAAAGATTGAAATTAGAACACAACGCGATACGAAAAGTGAACGAGAGTGGCTGAAAGACCAAAATCTCCGTTCACCATCCACGAGGAATGGCACGCGTGGAACATATCCTCAGGCAGGCAAGCGGAGAATGAAAAAAAGACAGCCGGGGGATGGCCCGTTTGAAATTGCGTGTGCCGGATTCTCTTCCCACCACTGCCTATCTCTTGCTCACTCTCTCTTTCTCTCAAGGCACTCTTACTTTCTCCCTCCGGCTCCATTCCTCTCTTTTTTCACGCATGCATCATTCTCCGTCTCTTTCACTCATTTCTGTACCCCTAAAGCCTTAATCTTCCCTCTCCGTCCGGCCTACAGGTTGCTCCATTCGTCTCCGTCCTCTTAGCCTTCACTGTTTTGTCCAGGCTCTCTATTACACTGTCTCTGTTCCTTCTTGGCACCCTTTCACTCTTACCCTTCGGCACTTCCGCACTATCTTACTCCTACCTTTTTCTTTTTGCCGTTCATCTCCGTCTATAACTCGTTCCCTGCCTTTTTTTGCGACTGTCTCTCTCGTTCGCACGCGGCTACATTCTCCTACTCTTTGTTGTTCTCGCTCGTTCTCTCTTCTGCTCTAACTTTTCTAGTTCGCTTTTTCTCTTCCCCAACATTCTCCCTCTTTTTCTTGCCTCTCGATAGTCCCTGGTTCCATCTCTTTTCTTACCACTCTCGCCATCGCTCTCGCACTGTTATTCTGTCTCCGTCTACGGAATTCTCTGTCTATTTTTCTATTCCTCTCTCTTTCGCCTTCTATCTCGCTCCGATACCTCCTTATCGTTCTCTCCTTCTTCATAACTTTCGCCATCACTCTCATATCATTACTCTCTCTTTATCTAATTCATTCTATCTATTTTTCTACTGCCCTCCGTTTCCTTTACTCCTGCACCGTTTTCGCATTCGTTCCTTCTCCAACACTTTCGTCATCACTCTCGCACTGTTACTCTCTCCTTGTCCCTACTTCACTCTCTTTCTACGCATCTATCTCTCTTTCCCCTTCTCACGCAACTATCATTCTGTCTCTGTCCACATATCTACCAACCTATTCCTATCCGCTTCGTTCGCTACCTCTCTCCCTCTCTCTCTCTTTCTCTCTGTCTCTCTCTGTCTCCCCCCCCCTCTCTCTCACACTGCTCCCTCACTCCGCTAACTCTCTCCATCCCACTCCAACTCTCTCTCTCTCGCTCTCTCTCTCGCTCTCTCTCTCTCTCTCTCTCTCTCTCTCTCTCTCTCTCCACCCGCCGTGCTGCCTATCGCCGTCCCTCTTGCTCCCCCCACCTCTGCTCTCACTCCCTCTCACTCGCTCCGCGTCACCAACTGAGTCAAGATGGAGTCCGCGGCTCAGCGCATGCGCCAGTCCTCAATGGTCGGGCAAAAACACAGCTGGTCTACTCGCTGCCTCGAAGTAAGCTGACGATCGGCCGCGGTCAAATGTGATTCCCGTCGAACGAGTCTCGTGCTAAACGCCGTGCGGGCGAATTCCCGTGAATATCGCGCGTGGCCTGACGATCAATTCGACGCTAAGTTCGTCGTTCGGAGTGTGTTCACAGTGCGCGCGAGGGATTCGACGGGGTACGGAAAGAAAGGAAAGAAAGGAGCGAACGGGGGATAGATAGGTAGCAAGAGAGAGAGAGAGAGAGAGAGAGAGAGAGAGAGAGAGAGAGAGAGAGGCCGAGTTCGGCACACAGTGGGTGTTTTAAATGTACACGAGCGGACCCGCTTGGCGAGGTGTCACCACGAGGATTTCCCGCACGATTCAGGATACGAAGACCCGAAGCGAGCTGGCCTCGAATGTCCTTTCGGTGAGTGAGGGCCAGAATAATACTCCGTGCGCTTACATGAGTGCGAAAGAGAGGGAAATAGCGCGACCGCGCGAGTGTGTGGCGTGCGCGAGAAAGAAGAAGAAAGAGAAGGACAGGCAGGAGGAAAACGTGGGTGACTCGAATATGCAGAACGTGGACAAAGTCTCGTAGACCTATGCCGCTCTCTGCGGGATTGATCCTGCGGCCCTATCGTCCGCTTCTTGCCGAACACACACGGCTGTGTTCTTTGTCCTTGTCTTTGTCCGGCCGACGAACGGGACGTCGCGAATTTTTCGAATGCCTCCGACGCCTCGAGCGTTCTTCGCCGGACGTCCTTTTCTTTTTCTTCTTTTTCTCTCTCAGTCGTTTTTTTTTTGACGTTGGGGTTGGAGCGGTTATTTTCGCTGTGACATTGAGTGGACGTTGATCGGACCGTCGGCTGTTTTTCTCGATGGCCATTCGCAGGCCTAGGTCCCGATGTTTCGAAATGTGACCGATTCTTTCGAATTCCGCGTTCGCTTTGTACGCAGTCGGTGACTGGAGGTTGCTACGGTTGTTCCGTGGACACGTTTGTTGCTCGGACAAAACTTTGCCGTCGAGACTTCTCGTGGAAGTGCCCTTTAGGTTGCTAACCTTGCACGGAACGTCTCTGCTTGATCCGGTCTCAAAGAAATGCGATATGCAAAATCAGGGGAAGGACTCTTGGGTAGATTGACCTCAGGTTCCTTCTCGAGCGCATAAATGTTTGAGGAATTTTATTGCTAGACTCAGTTTGTTTTCGGAGCTAATTGTCTCGAGGGGTCGGTGATTGTTGTGGCTCTGTGGTTTATTTTCGTTTCGGAGTATTGGTGATAGTTTTGCGCCTAGGGACGGATTTATTCATGTTTCTAACCTTATTTGCTTTTCATTATTACCTATTGTACCGTTATGAGGTCGTTGCCTAACCGGACTCCATACTAGAGTTGTGTTTTATTTCATTAGCACGCGTGGGTTCATGAATTTTCGCCAGTACGTATAATTTGTATTTACGCAGTTCAGAGTTTGTATAGGTTCACAAATTAGTTTCCTGCTCGGTTCAAATGCGAGGAATACGTCGTTTTCCTTCTTTCTATGTGCTGATCGACAAATTGAGTATCAGGATGACACGGGTTGGGAAATAAACAAATTATGAGGATTCTAATATTTGAAAGTTACGGTTAAGATGGACGTGTATCAAAAAGTGCAGTTTACTATGTTGGTGAAGTTTGATATATAACGACGTTAAACTTCTTTTGAAGTTTCATGCGACCCTAAACAACATTTATATAAACAAACTGTGTCAAAGTGATGAAATGGTTCGTGGATATGTCAGAAGGCAAGAAATATCTTTAACATCGTAGCCATTCTATATGTAAATGTTTTATGTGACATGCTACGTGATATATATATCCGACAGCCAGACGAACCTAAATATTTTGTTGATACACATACTAATGGTAGAAATTGACATAAACTCATGCTGTGTAGTGTAAAACAAGCTTATCAACTAAAATGTTCCCCCAATCTTATCGACCAACGCAATTATACACGCAACGACCACTAATTCAATGAACGTTAATTAATCATCAATTTTGAGCACGGAAGCATAATTTTCCACCTACGGATATCGGCCGTTTACATTTCTGTGTTTAGCATTTGTCTTATGCTCCACCAGACACCTAATTATGTTCTTCGCCCTAAATTCGTCAAGCGTCGCAAATAGCATAATTTCGAACAAGGTAGCGTCTCACCCAAGATTAACAAGCCGGCCACTTATTAGTTTATCTCATTAGCAATCTACTCGCCGTCCGGCCATAACTCGCACGCAATTACCCAAAATCTTCAACTGAAAATTATCGCGTGCATCACGCGTGAGTTGCATAACGCGACATAATTTAAATACGTAACTTTGCCCGACCTTCAGACGATACGGAACAATTAGTAACGCGAGCTCTCGGGCAAAACTGCATTATGAGGGAAGAAGACTAACGCGTACTGTCATTCTCAAGAGCGCAGTGAGGAAATCCTACTGTTGCCATACTCGGCAAGGTTAACCGTGCAACATCGCATTCCTTCCTGTGAGGCTCCTTCCCTTTTGGCCGGCATGAAATTCCGTGGCACACGAGTTTGTCAAACGTGCGACAAAAGCGACTCTTTAAAAGAGAGACAGAGAGAGAGAGGGTGAGTGAGACAACGAAAAGTAGAGAAAAACCACTCTGTCGGACAGTTCACTCTTGTTTATTGCCCGTGCAGGTATGCGGATTAGGATAGGTTTTCCGAATATGGATGTAGGGTCTGTATTTCATTGTTTCGCGATTCTCCACGCTACCAGCCACGTGTGATGTTCGCATGCAGGACTCATTCGCATTGATCCTGGAAGAGGGGTCTCTATAGACAGCCTTCTCGGAAATGTCCTCGCAGGTGGAGGACGTTTACGAGAGTGTTAATATTCTGGCACAATGGCGTTCGAGCAATTATTCCTGTTCCGTTTATTGAGAGTAGCGGGAAGAGAATTACTTTTACCGTTTTATCGGAATTATTGTTACGGAAAGAAGTATGCTTTATTAATGTGACGAATATTGCTTTTTACATAATGAGCTCGATGCTCGGTACATTATATGGTGAACGGTGTGCAAATTTTTCGTTGTATAAATATTTGGGCACCGGGACCACTTTGTGCAAAATTCGTGCCCGAACATGGATTATGCCGCTGATTGTAGTTGTTTGTAAACATAATATTTGGTGTATCTCGCGCAGTGCTGCGTAAGGTAGGGTCGTGTATTTGCTAAAATGTCGCTGTGGCAGCTTAAAATTTTAGCTCATTATGCATTTTGTGTTTAAATGTCGGCAGTGCTTTGACGCAGTAAGAGTAAATGCGTTTATTGGCACAATGATGAAGAATTGTGACCAAGACAAGTGTAGGGTATTGATGTGTTGTTCGATGCGGTAGTGTCGAAATATTAATGTGAATCTGTGGTAACTTCAAAATGTGGCTAAATTTACGTACTTGTGTTGAATGAGTGTTCCAACGTGCCAAAATTAAATCATCTCATTTTCTTAATGCTACATAGATGTGTATCTGCAATAATATCTATATGATCGTGAGCTTCCTGTGTTAATATCAGTTACTGTGTAAATACGGTAGAGAAGACGACCGGAACGGATATTTGAATAGGAATTTAATTACCTGAAATATTTAGAGTGGACGTTGTTTGGGATGCTGATTGTTGATGCTTTGAAATCCAGGAGTACCACTTACTGAATAATGCCCTTTGTCTCTGTGATCATATACTGAATGCTCCAAAACATTTTACCTCAAGTATTGCTATAGTGGATAGTAGATTGATGTCAGAATATGACATCAAATGAAGTAAAAAAAAAATACGTTCAATATTAGTGTTGCTTTCATCTGTAAAATATTGCTCCATTCATACACGAATTGGAGCAAAATTCTAGGCCAAAGATTAATTTTTTGTTATGTATTTGTTTTTATCTGCTGAAGAAAATTTCAACAAGAACACATGCTGACAAAAGTGAAAAATAAAGAAAATAATAAACCTCTTACAAACGTTGCCACGTTTTTTAGATTTTCCACAGGTAGATTTATTTAAACCATATAATAAGTTCAGACAGTCTCTATATGTACTTTCTTCATCGTTATCTTCGCGGAGAAGACGAGAAATGAAATGATAATGGTGACGCTGAATAAGCATACGTCCTTTAAGACAAACATGTCTCAGCATCGCACATTTTCATGATATACTGAATGATAAATGAACAGATTTACACGCAATATGGAGTACTTAATAATAAAGCAACCTATTTGAATGCAAACGGAAGATCGACATTATGAATTCGTTTAAGAGAATACTATTGAATAATAAAATGTTTTTCAAAGATCTGATAATTGCATTTAAATTCATAGAATTTATCTGCTATAGCCATCATATTTACATAGAGTACCCATGCCATGTGTTAGGCTGGAAGAATTTCAATAGGAAACTAGGAACTTACGATCTTATCGTCAAGTCTTCGAGTTAACAAGAAGTGGAAATATTATAATGCGGCTTTACTTAAATAATCGCATCCAATTTGTTAACATGATATTTGAGTGGCATATGTTTTCGGATCACGGGAGACTTATGTTCCAACGGAGATCATCATAACTTATCACAGGGTAGAATATGATAACTTATTGACTCGTTGTACACAGTAAGTGAGACGTTGCGAGGTCTGAATGATAAATTGCCGGCCTTAGGTGACAACACATGCTAGATGGAGAAGAAAAATAATATAGTATTTGATTTGTTTTAAACGGGGAACACTGCGCGGAAATATTTCGATGAGTGTTCAAAGATTAATGGTGTGCTAGTAAATGGGTCGATTTTCATACACTTGACACGGATCCATTAGTGTCACCAGTTTATCAATCTTAATGCTGCATAATGTGTCTCATATTTAACACCGTACGTGTGTGAAATTTGTATTCAATCAGATACATCAATATAAATGCATATGATTATTATAATCAATAATAACTCTATGGTATTAAAACTGAATAAATATTCCAGACTTTCCAATGACCATATTAATTAAACTTGATAACATTTCCTTTCTTATTTTTTTAGTGGATTACAACCAAACTATGCAGCTTGAACACTTTTCGCAAATGACAGTATAACATTGAAATTATTCAGAAAATATGATCTATACAGAAAAAGTTACACTTTGTATTGAAGATCAGCATGAGCGTTGACATAACCTCAGTATTAACATGAAGTTGAGTTTAACATGCACCGACGTACGCCGCAAAGCGGGGTGTAAACTCTAGCATTGGATTTTGGTATATTTAGGTAGTGCAATATTCGGAATGCGAAAACCTTCCTCTCTGCAAACTGCGCTGAACGAAAAGGAACACGTGTGTGATCCACTTCAGGAGTGGACGTAGGATACAGGAACAATAAGAGGTGATGCGAGCATGTGCTTTATTTGACCTTGTTTCTGAATTATACCCACTTCTATTTTCTGGTCATTCTTACGAGAAGTTCAGTTAGTCTAGATGACTCTATTCAGCAAAGTTGCCACCGACCTCTGCGATGGTGGTGTTTAGAAACTTATGTTTAGGAAGTAAGGTAGTCATTTTGACCGCATCCTGAACAAATAAACAGTTCTGCGTTGAGGGGGAGCAGAATGGCAGTAATTTGGAAATAGGGTCAAATACGAGATCGTTTGTATAAGATCCTCTTCACTCCTTGATGCCACAAATGTGATATTAAACGACTTTGTTGAAGAAAGCTAATGCTGCAATTATGTATTTTATGTTAGGTATTCATAGCAATTCAAATATTTTTATTTACAAAATAATGAAGAAAACGCTTTTGGATAGACTGCTAGATCGGTGAATACAATATTCTGATCATTTTTTGAATAGAGGTGTATTGGTTACAGATTCTGTACAAGCAACGAAAATTATTCACTTAATATATTTGTCTTCTTGTGCGTGTCCAATTGGTTAAAAACGATTACTCAAACAGTAAATAATGCAGTAATGATTTACTTAAAATTATTTGATGTGTTTCTGTTCGTACACCCGATAGAGATTGAGACCTAAGTCTAATTTTGACAAAAAAAATATTCGGATAAATACTATATTTGCCTAAATCTCCTTCTATAACAATCAGAAAATAATTTGTTTGCTACGCTTAGGATGCTTTTCCGAAGGGAACAGCCAAGTGCAAATGGTTAATTATATTCACGATCTAAAACTGATCACATATTTTTAGATACAAACTGATCCACTTCCGATCCAGCTCTTCAAACACTCTCTATGAAACAGTCCACACCCCGTGTCTACATTTTCATCAATAGCGTTATATGCACTTTTCCATGACGTACCTTAACTTTATATAAACCTAGCAGACATTGGTAGTTGCAAATTGATCCACTTCTAATCGCCCTCTTCAAATAAGTCACACGACTCTTTTCTACCAGACCCCGTATTAACTATTGATTAAAACTGACATTTTATCGGCAGTAAAGTTTATATTTACGATTGTATGCATCAAAATATTTTTAGTTTCAAATCGACCCAGTTTTCATCTTAATATTCAGCCGAAGCACCTCTAACATATTCAGACACCTCGTACCCACATTTTCTAAATTATCTCGAAACCGTTTCATGGGAAACCGGTACTATACTCATATTCTAAAATCGATCGTATATTTTTACCTCCACGTGAGTCTAGTTCCTACCTGATTATTCAAGCACAGTACTTTCTATAAAATAGCCTTATTCCGCAGCTCGTATCTACGTTTTCATCAACACCAGGAAATATTTTCACACCAAACCTTATCCAACTTTTATATCCACTCATCCTCAAAATCTTTTCCTTCCTACCTCCTATCTTGAAGCACATTCTTGCTGCTTATTTACCGTCGCATGTGGATCAATGTTCACACTCAAAATTCAAGCACAATATATTATTATTGCTATTGCATAAGTAAGTGCTGTTACATATCATGAATGTAATCCAGGACCCGTGAAAAGTTGATACGTATTTACGATTATTTGGACAGGTGTACCTACTTTTTGTGCTTATAGATTTAGATAAAATTGAGAGATTTTGATAAAACTTCACCAATTGTTGAAGAATATACACTAGAATTGTCATGATAATAAAAATATGAAACATGGTTTATATGATAGTTGTTTGATGAATTTAGTGAACAAACAACTTAAATATCATTCTTAAGAATATTATAATTTTTTAATGTAATCTTTGTCGTTTAAAACACGATTTTTATTATATGTTCAGGTTTTAGCATAAGTTTTCAAAGTACGCATTAGCACGAACAACGAATTTTTCATTCGTCGGAAGTCCTACCAAGAAAAATATTCTTCGAGAAAAGAAGTACTTTCGGTAATAGAGGGTCGGCCAAGCCTCCAATTCATGGAATTTTTATGATTATATTATGTTTTTGGCGATCTATAGCAGCACTTGTTCCAAACCTCCGTAAAACAAGCAACGTGACACTTTCGTCTCAAATTGTGCCCAAACCTATTTGAACGAAAGAATTGTAGCTCTCGATCTCAGCAAACACCATTTCACACATTCTTACCAAACTTATCAACCAGTTGTATTACTTATATATTGTGAAGAAAATTTACGTCTAAACCAAGTCGTATCCCACATAATTAATCAATACGTTACTCCATAACAATCCTGTACTGTATACGCTATTGTGACACATCACTCAATAAGTCTCTGGTCTGACACATGCCTATATGGCAACACTGTTGACAGTGTCATATGATTTCTGGATAGGATCAACTTTCAAACGATACGTGTCAAAATTTCATGCCATTCTGATAATTTGTTTACAGGTTACAGTGGTTTTAGTGGTCGCAGTTTTGTAATTTTCAAAACGATGGATAAAAAACAATTTCGTGTGTTGTTGATGAAGCGATGTTTAAATCGAATAGATTACGCTTCGAATTACTTTTCTACCCACGATGCTCTCCAGATTTGAAGAAATGATTGCTGAAACAGACCTATTTTGAGAGCAAAGATAAATCGTTCTACAAAAAAGGCATCGAAAAGTTAGAGGAGCGTTGGAATGAATGTATCACTCTTGAACGACAGTATATTGATGAATAATGTCAAATTTATACAAAAAAATTGTTTTTCTTAGTTAGGCCTGAGACTTATTCAATGATGTATTGTGTACTGTAACATGAGTACGTCCAAAACAAAGATTAATCACCAATGTAAACACATCAGCTCCCACACTTTACACATAGCACATCAGACCAGGTACATTTTTTCCTGAAACACAAAGTCTGAGACTCCTCTTCCTTCTCTCCATAATTTTCGGTGAGATACCTTGTTATCGTTCCATTATCATCATCATCAGGCCCTTCTTTCGCGGAAGCTCAGTGAACTCTGTCTAAGGAGACAGGGTCTCACTGTTTCTCAGTGTTTCCATTCGCGGCCGCGGGGAGAGGGGCAGCCTCTTTCTCCGATTCTTATCACGGTTACGCAGTGTGTCTGCATTCGGCGTACATAACCTCCAAGGCGCCCTGGGACTGGGCGACATTGTTCCTTCGCGAACGCATTCGGCTTGTAGAGCACGAAAAGGGGTGAGTGGGCGGAGGTGGGGTTGGGGGGGGGGGGGTATAGGGACTACTGTGTGGCGGGGAGGGAGAGGTGAGGGGAAGGGGCAGGCGAAATAATGTACGAGATAATGGCGAAGGGTAATGACGAAAGTTGAAGAAGGAGAGTCCGGACGAGGGGAAAGAAAGAATTAAGGGATGAGGTAATGAAGAGAGAGGCGAATAGCGGGCAACGGGAAAGGTGTGAAAGGAGAATGGGACACGCGGAAAATGAGGAAAGACAAAGGAATAAGGGGAGCAAAGGGAAGTCGCAGAAGGATGGGGGGGGGGGGGGGGGGCGTCGTTTTTCAAGCGGACTAAACATTACGGCGGGTATTGTTTACTGGGTATGTTTGGAAGGGGAGAGTGGAGGGGAGGATGAAGGCTGGGTGGTAATAGATTAGGCTGATCGATGGGAGAATTGATTGGCATTGGGAGCTAGGATTTGATCGATCGGTTCGGGATGTTAATTAGTAATTGTCGGTTGGAAGCGTCAGTTGTCGAAGTTCGCTGTTTGGTGTAGTTTGAGGTGGAAGTGAGTACATGACTAATGTGTGCTTTCTTTGAAGTTTACATTGATTGGCCTTTAACACGGTTTAGAAATGCAGCAGACGATGGTGTGCATTTCTTTTGTGAATGCGTATTTAATTATTTTTTCTGTTTATAGCAGGTTGATGCTGATTTATGTAAATTGAGTCTGAAGTGGAAATATCATTAAAATGTTAAGCGCTAAAGTAATTTAATTTCACGGCATCACTAATATTATTAATGTTAATGGATTAGGGTAATTAATCGGTAGGTTGATTTAAACGCGCAGTTTGGATTTAATTGATCAATTCGGGAAGTCATTGAGTAATCGTCTGTTCAAAGCTCCAATTATCGACGTTAGCTCGTGTAGATTGAAGGGTGACTAAGTTTGCAGTCAATGTATGTACGTTTCACTTGAAGCTGGTATTGACGCCATGTTTGCGAATGGTTGTGAATGAGATGTCTGAGGGGCAGAATCAGTGGAGGTAAAAATTTGTTTGCAGTGACACTTGTTTACTGAAAATTGACAGCAATAAAGCCTTTTTTTAGACAACCCTCTTTATTTCAACTTCAGGGTCCTTAAAATAAGAATCGGGCAGTACAAGCAACTTAAATAAATTAATATACATGAAAATAACATATCCTCTTGAGAAACAGTTACTTAATATAAATATTTGTCATTACTTACGCGATGTTTTTTGTTATTACATTACATCTGAATCAATTCCAGTAGAATATAACCTCAAATAAAAACTGAGAATACTTAATTTTATTTGTAAGAAGTTTAGAAAATTGTGGACGTGGCACTGCGTGTAATTGGTTGTAAGAAGATAACATTGTAACACCACAACGTTGAGATGAACATTGCGAAAACTTCTCTTGGCGAAAAGAATCAGGCAGGATGCACAGGATGCCGGTGCATCCTTCTAACTCTCCGAATCCTGCCCCGCTCGATTTTTACTTGTTCCAAGGAGTTTACAAAGTCATCCCGCTGGATATCTTTACGAGAATCGAGAGTTCGCGGTAAATGCGATCAATTCGTTTCTCGACTCGAATGCCTTCGGAATTTTTCCGAACCTCTATCGGCAAACTGATTAAGAGACCCGGAAGAGGAGGTAAAAAATGATACCAATTACACTGCACTCCTGAAATCAACTTCCTGCATGCTTGTTTCATGATAAAATGACAGAATCACGTATTGACAATCACATCAGCGAGTCACGTACTTGTTTCAAACGTCTTTCTGCGGATTTATAGAACGGAAGTGATGTCTTCCAGGTTAGGTCACGGTTGTAACCGGTCATTACGTATGTTGTGCTACTCTAACGAACGTGTCACTCTGGAAATCAAGTGGTAACGTACTTCTTTCAGGACTAAGCTTCATAGCGGTTATTAAAATATCACAGGACAAAGTAATGTAAGGTAGCTGGCATTTTAAACCTAGTCTTTTTAAAGCTTCGTGGAATAGGAATTATGTGCAGGTTGTGTTACTACTCTAACTGATTATTACGTATGTCCGCAGTGATTGTAACACATGTGTTATACTGGACATTGTTCCATGACAAAAGATAATAGCAAATATTAAAACATCAGTGAAGAAAATTGTGAAATATGGGTCAATTATATATCGAATGTCTCACTTCACAATATGTATACTTTTAAGCGTTTCTGTTGTTACTTATGAAATGTCAGATTTTCTTATATGAGCCCTTTGAAGCGTTTTCGATTGTGCAAGTTTTTATATCTGCCGATACGTGCGCGATGGCATTAAAGATTGAAAGGCAGCTTCCTCTTGTCAACCGCAAGAAGTCTCCTTTGTGTCATAACAATGCCTTTTCCCACCCTTCGCACATAATGGGGCAGACATTTTCTGCGAAAATACGAAACTTTGCTCTACTTTTCGATTTGCAGAGCCTGATCGTGGACTGGCTTCCGTCTTTTAAGCATTCCAATTGTCCCTGAGGGAAAAGATTTTTCGAATCAAGACTTTGTCGACACAACTTTCAAAGAAGTGTAAAAATAGCAGTCCAATTACTTAGAAAAATTTGAATATATTGGATACTTACAAGATGTTGAAAAAATACACAAAACATGTGCATATCTTCGACTATATAAGTCATATGTAAAAAAGATGTAACTTTGTTTCAACCCTCGGAGATGTTACATGTAACAACGTGGCACTCGTCGATCTAAGCCTAGACTGTTCATAACTTTATAGAATAGAAATTACGTCTTGCGGGTTGGGTTATTGTAACCGATCATTATGTATGTTCGTAGTGAATGTGCCACTTGACATAGGTTGCACCGTGAAAAGAATGAAGGTTGCTACAATTCTAAAGTCGCATGTAATGCGAAATTAGTTTAGTTAGAAATTGAGTGATTAAAAGAACTCCAGTTTACGTGTTTGTAATTACCTATAATAACTTTGGACATTAGTCACTTTACCTGCATGAATTAACATTTAATTGTGAAATTTACGAATGCACCGTATTGTTGACAGCATAAATTTATTTAATGACAATTTACAACGGCGCTTTTATAGTTTTTTTATACTAACGTTTGTTTACACTCGTCACAATTCAATTATATAATATTGAATTGTATTAAATAGAACTTATAAAAGAAAATCTATATTTAAATGCCGGCGATATAGATTTTTGTAGAACGGAGCTGGCACAAAATTGAGAATAAAATAACATTTAAGACAAGCTTCTTTCGAGATCTGTTCTTGCTGAAAAGAAATACAAGGTTTAAGAAACAAAAATGCACAGTATAGTGCCCGTCGTTTTCATACTTCGAGTAACTTTTAAATGTGTTGTATGAAATGATTTTTTTAAACAAAATTATCCTTTGAGGAGTACATATTACATTGTAATTATGTGATTTCTTACAATTTTGAGCATTTGCACAATCTAAGAATCTTCATTGTTTTGAATACAAAGCCGAAATTTATAAATGAAATTATTTAACTTGTGTGCCGCAAGATCTGCATTAATTGTGCAATAAGTGATGGATTAATAATTATTTTTGAGACTAATAAAAGCATTCCACTTAAGGTAACGAAATTAACTCTAAAATCTCTAACAATCGCCTATCTGCAAACAATGTACATTCATCATCTAACGTACACTTCTAATCCATGCAAGTTCCCTATGCACAATATACTGAGAAAGTATACATGTTACATTGACAAACTACTTGAACCGCCCTATATAAACATTTAAGTCGTACCTCATACGCAATCTGCCATGCATGCATAATGTACAATCCAGACAAACACGTTACATAAATTCTATTTGTTGCGTGTTCAATGCCTCATGCTTTCCAGAGAGTGCTCAAAAGACTTTTTGTCCGGTTGAAATGACCCATAGAGTCTCTCAAAACAGCTGTAAGCAGACGAATGATTTCACAGCGTACGAAAATGATGCCTGAACGAATGCATGAGATCGCGAACTTTCAACTACACGTGCGGACAAGAAATAATCCGTAGTCTCATGCTATAGAGTCTATAGGATAGCGTCTATACGTAACGGGCGTTGATGTGTACTGTTGTAAATTAGTGATTGAGAGATTGCTTTGACCTTCGCAAGGTTGTGGAGCGGCAGCGATGCCGTTATCGATAAATACTTCGCAGAGAGAAATGTCAAATCTTCGGGTGCGCATTAAAGGTTTCGACTGGAAAACTTCATTTTGCACATTTTGCATAATTTGCCGAGTTGGGGACGATGTGGAACTGGCCGAGGGTGGAAGGCAATGTGCAGTTCCTAAAAATATGCGAACGAAGTTAGGGAAGAATTCAGTTTTGAGAAATTTGACATTCTTAATTTTTAAGGCGGTAAAAGTATTCTGAGAAGAAATAATTATTTGAGAATGCATATGTATGTATAGTACGGTGACCTTACACGGTTAGGTGTAGGGCTTTTCATTATAATATACACCTATATACGTGTTGGGGTACTGAAAGTTTACCTTTTTATCTGGATATAAACTGAGAAGTTATTTAGGTGCATACATGTTGAAAATTTCGGCCGACAGCGAATGAAAGATGTACGAATCTTTGAGTATAATATATATTAAAGTGAGAAATTAAAAACCATTAAGAACTGCGATTTTCATGATATTATAAGTCATGATTCATAGCCTTGAAAGACATGAATATGACTAATATAAATTTCCAAAATCTGCTGTTCATGTATTGATTTTATTGTTAACTGAAAAGAAGTAGTACACTCCGTTCTTACACAATAGCATTATCCATCCAAATTTTGTACGCGTCATCTAGAAAACTAATACATTCATTTTTTCTTTAAATATTTCAAAGATACTCTTATTAAAATCATATTCTTTTTTCTATTCTTTCTTGTCTAAATACCACTGAGAATCCATACACGTGGCTTTTGCAGAAATTGACATTTTCTAATTTAATTGTGCATGCCACGAAAAGTTCTAAAGTAAAAGATATTATTTATGTTCGGGTTATTGGGTTTAGAAAGTGTAAA
The DNA here is from genome assembly GCA_914767735.1 of Anoplius nigerrimus. Taxonomy (NCBI): domain Eukaryota; kingdom Metazoa; phylum Arthropoda; class Insecta; order Hymenoptera; family Pompilidae; genus Anoplius; species Anoplius nigerrimus. The sequence continues at coordinate 10,920,273 of OU612087.1, forward strand.
ATGCTCACAAAGAGAGGAGCGGTATGGTTAAATGCTTAAGGAAGCGGTAAATATAGGTGACATTCATTTTAACCTTTTAAAGGCGGTAAGCAATGAACGATTCTTATGTCATTAGGTATTCTGTGGGTGGGATGAAAATGTATTCGACTGGAAAAGAGACAGTGACTTTTGGAACAGCCGGGTGCTTTTTTTACCTCAATAAATTCCGAATATTTAAATCTTATTGAAATCATGTTAAGCAATAGTATTCTTTTTTTCGGAGAATTGTAAAATTTGGAATTATGATACTCTATTTTTGAACACTCTGGCTCGTAAAAGAAAAAAAAACAATTAATATGTTTATAGTTAATGCATAGTTAGTGCCAGTATTGATAACAGTAGCTTATGCCTGCGTATGAAAATAATAAGCTAGAGATAAATGAATCTTGACCTGGAATAAGAAAAGGTTTCGGCAAGCTAATTTATCCGTTTCATTAATATTGAACATTTGAAAAAAGATATGCACTTGCAGTGATAATGATACTTTATGCCGCGTAACACATTTACTGATAATTTTTCGCGACACACTTCTTTGAGACAGTATTTAAAGCAAAGCTCGAAACCGGCACATCCCATTCTAAATTTAATATCCGTAAGATTCATACACTACCCAAGTTTCTAGACGAAATTTTTGCGCATGTGCTGCTTTACGTCATTTTTATGAATAAAATGCTAATTGTCCGTTGGCGAGAATTATACTCTTAATGAAATTTATATTATAAATATTTAAATAAGCTCAAGAGAAAACACTGACACTACTTACAGTGTTTTTGCTTATATAATATTTGAAAATACGATTATGCACTGTTGTACTTAAAAACACGTTACTTGTATGAATTAAGACCAAAATTTTAATCCAAATTATTTGTAAGGCATTGAAGTGTAGCAGCTCCCAACTTCATAAAGTCCACCTTATACAACATAAATCTGCCAGCACATTGCTCTTACGACGGCTGTACACCTATTGTCTCCCCAAATCAACAAACCCAATTCCACCTGCCCGACGAAAAAATAACCTGACCCATGGCATCCATTCCAACCATTTACCATGACTTTCAGCCCAATCAACCTCCACAAAACTTTCACGTAAAATCAGATCTCGAAACCGTCCACTTTCATTCAGCATTCAATATCTCACACACACAAATTCCCAGACGAATCACTACTTCAGGGACAAATCCGAAGACGTAATGAACGTTCAACGAACGATGCAGGCGTGCCTAATCGCGAGAGCAGTTTCGTAACATCGGCTTCGGATCGAAAGTTTTTTTCGGCCACGCCAACGTCGGATAGCATTAAAATTTACCGTCGCGTACGCCTGCCTGCCTGACCCCCCCCCACTCCGCCGAACACCGACCGCCACCCTCCCCTACCGCGCCACCCAGTGCCGAAACGAAACAGTCGTTTCGTTATCGCGCCAGTGCAATTTGCCGGGCGTTACATAATGCACTTTCCGCGAGCGCACGCGAGTTTCTGTTCCCTTTCGTGGACGAAGTTCCGCAAGATCGTTAACGGCGCTGGCCTAAGATGCGCATCGTGGGTAGAAGGGAGTCCTGGCGACGATCGCGTCAGATTCAGTGCCGTCTGACATTCCGACAATGAGCGCGTTACCTCTCGCGCGAGAGTCCTCCGAGGAGGTGGGGGTATGTACTGTTACGCGTGTCGGCGATTGCGGAGATGCGCTCGAAGTGTGACGAGTCCCGACGGGGTCGGGTGGGATTGTTTTTCACCTGCTCGCCGTCGATTGGGATCAGTCAGATAATTTTTTCTTATTCCGCTTAACGGTGTTGTTGAACTAATTGAAAAAATTATATACCTAAAGGACGAAACGTTTTCTATTTAATTTTTTCATACCAAACCGCTGTAGTCCACTTATTTTGATTATTGCAATTCTCTGGTCGATAGATGTATGTATATATATGCTTTTATTTAAAAAATGGTGGAAGTCAATTTTTTTTTATGAGACATTTATGATTAATTTAGTGTAAACATTGTATTTATAATAACCGGTTCATTTAATAACATATATATATATTTTTGTAATTTACAACATTCATAAATTGTTGGGACATTTGTTGGGACAATTGTCATGGACAATTGATAAAAAATGGACTTGCAGTACATTCAAAATCAACCGTCCATACGTAATCACCATTCAATTTGGGAAATGGAATGAATTCTTGAATATTTATCTGATTAATCGTTAATTATAATATATAACCACTGGATTAATCACAAATACCATAACATAACCAACCCCTCAAAATCCACGCTTCAATGTCAGTGATCAGATTTCACTGAAAAGTGAAATGAACCCGATAAACATACAATCCCCACAACTAAAAAGTTTACACTACCTTAATCCCAAATTACATGATATCTCATTGTTTTTTAAATGGACTCACACCACTTATAAAATAAACGGTCCAAATCATATTAATAGAAGTGTATACTGTTAAATTACATTTTGAGCGGTAAATTGACAAGATTATACACAGTGCATTTTCAATGCATGACCATAGGAATGATAGAGATCGACATTGGGGACAATATTAAGAAGTTATCTTAATTATTCCAATTACATATATATACATTTGCGATTTTTTTCTGCAACAAATTGCACCAATGCAGTCAACATACATACAGAAAATCCATGGAACTCAAAGCACTAGACCGAAATCAAATTATCGTTAAGCCGCTACTACTATACATATATTAGACGATTGCAAAAGTACGTGCCCGATTAAATATCCGCCGTCTACGAAAATTGGATACCAACTTTGCAATCATATAATACATATATTCATAAATGTACCTATATTTACGTGAGCGTCTCCCTGGCCCATCGGTATGTTATATAATCACAAAAAATATATAAAATGCCTTTTCATTCAAAATACGACCGCTTAGGACCATGTCTAGATTCAAATCTTTGATAATAACAACTGCATAATTATGAACAACAGATTTAAACTACCTTACTGCCGACTTCATCTTGTGGATCGTGGCCGTTACAGTATATGTATAAACTACTTTAGATTCCTGCGTTATAAATAATCTGGTTAAAAAACCGGATCTTAATCCATACAAGTAACATGTTGTTTGGTACAAAGACGCATAATCTTACTTTTTAAATACGAACCCAATAAAAGATGAAATGTCAACGGTTTTTAATAAGGCGATTGAAATATTCATAATATATTTTTAGATTCTGCAATATACAAAGAATATTTATAAGTTGCACTTCAACATTTTCTATGCCATTCAGTAGGCGATTTACTCAGAATATTTGTCGAAAATTCATTTCGCTTGCATGAAACTTGTAACTATACATATTATATACCAACAATGATGAAAATCAATGTATATGTGTTTTAGAGAAGAGGATTGTGCGTGTGTTGCTTATTTAAGATGAACCAGATAAAAGAGTATGTAAACAGAATAACTGTAGTACATACTTAAAACGATGATTTGAAAGTGTCGAGTGTGACTCGATATAGGGACACTCGTGAATAAGAGTGGCATCGAGTCGCACTCGACAAAGAAGTGCAAAAGATTAAGGTTTGGTTGGGTAGCGACCATCCTCACTTCTTGAGGAAACTAATGTATTCAGTCTCGTTCAAGGTAACAGAAAATTATAATGTGAAAAGTGAATATAACGTTAAATTGACTTAGAAAGATATAATGAGAATTTGTTAGGTTTGATTTCATACTTTGTTAAATATTCTTGCTTTTAAGTGTTGAAACATTTGACATGTTAATATTTCATAATGAAAAATAATAATGTTAATATTTTCTCTGCGAGGGGAAAGGGGTCTGATTCTGGAGGTTGATTATTTCAAAAGGCACGAATTTCTGAACCCTGAAATCGTTGAATATTCTGGCTTATGTTGATTTGTGTGAAGACCTTAGAACTTAAAGCTCGCGAAGCTCCTTTGATGACGTTTAACATTTATTTATCAAGTCATGAATTATAATAAGGTATTCAGTAATCGTTACCGTAACCCTATTGAATTATTAAAGCACTTACCATACCGAAGGAATGCGCATCAAATTAAAACGCAGTCCTCCATAAAATATTAAAATTAATTTGATCTCTGCTTAGTGATATACTAATATATCACAAAATGACGGTTAAAGTAAAGTAACAGATTCAAGAAGATAAATCAATAGCGTACTTGACCTACACACGTCCTTCACTGTAGTGAAACAAACGATTGAAATACAATAGCTTCCGTTAACTTTAACACAGATTCTCCTTGTAATCGGTAAAATAAAAAAAAAATAACAGATACGTAAAACAGTGCAAAGTATTCCATAATAATAGTTATGCTACGATGCACAGTCGCAGATTAAAAGACTCACCTAAGGTAATTGAAGAAAAGTACCTCATAAGCGTCGCTCAAAAAAGGATTCGCCACCTATCCATCTTCAATGAATGTGTACCAAACTCAAAGTCAGTTGTTTACTCAGCGTCAGCCGTTTAAAAACCCTCATCTGTCGGCAAGTTATAATGGACTCCGTGTAAAAGTTTTAATAAAATGCGAAGACAACAATTCTTCCCGTGTATACGACTTCTTTTTCACGCTTAAACCTTCTTTGAAAGCGAAGGCTTGCAAAGAAATTTATTCAGCATTTTCAATTGACAGGTTAATTAAACGGAAAGTGCTTGAACTGCAAGCTTCGCGCAGTTCGGTGCTTGTAATTTTGGGTTGAAGTTTTGTTTACCGTCAGTCCGTTCCACTTTAAGATTCAGGAATGGAACTGGCTGGAAGCGTTTCTTTGCCGGTTATTACTTCAGGAGAAAGGAATTGAATTGGGATATTGATTTTATCGTTTTTTTTTCGTCAATGACTCGTTATTATTGTACTAATTATTTTCGTTAGCGTTAAGTACCTATATGAGATAAACGTGTAGTTGTTTCTTAAAACTGTATTAGAAGACCAAAACTAAAATAACATTGTATTGAGATTCTCAATGACAATATCAAAATGTTATAATTGTACGCATTAGAACGAATTTCAACAAGGTGAGTGAGGAATTGTCAACACTGTTATGTAATTGACAACTTCTGTTTTTGCTTTGTTGAATTATAGACATTGCTGTATTAATGTAAATGCTAGATTTGATATTGTTTGTAATGATAGGTTCTTAATTCCTGCTATTCCGTTTCAAAAATACAACTTGTGACTACGTCGTTTCATAAAGTACCTGATAGTTGTGTCACACGTGCGTGTTAAACACTGTAACTGCTACGGCAATTTTAGTCATCCAAATCACCTTGTAACAGTCGACCACAAAGCCCAGTGTTTAAAAACACTTCAGACATGACATTGACGTCGCAACAAAGACGATTACACTAAGCATAAGAATATTAAGAAATGTGAAGTTCTGCGCGCTTATGGCGCAATAATGCACAATTACTTGTTTCTTATCCAACCGTAGCTACATGTACATCTCAACCCATAGCTACATGCAAAACATATACTGATATGCCGTAAAATATCGGCTTTAGCAACCATTAAACGAATCTTTTCTATTTTCGAGTCGCGTCTGCATTCACTTTACTATGAGATAGGACGGATCACTGTTGTTAATGTTAAATGTACAACTATTACAAAATGACGCACAGGCGGAAAAAGATTCTTTTTGTTTTATAATAAAAGTCTTATCTTTTGTGTATAATATTTCTTACCAAATAAAACATTTACAAATGCAAATACAAACAAAAATATGTTTACTATATCTACACTGCTGGTATAGTATACCACATAGTCAGAATAATGGTACATTTACGTACCACTCCCAAAGAAAAAAAAACCCCATTATTTAACATTTTTCCGCATAATAGATTTACAGTAACTCTCGTAAGAAAACCATGATGACTGTGATTTGGAACGGCGTATGGGGACCAATTAAAAGAAACGGTTTTCTTTTTCTTTGACGTTTCGACCTTTTATTTAGGTCCTTTTCAAAACTACATGAATATAAATATCGTAAGAAAACAACTTATCTTTGATCTTATTAACAACAACTATTAACAACAATATTAACAACTTATCTTAACAACATGAATATAAATCTCGTAAGAAAACAACTTATCTTTTTTTATAATCCGTAAAATAAAAATCCGCTTGGAAGGAGTTTAGTCCAACTACTTGATTCTTCTCTATTCACCCTCTAGAGACCCTCCTATAACACGGATTCAATAAAACCGATTCGAATGACGCGGTAATAGAATGAGACAGATGTTGCGGTTTTATTACTTGTTACCTACCTTCGATAATTAATATAACTTTTCTCTGCTAACATTAAACGTCATTGTGCTTCTCTTTCGGGAAAACCTCATTTTAGAGGAGGCCGCCACAGTTTGTTTCTAATTGTGATGCACGTTAAACGTGCTCGAGAAAACTTTTATATCCTACGGTTTATTTTATTCAACTTTTTCAGAAAAATTATTTCGCAAATCGATTAAGCCCTATAAAAGAAAAGAGAAAAAATATGTATTGATAAATTTTCATACATTTCTCGTGAAAAAAAGAACATTTATTACTCAACAACCATAAAAATTGTTCTCATGCAGTGTCGCCTGATTATCAAAGAAAATTATTTGAAACATAACAAGTAAGATAATCGCATGAGGCTGTGAACAGCTCATCTATTTGTATAATGTAAGTGACTCATACAAACACGGATTAATATAACACGGAACGTATACACCGTGTTGCAGAAGTATCTACCGTACAATATTTTCCCACGTCGTCGATCATTGCTATTTCGAATTCACCCGAAGTGACAGTGAGCCTGCGAACAGCGTGCGTCAAAAGCAAAAAAAATGCGCACAAAACGTCATACCACGGCTAAAGAAAGTGACCTTAGTCGAGCGGCCGTTGAGAAATGTACAGTTCCACAGGCCGATTGCCCAATGTCTGGACGCCGGGGACTAAAGTCGAACGTGCGCGGCGTAAAAATCGGCGCCTCCCGCTCGTTTGCCTTTGCCGTGTCGGGCAGATTCGCCGATTCCGAGGCGGGCCATTCTTTTCTCGCCTGCCGCGGCAACTTTCACGATCGTCGCACTTGAGAAAGTCACCGAACGGATGGATTACCGGCTGGCGGACGATGCGCAGGAAGTGCCGGTGGGACGGACACTTTTTTTTCTCTGCTTATTTTGCTTGACTCGGACTTTGCGCGAGAGGCTCGTTACGCTCGTTAAGAATCATGGCAGGAGTTTTATGCGTTTCTTGGATGACGGAATTGTTAACGGGATGGGCAGAGTGTGTATCGTAAGGGGGTGACCACTGAGAGTGGCAGTATGTTGGAATAGAATAGTTTTAGACGACGCTGGACATCGTTCGTGGCCATTTCAGTCTTTGAGAGATGTTTTATAAGCTAAGAAAATAGAAAATGCCAAAATTGGAGGCGATGATTTGTGTTTGTCGAACTGTTTTGTTGTTTAGGGTGTGAGGGTAGTAATAAGTTATTACTGATTTTTTATGTAGCTGTTTTTCGCTTGTCGCTTTGATAACCTCTAAAAAGTAAAAATACCAAAATTGAAGGTGGACGTGATAAGGTTTTGAACTGCTTAGTTTTTGAATGCCCACTCTGCATGAGGGTAGGAATAATTGATTACTAGCTCTTCATGTGTTTATTTCTTTTTTGTATGTTGGTTTTGGTTGATTGTTCTGAAATGTTCGATAACGTGTGCTTCACTTAGATTTTCTGTACATTTTAATTTATTTTTTATTGCCTTTCAATTTAGTAATAGTCATGATGTCTGAATAGTGTGAACAATTAGAGTTTAGTTTAATTTCGTTGCTGTTATTTTTGTCGTTACGATATTAGTTAGTCAGATATAGATTTAATATTGAAAAATGTGGATGTTAAATGTGGCTAAATATGGTTATTATTAAACCAAAAACATTATTAACAGTACAAGAATACGTAATGCAATACTACTATTTCGTTCTGCAGTATAAATGCGCTCTTACAGAAATCAGTACACAAATAGTTTTCCTCACGTTTTCGGTTCAGATATTTGGTTCACCGTTGTGTGTGTGTATTAATGTTATGCCTTTCGGCTATGATGTACATAAACTCACGCTTTGTATAATTACCACTTGGTACTCTCAGGTTATCGTAATGACTGCTTCTACATTTTTTCGTGAAACTCTGTTTATATTTTTAAATTTCTTCTTTTATTGCCGAATTTTGTGAAATGTTTGCAGCGTATTTTACGCTTCCGTTTTTTATATGTTTTCCAAGTTAAATATTTTCGATTTATTAAGAGTTAAACGGAATGAAGTTGCGCAATGCTCATGCGATCATTATTTCTCGTTATTACTTAAGTTTAACTTATCTGAAAGTAAAGAGAACAGGATATGTGTAATATAATAAGGCCAATTTAAACTTTTCCAACAATGAAATTCATGATTGAAAGTTATCTGTTAGACTAGAAGTGAGGCCAATATTACATTGTAACAGTAATGTTGTAAATAGTAGAACAGTCATTCAACAGAACAGAAGTATTAAACATAATTATCATAGTAAACGCTATCATCTCAGTCATACATTTTTAACCAAACAAATTTGTGCGATCCACCCTTAACTATACTTTTAAAACGCATCAATTTTAATTAATAAAAAGTTTAGAAATTACAAAAACGTTTAAAACAAACATCGTGCATCTCTGAAAAGTGTGCACAATTAAAAAAATAGAATTCATATACTTAATAAAAATTAAATACTGTTAATACTAAAAATCCTTTTCATCCGAGATTACACTAAATGAGATGAAATTGAACGTTAATACAAAAATCGTACAGCATAATCGGATCACAGTAACGCGCACCTAAATCCGTTTTTCGATAAAAGGCAAAGACGCCTTACTAGTCACAGTAGTTGATATCAATGATCCGACACACACAGGGTCGCAAACTTAACGTCAAGATAAGAAAAAGTGACGAATCAGCCTTGGCAATAAAGAACGCGGGGCATTAAAATCTCATTCGTCCAGGGAAACGGATTAAAAGTAACAGGAGACCAAAAGTCTGCATCGCGAATCTGCGAGCCTGTAATTTCAAACATTTGTCATACGCAATCGATAAGTGACGATGTTCTCCAGCGATAGACGCGTAAAAGGTTTGACATTCGTGCTAACGGAAGGTCTTTGCGGATGAACTTGAACGGTAAGATTTTGCTCGTCTCTCCAGTCCGGCTATCGTTTCCACGCCGTTACGCAAGCTCATCCATATTAAAGCAGCTTTCGACTAAATCAAAGATTCCGTAAAGAAGCATCGACGCAATCGAGATACGAACTCGTGTCTGTTTTTCTGGCATTCGCTTTGTACTGAACGCGTTCTTTCGTTATTATTGAACAGTTGAGGATATGGTACAGTTTCCTCACGTGTAGCCGCCAGGATTCCGTACATTGTAAAGATTAACCGAGATTCCGATAATTCACGTTTCACGCTGAAGATATCCGCACTTGAGCTATCGATTCGACATGAAAGAAACTTTTTTATCTTAACAGCGGTTCGTTCGCCAACGTGGGCTAAGGTATCTTTGTTTCAACCATGCCACCCGTTATCGAACAGTGCGGAAATACTATATGCTTTCTGTCTGCGCGAACAGTTTTTTTGTAAGGAAGACTCGGTGTTCTTTGGGAAACGTACGATTTTTAAGTGCTTTGGTAGAAATGTATATCAGCAGTTTTGTTATTCTTTCTCGAATGGAAATTGTGGGAGGAAATTTGATGAGTGGTGGAAACGCAAAAAGGATGCATTTTAACGTAATCGCTTGCGGGTAAAAATAGCAAACGTATCTGTTAATTCATATCGTGCTTTGTATCTAATTATTACTTATGTCGGTGACATAACTGTAACTGCGTACCAGATTGGAAAAATCTCTAAATAAAAGTGAAAAATCGTTTTAATATTCTTATTTGTAAAGTTAAAAAAGGAAAAATCTAAATGTGTTTATGTTTCCATGAAAACTTCCGTCTAAACGCATGGATTTAATAAACAGTACAAGAATGCATTAGTACCACTATTACTCATTCATTCCATCTCTTATACATTTTAATATCACATTCATATTTCTATACTTCAGATTTGTACAATAGATTCAAATCTTAAGCACACTAAATCCAAACCGAACAATCTTAAATAAAGCTACTAAATAATTCAGTAAATCAATGGTATTGTTCATACCAGATTCCCCCTCACACCATGCACACCATACCTACCACACTCGACAAAAACGCATCAGCCCTAAACGCCATCCTTACGTACCCACCCCCCTCCAACTCCCAACAACCATAATCGCAAGCGACCGATCATGCGCAAGGTCCAAAAAGCAGTCGCGACGGGCAAGCAATTCGCTTCGCGCATAAATCTGAGCAGCCGGCAACCGGAACAGTCTGAAATCGAAAATCGCCTCCTGCCAGTCGATATCAGGCTTCCGGTATCGTTCCTCGAGGTCGTTGCTTGCCTCGTCATGAACAAAGGCCGGGCCAAAATCGGCGCGCAAACTTGAGATATCGCGGAATAAAGGAACGAATGACCGACACGCGTTATTTCCGTCTCATTCTGGCCTTCGATCGTAACTTACGGGATCGTTCTGCTCTCTCATGCACGACACATATGCAGCCACATGCACAGGCACATATACGGAGGAGGCATACACACGCTATTGACAGCTGGCGCGGCAGTAAGCTAGTGGCGTATGCAGCCAATCGATGCTGAGGAACTAGAGGTCGCGAGTAAGCGAGCGTTCAAAGGTCGGCACGAAGGAAGGATGGAGGATGGAGGGGCGGTACACGCTCGGAAAAGTGCCCGTCGGCTTCTGTACAAATGACAAATAAGGATAAGGAGCGGAAGAGTGGAGCCGACTCGCGGCAGTTGCTGGGAGTGCGATGAGAATAAGACGGGAGATTAAAAGTGAGGGAAAGGGGGAGGTTGGTCGTACCGAGGGTAACTTGGGATGGCAATATTTGATCGACGCCTTTGAGTGGCTGTAAGTGGTGGATGTTGGGTGTGAATGATACTAATTTGATCTGTAGAGTCTTTTCTGTAGCAGATGTTTTTCGGTTTTATTGTAGTCAAAGGGTTGAGTTTATGAGATGTGGGATATAGTTGTTGATTGGTATGAGTGATGGAGAAAGAGAATTTGAACATCTGGTGGATGTAATATCAGGTGAAAGTCACTAAAAAACATTTCTTACTTATGCAATGATCAGTAGATGTAGATGAGAGGCCATTTTAAATATGACTAACTGGAAAGGCTTCATGCGCAAACACATGAAATGGAAAAATTTATACTCTCGTAATAAGAGATAAAAATGACTGAAAAACATATTTTACGTATACAATGATGAGTAGGTGTAGACGAAAAGAAATAAATAAAGTAGATAAATGACTTTATACACTTGAATAAAACGTTTCTGATACAAAGACTTATTATTGGAAAAGACAATATTACTATCGATTTATTTTCCAGATTGGATATTGTTACTCGAACACATAGGAGAATATTTAAGTGCTGTCAAATTTGAAGCCAATAAATAGATGCATAAATAATAATCTTTATTTTCGCTTCCCTTCCGGGTTTGCGACTTATACACCTTACACACCAAAACAACAATCATTATACATGTCCATACAATAAATAGATGCATAAATGAAAACCTATTTTTTCGTATAACAACACGTTGCCGTATAGAACTGGATTAAAAAGATATTAGCTTTCAATAGAAAATATTTAGTGCCAAATCGTATCCAGCATTTTTGTGCTTATTGTTCTTATTAGGACGACTGAATTTGCAGTTTATTTTTACTTCCTTTATTACTGCTTTTATTAGCGAGTATAGTGCCATACTGTACATGTCTTGAAATTGAACGGTTTATGAGTGTCCACCTTTTTATGCACGCTATGCACAATGACTCATAATATTGATCAAGTATGCATACAGGTGCAAATTCTGCTCAACGATTCTTAATACGCCATCTACAGCAAAACCACGTATAGTAATTTTCGTAGATTAACTGTACAATAGTAATACTACAAACGAATATTTTTAAATATAAACATTCTTATCTGACAGTTTCACCACATCAAATTTTGAACTTTTCATACTTTAAATACAAAAAAATTACAAAATCCCCAGCAAAAATTAAATCATCTATTACAAGACTCTCAGCTTACTAATTTCCAAATGTAAACATTGTCCTTACCTGAAACATGTCACACAAGAAATGTATGTTTACATTCAGAATAATTATCGATTAACACCTTCAAGTAAAATTGAACACTTCCTTTAGTTATAAGCAGTTCGTCAGACTTTCTCGGATATAAAAAATAATTTTGTCCAGCGACACTTTCTCTACTGCCATGCTTTCACCCATGCGATATTTATTGACGGCATGTAAGTGACTTGTGCCGAATGACGCGAACGTGACGAAATTCTGCCACGGAGTGACTTAACGTCAATTTTGCAGTCGAGGCCAGGTGCGGAGAACTGTGCAAACTCTCGTTGACGATGTCAAGCACTTTGCAACAATAAACTAACGTCCTGATCCGTGCATGCATTACAGCCGGGTAGTCGGAATTGAGAAGACTTTAGTGCCGGTTATCCTATGCAGGGTCTTTAGGGATCGATTATTCATTTGATCAATTTCCTCTCGCAAACACCGCAGAGTGTACGAGTCAAACTGTTTTCGAGTAAAAGCGAGGGAGTTGAGAATGTTTTTAACCGAAAGGTAGAGCGGCAAAGAATCGGATTACGCCGGGAAATCGATCTGGCTAAAGTATTTAACTGGTATTACTCAATTCTGCTCTGGTTCGTTAGAATTGTTCACTTTCTGGCTGTGGTTGTATCTTGTAAAGATGTGCACGGAAGGTGAAGAGGATGTTTCATTTCATTCCTCTGTGAAAAATAAAGTTGCTGTTTAAAAGAATGAAAGTGCATTTTTAAAAATTATATTGACTATGAAGTTTCCACATGTGGGAAAAACCGAGACTTTAACTTGGAATAACAATATTACTTTGCAATAGCATCGTATAATTTTTTATGTCTTGCTGAAGGACAGATATATATACCAATGTCACAAAAGTATCTTCTCATATCAACAAAACAAACAGATCCGAGTACAGTACACGATATTTAAATTGCAGTCACATCTGCGAAAAGAAACTGAAACAAATAGATGAACATACGAGCAACTAAATCAAAGAGTATAAGATTATTTTCTCTTTAAATTGAAAAACTATTAGTATGATGGATGTATAGTTTCGTGACAGTCTAAAAACGCGTGCAAAAAGCATTTTTCTCTATTTGGATCCAGAAGATTCGTAGGACAAGCGAACGACGCGGACAAAAATTGCTCGGGCGAATGCAGTTTGAATAATGGATCTTGAATGCAAAAATGGAGGCGTGATGAAAGAAACACGTAAAATTGGTAACGTTTTCGTCTTTCGAACTGGGGCAAATAATAGTATATACGTTGCATACCTCGGGAACGGTTAACGGATTTTCGATTCGCAGCGTAATTAGGTGTGAAAACGTGTCTAAGGTACGCCGCGAAATTCGACTTAATTGCTAATTATCACGACCCGGGAGCCGCGACGTAAGTGTTTCCGGGTCAGTTATGCCAAGAAAAACATCGTCCTGCCAGGCGATAAAGAACGATATCCTGCATCTGCACATTATTTTCTGGGTGGAGTGAAAAATGTTTAATTAACATGAACCTGAACATTAATGATTTTTGTGAAAAGTGCAATCGTTTGCATACGATTTTCTGTACATGTATTTGCATACCTGAAACTTTTGTCATGGTAGCTGCGACAGGTAAACAATTAGAGTACTCGCTACCGGGTGTGCACAAATGTTGAATCGTCGTAAATTTTACAACTAATTGTTGTTATAAAAAATTCTAGTTTGGTGTTGTTTTAGATGTTCAATACACATTTCATATTTTCAATTAAAAATTTACCAGTGTATTATAGTTTGTGTTCTTAACCCAATTGAAGGTTGTTCTAACAACTTTAACAAACTTTCAAGGGTTGAAGCATTTTAAAACATATGTACAGTAGCTTATTCAAATGCATTATTAATGTGCCTCATATTATTTAATATTTTTGGGTGTGAAACGAGGCGACCTTTTACTAGCCAGATTAGTATACTTTCTTCAAAGGACTGTTTTGTCCGAACGTTTCGCTGAGCAAAATTCCTTTCCCTCCATTCCACCCGGCACCAAAATCAATAAACTGCTTAAACCAACTCATTACTCGAAATTGCCTTTTTATCTTTAGTCAAATAAAACTGTGTCATTGCCAGTGCAGTCACTCACCATGTTCACCATCCACAACTAATAACGCAACTTTACGTCCCGAAGATTGATGTTCAGATCAAGGTAGATTGCATCTTTCCTTCTTCCAATGTCCGCTGTGAACGTTAGAGATTTTTAACCCTGCTGACCAGTGCGCAGCATATTTATCGATCGCTCGAGCAAGCTCACTTCGTACAGCTTGATATCAACAGACACACGAGATGACGGACGATGGCTGAGATCATCGTTGAACGTAATATCCTAACCCCGTTTCGGTTAATTACTCACGATTAGCTTGAAGACAATCTGAACTAGGTCTCTCGCCACGTAACTCCTTGTCGTACGTGCTTTTAAACGGTCTCGGCGCTTGAAACAATTGTCAGCTTCTTAACCTTTCTGCTATATTGTGTATCTGCGCCTTTGTACGTAGGGTCAGCATGCTCTTGATAGTGAGCGAAAGATATAATTTATGGACATAGCCTACAATCGTAAAGCAGTGCAATAATAACCGTGTAACAGACTGTGTTATTGCATACTGCCGAGAGTACACTTTCAGATGTGCGCCGTAAAGAGTCAATAAGCATTTGAGGTTATGTGTACACTGTTTTGGTAGAATACATATATGAAGCAGTGGGCTAGTGAATTGTGGATGGTTATGAGTCTGTACGGGGGTTAGGTTCTTATACACAGTCTAACCGGTTGAAATATGGGTTTATCAGGTGTGGTTATCTCCTTTCTAATCGATCAAGTACGCCACGGCAATGGATTGTATAATCTGTTAGTCGGCGAAGGGATAGGAAGTAGAACAGTATTTCGATTTTGTAGAGTAATGCGTTTTGTTGTCGATAGAATTGTTTAACGTGCGTTATTAACGAAGATTACATTCTCTTCACATTACAAATTTACTGTCATAAAAAGCGTGTTACTTCATTATATTTAGTATATATCGTATAGTGTACAAACTGATTCACATTCAAAAATGGGAAGGAAAAGGAATCTGATTATAAAAGATGCAAGTTTCCTAGCTATTTTGCCAACAACCGGCTAGAATTAAAGCAACGCTTACTTCGTAGAACAGTAACAAGTTCCGTGTTTGAAACTTCTTATTTTTCCTGTCTGCGTATTATTACGTCTCTCATATTCTTTGTCCTGCGACGTTCATTTCACCTTTCTTTTATTCAACTCCTGTCCCAATATTTGCCCTTTTCCCGCTTGGGTCATCTCACATTTTTCCCGACCAATCAGAATCGAGCCATTTTGCTTGCATTTAACTTCTATATCAGCCTTCATTGTTTTCGTACCAGAGTTTCCACTTTTCTCTTCGCACTAAAATAATTACCTATCGCTCAATGAGACGTTCCCCTATATTTCCTTTTCCTGGACGGAGTTTAGTAAATCGTAAGCGGAAGTCCGTGATGTTCTGTCAATACCATGAAAAACCTATGCATGTTACAATTGTGTAACACGGATGACTCAATCAGCGCAAACGAGAAGAAGCAGATGGTAAAACGAAAGTTTTCGATCACCTTCCAATAAATCTGCAAGAGTTCTGCTTCCGGTTGATGATTGCTGATTCCTCGATTTGGATATGATTACGGATGCCTATATAATATGATTTATTAATGTCGATTTCCGTCGTTACATATCGATACAGTTGCGACTTCCGGTATTCTTTATGTAAATGTACGGAATCTTACGAAATTATGAGATAAGAGTGCGAACTGAATTAATTTTATATGAGCCTGGCTATATATTAAAGTTTGACTACTAAACCCAGATTTTGAATTCGTATAAAAAATAATATTATAGCGAAAAACTCTGATTTGTTAAACACAGAAAGGAAAAGTTATTGAGTTCCGATGAATTAGACGATTTAATCAAAAATTCTCATTTTGTTTGTCGTCGCACTCTACTAACGCATTAGATACACTATGTATAAGAATTCGTAGACGTACTTGATTAAATTCAAATGAAGGTTCATGTAAATACATTGAGCATCAATCAATACTCAAAGTCAATACTCGATAAGTAGGACACTAATAAGAGTATGGAAGGTACATTATGATTAAAAAATCTTGAATTCCAATAATTTCACATTATTTGGTATTACTTTCCTCGGCATGCCCAAATTGGCCTGACAGATCATTAATTTCTAGTCGTGAATTGTTCGAATTTCGACCAAAATTGTAATTATTCCAGAAATTCGGGATCTAAAAGTGGAATATTGACCGTTTCTTAAATCAATACAAACAAATAGATTAAACATACTCCATTGTTAAAATTCAGCAAATCTTACGACGTTGTAGAGAATGCGGAACTGACATTTCAACACCAATATGTACTCTTAATGTCAATAGCCCCTTGTCATCTCACATTAGCCGCAGTGAGCCAATTAACAGAGTCGATCATTAAATTATCCTTCCAATCGTGCCATGAATTCATATGAAGGTGTATCGACAACGTTAGCCACTCATTTCACCGATATCTGAGACGAAAATGTTGAAGTAGTCTTTTCTAATTTCAGCACCCGCGACCTGATATGCTGTGAAAACTGTTTTATTGGGAACCACTGATGGATCTGTGAGTATTTTTCATATCATTTCCTGTCTATTTTGATCACGAGTCTTTACTGTGATTATCAGGACACTTTTCTTCCATAATTGGACCGTCTATTTTGATTGAGATATAATCTATGACTAATGTAGTGCAAATTTTTATTTATGTGATGTCAATTTTTCTTTAAATAAACTTACACCGCATTCAAAATAAACGGGCCAATTCGTAACACGTAAATCAAGTACAATTTTTGGTTTATCTGGTTTTAGTTTTAAAGTTGTAACCACACTTTTTTTAAGCATTAGACACATAAAATACTTTTGGAGAATTAGAACAATTCATTTGCATTTGTCTTAACAAGTCTATATATATGGGCTATGGATTTCGAGATTATTCATTGATCGTGGGAGTTAAGGCGAAATAGAGAAACGTTTTTAGGAAATAGAGTATTACCGAGTTTACGATATCCGCCGTGCAATACTCGAATGGCAGCCGCATGTGGATTAGGCCAATCGGGCAATATCTGCTTTCGCGCTCGTAGTGTGCATCGCCGATGCAACTGTTAAGGCCGAACAAATTGAAAGCACGAACGGCGAGCGTTACGTTCGGCAATTTAATCCGACTTGGCGCGAAGGAGACAGTAAAAGTCTGAAATTGGCGTATTATCGAATCCGGGCCGACATCGTACGCACACCAGGCATTACGTTGATACGGAGAAAGTGGCAGGAGCGTGCCATAATCCTCGATTTCCCCATTCCAGTGCGAATTGAGGCTAAGGTCGCGGTTATCGAATCGATGTGGAAAGGGAAAGAGAAAAAGATGGAGCCGGGGTGCGTCCTTCGTCACGTGTCCTGCCAGTTACGTAAGAATTTGGCTTGGGGCGTTTTGGGGGTCGACTCGTTTGTTTACAAAATTCGCACACTCGGTGCATCTCTCGAGTCGGTGAATGAATCTGGAGATGCGAGACGGATCTGAGCCGTTTGCTTTCAATATGTTTTGGGATTATGAGAATTTCGACAATAAACGTTGAGCAATGTTAAGATTGCTCTGATCCAAACTTAATAATGACCTCTCATAAAACATTTTATTTTGCCAAATCTTCTTAGATTGTACGGCGTTAAGTAAATGAGTAATTGTTTTATATTTTGTAAGTTATACACGCTATATGATAGCCATCTCACATATTACTTTAAAATATGAATATATATAGCTGGTAGTTTCATTGTTAAAACTGTCTTGAAAATATGTGGCGTAAAAGAACATTCTGGAAGATAAATGAGTCGTTTGTCCTGAAAGTGAAAGGGTAATATGTCTTCTTGGGATTGTATTAATATTGTTCATTATGATTAACGGGCAATATTTACATCGTTTGTCTGTGTTGTGGGGTGGATCTGTTGAATTGTTGCAAATATTGCTGATTCTACTAGCCACTACGAAATTTTGAAAAGTTACTGCAATGTTCAGTTCTTCGGTTTTATTCCTCACTTGCTAACAGTACTCATTCTATTCTTCATCAATTGTACGTACAGCGTTGCCTTCGTACAAAATATTTTGTCTGCACCTACAGTTTTTCATAGCACACGCAAATTCGGTTTTTACTCAATCATGATCAAATGTTATGATACAAAGTAAACAGTACCTATTTTACAACTAACAATAAGAGCAAGACACAAACTGAATTATCTGTGTAAGTAAGCTTACACACCTTGCTTTTTCATCCGCAGAAAGTCAAATTATTCCTGTACACGTTTCCTTCACGGCTCGCGCAATGTTTTTATTGTCTGAATCCGCTCTTCATATGACTTCCGCATATAAGTCTTCATAGAGGTTAGTTTTTCTGAGTCTACATTCTAACCGGCTGAAATATGCCTTTATCATATGTGGTTATCTCCTTTTTAATCGATCAAGAAATGCACTGCATTCGGTTGTACAATTTAATAGTACAGTAAAGGGGTAGAAAGTAAGACAATTGCCCAATCACATAAAGTACAAACAGTTTTTTATTCTATGTTGTACACTTTTACAAACAATAGGTACACTTTAATATGATACATTAAGTGTCAAAAACAAATATGGACCATTGAGAGACTGATTTTTATTCTATCATCCTTTGGTGGAATTGACAAACTCAATGAGTGTTACATCTTGCAGGACATCATAGCCAGTTTATGTTCAACCGATTCCATAACCTAGAAAAATGGAAAACGAAAACATTGAAAATGGTCGAGTTATGATTTGTTCAGCTCCTTCACTTTCAGTGGCCATGCAGTGCATCCTTTAGTGGTCATAAATTACATGTAACGATGCACTGTTAGGTGCAGTATTTAAAAAGGCAATTAGCTGGGCAAGTAAGCTTGCACAAGCCTGCGCTTCGTCCGCGGAACTGAATTTGGCGTGCAGACATTTCGTTCGCCTCTCAATGTCTTTATTTTGCCCGAGTCTGTTCTCCCAGGCTTGGCCTGTTGTGAAAACTGCAGGACGCCAACGTTAGAAAAGACGTGCCCTTTTATGGCCCGCGGCCCTTTTAGCTTGCAATTCCTGTTTCGCTTTCTCGCTCGAGTCGCACGAAAAGTCGCGGGCTAAGCGCCGAGGAGGATCTTAATTTTTCATAATTTTGAAACCTTCCGTCCCGCTTCGTAACAACGCGTGGGTCTCGAGTGCATGTATACATAACGGAGGGACACATTGCCAGTTACGAGGCTATATACACGGCGGCATCTACAGGGTGGTCGGATTGTAACTGCAGAAAAGTTCTGCCGGTGATTCAGGAAAGAAATTTAAATGTAAAAGAGTCCGCCAGTAAGTTGGTTTTTCTTCACTGGGATGAAGTAAGAAATTGAAGTAATTTTGATTTTCTCTTAGTTTAGACTTCTTTCTTAATCATCGGCCCGAGTGTGCAGTTCAATGAATAAGTCGGAACAGCCACCGTGCTGCAAACAAAGATGTTATCAAATTTGAATGTTGGGGCATCTAGATTTATTTTTTCAGAAACGCAATTATCACGCTTGTAATTATTTGAAATTAGAATTATTTGATTTGAGTAGAAGTGGAGCGAATGTACAAGGTGACTCGGGCTTTGTAGCATGAGTTAAACAGATGATTTCGGAAAAGTTCTCACATTCTTATTCGGGTCGAATGAAACTGAAAATTAAAATAATTTGTTTACAGCTTTAATCTTCACAACTTTGCTAATTATCCAAGTGGTTCTAAAATTTGCCATGATGCGATAGAAACTGAAAATAATTTTTTAATTTACGTTGCTATCATAACCATGGATGGAAATATAACATTTTCTTGAATGGCATTATATATAGCAGGATATATGTGGTAGTCAGAGAAAATGTTTTGAAACTTTGGATAGCCTAATGAACTTACCAAGCGGATAGATGTTTAGGAAAAGTGGAAAAAACAGCACTTGTTTGAAATCGCGCAAAATAACGTTAATAATAGTTTGACACTTTTTTGTGCAGGAGCAAAATAAATGGTTAGAAAGGAAAAAATGACATTGTATCCCTTTTGAAGGTTGTCTATTTGCGAAGTGCAGTAAAATAATATACTCTATATTACTCTGGCAAATAATTAATTTTGATACACATACCACATACGATTATAACTCATTCATAAACGCATTATGAAACTTTACGCCTTAGAATGTTGAACTACGACTATGACCATCAAATTTAAAGTACGCCTGACATTTAACGGTCCATTAACGAATGCAAAACGCGTCATACAGACATTCGTTCACTCGTTTACACAAATGTATATTATTTCCGATGTAAAACTTGTTGACCACCATAAATCTGTCAACCCACAGGTGTCGCAAAATCACAGCCCTGAACGAAAGAATCAAAATTCACAAAATATTCAAAATATTCTCATTCCTCCTAGCTGCAAGGTTAATTGACGCAACAAGGCGGTCAAAATTTGTTATCGAACGGGCCCGAGGCTGGAAAGAATCGGAGGCGTAAAAAGGCCATAAACCGTTCGCGCAGGTCCGTAAATCAATTCTGTCGGGGGACGGTACGATTTTTTGTATCACTTTTTACTTGCCGTCAGAGAATATCTCGAGCAGACGCCACCTGAAAAATGGATGGGGCGAGCGGCGGCATGGCAATCCGGACTTTTATTTGCGAGAACGGTCAAAAAGTTCTAACCATCCGTGTCTAACATATAAATTAGCGAGCTCGCGGCGACGATGTAATGAATGTTAGTCGCACGTACAGACTTCTTCGCGCAAAAAGGCAAAATCCCTCCCAGCGAGTGGATTTTTAAACGAGTCGATACACCTTGTTGTTTCAATCGATTTTCGATCGACTCGACGAGCCAATTGTGGGGCAAAAACGTTGTAGGAAAGTAATACTGCAATTCGATGAAACTCGAAAGAATAAACTGTAATTTTTATGGGAGATAAGTATTGCTATTTTATCTTCACGTTGACATTTCTGTATGTTGATACAGATCGAATATACTGATTGATGTGTTTGGTTAGTTGAATCGAGTTTCGGCACTTTTTGGAGGTTATGTTAGTTACGGTTGTGAAAATATAGTGTCAGCATGATTTAATAACACTTGAAAAAATAGTCTGCTAAACGTATGACAAAGTGGGAGTTTATGGTCTGCGAATATTTTTCAGCTTACTTTGCTTTTATTTTGATCTTGAGTAATTAATATGACAGTACGGAAATAACTAGGGTATCTTTTCTTACGTAAGATCGTTGGGATCAAAATGATCGATATATTATATTTTTTTTTTTTTTTGGTACTAAGATTATAAGTTCACAAATCAAATTACAATTTAATCGTTTTGATTTAACATGGCAGAAGTCATTTTGCACAATTTCTTTGTTTCTTTAACCAATCATACAACCATAGTATCAAGTCTACATTGTCGAATATATAGGGTGATCCCACATTACGGATCAAACCTTAAAACGGATAATTCACAACAAGTTGTAAAACTGTTTGCAAATCAGTAAATGCCATTAAATATCCGATTCAATTCCAACCAAAAATGTTGATATTTGTTCATTACTACCCCATTTACATTTAAAGCAAGCTCAACATTCGCACCAACGTTCTTCTATGTCTCCTTACATAATTCCTAAACTGACTAAACACAATAACTAATCTGCTTTTCTCTTACTATGTACTCCCTTTACGGATATTTTTACTTCAACAGTTACACCCTTATTTAGATTCCATTATATGAAAAAACTATCAAAATTTGTGAATGAATAAGAAAATCGATCTTATTTCGAAAACGTTCATCACTACCTATCCAAACATTTGACCTTCCCACAACTCAGGACTTGTACCAAGACTAGTCGGCCACCCTGTGCACTCGTATTAGAAATACGTAGCACGTGTAGGTCGTAAGAGGGAGGGAACTTTACTTGGCTCTGGCCCTTATACATCTTCTCGTGCCCGCTAACCGGGCGGTTCGAATTATTTTTAAAGGCGAAGGACGTCGCCGTCGCGGCGGCTAGAATTTTTTTTTTGTAAGGACGAGACATCGGCCTCCCTCCATGTCAGTTTAAGTGACTGCCGACGGAAACTTATCGTGACAGACACTTCAGGGCACCCCCTGCCACGTTTTTGGTATCGGGGCTGATGTAAATCACATTTCAAGATGGTTGAAAAACGAGGTGTTGGTCTGAACAAGAAATATGCAATTAAGAATATTTATCCAGAATATTCGATAAAAGTTTCGTTCAATCGGCATAAACTTGAATCTTTTTGAACGTGCTAATGAAAGTTGTGCAAAAACATCAAGATTGAACGAGGTTGAATTTCGAGGCAGTGTAAAGTGGGTAGAAAATTCAAATGGTTGTACATATATACTTCTTGAGGTTAAGCTGTTAAGTCTTAAAAAATGGTTGAGATGTTAAAACAACATGTCGTGCTTAGACTTTAAGAATTGCCTACATCTGCAGCAGAAGAAATGTAGATTTGAATGTAGATTATACATTTGAAAATTATAATCTTCAATCATGACGTATTGTTTAAACTGTTGAAGCTATGTAACGTAACCATATTTGAAGAAGTTTTTGTTTTTATGTATAACAGTGAAGACGATTTATGAAAATATATCTGTTACGTGTATTTTGAAATTTACAACCTACAATAATAAATAATTATTTAAGCTGTTGAAGCGATGTAGTTTGATCTTGATTGAAGAGAATTTGTGTTTGTATATGACAGTGAAGAGAATTAATGCAAATACATATTTTATACATGGTATGAAAATTATAATCTGTATGAAGAATTGTATAAACTGCTGAAACGGTGTAATGTGATCCGTTCGAAGAAACTTTCTTTTTTTGAATGTATGGACATATACGTACAACTGAGTCAGTAGTGATGCGTTTATAATGTATATCGGTGCAGCCATACTCAATTAATATATTGACATCGTAGTTCCAAAGTTATGTAGAATTAAAATGAAGATAGTTTGCGTCATGTATAACGCAATTTATTACGTAAGTCATCGAAGACTAGAATAACTTTTGAAAATTAAAAATTGCGTATATCTAATTTGCGGATAACCCACACTCACGTGTCCATATTAAACTCACCTGACAAAATTCAAGCATTACACTCTACAAGCTAATACATCCGTTCGTTCCCAATATGCAAATTTGTGACTTACTGCGCTCAAGGTAACGCGTTTAGATTAATTTCTCTGAAACCTGATGCAAAGAATGATAGAATCGAGCAATCTCAGTGTCGGCGCACCTACTGACAAACTCGATGAGTCATTAAGAGACACTGTCACAAAGTTGACTTTCTTAGACACCGTATGGTCATCTAAGGAAATGTAAAGCTTATCTATTCGATATTGATTTTTTCAAGCAATGGAATAATTGATCACTAATTAACCTTACAATTCATAAGCGGGTAACGTTTGTTCAATTGTTGAATTGATTTATTTTTTTTGCATGTAAAATTTTTCGAAAATTATGTGCAGTAATTTCCCAGGTACAACTTTTGCAAGAATCCTATGTACAACATTTTGCAAGCAAATGCCATATAATTGAATACATTAATTAAAACATGTTGACCTACTGCCTATAAACGTAAAACTAGTTTGTCAAATATTTCAATTAACTCAGTTAATTCAA
Source organism: Anoplius nigerrimus (assembly GCA_914767735.1). NCBI lineage: Eukaryota > Metazoa > Arthropoda > Insecta > Hymenoptera > Pompilidae > Anoplius > Anoplius nigerrimus. Next base: position 10,944,316 of record OU612087.1, read on the forward strand.
CTTGTGTTGATATACATTCTGCATTATAAAAAAACTTGGTATAAATCAAGCTCCGCAATCGTAACAAATGCATCATATAAAAATAATATTCACTTAAACCAATCCGATTTACTGCATCAAGTGTCAATCACCGTTTCTTCATATTGTCGACTTGCAATATAAAAAGACATTAAAAACATCTTTCGGCCATTCCAAATTAGCTAATTCTCAAAATCTTCAACAGAGTCGCGTTGAAAGTGATCAAAGCAATAAGATGAAAGAAATTCGAATCAACAACATAAGACACGTACCACAAATCACAGTAATTAATTAGAACGTAAGAAAGTGATCACAGAGTATTTGCCAAAAGAATACTTATTACAATATTAAGATACTTATCGACCGCCACAACAGTTATAAAGTTAAATCGGGAGACGAACTCCCTTTCGGCCCTGTATCGGTCACACCGGACGCCAATGTTTTCAAAACATGTTTATAACCATTCCTTTCAACGTTTCGACCCTGCTTTGGATCCGCTTCAGGGAATATTAATTATGTCTGAAATATTTATAACAAACGAACAAAAGTATACACACACAAAGCAGTTAATCAATAAATCAGAAAGGCATAAGAAAAGTACATCGGGAGACCACTATGATACTTACTTATCATGAAACAAAAGCGGCCTTGTAATACATGAGATAGTCGCACATGTCGTTAATTATGAAATCTTGAAGCTTTAATTAAACATTGAACATTTTTCTCAATAAGGGAATGGAAAGAGGTTGACTAAACTTATAACAATTAAATGAAAAAATGAAAAAACTTTGTCGGCAAGTGAACGACTTTACATGATGGATCCAAAGCAGGATCGAAACGTTGGAAGGAATGGTTAAAAACATGTTTTGAAAACATTGGCGTCCGGTGTGACCGATACAGGGCCGGAGGGAGTTCGTCTCTCGATTTAACTTTATGAATACTTATTACATTTTTAATTCTTAAAATCTGTCAAGACTAATACTGATCTAGTTTATAACTAACCTGGTACACTAGGCACAGATTGAAACTTATTTTCTATACATATAATGCAACAGTAATATAACAATAATGCTTGTCATTAAGCTTATGGACTCAAGAGAGCGCAAGAGCTAATCGAAATAATCGGGTGAGAACTTCATTGTAGGTCACTCTGCGAGTCATCCGAACAGCAATCCGGAATGATAGCCTCATCGCATAGAAAACGAAAAGGCAGGTCGATCTCGGCGCACAGTTTTGCCTGGCACAGCTCGCCGTCGCGATCGCAAGAATTAGCATTGTAACAGCATTGTACAGGCCATTTTGGATGCCGTCCAAAGGCATTGAAAACCCTTAATAGAGCGCGCGTACGGACTCGTGCCACGGTTATAATGCCAATCGCCTTCGTACCAACTTTCGGCACGATCTCGATATCGACTCCGGAACACCTACGCTGTATGGACTTTTTTCGAAACTGCACTCGTTAAACGCTGCACCCAAGTCCGAGAACTATCCGTCCAAACGTACGACTTCGCTCCCATTCCGATAATTGCTGGACGGTTCGACGTGATAAGGTCTTGCTGTGGTGTTACATTTTTGGAGGTCGATGATGGGTATTAGTAGGGTAATTGATACCTTTAGTTGTGAAGGCAGCATCATTAAATCCTGCTCTGCACTTTGCGCTGTAAGTTTAAATGTGTGAGTTCGTGTTCATTTAAAATTTAGAATTTTGGGGGTCGATAGTGGGCAATAGTCGACTAACTGATTTCTTTGGCTATGAAGGCGTCGTTCTTTAGATGCTGTTCTGCACTTTGTGATGTAAGTTTGGATAATTATTGTATGAATTTTTGTAGGGTTCTATAATACGAGACGAATTTTACATATTTGTACAAAAAGGGTTAGTCGATGGATTGATTCATTGAATTGTTAAGTCAGAAATATGGATTCTTAAACGCTATTTAGCAGTATGAAAGGTGTTTCCATTTAGATAATTATTAAGTGATTTAATATAACTGAATGTTGCATATCTGTGCAATGAGGATCATTTGACTGATTTAATCGATACAATAAAAAAAACAATTATTTTGTATTGTCTGACTTAAATCATTTTACTGCACATGGAAAAACATGTTTCTTATGTTACATTATTGTTTGCGAACTATACTTATTAATTGCTATCGTAAGCTTCAAGTACTACCATCTGTAAGATATGAGGTATGTACTTCATGTGGTTTAGCTAATTAATGTATAATTTAACGTAAAGGTCACGCTGCAATGCAAGAATCTTAAGTGTTTCGGTTATAAGGACTAATTCATGCATTGCTTCTTTTAATCATTGACTTATCAGTCTCTGGCCGACTTTGTTTCCATTCGGATAAGTATCGTACGTTTTCACGTTTTAAGTTGTTGTAATATGAGAGGAATTTAGTTCATTATTAGATAAGATAAGTCGATCGACTTTTTGCATAATTTTAAATACTATTCAACAACATACGAAAAAACGTTCTTTTCATAGTATGTTTTCCTTTGAGAATTATCTTTGTTACATGCTATGCCAAAATCCAAAAAGCATCTTTGGCACCGTTCAAACGTACATAGGACGGTCCATTTGGTTAATTGCTGTATGATTTAAAGCGATAAGACCATGCAGTGGCAAAGAGTTTACATGTTTCTGTAATGAGAATTAATCAACATATCGTTTTTTCGGTTGATTATTTCTACCCATTTTTTTAAATTGACCTAATTAGGTAATTCCATGCGAATAGTTTAATCTAGTAATGGGACTTAAACAATAATCAATATTCAAATGAGGACGATTAATAGCAGAGTTGCGTGTTAGTAAAGCAATTTGTCATTCCACTAATTCCATCATTGAACATGTAATTCTATTAATATTTATTTGTATGATAGAATTGTGCATGATTGAAAAAAATATCCGGATGATTTATTATAGGAGTTTGTATCATATTGATTACGTTATATTTTATTACAAGTGTTTGGACAATGTCAATTAGACGCTAAATGCATAATTATTTGTTGAATGATTGCTCGAAACATTATATTTCGCCAAAAATCTGGTCATAACGTGATAATTATGTGAATGCTTTCTTACGCGACGCTTCCATAAAATTAGAAAGTACATTGTTGATTGAAGTTTATTCTTTGTATAAAAATATCAATCTGATTTCATACTATAAAATTGAAATTACTTTTTTGCCAACCCGATACATGTGTGACTTATTGCATCAAAGGATATATATAGCAGTAATAAAATACATTTTCTTTTATTAACATGATCACTTCGGAGTTCGAACATTGAACGAGAGGAATACATCCGGTTTGTTGCCATTGTCCTTACGACTTTTTCGTGAATCATCGAGTGGGCTCGTGACATCATCTGAGAGATCGGCCGATCGATTTACAGTTACATCCTTGAGAAGTCGAGAGAGTGCGTGCGACTTTATATTTTCCGTTCACCGTCAGTAATTCGCAACGTTCTGCCTTGAGCGAGGAAACCTCTATTTATCCCTTTGAAACGTCCTTACTTGGTAACTAACTCGCTCCGCATTCAATTGTATCTAACAAAAGAAAGAAAGTTTTGTTTCGATAGAAAGTTGATTGTCATGCAATGATTTAATGATTAGTTGCCAAGTGATCTGTAATGCCGGTTATGTATTCTCTGAATTTTATATAACTAATCAAATTAAGAGTACTATATTTATTCCTTTGAAACGTCATTATTTGGCGACTAACTCGCTATGCACTCATTTGTATCTAACAAAACAAAGAATGGTGTGTTTCGCTGGAGGGTTGATTCCCATTTAATTGTTTAACGATTACTCACCAAATTTTTACATGTGTAATGCAAGTTATGAATTTTGTCGGTTTAGTGGAATTTTGTCAAAAATTTTGATAGTATAATGTTTATCTTTTTGAAGTGACCTTACTCGCTGACTAACTGACTCTGCACTCAGATGTATCTGATGAAACAGAGAAAGTTATGTTTCAGTAGATAGTTCACTACCGCGCAAATTTTAAGGACTGCTTGCCAATTTTTTACATTTGAAATACAGGTTATTAATTATGTTGAATTAGTGTAACTAATCAAATTATTGGCAGAATATTTAACCCCTTTTAACGTTCTTCCTCAGAAAGTATCTCACTTTGCTCTCAATGGTGTCTAATGAGACAAAAAAAATTGTATTTTAATGAACAGTTCATTGTGATGAAACTGTTTAACCATTAACTGGCAAGTTTTTAAAATTGTCATACATCCTATGAGCAAGCTTAACCTAACTTACATTAAATATTATTCTTTAATCTTGACGTATAAGCAACAAAATTATAAAAAAAATAGCTATAAATTATTCTACTACTCTTATTTTGCCCACGCTGATATCTTCAGCAAGAAAATATTCAACAATATTTAGTTATTATCGATAACAAATTATAGAGCAAAGATCAACAGCTGAATTTAAGACGGATATCTTACTCTCCTTTTTTCAACATATATCGAAGAAAAGTGCATAAGGCAATCGTTAGGTATGGAAGGTACCAGAAATGATTTCCAAATTCCGTAAAAGGAGATAGCAAAAGTCATGTTCAAATACGTCTGACGCAGTAGGATGCGAGAAAAAGTTCAGCATACGGTCAATAACGCGTCCAGTCATGCTCGAACGTCGGAAAAGTATTGTCCCGCATTTGTTCTGCGGGTTAACGTTCATCTTTACTACGTCATAGCCGTGTGATGAATCGTGAATGAAATTCGGGATCGTTGCCAAAGGTTCTACTTCGAGGCATCTTGTCGTAGAATCTCGCGCTCGCCAGTTTAAAGAGACAAAGATCCGGCAGCAGATGCCATCTGCGATTCCTGCAAACACAGAAGGACAAACAAAGGATACGTAGAAGCGTGAAGCTGAGAGACAGAATGGGATGAACAATAACTTGGCGAAGCGAGCCACGCTGAAACTATCGGAATAATTCGATTTTCGAGTAGATCGGAGAAGCTACTTTGGACCGGAATCAAATAACTGATCGCTGAATGATGTTACTGTAGTGGAATAGCGCTCTATGAACAATACGTTGCCGTGGCTGCTTTCCAATGTTACGCATGATTCGAGTACATAACTTAATTTATTATTCTTGGAAGAATGGTAATCTTCATTCAACTATTTCTTCCGTTGAAACTCAACGTGCGCCGGGCGTAAACTTAAAATTGCGTCGCTAGCAAAAATAATTATTAAACTCTTCACACATTACGAAGTGGACTAATATTACAAAAATTGTCTTCATCTGACTTATACGTATTTTTGTATTTTTTTATATCTATGTGTTGTCTAACATTGCAATATCTATTCGCGTTGAAGACATTAACGAAATGCTCAGTCACATTCAAATTAGATGAGCTTTGGCACAAAGTGTTAGAAGTATCAAACAAGCGGGTGTACATGTATATAATTTTCAGTACTATGCAGCACGTAAGAAAGTTAGAGTGAAATCAAAGTGCAAAAAGTATCAAGTATCCGCAACCAGAAATTGCGGTGTCGGAAAACATCCCAGACGTTAATTACTTGCCGTGCGTTCGATAACTTCGGATTTTACGTGGCAAAAAGTTGTCAACTATTTACTCTCCAATGGAAATCAGTTTCTTCCCCATCTACACTGATCGCTTATTTTTCTTGCATGTATATCTAAGAAGCGTTTGAACAGAATTTATTGTACATGAACAAGTATATACAAAAAATCAGAGTCGTCATTGCATCATAAATGTTGAGAAGTCCTGGCTTTAATTAACCCCTTAACGTGCACACTCGGGTATACTCGAGCACGCTAAACAGGCCAAACTGTGCACTCTCGAGTATATTCGAGCGGCGTTGTATTTGATGCTGCTAAAATGAAAATGAAAATGTTGATTAATTTTGTATTTTTTTATTTTTTTTGCCAAGGCAAAGTTCTAAAGTGAGTTTTACATAAAAAAAATTAATTTTTTTTGGCCGGTTTATTTCAAAGAAACCGTACGTCAAGGGGTTAAATGCATCATAGCTGTTATGTACAGCTTTAAGAAATTTTTGTTGCAATTTACATTTGCCCTACTTTGCATGGAAAGCAGATCTTAATGAAAATATGGGCAGAAGTACTTAAGTTTTGTGAATCATGAAAGCATAATTCGTACCATGAAAAGTAATGTTTGCTGGAACTGCATATTAAACTGTTAAGAAAACCGCTTATACTTGTGAACAGTTGACGTGTTTATAGATCTTGTGTATTGTAACCCAACTGTAAAATTCTGCACAACCGATTACGATAGACGGAATTTACTTACAGTATAATTATCACTAATAGCACCACATATTAAATGAAAATCAAACACCTGTTCTATTCCAAACACACAAGCTCAACCCACGGCGGAATAATCAATTAAAAGAACGTCCAATCTACACAGCAGCAAAAATAAACTGCCAAAATCGTACAGATTGCGCCGACAACGTAAGCGGCCGCAAGGCCGTCAGCCCATTTGAAAAAGTGCTCATACAACAAATCTAATTACCATCTGTCCCACATAAACATGAAACCCTACCGAAAGCGTCAACTTCGAAATGACACATCTCCATACCGAAATCACCCGGATCCCTAACCTCAAAACCGCTCACGAACGAACGGTTAAAAAAAAACGTTAACCCACTCCGAATAGGGATCCGTACAGCGAATCTGATCGGCATCTGTCCCGCATAAACACGAATACCCACCCCGCCGAGACCCGTAAGCCCTTGAAACAATCGGCTCCGCCACCGAAACCGTCTAAATCCGCAAACTCGGCGAATCGTTCAAATTGGCCGGTTAGAGGGAACCCGTTAGGACAGGGACGCCGTCCGATGCCCCGTTAAATTTCTGCTTGGGACATTATGCCATCGTCTGTCGGCGTTCTCTCCCGTTCGCATTTGTCGAGACCGAGTTAATCCGCTTAACCTACTGGAGACCCCCGTCGCTCGAAGAAAACCGTTCGCCCCCCCCTGCCCCTTCTCGCGGTCTCGCCTACCCTCACCCACCCCTCCCGCGCCAGCCCATTGTCTGCGTACGACTTTAAATACGGTAACTCCCCCACCACGCTCAGATTCGTACCTACCGATTGCAACACGCCGGACTTCTAAGTTGGACGAACGGTGCATGCGTACGCTATAGGCCTTTGTTCCGGCTAAAGATTACGGTATGATCGATGCCGAGCATAAAAGATAACATTGAGCAAAGGGGTTGTTCGAAGTAAAGGGATAGAGGGAAAAGCGGGACTTTCTGCTTTTGCTGAAATGTTTGCGAGTGACAGTTGTTTGGAATTTTGTAATGAGGGATAATGCGCCTGGTTTTTCCATTGTTGCGTAAGGTTAGGTACGGTGGATTTTCTTGTATGGGTGAGTGGATTCGGGTGGGTATGAGTGAATTATAGCAGTTTGACTTCATAGTTCGGAGAGTGCGGGGGCAAGCAACGTTTTTGTTCTGGGTAAAGGATTAACGTGTAATGATGAGAATTGTCGGGGGGCTGAAAAAGTAAAACTCATCTGACAAGGATAATCATATAATATTTTCAGTTCAACTTAAAGGGTATGAACAACAAACTGATGAATTTCTGTTCTATGTTATGCAAAAGCTTGGTTATTTATTGGAGTTATGTTCCTGCAAATTCTGAATCTTTTATACCTGTCTATTCTTTTCAAATGTATTGTTAAACGAAATAAACGGTTTGACGGTTAGTGCTTTGTATTCATCATCTTTCAATCGTTGTCAAGTCGGTTGAAAGTCTGAAAGTTTACAAGTTATCAAAAAAACAGAACAGCTTGTTTCAATGTCCGTTCTTCACAGAATTACGTATTTCGTACGTAAAAGTATACATACACCATTTCTTTAAAGTGTCTAAACAAAGTCGTCTCTTGATTTTTTTTCTACCACTTGCACGCTCGCCACTTCTGGTCCTCACCTTTTACTTCAAAGCCGTCAATTCTTCAAAGACAATCAATCCGCCCGCAATCTAGCATTTCAACAATCAATACTTCGTGCGCCTAAGTCGACCAAAACTGCTTCGTCCTAACAATTTACAAATGCAGCAAAAACCGATAGAAGAAAATAGCTCACACTCAGATTACTTCACATCTCGTGCCTACAAAACCTTTACGTCCCACAAAACCCTCGCAAGGACATTCGTTCTGAATCTGTCACATACCTTACAAAAACCAAGTCATAGCAGCGAAGTGAAAAAAAAGCGCCTCTTACATCACACAGCCGACGTTGCTCACCGCGTTGCAGCGTATAGTTGCGTGCTATTTATTCAGAGTGCCCGGACAAAGCCTTCTCGATTTTCTTGCAGCCGCGTGCCGCACATATGCACGCACATATGTACGCACATATGTACGCACATATGTATGCGTATATGCTGACGCGCGTATACATATGGCGAGGTAGGTAGGTAGGTGACTCCCGATTCGCGGCGAGCGTTACGGCGTTAACGCGAAGTCAAACGGTTCTTTTGTCGCGTTTAGGTGCCGGTGCCCTCGTTTGTGTCCCTGCTCGCCGCTTTTGCCACGATTGCCGCAACCCAGGAACTCTCCTTACGATCCCTCCGCGTTCACCCTGACCCTGGATCCTGTTTTACATTCCACTCACCCGTTGCCTGGGCACACTCTCGCGACGGACGTCAATATGAATTTCAATGCCCGCCTTCGTCCACATATACGGGGTTGCGGCTGGATTTCGGGCAAATAGTGGTTCTTCGAGGCCGGTTGTTAGGTTTTAGGTTATGTCGACGGCACCGCACGCTCGTGCTGGAGCATGCTTCGACGAATTTCTGGCAAAACTAGTGCTTCCACGCTATTCGTTCGAAATCGGCTTATATGGGGGATAATTATGTATGCTGACGGTAAAGTGAGGTTATGATCGAATTTCTAAGAGAATTAGTATTTCAGGACTGTGCTTTGTATTAGCCTGTATGTGTAGGTAATTATGAAGTTATTGATTATGGATGTTCGGGTTGAAATTGATAGAGTTGGGAATGAGGTTCTAGGGGACTTGTTGGTTTTGCTAAGCCTGATTGTTCGGCGTTAAATTACGTGCCGCTGGTCAGGCATTGAGTAATTATGAATGCTTACGGTAGAATATACAGAGCTACGACCGAAGCAGTGTTCTAAGGCCAATTATTTGTGGCTACTTTATATGTGCTGGTGATTATGAAGTTACTTATCGTGAAAGCTTATAATCGAATCCGAATTTGTGTAGAGTAGAATTAGATTTTCTGAGTCTAATTGTTCAATAGTAGATTTTGCCTGTTTGATAATCGTAAAAGTGATGTAAATCAGAACAGCTACACACACTTTTCGTGTTGTTAATTTCGAATGATGAATAACATAAATTCGAATTATGAACTTTATTCTCAGTATTGTGCAGCATTTGTAATTACAAATGCAGCAGTAAATGGTTGCTTTTAATAGTGAAAGCTTTGGCTTAAATGTGACTGTTTAATCTTAAATCCGCTTTTGAGATTTTCTGCTGTAGTTGATCCCTATATAACCGAAGAAAATATTTATAAATCTGCCTATTAATGTAATCTCTTAACGAATTACAAGCTAACATTTTTCACATTCAATTGAATTTTCCCCAAATTACTTTCAAAGTAAATTATGTTACGATGTCATCAAGGTTGCAGATGTGTAAAGTTTTAAGAAGACATTTTTCATGTAGTTATAAGTAATGGTACTTTTCTGAAAACATCTGCTGGATCTACTGTTTACGTGACTGTTTTGTAAGAGAGAAATCTAAAAATCTTGGAGCAATGTTCGTACCTACCAAGATCAACGAAGGTTGATTACTATTCTGCTGGAGGAAACTGTGAATTCCGTTCTTTTCCCATCAGCGTTTCGCATTGTATGTATATAGGCCTTGAATACTCGCAAGCACGCACACACGTTCACACAAGCACGTTAATTCCGAGGAAACAAACGAACAGCAATTTTCTATAACGGTTCATTTGTTTATGGAGTAACTGCAAGTCGGCGTATGTTAGTTTCATATATTTTGTCCCAAGTTATTGCACAGTCGAACAAAATGTTAGCAAATTATACAGATGTGAGGTACTAATTATAATTTTGTTTGAAGACATAGCAGTTGATGATCCATAATTTATAAATTCACTTCATCTTCTCGTGCACAGTTATTACTGCCGCGATTGTCGCGAATTACGGAACACCCTATATATGCCTCGGACTTAATTACTCTGTGCCTTGATATGAGACTGCGTGAGCAATTATGTTGTGTAAGTCAGACTATAGCACAGGTTTAATTACGAGGCAATGAATTCAATTCATCGAATGGCTTTTAAAATGTCGGACTTGAAAAGGCTATGAGGAAACAAGAAAGATTTTCTTCTTTTTTTATGAAACATCATTGAAACTGTAACATGTGTTATCGTCTAGTGTATATGTCACATTATACACTGTATGTATTTTCAAATATAATTTTTCTTTCCAAACATGACAGTAACGTAATTATAAACAATGATGATTTGGTGACATGTTATGTACGTGACTTTATGTTATAAGTAAGTCAAGTAGTATGAGTGATGCTGTGAGTTATTTGTGTCCACGACAAGAGAGTATAACTAAACTTTAATATTGTTCAACATTGACCTTTCGCCTGTTCCACTTAATTCGGGTAATTTGGCTTCTGCTGCATTACAGTGTGCAATATCTGTAGTGTGATATATCTATATTTATAAGGCGGATAGTTATTGAAACGGCGCACTGTCTGTATAGATAAAGTCGCCGGTGAGAAACATACTGGGTGTTCCGTCAATAAAATGATTTACGACTGCCAAACTATTACCTCTTGTTTGATACGGTTCTTTTCCTGCAGTCATTTTTTTTACTCTCGCTCATCATTCTGGCACCTATTTATTTTTTAGTAGCAAATTTTGCAATGTTCTTTCGTTTTGTAATTTTTCATTGCGCAGATTCGACTTATGAAACACAAATGTTTTCGTTCTTCTACTTATACCTTGGTATCAGCGAAAATAGAAACATGATATTAACCAAGACTACTGTGTAGTAAATAAAAATGATTGATCAACGAGTATTAAATAATAAAGTTCTAATGTGTTATTCTTGTATGTTAAAGATTAAGTTAGGGATTCTCTTAGTCTTTCATCAAATGTAACCTAACAGTACTCCATTTTGCTGCCCGGAATTAAAAAGAAATTGCAACTTAAAATAATCTGTTCTTTTCCTACCTAATCGTATTTTGATTTTTCCGATTGTCACGCTTTTAACTCTTCTGTTATCTGCTATTCTATCTTGATAATACAATTATTCCACATCCGTCAATACACCACCACATTGAAACAAAACTTTACCTGAATCGTATCTTACAAACTACAATTTCAATGACAAGTTTCAAAGCATGTAACCGTACAACATTCCGATACAATCTTGACCTAAAAACAAACGCACGTGTTAACTTTTGCATCTTCTTTCTCAAACTTGTATGTTCACCTTTTTCGTCGAACGTATGAAGCATTTTATCCGCAGTAATAGGTAACGCAGTCCTACCCGTATGCGTCATTCCGACGCACCCAGTATATTGTTAAAGTCCGTATCTAAGGCGTCCAAGGAACCGTTTGCCATCTATATAAGAACAGGTGGAAAGTTTGAACGATGCTGTAGAGTGCGGAGACTGTCAAAGTAGGCGAAAAGGAGAGTGCAGGTTACGGCAATGCAGGAAAATAAAATGCGACACGCCGCATCGAGTACTGCCTTTTTTTTTTTTTTTGCTTGAATGCCAGCGAATGAGAATCACAATGCCACGCTGTCAGGATTGTCAACATAAACTTCCTGTGCGCTATAACTGGCCGTAATGACAAACTGTCTACATTTAACCCATTTCTTTCCACGCGACTTGTTTGATTTTCCGAATTAAAACAGTTTGATTCTGCAGCGTGTGGCACAGAACGTCTTGGGACTTTGACGTTTGATTTGGTTTGCAGCTTGCTGGGGGCTTGTATCTTGCAAATGCGGCAATATGTATTTATATGAAAGAATACGATTCAAGAGCAAGGATCGAGATTAAAGTTTTAAGGCAGGTTGCTTGCAATTGATTATTGTCAGAGTTTGCTTAGTTCATATGAGTCAAGCATGCAGTTCATACACTGTATGTAAAGTCCTTTGTTTATTTGATGGTTTTGAAACAGATTTTATCATCCGCCAAAATAGTTTATGTTTACATTTGGCATGTAAAAAAACAGTAAAAACTAATGTCAGTTAAAATGAACATTCCGTGCATACATTAATGTAACAATGCAAGTGATCGTATAGTATGAAGTTTTCTATTCTTATGCTTACTCGCGCTATTAAGTTATTGGTTTGAATTTTAATCTTGTAGCAAATGGGAGCGGCTTGATGCATGCAGGTATGGCCGCGTAATTAATCTGTTTTGGTGGAATTTAGAATATTTTAGTAAATGCAAATAATTTGAACTGTGCGCAGCGGTGGAATGAAACAGTTTTGGGAACTTTAAGTGTTTTAGCAAATGGGAACAGTTTGTAACCTACATCTACAACCGCGCAATGGAACTGTTTTACAGGGATTTGGATTGTTCAACGTGAATAGTTTGAAATCGAGAAAATACGAAGTGAAACTGCTCAATCAAGAGTATGAAAATTGAAAGGAATCTGTTGAAATTGGGGACACAGCCTTTCTTTGTAATAGCAGGAGTAATGTACAGAACGAAAAATGTTTCAAATGTATGACAGCCGTAGGCGTGAACTAAATTCAGAATTTTGATTACACTTATTTACAGTTATTTAAAGCAAAAATGTAAATCTGAGTATTTGTTTATATGCCACAATGCCGACAGAATCCAAGTGCACCAGAAAAAGTGCTCATCCATCTTTAAATCTGAAAAATACAGTTGAAGTATTAAAGTTGAATTTTGTAATTGAAATTATATTTTATATTACGCTCCAGTTATATCAAGAAAGAGAATTTAAAAAAAAACTGGTAGTCACTTAGATGCAAGCATGCACATTATGCGCTGAATTATATGTTGCATTACGTATTATTGAATAACCAGCGAATGAAATCATTAAGGAATAATTAAGAACATTCAGCAAACGTGAAATGGGAGACGTGTGAAAGCGTCGGTCAAATGATCAGTGAGCGTGCATCTTAACTAACAAGGGGAGGACCAGGATTGTGGGTCACCGATTTTGATGAAATTTGGCACAGACCTTCTTTAGCCGAAAATATTGGACACGTGTTTTGCCAAAAGTGGCACTTCTCCCCCATTTTTGAAAAAATCGAGGTCAAAAATCAAAATTTTTCGATCGATCTGAAATTTTAGCTACACGTTTAGAATTGAAAAATATACAATACGTATTATTTTATTTTGCAAAATATGAATGTTTAAAAAATTATATGCGTGTTAAGTATCCTGTAGTTTACAAGGTTTGCATCGAACCGTGCTAGCCGAGTTAGTAAAGCGTCTGACTACAAGTCTCATGGTGGAGAGTTCGAATCCTAGTGGTTTTGTCGTTTTGCATGTATATTTTTTTTTGCTTTTTTTTATATGTATTTTTGTCGTTTTTTACTTGCATGCATAAAATCATAATTATATTTCATTTATTTAATAATATTATTGTTATATTCACTACTGGGTTAGGTTGGAAGTATGCGTAAATTCCAAGTTCGGTAAGAACAAATGTAGGGAAAAAGCCGTAATCTCCTCATCCGTTGGGATATTATAAACAATAAATCGATTCGAATGAGTTTATGACACAGGTACTTCTCGAAATGCAGCAATTCCTCGTACCTTGCGCAAGTTGCGGTCATTCATTGACTACTGCTTCTAGTGAAAGTGTCAATGTAGAACTCTTCTCCCGTGCAGTTCCCAGAAGGAATTTTGTGTCGAAAAAAAATTGAGGGTTGACAAAATTATATTTCGTTGTGTCAAAAATGGATCAGCCATCTACTAGCAGTGCTGCGAGTGAAGATTTTGAAATTGCCATCAATAGTGCGTTCGCAACGATGCAGGAATTGACGGATGCTGTGCATTACTTTGCGGACATTCTTCGCAAAAAAAATATTATTAATGATACAGTCAGCCCGATAATTTCTGTTCGTGCACAATTGATTGCCAGTGAGATCTACAGTCGTTTTCTGGACCTTGACAGCGAATTTCGCTTTGTTGAAACTGACGAGTTACAACTGGAAGCCGATGCCGTGAGTGATTTGGCTGAACAAATTGCCGACGAATTGAATACCTCGTCGAGTACTGATTCGTATTCATCATTAACATTACCACCCGCTAAAATAGGAAAAACACAGCACGCCTTGTTGACAGAAAAAATTAAAACGGTATCGTTTGCAAGGCTTCACCCCGGATGGGGCTTGAAAACATTACAGAAGAAAGGAGGATTCCACCTTAAAAGGAAGGACCAAATTTCCCGGTGCGAAAAAGAAATTGCTACTGATGGGACAAATCGGTATAAGTATGCCCATATTGAACAGTCGACGTATAACCAATTTGTTGAAGCACGGGAATTTCGGGCGGTTGTGTCAACAAGGATGCTCCAAGAATGGGCAATGTCTGCAGCAATACAGTATATTCATACTTGATATAAGATATTATAAAAATTCATTCATTGGTGCATAACCAATGATGTGCCCCTATTTTCGCTAATATGATCAGATACACATGGTTTACTTCAAAATTAACACCGATACGAAATGTTTTTCTGAACGTCCGGCAAGTATGCTTTTCGGATGTAGTACCAAGGACTCTCTGCATTTGCAAATTGCAATCATTTATTAAATGTGCATGGTGTCGTCAAAATTTATCTTTTTCATGTTTTTATGACAAGTATCACCCTGACAGTTGTGATACGTTTTTATTTTCATAATCGTACATTGTAGTCTTTAATGTGGAATTTATGCATGCTTCCAAGCTAACCCAGTAGTGAATATAACAATAATATTATTAAATAAATGAAATATAATTATGATTTTATGCATGCAAGTAAAAAACGACAAAAATACATATAAAAAAAAGCAAAAAAAAATATACATGCAAAACGACAAAACCACTAGGATTCGAACTCTCCACCATGAGACTGGTAGTCAGACGCTTTACTAACTCGGCTAGCACGGTTCGATGCAAACCTTGTAAACTACAGGATACTTAACACGCATATAATTTTTTAAACATTCATATTTTGCAAAATAAAATAATACGTATTGTATATTTTTCAATTCTAAACGTGTAGCTAAAATTTCAGATCGATCGAAAAATTTTGATTTTTGACCTCGATTTTTTCAAAAATGGGGGAGAAGTGCCACTTTTGGCAAAACACGTGTCCAATATTTTCGGCTAAAGAAGGTCTGTGCCAAATTTCATCAAAATCGGTGACCCACAATCCTGGTCCTCCCCTTGTAAGAACTATATAGGGCTAAACTGAAGTACGGAGTTCGGCTACTTGCCCTTTATTCGAAATTTTATGTTTACTAAAAACCCTAACGAAACTCTTTTCAATTGTTGACTCTACGTTTATTCTGTATTTGTTCCCTGCTAAATATTAATTTGTGGGCAATAAATATATTCTGGTACAAGAGCTGATATCAGAATATTATTTCTTGCACGTTAATTGTTTAATGTTCATAGTGAAATAATTGTTTATACATATCATATAGTTCACTGTATACTTTTGTTAATGCAAATTCAGAAAAATGTTCTGTTCAATCATTATTTTGTACTTGTGCAACAGTACTTAGCTATTTCATTAACTTATTATATCTGGTAAGAGAATTTAAATATTCCATGCGTTTATTTTGCATATTTGTCCGTAACGCAACTCAAATGTAATTTAAATTTAACTTCTTATAATAATAAAGCCTGTTTCGATAAACATTGATTTTATTCTTACACGTGAAAGAAGTGATGAAAATCATTAAAAAAATATGAAAAAAATCTCTGATAACGTAACTTTCTTCATGTGTATCCTTCAAACACTTGTCCAATGCTTTGCTCAGAAATGGCAATCAAAATAATCGTGGTTGTTTTCCTGACAGACGGAAATCAGCTCCGTATCCATTAAAAAAATGTTACACGAGACAAGCAGACGCTGCGACTTTGCTCCACATATTTACACAGTTGTTTGAGTAAAATTTGCGTAATAACATATGTCTTTAACTAGTGTAACATGAAAAAAATATTTTCGGAAAATATCGTTACAGTTTGTACAAATGCCCATACTTAAATATCACAATTCTATTCTATAGAAAAAGAAAAAAACCCAGTTTCTGCTTGCATAAACTGTTCCATCCCTTTTAGACGAAAAATGGTTTTAATTACCTATTATTGCTGTATTTTGCGGAAATCTCAGTCATACTTACAAGTTTCAACCTTGTTCTGCGGACAAAAAAATGACACAAAACTTACTTTTTGTCAGAACGAAGCCTCCTAATCTTTCTTTCATCGATCAAATAACTCGCGTCCTTGTCCCATTTAACGTAAAACGAAATTAAAGTTGATATCCCTTATGATGTCTGCGACGCTTCGCGAGCATTGTTTAGTTATATAAACATGATTGACACTAGATAAATTGTTGAACCATAAAAAGTGCGTACTTACAATAAGTGCCATGTTACACCACACGATGCATTCAAGTGGTCAATGCTTTCGAAACATCGAGTCGAATTATAATAAAGCATTACTATTTAAACGCAAACAGAACATGTGTTATAAAAGTTGAAAATTTATATAACTGTATAACTAAACGTCTCTGTGTAACGTTTTAAATAACTCGACAAAATAGTGAAATAAAGATTCTGTTGTTCAAACGCAAACCCTTATCGGATGTAAGTGGTAAATAGATGTGTTATACACCAGTTTCTTAATGTTACCGAGAAGTAAGAGGTGGTTTTGAACGGTTCTGTTGGTTACTGTTGGATGCAATAAATTTTTGTGCAATATGCACGTTCTTTGTTATAATTCATCTAGCCAGAAATGGTAGTAAAATAAAGCTTCTACCACTTCAAGCATAAATGTTTAAAATAGGCATTTATAATTTAATATTATATATTCTTTAAAAATCGGACGTAACCACAAACGAATTCTGAATTTACTCTGTTCTACATATTGAGCTTTAACGTAACCTACATTTTTTTAGCTTACAGCCGAGAGAAGCTCGAAATAGTGGCGAATTTTGTCGTTAATACTGTGCACATGTTATAAACCTCTACATGTGGATGGTTGTTTTTACTTACACGTCATATGTGATTATGAATAATATGTCAATACTCTTTAATTTCAACGAACCTGCGTTTTTCCGACATAAATACATTCAGGGGAACGCCAAAATATTGGCTGAATAAAGCTTTTGATAATAAACCAAACATTTACATGTGAATGCTTGCTATTAATTAAAAACCAGTTACGATCACGAATACTGCAATAGGTCGCTACTGTGCACAGTCCATTACAATGTAACCTCCATTTCTCTGATTTACTTCCGGGATTATTCCGACAAAGTGAGATAATTATACTTTTGTCTTTACAACAAAATATTCAGGTACAAACTTACTGTTATGTAAAAATCACCCTCGAATACGAGCAAACTAGTGGTCTATTACTGTATACAATAAATTATAGCATAATCTGCACATTTTCGTTTAACCTTCAAAGTCAAAAGAATTGGAGTAATAAGTCCTTTGACATAAAAACCAAACATTCACATATCAGCTTGCAGATATTAAAAAATCGCGCCCAAATACAAGGGAAACCAGAAGGGGTCTACTGCACACATAATAAATTATAGCGTAACTTACAATTTTTCGAATGACCTCCAGAGACAGTCCTAAAAATTCGAACAAGAAAACTTTCATCCTTACAACAAAATATAAACGTATGAACTTGCTGTTATTTATAAACCACCCTCGCATACGAGTAAACCAGTAGGTCGCTGCTGTACACAATAAATTATAACATAACCTGTAAATTTCCGATTTGCCTCGTAAAAGTTTAAAAAAAAAAGTAAATCCAAAAACTTAGACTACAAAGTCCTTTGACATTTAAAGGCAAAATTCACATGTCAACGTAAAACTCACCCGTAATTATGAACGAAAGAGTAGGACGCTTCTGCATGCGGCTTATTGTAACATAACCTTCCGACTTACTTCCGGGCGCAGTCCAAAAAAAAGACAGGAAAGTAAGTTCGCGGTAGACGGAAGGTAAGCCTATTAACGACCGCGAACGATGTTTAAACGGCACTATTCGCAGCCAGTCCGGCCCGTTAGACTTTTTACGCGGCAGGAACGGAGTGTGCCAGTTTGCTTCCCCTCCTTTTTATTTGATGCGCCGCAAAAGACTGTGCGCCCGCGACACCGCGCGGTCATTAGCTGCTTAATTACGAGAGAGTCCGTTAAACGCAAGTCTTATGGACGACATCGTTCTATTAAGTGCCCCCGAAGCAGTGCCTAACGCGGATTACATCCTACGGTCCCTGTGTTTCATGAACGAGTCTCTGGGGTAACAAAATGAAGGCTCGCTAAATAAGTTACAGACATGATTGTTTAATATTTTCATTAATTATGTTTCTTTTTGGCAAAATTAAGAGACAGCTCGAAATATTTGTTGCTTACATTTCGTACTGGGTACGTAAGATAATTTTGTTGTTTTATTCAATTAAATTATGTTCTTTTTTGATGAAATTGAGGGATTGAACGAAACACTCGTCATTTAGATGCGTTGTGTGTTCCAAATCATTTTATTACTGCGATTTCGAACTAAGACCACGCTAAATAAATTATAAAGCAGATGACATTTTAATATTTGCATTAATAACGTGATTTTCTGGCGATGCAGAAAGATTGGCCGAAACATTACTTGGATGTCGTTGTGGATGGTTAGAGGTCGTCGTTAGAGGTCATTGTGTTGGATGTTCAAGATAAAGAGAAATAATATGTTTGAGTAGCATTAAATCAACATCTGCTGCAGAGATGAATATACAGGGTGGTCCCGATCCGATGGTACAACCGAAAAGGAGGTGAATCTACATGCAAAAATAAGTCGAAAAAAACGTATGACAATTTTTTTTTAAACGCTGCGTTTTCGAGAAAATCGACTTTGAATTTTCGTCAGGTGCAAGCGCCCTAAAGCATGGAATTGTATATCTATATCTATCGGTTTGTGTCGTCTGCGAGTACGTTTGGGCAGCTATGACGTCACGATAGGCCGCTTTGGTCTCACTGTCGCGTATACCGGATGTCCCTGCCGGGCCTGCTGCGATGCCACGCAATGAGATAGGCCATCGCGCCGCGTCCAAGCGTCCTACAGCGGCACCCGGTATATCGCGCCGCGCTCGGGTGCGCTTGCACCTGACGAAAATTCAAAGTCGATTTTCTTGAAAACGGAGCGTTAAAAAAAAAATTGTCATACGTTTTTTTCGACTTAATTTTGCATGTAGATTCACCTCCTTTTCGGTTGTACCATCAGATCGGGACCACCCTGTATAGTAAGGTAGAATAGGAGAGTGCTGATGCAGTTTTGGGACAATATTGAGATATTGGCCCAGTGTCAGTTATGGATGGTCGTTGAAATAGTAAATACTTGGATAACGTTCGATTCAGCCAGGTAAATTATTGCTGCATCGCTAAATATATTGTTAAATGTGAAGTGCAGATTATGTTCTGCCGTTTGTCGAATTTCATGTACGAGCCTCTTGGGTATTAAATTGATAGGATTCCTCAAATATATTATGGAGTGGCGGTACGATTTTTGAACTGCATAATGATAATAACGTTATTTGACGTCTGGTTTTTAGATAAGACACCTTTTTAAATAAAAAACACTAATTCACGTCAAATCAGATATTGACCAAACTTGTTAAGAATCCGTTGTACTTGATAAAAATAATTATTGCTCACTCTTCATCAGTATGTCTGGCAATTCAAAAATTGGTGTAAATAATAGCCTAATATGACTCTCGCAAAACATTGAAATCTATTTATAAATAAAGATAAATAAGAACAATTTTCTCCCTACAGATGTAATAATCAATGTCCTTTTGATTCTTTCCATTTATTTCTACTGGCAACTAAATCGTTTAAAATATCAAGAACAAGCATTTTCTTAGCTCTGGTCCTGTTTCATTTCATGTAAATTACACTCTGGCAGATCGAGCTGCATCCACGATATCCGCAACGCCTTGCAGACATCTTATATAATAATTCGCTTATGTCCCTCTATCCAGAACGCGTTTTGAATTCGAATTACTCCAGGATGAGACTAGCTTTTGGCCTAGTTCCCGCGGCGACAAATTTTGTTTACCGCGATAATTTGAACGAAACGAAACAATTTGCGTTGGTGCATTCCGAAAATGTATTATACAGTTTGCATTTTGATACGTTGGTTGAAAACGTGCTCGTAATTTTCATTTGTTTTCGCGCGAAGAGTCGTCCTCTTTGAACGCCCTTCTTGCTTAAAACTAATTTTGAGCAAGTATTCTCTGAGAGTTTCGTAACAGTGTGTAGTGATTTGAGTCACTGTACAGAAACCGGAAGCATGTAAAATTAAGTGAATTGAATATTTAATAATGTGGCATTTCGTTCACTTTTTCCACCGCATTGACCCAATTTGTGATATTGCCACTCGGTGAATTCATATTTTATTAATTTCGGCTGACGTCAAGGAAATTACGTAATATATTCTTCAGAGACTGCGCTGTGAAAAAGTCGAAATAAAAGAAATTCTGCAGACTCGTAGTTGTTAATTATTAACTGAATTACGCTACCTAATGTTATTATAGTTATATTAACCACAGGTTATGATTATAAAATCTATATCATTTATGATCAGTATTTGGGAATAAACTCGTATATTCTAGGTTTTGTTCTTATTGTAGAAAAATTGTAATTGTTTAATCAATCACTTTTTCAAGTTTTCTTTTTTTCGTCGCACTTCAAGATATAACAACCATTACAAAAAGTGAATGAAGTGTGTATATAACATATTTTTGTAATGAAAATTATGTAGTTACGTAAAGTTCAACAAATATTTTCCCACTTCGTTTCAAAATCATATACTAGACAAATAAACCAAATCTGGGCAATTTGTACCAAAAATGATTTAGCAATTGGTACTCTGTTATTTCAAAGAACGAATATTCAGTCAGGTTTGTTACGATTTGCAGAAAAATGGAGCAATATTACAAAATGGAAAATCAATAGAACGCTTCAATTTTTTCATATTCATTACTTACAATTAGTAATTTTTAATTAAAAAATATTCCGCCAATCCACTTATTCCGTTCAATAAATTTGAGAAACAGTGTATTATTGAATACTATTTTAGATTATCGAATTTGGACAATTTACAGGAATTTTAATTTCGTAACTCGAAGTTCAAAAATTGAATATGCTCTCGAGCTATAATAAGTCCTATAATAAGCTGAAGTAATGTGATGCCATCTGATATTGATTAAACGTAGGAAAATTCAACTTTGTGTAATAATCATTATTTCAAAATACGAATTACAATTTACATAAATGTAATGTAAATGTGCTTCCGAGTCTCTTACACCGCATAATAAATTTGAATAAGTCTGTCATTGCATACTAATGAAACATATAAGACTTCATTTATTTATAACAAATGCTATTTAGTCTCCCAAATTGTAAATATTGCATAAATATTTTCTTCAACTTCTTGCCTCACAGAAGAGACGAGAGGAATGGTGCATTATAGAATAGTAATGAAATACAGTAAACTTTAACTACTTGTAATTAGTTGTTTAGCAACTGGAGTAGTAATTCATAAACTTCTTACCTTTGTTTCTGAGTCTAACATATTACGTTTGTTTCCAGTCATTGTTATTTAATGTTTGTACTTCTAGCACATAACTGTCTTCTCAAGCACCTTTCATCAGAGAAGAGGCGGTTAGAATGATGCATTATCGCATACTGATGAAACACACTGAACTTTGTTTCTTCATTATAAATGTTATTTAGTTTCTAGATTTACTGTACATGAATATTTAGTCAAACTCCTCACATTATATTGCGGTACGCTAATGAAATACAACGGACAGTTTCCTTAGGAATACCGTGTTATATGAGACTCGAAAGAAGTACAAAAAGGGAGGTTGTATTCCGAAAGCTCATTAAAAACAATCATTTTTTTAATTCCATATAAGCAATTCAATTTTTATTAAAAATATAAATGTATGTATGACACAAAACGAAAAAAAAATACTATTTTCACTTACTGTAACCTTAATTTTATTCTTCTTCATCATTGCTCACAGTCAGTACAAGAGGACGGGAACATTTTTTTGGTTGAACAACACCACTAACGATATAGCATCGGAATAGTGTCATGAATGAGTAAATTATAGTTCATTTATATATTTTCATCAAAAGACGCTATAGTTCATTATTCCTTCCCGTCAGTGTTCTGAGCTAAAGCATTAAACAATAATCATGTTATCCAGTCAAATAGAAGTACCGCGTACTTAGAGTTACAACACGTTAGAGCGAAATCGTGTTATAGAATGCCACATTGTAGAAAGACTTCCCGTATAGAAAATTTTGTTTATCCTCAGTAATTGTCATTTACTGTCTACATTTGGACTGTTTACTTTGAAAGAGGTGTAAGTCCAATAAAAAAAAATTAAATATAACATAAATAAACCGTTTACACCACGTTAATCATAAATTATATGACATCTCATTTTTTTTTTAATATGGACTTACACCACTTCTCAAAATAAACGGTCCATTAATAACATATTAACGTCTTCTGAAGCGTCTTCCATCGCGAAGGCAAGGATCGCAATGGCGCATTACCGGAAACGCGTCGACAGATAGCGCACATACGGCACAACTCGCGTCACGAATTTCTGTTTGTCTTATCATATTGACCCATTCGCGCCTGTAGGCTGGGAAGGGGAGTGCATTTATCCTTACCTTGACAGAATCCGACGCGGCGAGACTCGGGGAAATCGCGATATATGGATCAGCCGGTAGAAACGTCGCACTTCCTTTTTTTTATCCTTTCCTACTTCAGCCCACCGCCATTTGTTCGCCACCGCAGACTCGCTTCCTGGGGAGAAAAAAATAATCGATGGTGACAGCGTAAATAACCTGCTATCAAGTCGGATAATGCGGTTCGCCGGCATGGTTATTGAGAGGGATGGTCGTCTTAACGGTCGGGGCGAAAAGTGAGGTTAGGTTCGTGTAACTGAACGTTTCGATCCTTGGCGGATGGCAGGGTTAGTGTGAGAAAAGGGTCTGTCGAAGAATTTCGGCATTGACATGTTAGTACTGTCTCGTCTTTCAATGTGATGATGTTGTTCGAATATAATTTGTTTCATTTATTTTTTGTTAACAGAGCAGATAAAAAAGAATGCTTGGCAAATGATCTCTAATTGAGATAAGATCAGTGGAATTCACAAATATTTAAAAGACTAAAATTTATAGTCTACTATATGAGTAAAGAACATAACTCCTTTTGGAATAAAAGGGAATATATTAATTCAGGGTTATGTAATTTAATCCATACATACATGAAGTGTACTGGAAGTGTAATAGTATTCAGACACTACTATTACAATGTAATGTTAATAGAATATTATTGCGTGAACAAACCTGTAATAACAATTGTATTTTGAAGAGACTGACGCACATTTTACTTACAACGAATATTATTTGATATAATAGCATATTCCATTCTCTGTATTATTATTACACAATGTGCAGCGTGTCATACATTTATTCACATAATTCTGTTATAGAGTTTCGCGACATAAACCTTAAAATCAATATAATGATTAACTACATCGTTTTCTATCAAAACTATACTTTACTGTTAAAAAAGAGTTTATCAGATTGAAATGCTGCTAAATATAAACATAACCATTAAAGGTCAAACCATGCATGCAAATTGCTTTTACTGTAATCACAATGCCTCGAATGAAACGAAGTTCAATGCATTCATTGTTTGCCGATCGAAACTTATATTTTAACTCGATCGGCTTTACTCAATATCAGGAAAACGTAATGAAGTTCGCGAACAAAGTTGGGGTGACGCTTCTGTATTAGAGTCGGAACTATTCAAAAAATTTACCGTACCAACATTTCACGACAACTTTAATGCTACGTACGAACTTTGAATATTCGAGTGTTCGAATATTACTCCGGAACAAAAGTATTATTCAGCTTCCGTTGCTCATGTATTTCGAACGTGATCGCTGCCTTTCGACATTACATCCTCGTATCAGCGAATGACCTCAATGATAAAAATGTCATATACGTTCGTCTGATTACATATTTCAAAAAGTTTCTGAACACATGCTATGTTTCGGTTTTACGAAAAAATCTGTAATTGGACCTGCGATTGTCAAACTAATTATCAACTTGTGAATAGAACAATTAAACGTAAACGTCTGAAATATTTAATTGGTAAAATCAAATATAAAGAAAATATTTGCAGCAACTAATGAAATCTCAGTTATGCAAATAAACATAACTGAATTGCGTTTATGTGAAAAGATATTCTGCATTTTTTGGTGTTTAAAAAATATCTTGAGGTATAATCATGTATTTGGGCTACTAAAAAATAAAATTACAAAATCTGCATGATTGCTATAATAGACTTGCTTTGAAAGGAAAAGGAAACCAAGTGTTTAAGACATCACTGGCCATCATTTATCGCACACACTCTTTGATTAAATTTTCGTTCATTTTTCTCCACCTGTAATACAGCCAGTGAGTGTATTCACCGGATGTTATTACATGGGACCGTATCTTAAGTAAAAGCATTTTTTCCACATTTTAATGAAAAGCCTGCGCTCATGAAGTCTCGTGTCAGCTGCTTTAACATCCTGCACATGCACAATCTGTACTTATCAGTAGGAAAGCGGCGCTTTATTTGTTTTTGTTTTACTACTATCATCACGAAATCCACGCTTAAAATGCGGTCGATAATGGCAAACTTGAGTGTATGCATGCTGAACACGTGCCGGCCTCCGTCTTTTTCAGCTATACCAGATATTTTTACCATTATGCAATCTCTTCCTTATAAATATAAATATTACAATATAGCAACGTACATGTATGAAAAGAAATACTGTTACATTTCACCTTTATGCACACTTTTAACAAACGTGCGTCAGCGTCGCCTTGCGACAAATTTTTTGGTATTAAACGAAGTAATTATTCAAACGTCATGCAATTCTGCGCAGAGAGTTTCCTGTAATCAATCACCCAGATTAGGCTTCGCGATTGAACGTAATTTTTTATGGCCCCTGACCTCCTCTGCTTTTTTTCTTCCAGTTCCATTAGCTTCTTGTTTTCCTTAAGCAAGAACGGTATAATTTTGCGGCCAAAAAGTTTCGCATGAAATTTTACATGATTCTATTCGAACGTATCGCTAGCTTTATGTTCATATAACAGTTGTCGTTGGTGTTATCATACATGTAAAGATAGTGCAAGTTTATACTGCAAGATCGAAGTTATATGTTTTTGTTCTTGTTACTTTTCATCTAGTCCCTATCACCTGTAGATATTTTGCTTTTACAAAAATATTTAAATATTGTAAAAGTAATAAAGTATGCATGATAAATTAAAATCTTTAAGAGCCAAAACCCTTATAATATATTTCTTCCCTTTCACCGTAATTATTTTACAATGCAATTCTAATATCGAACCTAATCTTCCACAGCCCTTACACATCTAAAAACACGTGCTTTTCTGTTTTGCTGTCTTTACCTGTTTCTATAAGCGTTTCAGCCTTGCAGACACACTACATGCACAATTAGCTACCAAAAAGTTTCCAGCCCCGAAATTTATTGCGTTATTCAAAGCCTCAGTGGCACAGCGACTTTTCATTAAAATAGGACAAACAATAACAATTCCGAACTTCCGAAAGCCAGCGTGCCTCATTAGCCTCTCATAAAATAACCTCCCCTCTGTGGGCAGAAAAGAAGCAATTGCATATTCAAATATCATACGGTCCTACGGAGTGCCATGCAATCGATCAAGCGGCAGGTTTCAAAGTTCGACTCAAGTCCTCTCTCTCCCTCTCTCTCCCCCTCTCTCTCTCCCTCTCTCTCTCTCGCTCGCTCTCTCTATTTCTTTTCTATGTCTTTCTCTCTCTCACTGACTCGGTAGGTCTAATGTCGTGGTAGGGTTTACAAGGCCCCGAACATCCATCTCTGCGTGCAGATTGAATGGTCCCTCGCGTGCTGGAAGGTCTTCAAGTTGGCGGCGATGGGTTGGGCACTAGGTCACCCTTTCGGCCTCCGCGAAACTGCACGATATCCCACTGCAACGCCATATTTCAACTTCTCGCCGATTCATCGAACCGCCGCAGTTGCCATTACTCCGAAACATGAACGTCCACGCTTCTGCACGCCTCCACACGCCTCCACACGCTTCCACACGCTTCTACACGCTTCTACACGCTTCCACACGCTTTCACACGCTCCCACACGCTTCCACACATTCTGACACCCTATCACACGCTCTCGCACTCTATCACACAGTCCTACACGCTCTCGCACTTTATCACACGCTTCCACACACCTTAACACTCTCTCACACGCTTCCACACACCTTAACACCCTCTCACACGCTTCCACACACCTTAACACCCTCACACACGCTTCCATACAACTTAACACCCTCTTACACGCTTCCACACATCTTAACACCCTCCCACATGCTTCCACACACCTTAACACCCTCTCACATGCTTCCACACACTCTGATAGCCTCTCACACCCTCTCACACGCTTCCACACACTGTCACACGGTATCAAACGCTCTCACACGCTTCCATCTTCTCCCACGCGTTACCGCAAGTTTCTACGTGTGCCTTGCCTGGCAATGGGCACCCTGCCCGGATTTACGTAACGCCATTTTCGATTGAAAATGATCGCCGGCTTTCGGGATGCGGGGGCGGAGAGGGCGGGCGAGGGGGGGGGGGGGATTAAACGGAAGCTCGATGCTTCCCGTTTTGTTTGATTTCCCTCCTGCCAGTGGTCGGATGACTTTTTCTCTCGCGACGATCGGTGCGTTTTTTATTTTCGATCGCCGGATTTTGCGGGTTTGCCGCGTACGGCGTGCTTGTCACCGTTGTCCGTTGTTGCAGATTTTGAATTTGCGAAATTACTCTTGTTTCGGCGGTCGGTCGGCGGCAGTGAAGGTTGGTACGTTTTCCGATTGAGTTTTGGGTTTTGTAGGTCCGCCAATTCGCTTCCGCTTGTTTCTATTGTCGATTCGTTGTTGCCTGTCTGTTCTTTATGGTACTGTTGTTTCAACACTTCGTTGTGGGATGGATAATTATTTTTTTTTCAATTCCGTGCCTTGTTTCGTAGGTTCGAACATTCTGTCGATTCTAGTGTTATTTATTGAGAGCAGGATTTTCGGAATTACTGTTTCAATACTGTGTTACTGCGGTGAAGGTTGACACGTGGACGAATGATTTTTAGGTTATGTATGTGCTTGTATTCTCTTTTTGCCATTGTGTTCGTGGTTATTTTCGAAATCCCTTTTATTCGGCAGAAAAAAACAGACCAAAATTATTTTCAGGATTGATTTAGAAAATCGTTTATTGAAATGTACTTATACTTTTGCTATCCAAAATAATCGGAACTTCAAATTACATCTTATGTTGAACCTAAATAATAGTTCTTCTGAAATGAATCCTGCCTACTGAATGATAATGCACAATTACATTGGAATTGGCACGTTTTGCTTTTTATACGTATAAATATGATAGCGTATGCTCGTTACATTTTTATTTGCATCACAATCTAGAAAATTCTGCATATCTGTTATGCGTTATCTGCGACATACACCATTTTACCAGTATGTCAAAGCACACGTTGATAAAGTAGCGATATTTAGAGTGAGAATATCCAGCTGATGTTAAATTGCACAAAATAGAAATCTTGCACTTTCTAGCGTGTACAAAGGGAAAACTTTCCAAACAATTACGTATTATGGAAACAATGTATGTACTTTCAGTAGTGACAAATTCATTACAATATGGCATTATTAAAGCCTCTAACGTACTTAATGTGAAATAGTTTCTTATTTTCTAAGTAAGGTTGATTTCAAACATAGAATAAAATATACGCGACGTAACCTTATCATATATAATAATGATAATAATTCTAATACCGGTCATAATTGCAGGGAAATCAAAAACTGCACATTGAAACGTTTATACATTCAAAAGCGTACAGATCGTACGACATACAGCATTTTGAACAATTAAATACATTGTTAAATACTTATTATTTCCACGACGAGACTTTGATATCTAACATAATCCCCTGAAATCTTCACCGACCATACACTGAATCGTTCATACTTTTTAAAGTTCACAAAAATCGTCCCATTTATCACATTTTTGACAACCAAATATAATACTAAATACACATTACTATAATCGCGATGAAACTTAAATCTCAGCCATAATTCCCGAAAGCTACTGCTTCACGTTAAATGGTTCATACATTGAAAGGTATACAAATTATCCCATTTATTAAAATCTTGACAATTAAACATAATATTAAATCTAGTTTACAATAGCCGCGACAAAACCTTAATATCAACCATAATTCCCAGAAATCTTCATAAACTACACGTTGAACCGTTGATACCATGAAAAGTATACAAATCGTCCCGACAACTAAACGTATTGCTAAATACACATTACTATATCCGCGATAAAAGCTTAATATCAACTACAGTTCCTAGAAACGATCAAACACGTTAAATGTTCATACATTCGAAAGTATACAAATCGTCCCACGTGCGTCACACTTCCGACAATATCGACAGGCGTGGCGTCGATCATAATCGAAAATGGCTCGCGACAACTGCTATCTCAGACCGATTGGCTCCTCTGAATTGATAAATGTGTCTTTGACGTTCGCGACGTAACAGATAAACGTCCGCCGATGTTTGCTAAAACGCCACGAGCAATTGATAACGGCCATGTTTACGAGCCCCTACGTCCGTTACGGTTCCCGTTTTAAGAATTGGGAATTCCTCGAAATTCCGTATGTACAATTGAGACAACATCAGCGAGATTTACGTCCACCTTTCGCGAGATTGGCAATCGGCTCGTTAAATGTTTTCGGCGCCGGATTTCGACCCGGAAATATTAAAGTTTTTTCTCAATACTGAGCCGGCTTTTATGCATTTTTTGAGCTAAGGGTTGACATTTATATCCGTCGAGGACTGAAGATGTTGTCTGGCCGTTCTGAGTAGTGGCTTGATTTCCGTAGTCCGTTGTTTTTGGTGCCCGATTTACGAAGAGTAATTTGACTTTCGTGATTAATATCGCATTTAACGACAAACATATGACTGATTTACTGGTGTGAAGTAATTGATGTAAAGATGTATGGTATACGTAATTAGAAACGGAAAATGAGTTTATCCGATTACAGTTTTCCGTAACAATCTTCGCATAACAATGTTTTAATTTTATTATTGTATTTAATCTTAACTTTTAAGTTTACGTTATGCTTCTAATGGAAACTTGAATGCGAATGCAATGAAGCTGCATTTTGAACAGCCATTGGGTGTTTTTATACTAAAAATCGTCTGATGCGTCATTTAGAAATGTAATTTTCATTGGGTCACGAAGAGAGATTCTACATCGAAAATGTCACTTCGTTGAATAAATGCTTGACAACGTTGCACGAATAATCAACGGTATCAAAACTGCTCCACTAAAGTATCGCGGCCAGCGCGGACTTTAGACCGTAAAACTATCATTCTTGTATGAAATATGACAATAATGAAAATAATAAACCGGGGCATTATCTGCATGCGTTTACTGTGATGAGGGAATTTCATCAGAAACTTTGGACACATCTGCTGGCGTTCATTAACCAAGTACTTTATACGATATCCGCGAATTGTTTCATAAGCTACTTATTTCGTTGAAAGAGAATAAAACACTAATTAATGCTGAAAGCAGCACAATATTCTTAATTTATTATTTATTCGTTCTTTTTGACCGTAACTTAAATTCTTTTCATCTGATTTAATAAATTATCTAATAAAAGTCATAAAGATATATCATCTAACATAACCTATTGTAGATTGATTACAAATAAAAATGTTATAGATACATTGTGTCACGTAAATAAGTTTTAAAGTTTCTTGTTCGAGAAGTAATTCAGGACACGGTTTTCAAATTTAATTGACAGTTCTTAAAAATTACTAAGTAAGTATACTTTTTTGAAATTCACAGTACTGTTTTAACACATTTCATATTTTCAAGGTACTTGTTGAGATACTCGTTGCATTTACAATCATAGTTATGTCTTCTTCATTGCCTACGGCTTTTATCCACTAGGGATGCAAATTATAGTCATCCCCAGGCTATAGTCTGATCGTTGATGCACGCTTTTCAGAGATCCATACATTCATAGTTGATTCATCAAACTCATGTCAATGCGGATGTTGCGAACGTGCGATACAATATTCAGTTGTTTTACAGGCTAGTCCGTTGTATTAATTCCGTTCTTTCTCGTTTTTTCGATAGAACTTCAATATATATATTTGAAATTTACTGAATGTATGAAATAACTATATGTATAAACATCATTATTCTGACAATCTTTAACTTCAAAAGCATTTATTGTGACCTCCATAATATGTTTGTGTAAACTTTTTGTGCCGCAATAATTCTTAAACATACACTTTCTCTGTCCTGAAGTACTTACTTAGTTTTTACAGGATTTACAATCGCAATTAAAATTGCATTCCCCTTCTGTCACAAATTGTCCGCACACTGGAAACCCTGGTGGTTTATAACTTATAGACTCATCACCGGTTTCAATCTCTTTCCTTCCGTAAATCGTTGATTCATCACATATATGTTAATACGCAGTAACCAACATATAAGGAAATATTCGGTTTCTGTATTTTATCATTACTGTAAATGACGCTACATTTAGAATTTATCCTGTACTTCCTCGATTATATAATCTTCACATTTATTGTAGTTATTCTTTAATTCGATTGCATTTCTTGTATCATAATTCATTGCTTCACACTGTTTACTATATTTTCAAGTACACTTGTACATCTGAAGGTACTTATTTATGACACAATCGGCATTCGCAATTAATCTTATACTTCCTATCCTTCACAACCCTTCCATTCAAGGCACAAATCGCATATGTTTCTTATAGACCCATCACCGGGTTCACTTTCTTTATTCGCACGTCCATTCTTGATTCATCAGACACATTTTACAAACTTCATTACTTTTCTGGTAACTTTTGGGTTTGAACTTAATTATTCTTTCACAATTGATGTATTCACTCTTTTTAATATATTCTCAAGTACACTTTTACATTCGAAGATACCTATTCACGATAATTTACATTGCCAATTAATCTTATACTTCCCCACCCTCACAACACTTTCACTCAAGACACAAATCACTTATGTCTCTTATAGACCCATCACCGGCTTCACTTTTGTTAGATCCGCACGTTCATTCTTGATTCATCGGACACGTTTTAGAAACTTTATTATTTTTTTGGCACCTTTTGAATTCCAGAGTAAGTAATTGTTCTACCACGATTTATTTAAACACTCTTTTCACTGTATTCTCAATAACATTTCTACGTTTGAAGATGCTTATTTATAACAATTTGTATTTATAATTAATTTTATATTTCTTTCCCGTTTTCAACTCTTCCACTCAACCTTCACCGGCTTCACTGTCTTTAGATCTACACGTTAATTGTTAATTCAACAAGCGCCATTTAGAAACTTCGTTACTCTTGTGGCAACTTTGAATTCCATATTAATTATTCTCAATAACATTTCTACATTTGAAGGCGCTTATTTACAACAATTAGCATTCACAATTTATCCTATATTTCCTACCTGTTTTCAACCCTTCCACTCAACCTTCACCGGCTTCACTGTCTTTAGATCTACACGTTTATTGTTAATTCAACAAGCGCCATTTAGAAACTTTGTTACTCTCGGGGCAACTTTGAATTCCATATTAATTATTCTCAATAACATTTCTACATTTGAAGGCGCTTATTTACAACAATTTGCATTGACAATTTTTTCTTATACTTCCTCTCCTTCACAACCCTTCAACTCGAGACGCAAATCGCTTATGTCTCATAGACCCATCGCCGGCTTCACGTTCTTTAGATCCGCACGTCCATCGTTGATTCATCAGACGCATATCAATGCGCAGATAGACCAACATACGAGGAAACGCCAGCTGTCTCCCTGACTTTGAATTCGTCGTCGCAGTCCGTTTCTTATGCTCGCTCGCTATAGTCTCAAGCTTGGCGCACATATTTCTTTCAATTTTTCATCAGCATGGAATCAAGGCCGCGGCCGGTCGATAATCTAAAAAGGTACGACGGTAAGGAGAACGGCTCGCTCGCTCGCACTTTTACCTTCCGTAAAGACGTTTCTGTCCCACCTTCCGGATTACCTGCGTCCTTCTCTCTCTGAACGAAGGCAGACGCCTTCGGTGGCACGCGGATGTTGGAATTCCGATGAAATTGTTGATAGCGTGCTCGATTCTTCACGCAATCGGGACGATAGAAACGATTAGCGATGAGGAATGATTTTGGTATTTTGTCTGGTATCGCTGCATCTGAGATTTTGATACTTGATAAGTGAAGGGAACTATTTTAATTGCTAATTATACGCGTACTTACGGATAGTGATTTTTAGCTTATCTTACACTGTTCTTATATATTTTTCTAATATGAAGTTCTCATTCAGTTCTATGTAATGTTGGCCATGTAAAACTTATGTCGTCTGCTGTGCTTTAATGCATATCTTTGGAATTAATTGCTTGTATTTTATCTGGTATCGATGCGGTTGTGAATTTGGAGATTTGATAAGAAAAAGGGGAATTATTTAATTGCTAATTATACGCGTGTATAGAGATAGTGATTTTTAGGTTAGGTTACGCTATTTTTAGGTGTGCCGTTTTCAATGTGCAATTTTTATTCATTTCAATGTAATCTTGATAAAACTTAAGTAGTCTACCGTACTATACTTCATGTATACTATATATCTCAAGTCAATTATTTGTCTCTTATCTGGTACCAATGCATTTGTAAATACGCGGATTTAAGAAGCGCAGTGGGAAAAACGTAACTGTTAACTTATACCCATGTTGATTGATTTGAAAATGTTTAGGCTAAATTGCGTTGTTTTTATTCCTACGACTGACAGTAAAAATTGTCACTTATTCCAGTGTCAATGAATCATAAGCACATTGAGTATTCACAATTAGGGGCGTATTCTGCGTTATAACACATATGATTAAAATTGATTACTTATATCTTATCTGGTAACGATGCATTGCTGGATTTTGAATTTTGATAGGCGCAAAAAAAAATTGTTATTTATATCCTGCATGTATTTATAGATTTGCGATTTTTCTGTGTGAGTTGATTCATGAGTGTGCAAAATTTGGGTCATGGAATGGCAGATTCGCGGATTCGACAGCTGTGTCAGAAAAAATATCATAAAAATAATAAAGGAGTTTTAATATCAACTATAAAAAATTCGGATTTTTCCTAGACATATAATTTATTAGAGTTTTCATTGAAAGAAATAGATTTTTACATCTTTTTATTACAGTGTACAATACATATCCTTTTCAACTGAAAAATATACAATCTTTATTTACGATCTTTAGTCTCATCGGATTACATATGTTACAAGAATTGGCGCTGTGTGATTTAAAATAACAGATAAATTTTTCATTGCAACAGCGCTGTAATATTTCATATTTCGTGGTCACATTAAATAAGCGTGCTAACTTTCCCAATTTTTGTAGAAACATCGTACAAAATTCATGCGTACTACTAAACTCACTCGTAACGTTAGATAGATAAAATCGAAAACATAATGTTATACAAATTGATGCACAACACACCTCTTAATATACAAAAATTAAATTAATTCAAACATGAATCATTAAAACAAAACAACTTCCAACTCTATCAAAGTCAAACAAGTTCACTCCAAAAAACTACA
Organism: Anoplius nigerrimus; assembly: GCA_914767735.1. Classification (NCBI taxonomy): domain Eukaryota; kingdom Metazoa; phylum Arthropoda; class Insecta; order Hymenoptera; family Pompilidae; genus Anoplius; species Anoplius nigerrimus. The sequence goes on from OU612087.1 coordinate 10,978,398, forward strand.
CCATCATTACTCTTTTAAACACAGTTTACGTAAAATGTGTTTCAAATACAGGGTTATTTTTGTGATAAATTACGTATGTAAAATGTTTTCTTATGTGATTTGATAGTTGTCACATTTAAGAGTTTTATATCACACTACACAACCAAAATTATTTTCTTGCCGACCTGATAGTTTGTTCATTTTACCGATTAATCCCAAAGCGACCGTATTAACCAAATCCAGCAGTAATTCTCGATGCGCAACGCTCGAATGAAATTCAGGTACGGACAATTAGCGCCGAGCTGTTTACAAACGGGGCACTCGATTCTAAGAACGTTCGGTGTAGGAAATTGCTGCGCCATCGGATGTCGGGCCTCGGAATTAATCGAAGCAAGCCGCCGATTACAGAATCATCAACCGATTGACAGGTAAATGCCGCGGCAAAACGAACTTCGGCGCGCGTCGGATCGTTGAAACTTTAATTGCCGGCCGAATTAATTAACGCCCCGTTTCCGATTCCGCGAAGTCGCTTTCCCGCTCGTGGCACTCGCGTAACACGCTAATTGCGTAAGTTCATTCCAAGTTCCGTACCAATCCCCACCCTTACCTGGGTGGGAATAAATAAGACGCATGAGCGGCATCAATCGAGTCCTATTCGTCCAAAATGAGTGAGAATGTATAATTCGATACTTCATCGTCATTTTTGCACGTCGGTTCAGCCTCTGTTACTAGTCAAGTGCTTATACGCACAAACATAACCTCAATCTTCCGTATGTTATGGACGACAATAAAAATTTCCCAGCATTATACCAATACCTATCTTTACCTCAGCGGACATAAATAAGACGCATGAGCGACATCAATCGAGTTCTATTCGCATAAAATGAGTGGAAACGTATATTTGGATACTTCATCGTCATTTTTACAAGTCTGTTCAACCTCCGTTACTAGTTAAGTGCACCGGCGTGTAAACATAACCTCAACTTGTTCGCATGGATGACAGTAAACAGATCCAAATTCCGTAACAAATCCCACCCCTACTTCGGCGGACATAAATAAGACGCAGAAGCGAACCCAATCGCGTTCTATTCCCCTAAAATGAGAGGGAATGTATAATTCGATACTACATCATAATTTTTGTATGTCTGTTTAACGTCCATTACTAGTCAAGTGTGCCGGCGAGCAAACATAACCTGTACTTTTCTGCATGTTACGGATGACAATAAACACTTGCCTACCTGAAGCCTCAATACCTTGAAAATCCCAATTTTATTTTAGGTCCGCCTTTGCTGGTGTGTCGAATGGCCAACCTAATGAAGTGTGCATCCGTTGCGAGTCATAAAGCAGTTAAAACTGTACAGACTCCCTTTTTTGGCCACATGTGCACACTTTTCCCAGAACACTCCTCATCCCAGTTTCACCACGCCTTGGTCCCCTAATAAACTTTTCCTCGGCAGATACTGAACGATTCGATATTTTTTGAGATATATATAATATTAGGGAGAATATATATAATATATATAATATTATATCTCTTTTCTGAGATATATATAATTGGATAACCTGACTGTTTTTAGTTAGTTACAAGCTACATGTAATCACATAAACGTCACCGCAATTAAGAAAGAATAGGGAAAACAACACTTATACTATAAAATTAAGTATTATATACAAGAAAACTAGCTTGGGAAAAATGGCCAGTTGTTTGGTGCAGCGAAGAAAATGACACGGATGACAACTTGCAACTGAAATGCTTATTATTTAACCATTGTTAATTTTAATACTGGGCTAAATATACCATGATTTCCATCGCAATGTTCGACTATCTGAAAATTGTATATAACACTAACAGGTGTGTAAGAAGTGAAGAGCTGATAAGTATTTGTAAACTATGACATGTAAGAAATGGAATCAGCGTATAATTGCTCAAAACAGAGCATTGCTTTATAAAAGGTTACAACACGAATAGTTTCACATATGAAATCTAAAGATAACAAACGTGAAAGTCGAAACACTAAAATAACGATACACAACGCAATAAAAATAAAACTTGGTTTATTTCAAACTTCACGTTGGCAACACAAGCAAGAAATGGGACAGATCATAAATAATAATTTACTTGTGGAACATTATTCCACCTACAATCTTTAAAAAACAGTAAAAATATTCTTCAAGCATGTTAAACGTCTAAAAATACCGGAATAAATATTTGCAGTGAAAAATGTCTTAAATTTAACTTACGTAAATTAGTGACGTAATTGAAATAGTTTGCAATGCTAAGATTCACATACCCTCAAAGTTGTAAGGCCTTTACATGGGAAGGGGACGAAATTTGCGACGTTCAAGTAATTTGTAGTGTGTCGCCCCTCGATATTCGAAAACGGCGATCAATTTTACGAGTGAATACTTCGTTTAATGCCTTTCATGGGCGAAAATGGACGCGCCAATGGATGCTTCGACGATTTAGTAATTTGCCACAGTCTTTACGAGCGCATTAGGAACGGAACGACTGGGGCGGAATGACAAGAGAGTTTGAAAATTTCAACTGATTCCTTTGTCGATGCCCATCGAACGTATACTGAAGTCTACCTTTTTCTTAAAGGCACAAAGTTTCTTAAAACCAATGAGAAAAGAAGGTCACAATGTGTAAGCAATCAGTTCGCGAGATGCAAATTGTAAGAACTTGTTTATATAATTGCTTTTGAATGTTGTACACATATTGTGGTGTAATGGCTTAAGTGGGACAGACTGTTCTGCTTTTGAAACTGTTAGCACTTGGTGAAAGAGGTTAAGTTTAAGTGATTGTGCACTTTATTTTATCTAAATTTCCTAATCTTCACAGATAGTAACTCATCTCGTTGTATTTATCTTGCGACAAATACTAGGGCGTCTGTTGAGTGTTGATATTCTAGCACAACAAATAGGAAAAGTAAACTGTAACATTTCCTGATTACTAAGAAAGTTATTAAATAAAACACTTCCTAAATATTTGTTTTATTTCATAATTTCATTACTGCGAATAATAAACGTTAAATGAACAAATTGTTCAAATTTTCTTTATTTACACTGGCTAGGTAATTACGAGTGCAATTATTATCATCTGACATATTTTACTCATTTTTAAACAATATGGCCAAACCAACGATCCTGCATATAATATGACACTTGCACTACAAAGTACAATTACACAAACAAAACAGTCCCAACTGTTGTTGTATACAACGTATAATAAAACGCTGTGGGTATGATTATGATCCAAATGAATATGTAAACTCATATCAATAAAATTGGCTGCATTTACGTTCTTTACAGTACTTTGCGCTTAATTACGTTTATGATTCAGTCACTTACGGGGCTTCGAGTTTAGTTGGTTAGAAAGTATGGATTACAAAGACTGCACGAAATTGCAAAACTAGTATTTACCTCATAATTTTGACAAACTTAATACAAAAGAAGTGGAGGAAACCATTCTTATTGGATATTTGAAGGATACTACTTATCGTCAATGATGTCAGTAATGGTAGAAAAATAGACCTACTCAATTCGTTGCTTCGAGTTTCTAGCATATCGTTTGATCAAACTGAAGAACGTATTATACCTATAATTTGTTGAAATTTGTTCATGATTATTATAAAAATGTACACGTAAACCAAACATATTACATGCAGTTTACACGGTGGTTGGATGGGACTCTGAGCAGTACAAATCATTAAATCCTCTACCGAGAAGAAGCGGCACGTACTTCGTACGGTCATAAAACGATAAAAAATGTGTCCCCCAGCTGATCGTGACAAAACAGATATTTACGAGAAATAAGACACGAAACATTCATTCGATAGCACTAACACTGATTCTAACTTGCATTTAAACTGCTGCGTCCACTGTAAACAATGAGCATTTGCAACATTCCGATGCAAGTGTCACACTTTCAGATAAGCACTACTACCTATCATACATTTCCATATAGTCAGCAGAACACATACTTACGCAAACACGAGTTTCCCAACTCCACCGACGTCTAGCGTCCGAAAAATAATTAATCTCTGTCAGACCAACGACAACGGGGACCTTCGAAGCAAATCACGTTCCACTTTCCATATTAGCCGGACAACAGAAATTACCCGTAGACGAACGATACTCTCCCAACTCAAGACTCTACCTTTCGCGGTAAAAAAAAAAAGAAAAAAAAATTAATATCCGCCCTTCGCGGAACCTGGCTATCGTCCGCTCGAGCTTAATTCCGTAATAAGTGTCGAAGTGACAGGGTTCGGCTATCTGACGCTTATCTCGGCAGTGAAGATAACGAGCGGCCGATATCCGTGTTTGCGTCGAGGGTTCCCGCCTTGTCGGCAAGCGGCCCTGACCTTAAAGAAGCCCCGAGGTCGTTGAACCGTGCCAAGCTGGACTGATGTCAATTGGCGATGCTCGGCCTGGCATAAACCTTCCTCGCGAGAGCACAAAGCGGGCAATTTTGCTGGAGGAAGTCGAAAAGTGAAAGGAACCCCCTCCCCGCTCCTCCCACGAGCGAGATCTCAATCGACGGCGCACATAACCTCAAAAATTGCCGGCAATTAGTCCGACGGATCTGGACTGCGTTAGGTCGTGCCAACAGCTTTCTTCTCGCTCGTGGAGTGGATTCATGTCTTACGTAGCATCTGGAAGCAAAATAATAAACAATAGTATTAACGCGTAATGGTAGGCGAAAATGAAATCGGGAAGTTTTAGCTGACAGGGTAATATTTTAAATCGTTGTCGATTGTAGGCGGAAATTGAATTAATAGAGTTGACGATGACACGTTTTGCGCATTTTGCATTCCGCGTGACAGTATCGGGTGAGACTTCGTGAAATTAAGCGTCATGCTGACAGGTTTAAAAATTGACGCGATCAATACGGCGGATGTCAAACACTGCTTTGCGAAGCTAGCGATCAACAGTTTGAGGAAATTGTGCCGTGAGGCTATTTTTATCCACGTCACTCTCTTTAACAAAATGTTACAATTATTACAATCATAAGCACAATTGAAAGGATAGAATTTCTAAGCGTTGATCGTAGGCGGAAAGTAAACTATTCGATTTCGATTGAAAAAACTGAAGCCATGATACTGTAGTTATCATCAGTCTTTAATTCGATCTATATCTTGCAAGATTTATATCAACTCATTGACTTTAAAGAGTTAACAATTATCTTGACTGCCATCAACTATCAAAATTTAATCGAACAGATTTTAAGTATTGTTTATGTTTGTGCATATAAAATGTGTATTTACAACTGGTGCCAAATGAGTAAATTCTTGATATCCAGTGTTAAGTAATAGAACTTATTTGTTAAGATTAGAGCCAGAACTTGAAACAATGTAAATTTTGTTACTCCCGCGTAGTGTTACAGAAGTGATTTTCGTTAGTATTTACCACTTTTTCAGAGCTAAGTGAAGTGATAGAGTGATTTTGCAATTTATGTGACAGTACAGAGTCGGATTTTATCGTTTTAACGATTAAAGTTGACGTTTTTAAGTTTGGAATAACGAGTACGTCGTTTCAATATCCCAACGTTAATTACGTGTTGCGATTAGATTTTGTTACTGTTGAATTAATTTACTCAAACCTGATGAAAAAGTGTTCTATATTTACAAACGCATTGGAAGTATGGCATTTGATCCACATACTGTACTAATTGATTACATAAGATTCCAGTTTCCTATTAACCAGATAATGTTCGACAGTATGTCTAATAAAGAACGCTTAGTGAGTTTGATACGCCGATTAATTGAATTCTGGTCATATTTAATCTTTAATTATGCAATCCTACTATTTATCAGTAAACATTATATACATCAATCCAGGATGATATTTAATGTTACTAGCTAGGGCCCAGTCCACTCAAGAATACTAGTCATGAAATTCAAAAAGAACAATACAATCCATAATTTTGTAATTAATTAATGCCCGAACTTTTAATCAATAGACAGTTTATTTTCAAAGTGGTATAAGTATCTTTTTTGTTAAATGAACTCTCACCAAAATGAAAAGTTCACACTAAATGAACCACAAATTATGTGACATCTCGTTTAGAAAAATAAAATTGACTTATACAATTTTCAAAATAAACGGTCCATATAAGGATCGTAATTCGATAGTATAAATTACAGCACTTGTGCAATTTAAATTGCTCGTCAAGAATAACTGTAAGCTTTATTGCACACGTCTGCGTACGTCAGAAATTGGTCAATAACCGCAGTCTTTATGTCTTAATTTTTCAGGGAGCAGGGGCGAAGATGCTCTCGTTAAATTCTTAATCGTCGCAAGCGGCACTCTGGCAATCAGAAAGAAGAAGCGTTGTTGAATCGCCGGTGGAAACCGTAAAAAGGTGTGTATGTTACGCTATAAACATATTACATTACATGCCGCTCGCTCTTTCTGTACGCGCAAATTACACTTCTTGGTAAAGCAATTTTGCGATCTTCTCAGGTACGGAAGAAATGAAGCTATTACGTAACGGGTACGATTAGAATTTTATTTCAATCTTCGCTTCGTACAGATGCACGGTCAAAATGTAAATTGTTTACTCGGCATGAAGTCATTGTAAGCTTCATCGTCTTAAAAATAGAGTTGATCGGTTCGTATTGACGAACGTAATTGATGTAGTCTCTCATTCGCAATCATTGGTGTTACAATATAAGTTGTATTGATTTACAGTTTTTTCACGGTAATTGTTTAGACATGCACTTTATTTAATCTGCTCGATTGTGTAACATGTTTTTAGTTCTAATTAGTTAAGATATTATATCTTCGCTGAGTACATTTTCTATATAATATATTATATTTGTTACTTAACAATCCGAAGAAACTCGATAATAATGTGGCTCTTTTCCTTATTTTGGTTTAATTTGTTTTATCTACATAAGAGCTTATATCAGCGTACTGACCAATTAATAGGTCGATATTAATCTAAAATTATTAAAAACGGAAATGAATGAAACAAAATTTAATTATGTAATCACTATGCAAACAATCTATGTCACTAATAAGACTTATGACAATCTTGACATTTTATCGTGTTTACACTTTGCTGGTCAGCAATTTTATTTACAGTATTATTTAAATCGTTCACTGATTCCTATTGCAAAAAATACGCAAAACAACACAAACCTATAACAATTTTCATTTCTACTTCTAATAAGAAATCTCCAGTTACTGTAAAGTTCTTTGCTTATAGTTTATTTTTTGTTATATACCAATTTCTACATACATTTGTGAAATTAAGACTTGCAATTGCTTACCTCAAAACAAAAGTAGTTTATTATCATATGTACCGTTTCACATGTATCACATGTACCGTTTGCTTCTAATTTTATTAATTTAGTTATGCCTTATATAGTCACATAATTAGAATACGTAGGGTACTATAGGATAATCAGTTGTGTCAGTGGGTTCACATAAGATTCCATGGCCCTGACTCATTTGAGTTACTATATTTGAAACATTAAATAAATCTTCCTGCTGCTCAGATAGAATCAGCAAAGAGTTCCTTAATGATATAAAGCTTTTTATATATGGTAAAGTATTATATAATTATATGTATACATATACATAATGTAATTAGCAAAACGATCACTTTATATTTCATTTTGACATCAAAACGATAAATATGGCATACGAGTTCTCATTAACATCAAATGGACAACTCTAATATTCATTGCTGCAGTTATGTTTGCATGGATGAATCAAATTTGTCAAGATTGACACATGATTCGCGAGTCACCGAATGTACACGGGTTTTCGAGAAATTGGTAGATGATGGACAGAATTTTAAAATTTCAACTCTGAGAAGGAAATAAATTTAGATGCAACATATAATATGTACTCAATTTTCGATACAGCACCGTGTAGAAATTGTAACGGTTTCTTTATAAACACGATTCAATTAGCTTTAACATAGGTCAATAGGCACTTCGTCTGCCTCATTATTTTTGTTGACTAAAAACTAAGAGTTTGCCACGTAGATTCGAATGTTGAAGATAATCCTGTGTAATCACTTTCGAAATTACTGTTGAGCTTGAAATAGATCCCTATAGTGGCACGGCAACGAATTGTAAGTCTACGGCCTGTTATAGAGCGATATCTGGACTATTCTATCAATTTATCTTACATTCCGTGTTACATGAGAATTGAGTATAATTTAGACATTCGCACTACAACTACCTAAAACTCAATGAAACTGTCTATAACACATCAGTATTACTCCCAAATTCCAGAATCTATTTAATAAAATCACTGTTAAGATCAATTGAACAGTTTTTCCTTCATTTTATTCAGAAACATCGTTCGCCTAACAGCTGTAGAATACAGCACTAAACATTGATATGAAGCATAACGAAAAAGTGGCATAGGTTCACTTATGTTCGAATCAAAATATTGAAGGGTTTGCGTTGGATTAAATTTAAAAATATAGGTAACAGATAACATAGTAGAATAATGTTTTTGGGTTTCTAAGAGTGTCAAATTTATTATCGCAATTAGCATGATTAACATTATTACAGAAATAATATGTTTTTGATGGCTATGAATGGACTTACGCCAGTTTCAAAGTCCATAGGGAAACTAAATTTCCCTTGAAGTAAAAGTAAACGCATATACTTTTATGTTATAAAATATAAAAAACATTTAACTTTATACTCTGTTAAATAATTTTCACATAAAAATTAATGTGGTTTTATTAATTAGTATTCTGTTTTCCTCAGCTTGTGTATGCGCGCGGGATTTAAAGTAACTATAGTGTGCATGTTGTATAATACACAACAAAACCATTATTTTAATATAGTCAATATTCTTATACAGTTGTCGGCAATTTAAATTGTTTATGACAAATTTATTGCACATTGATAACCCAACTGTTTCTTTGATAATTAACCAAAAAGCTGTGATCTCATAAAATTTTATTGCATAATATTTTCCATATGCATTTGACAGACTCATAATCCGGCTTACGCCACTTTCAAAATAAACTTCTTCATCACCCCATTAAACAGCAAAATATCGCCTTTCAATATTTTAATGACTTGAAATTTATTTATAACAATTTGCTTCAGAATGAAAAGATCATATCAAAATGTACCTATTAAGGCAGCTAATTAATTTTTTTTGAAAATTGACTTTTTTGGAAAATAAACGGCTCGTATATAATAAATATCAATAATACATATGTACATAACAGAGTGTTAAATTCAATAGTAACGTGCCACTATTCCGGGCAGACACAAAGACCTTGAAATGATACCTAGTGCTAAGATGTTCGTTGCGAGTGGAGCGATAAGTAAAGCGACGCACGTGATGTCTGTTGAGCAGGTCATAGATGATAGAAGGATGGCATCGACGAGCGGACACAAGAGAAACGGTTCGAGCTCAAGCATGTTCGCGCACAAGCGGACCGAGTCCGGCGGGGGCTTTATTGGCCACAAACGTTCGGAGAGCGGTCACAAGCGGGCCGAGAGCATATCCAGTGCCTTTGGCCACAAACGATCCGAGAGTGGCCACAAGAGGAACGAGAGTGGCGGCGGCTTCGGACACAAAAGGTGAATCATCGACCTTAGCTTCGACCTTCCGATATACGCTCCCTTCCGATCCTCATATCGCACATCGATTTCTCCCGCTCATGGATTATGCTATTGAGTCAATGGGTCGTTCGATGTGGAATGGTATAAATTGATTTGGAATGCTTTTTTGGGGGTAGCCGCTCTTTCATCTTAGAACTTGACATTGTTTCATTGAAGGTGTGGAGGGTGATTTTGTATAAGAAATAATAGGTTATGTTACGAGGATTGAAAGGGACAAAAAATGAGACATTCGCAGTACGACAACGCAAAACTTAATAAAAATGCTTAGAATACATCAAGAACATTTAATATAACAAATTGAATTGTACAGAGTTTTACTCCCAATTATAGATTATGTTATGAGGATCGAAAAAGTCAAAAAGTAGATTAATATCGATGCTTCCGCCTTTTTGATCTATTCTTTTATGGGGTGTTGACTGAGTCACCCTATGTTGATTGTGTGATGTTTAATTTGGTCACGAATATTTTTTTTAGGTGGGTTGAATGTTAGTTTCATAGAAAATTTGCATTTTCGCATCGGATGGTTTCCAGGTACAGTTCTTGTAAATGACAAGTTCTATTGATTATCGAAGGACATGAAAATTTGTGTATGCAACAATAGGTTATGTCACAAAGTTCGCAAGAATCAAGACGTAACTTAACAATAAATGTTTGAAGCAAGTCAAAATGGTTTGTTTGAGTTACTGTAGTAATGACGTCTCATTTCCCAAATATTTAATTAATTTATTTAATTTGGCATTCATGAAATTTTTTATGATTAAAAATGATTAAATATGACTACAAAAGTATTGAAATAAAACATATTTGGTACGAATAGAGGCAGTATCTGGTATGAATAATTTTGGTTAATTTTTCAGAAATTGATTAGTTTAAAGTACTACTGAATACCATAAGAATCAATTATTGTTTAGTAGAGTCTGATTGAACTAATATTGCTCCTTGATACACGTTCAGAAAACACTTTAAGATGATTTTGTCAACGTGCAAACTTTTTCATGCTTACACCGATCTTTTCACAATAAACTTTTACTTCATTTGAAAATCTATACTTGAATAATTACATATACGCTTAATTCTCCCGTTATGGTTAGAAATAGATAGAAAATTACAGATGTTCTAGACGGTAATATAAATTGTTGATTGAAAATAAGAAATAAAATGCTTAAGTTAAATATAATTTAACACTGGTTCAATGTGTACTACTTATAATAAAATTTCTGGCTGTAAAGACTTTTCTGATATGAAGAAGAAAATGAAATTCAGTCTCTAAGTCGTTAGAACAAAATTATCATATTTTGCAAAATACAGTACGTAAATGTTAGGTTTGCAATTTTCTTATTTCGAAATAAGATTATTAAAGATTTTATAAGATTGTGACAAAATGTGATCGCTGGGGACGGAGCGCGTTGCTCAGTAGTTGACACTGAGGTACGGAATGCTACGACGTAATTAGAAGTCGTTTCTTGTTCTCTAAATTCTCTAAATCTATGTTTCCTATATTTATTATATAGTAAAGTAAGAAATAAAAGTATATGTGGTATGAACGTAAATGTACGCCCTTCGTACCTGAGCGTCCATTTTTCCAGGGCGTATATATACGCCTTTCGGAGCGAAAGGGTTAATGTAGATCGGTTTAATGGAAAAAGAATCAAAACAATAAGGCTTTGTTTCAAACCAAGGTGTATTCGTAAAACAACGTATTTTCGGTACCCGCTTCATATCAGTTTGTCAAAATAATGGTTACCGTCGAAATCCAAAGCTGCATCCTAATTCACTGTTGTTGTAATATCCGCAATGTTCTTTATTTCACATGTTTTATTTATTCTACACATCACGCGTTGAATTTTATTAGAATTAAAGAACTAGTTGGTTATTTACCTAAATACCACTTTTTGCTTTGATTCCATCATTAAAAATTGCACTTCTTATCTATTTCTTATTGCCATCCGATATGTTTTCCAAATCCTTATGAAAACATTAGCAGTCGATTAATCTGTTTTACATATCTCCACCAAAGCATTAACATTAACTTTGTCTTATTTCACATCGATTCCATAACAAGACTAAAGTGCACCACTTACCGTTCCTGTATCCGTTCTTTTTTGAAAAAACCTGATAACCACATCTGCCATCCATTATACAATTTCCACGTTACATACTGCCAAGAGATTAAAGCCACTCCACCTTTCTCTGCTTCCGTTTCATAATCAAAAAGCGCGACACTTATTTTTCTTTTACTTCGCAATTTCTTCCTCAAATAAACGCAAATCGTAACAAATATAGCTGCGGTCGACTTCGATCCATTAGACTCATTTAACTCATTAGACTCCGTCCGAATCGGTATAGATTGCGTAATAATACTAACAATAAAAAAAACTTACATTTACCGTTTCCCTATCCGTTCGTTTTTCAAAAATCTGCCTATACATAGTCTCATATGTACAAAATTTACCTGTCATCCCTCCGCTTCCAAAGAATTAATACTTAACCATGCCACCACCACCCCCTTCCATTCCATAATCAAAAACTGCAACACTGTCTTCGAAACGATAAGAACCTCCCACCTTTCCGAAAGCAACCCTCTGGATAGCGGGCCGAGCCGTCCCGGATATCCTGCATATCATTTGTCACCGGCAGCAGATAGTGGACTTTGTTCGCACGGAGGAGGCTCGCGAAACAAAGAGGATGCTCTCTCTGCGACAATGGCGGCCTTGTCTCAGGGAGTCGATAGAATTCTGGAAGCCCTCCGATTACCCGGATCCGCGTGCCACCCCTGTTGAAAGGCTCGTGTTACGAACGGGGGTAACGGGAGTCGATGAATTTTCTCCCGAACAGAATCGTTCCAGACGGAAGGCTGCACACCTTGCCAGCCAGCAATGTCGTCCTGCCGATCCTCGAACGCACCCTGTCACAGGACACGCGTCTACGTGTCAGGATGCATCATGTTACGCTTTAGGCCACGGTTAGGCTCGGTTACAGGGCTCATGAACTTGACGGCTCGTTGTACATTGCTTGACAACCGATGGACTGGTTTTTGGCCGTTGGAATGTAAAGCTATTTGCTATTTTTTAGGTTAGGGCGGATCAAAATATTTCATAAAGTACCGTTGGGCAGGTTGAGGTTTATTCGGTAACATGCAAGAGAATTTAAATTTTGCAAGGATGGCTGGAAAATATAAAGGTCATGTTGAATAATATGTGTGAGTTGAATGAAATTATGAAGAGTATACTTACGTGATAATTTGTGCATAAGGATATATGGTGGTTAGATAATAGGGGGTATCATAAGCTTATAAATGAGAACAACTCCAATTTTTGATGTACAAGTAGGAAATGGGTAATAACATGCTTATTGTAGATCTATTATGACATCATTAGAACATTATAAAGTATTCGAATGAATTCCAAAATATTTTTCTATATTTTGAGTCGGCTAAAATAAAGACAATAACTTTGTACAAATATGTATCTTGTATAACTATTCTTTCATATATCGTATACACTCTGATGACTTAGAAATTGAACGAGTTGTACTTTACACCTAAGGCGGTAGGGACTAGTATACTTTATTACTTTCATAAATAATAGACGGAGTAATTAAACAGTATTTATATTTTTTATAATGAATCGTACTCGTTGCAGAATAGAATTCAAATTCTATTGAGTCGATACACTTATAATTTTTTCAACCATTAAATTGTGACATCGTAATTGATATATTGGTGCATTATTTTCCATACTCACTTCCATTTTATCAATGAAATGCTAAATGAAACCAAACGATTCGACCTAATTAAATCTGCCTCAGTGATTTATTTGCAACAAATCAATGATGTAAATGATTCAGAAAACTGGTATTTTCATTTATATGATACTTTTTTCACTCCAGAAACTATTGTACCACATACGAACAAACTACTAATCCGTCTCTATATAGTGTGTTTACGAATATGTGAGCGTAACATTCGAGGCAGATTCAATATGCTTCTTGTTTTGAAACTATAACTATCTTCATCTAGAATCCATTAGTTAATCATTTTGATAAAAATTATAGCAATTGGTTACCTCCTGCTTGAGTATAGACTTTAAAACATGACACCATATGTCTCATTCGTTCAGTACTCCCAGCTGTTGTTTGAATTCATCGAGAACACTCTTGAATATGATATCGTAGTTCTTCAATATCATTTACTGGTGCGTTGTACACTATGGACTTTAGCTGGCTCTACAAATAGAAATCCAATGTATTTATATCGGGTGATCCAGCTATAAAAGAAGTAGTATTACTTATAAACAATTACAGAGATGTATTAACCAACAATCGCAATCAGCAGAGCCTTAATAAATACTAGGAAACAAAAATTATTATCAATCGAAAACAACCATATATGTCATCGACAATACAAACAGTTTTCTGTATGAGGTACATTCTGTGTTTGCCAAGCACTTTTGGTAAAAATGTCGTCATCAGTTTAATTCAATAACACAAAGCCCAATTGGTAAAGAAAACAAAAATTCAACAGCTTCAACAGAAAGACAATAATATTTATAGGTTATAAAATATTGTCTGATTCAGAATGTATAAACACCTTTCCTCTCATACTGTAGACGAGTACTGAAGACACTGGAAAATAGTATAGTTTGTTCCATTAGCACATACATAATTTAGATTAAGTGAAGCTCAAATGTGTATCTTTAGAAACGAACACAGTAACAAATGTAATAATGTGTCTAATTTGAAGGTATAATTGCTTGTGTCCACACACATGGACAAACGACATGTATAGCAAGTGGTGAAGATGAGGTAGAAATACATGATTTCTTCTCCTTTAGAGATAGAAATACACGGTAGGAAATTAAGACGGGATACAAAATAATCGAGTATTGCTGGAAAATTGTGAAACAATGATTCATTAAATATGTTAGGTAACTTCTGAGCATAGAGGAAGTTCTATTTTTTGTAGACTGTGAATGATAGAATACAATAATTTGCGAATGTCAGGAAGAAAGTGTGTGTATCAGAAAAATTAGAAAATGATAATGAACTTAATCAAAACGATAATAGCATACATAAAACAAAAATAGCATAAGATAATGCAGTCTCTTTCATTCGCGAATATTGAGGAAGATGTAAAGAATAACTATGCATTCACAATAACAACAAAAACAGTATGAGACTATGTCGGTTGAGTCACTTGACAACGAGGAACTGAGAGTAATGAACAGTATCGATTATATTATACCGGGTACATCGCAATCCTTCACTCAATGAATAATACAACAGGTTTCATTCAGAAATTATAAACAGAGAGTGAAGAATAAGACTGGTAACACAGAAAGCGGTACCTCATAAAATCAGTGATGTCATTTGAGGGCAACGAATTGACAGTAATGAATAATGCAGCTTATTTTGCCTTGAGTAATGAGTAATCTTCGTGTTGCATTCAATGAGTGGCACAAGATATTTCATTTGCAGACGATATACAGGAAGTGGCGTGACCTTCAAAACCCAAACAAAAGTGGCGTGACCTTCAAAACCCAAACAAGACAGTAATCCGTTAAAACAAAAAACTCTTTCACAAAAAATTGGTACATCTTTCATATTTTTGCCAAAAATATTTGTAATATTCGCTAAATTGCTCTTAATTTTATACACATCCCCGAGTTCGCAGAACAAAATGACCGTTCTCTGGAAAACATGCAACAGTGAAGTGACGATAAAATATCTACTCGTTTTACCGCTATCACCGGTACGCGTACGGCAAGTGCAGAAAACCATTTTGTAACACGAAAATCCGTATCGTGTTATACGAGAGCTGTACTATTTTCACACTCTGTTCTACAAAAAACGCATTCGCAATCTACATGCCATATCACGCTTGGCATTAAAGCACTGTGTACAGTGTGTTTGTTGACATTTGAACATCGTTTACTTCCGTAAGATTCTTGTAGAGAATTACAACGACGGTATGGATAGTAATATATAAATCGTACAAGTTCTTAAAGCACAACTACCATTGATGAACTACCACACAGTAAAGTAAATTAACTGTAGTAGGTTTAAAATAGTTGTCAGTGCATAGATATCATTTATTTGTGTAGACTTGTACAAAATTATAATAAAAACTAACGAGGAAAGAATTCTTCAGAATCGTTTCATATTATGAAATGAAACATTACATATTGATTGTCGATAATACTGAAAACATATCGGATCGTATCCTTACTCGGGTATTTAATCTTTATTTTTCGTGAAAACTGTCCGTCATACGCACAAATGATCCAATAACAGTGGAATTACTTGAATTAAAATTTTTCAGAGTTTTGACATGACATAAATTACATCCTCTTCAATTGTGTACCTTGCAGATAATTCGTGACCTTCGGAGCAAACGATAAACACTTCTACAGAATATCGATCTGACGGGTTAGAGATACGAGATAGACTTTTACACATGCAATACTTCTTTATTTGTTATAGTTAATTTTCGGTTCAGATATTTGTGTAAAATATCTGCACGTAACAAAGCCAAACGATAAAATCATGCCAGAACCAGTCATCAATCTTCCAGTAATGATTCTTTTCAGGATGTGCAAATGTCAGGTGGCTTATGGATGAGAGTTTACACTGCATGCATGTCCAATGTGTACGACCCTGTGTTACACAACACACATCCAATTGTTACTTAACGTCTTCCACACATTAATTAGCCCATTCGATGCAATCATCTTTAGAAGTTTAGTCGTACTGCAGCTGAAACCAGAAACCTGCGAGACATTCTATCTTTGACAGAATTGTGGAAAATAGACAATGTGAACATGACATTATTTATTAAATATTGGTACGATATGAAGTCTAAACAAGCGTGCTTTCTTCTTCCTGCTAAATTTTGTACAGGTCTGTAGAACAGCACCACGAACTTACGCAACTCCGAAACTCCGACGATTACTTTGATACACGATGGGCAGTCCGTATATTTCCGCACAAGCCCTTTAATTTAATAATAAACTTGACTGAATAACGATTCTGCGCGTCTGCCTTCCTTCACTTCTTAGTTGCCCTCCCAAACTTTCAAGCTTCCCGCCGTGAACGCCTTTCTTTCCCGGAAAAACAATGACTTTTTGTCGGCGGTGCCCTATTATACTCTGCTGGAATGTTGAACGGCGTTCATTGTCTATCTTCAGCAACTTCTTCTCAACAAAAATAGAACTTATTTTTGCCGTTTTAACGGTAGCATTAAAGTCGAGGAATCCAAGATTCATAGAGACATGAGGAATTTGCTAAGAAAACTGTCTGAACTTTTCAAGAAAAAATTTGCACACCGATATATATAATAGTCAAGCATATGACATGTAAGTGGAAAAACGCCATAAATTCTTATGATATATAAATGGTTAGGATTGCACAAAATGTGTACTGATGCAATATACTTAACATCAAACATGATGACGCTGTGCAAAGAATGTCAAGGAACGTCTTAAATCAGTTGCTCAGTCAACAAGGCTGATTCTAAATTGCTTCTCCAATATACAGGAACGAACTGAATGTAGGAGAGCAAGCAATTTAGTTTTTTCTGAAAGAAAAATTGTAAGATATTTAAAGAATCGCTAAGGCAATGATGTGGAAGCATAATGAATACTCACGTGGGCTTTTAAACGGGATATTGTACAAATTCTCTCGGCGAGAAATTTCAAATGTTCTAAAAATAAGTACACGTATATACGGGGTTTCAGAATTTACTCTGTTGTTAATGGATATATAAATGTTGCCACGATCAAATACAGACAGCTGTCACGCATTAATCAAGCTTTATACGCTTAACAAATTAATTTTTTGCATACTTTTTCAATAATGAGACTAGCAAACGTTTGTGTAAAAAATTAGATTATCACATTTTTTTTAAATGGCGGACGGCTCTTTTATGTTCAAAATCAGGCTTTGTATCGTTAACAAACAGAATACTTAATGAGTATAACGGACAGCAAATCTTTCATAACATAATTTATGAGTGAATTTTAAATTTGGTTTAATGGGGCCAAAATTAAACTTGTACAATCTCTGTACGGAAATATTAATTGCTGCAGGCAGAAATTCATTACAAGCTCAAAAAGAGTTTACAGTTCCAAAAAATAAAACCATCCCACTCAGTGTACTTTTTCTGATAAATGCTGCTTGTAATTTTCACACGTTTTCCGAAATTGAATTAAATGACCCAAAAGTATAAATTCCAGGAAATTTATTAACACACTCGGTCAATTAATGCAATATTAACACTTATTTGATCTTTTGTTTTTTACATATTTTGCACAGAATGTTATACAAATCCTTCAATCAAATCGTAATAAATCATCCTCGTATTATGTTTTTTTTTACGTATGTGAGTTCATAATTCATGTATAAGTATTTAACCATAAAATCAATTAAAACCGTAAGTAGATTATATTTGGTGCAAACGTTAACCTAAAAATATTAAACTAAATATACTTCCTAGCAAACAATAACTTACCCTATCAATTTGTACGCTCATATGTCAATATCAATAAACACTGTATTTTGAAACAAATTCTGGAAATAAAAGGAAATAGTGCAAGTAACTCTACTTTCCATACCGCCGAATTTATACACCATTCAATACAGTAAAAAATTCGCAGTTTCTCACCCAATATTTCAACGCAGTTATCCAGAAACAAAAAACTGGAAAATTATGAGCGCCAATACTCGCCACACCTTATCATCCGCCACCAAATTATTTACTGGCTAGTAATAGTATTTACTTTAAATACATCTCCTCTACTTGACCCCTAAAGCTATTTACCATACACACGTCGTCCGACGCTGTTTACATTACTCGTACCAAAACAGATACGTCTTCATCTTCCTCGTCCTTTTGTCCTTCACCCCCCCCCCCCCCCCGCCTCACCTTCCCGGCGGTCCGACGCTAAGACACAAACGTCCAATATTCATCACTGGTTCCATGTAGCGGCATGCTTCAAGCGTGAAATAGGATACGTGACAAAATCGATGCTAAATGGTCGACGTTTTCTGTTCAGGTCCGAGTCCGGCAGCAATTACCATGCTGGCCATCGAAGAAACGAGAGTATGTACGCCATGACCGGGCTGTATGCCGAGAGTACTGGGACAGGTGGCGACGAAAATGCGGATCCACTTCAGGCAAGCGGCAGCAGCCGACTCACCCACGACACGGTTATACGTTGTCACAGTAGGAATCCCAGTTCCGGTCTCGTGGACCATAGGTGAGTCGACGAATCGATACTCAGGTAGTGGCAAAGCGATCGGCCGTTTCGACGGGTCGAATCGGAGAAGCCGACAAAACGATTGGCCACTTTCGAGCTCGCGAGCGACGGTCAAGCAAATTTTTCGGTAACTTTCGGTTCGGACAGGTAGATTGTGGGAACATTGTTTGCGGGGGAGGGGGTTACTGCATGTGTGTAAGTGGTTGTTGCTTCTGTCGTTGAGATCATGTTTGACAAGGTGGTTTTGGTGGTTTTTTTGTGTCTGGAATGCAAGGTTGAAATATACAATATTTTTAATTGGGTATGATTAATTTGTTTTTCGTTCTAGAAAATTTGATTGAGATGGGTTTTAGAAATGTTGTGTTGAAGGCGAATTGTATGGCGAGTGTGATAGTATTATTTAACTACTGTGGGATAATATGAGGGAGTTTGTCTTGAAAGGGGGGGGGGGGGGGTAACAATCCTTCATTGAGAAGGATATACTTGTATGACCTATCTATTTCAAAACGCTTAGGAAATTATTATACTCAATGAAATCGCGATTAGATGTGCAAACTTAAATTAGTCTAGCTGTCACAATTAAGTTTATAAAAACGCGTGGGCAATAAGGCAGGATCGAATATAATCAATCAATTCATTTCTTGATTTACCGCAACGAAAAAAACTAAAATTATTTTGCTTTCCATGAAAACCATCTTGCCATCCGTTAGAACTTTCAATGTCGAATTGTATATGTAAAACGGATATGAGTGTCCGATATATAGAACTTACACACGCTCTTTGTAGGATCTAGCAATATCATTATCTCATAACGAGCACGCGAGGCATCGTAAATCGCACAAACTTGTAATCATGCTTTTTTCTATTCCATTGTTGCCGTTTTTTTCAGAGATTTTATCATCAAATGTCACAGCAGGAATCCCAGTGCTTCCATGGTGGACAGGTAAACACATAGAAAATCTTATCGTGTTTATTATAAGTGTAAACGGCTCGTAAGAATTGCCAGAAATTCGATGAAATCGTGGAAAATGACGTGCGGGAAGTCGAGAAACGTAATTCGCATAAGTTATTCATGAAATTAATATGTTATGGACACTATTCGTTAAACCTATAATCTAAAATGACTCACAGGTTTGTTCACACGAGATCAACTGATTCATTCACTCCGTTAAAAACACAGGATATTTATGAGGATGTGGTGTCAACAGTCATCTTACGTGTTGAAATAAAACTTACAAGGTTATTGGTTTTAACCTGTCACCTATGAACACGGAGTCTATTCCATCATGTGAATGCAAAATATTATTACATCAGTTAAGGGTCGGAATACATTTTATTACTCCCTGTAGGTGTTTCAATTTAGGGATTAAGAAAGGCGTATTGAGCTGTGCTTAATGAGTGTTCCGGTCAAAATTACGGAGATAACAGATACGAGATAAAAGTAATGAATACAGCCATATGTATGTAAAACCTCACTTGCTTTTAACAAATCAAAATTAACGGGGAAGAGAATACATCAAAATTATAACTATTTCATTAGTGCAACCCTTCTTTCCTTTCTGTTCGTTCTATGCTTTATGTACACAAACATTATTACTCTTGATATTAAGCAATAATTTAAGCAATTAACAGCGTAGAACAAAGGCATTTGAACAAAATTATAGATTAGATAAAATGTTTAACTGATATTTCTCCCAGAATCACGTTCGACAGGTAATTGTTTAAAGTCCAAATTCATGATTACTTTTGGTAACATTTAGCATACAATAATTTCGTATTTGTACCTATGAAATGATTAATAGGGACATGAATGACCAAAATTAGAGATTTGTTTTTGGTATAATCTCATAAGTCTCTACATTTCATTACGTTTCACACAACGTTATTTACTTAGGTATATGTCACCGTATCCGGATCAGTATTGCGTCACATGTATGTGAAGAAACCTGTGAGCTACCATACAACTTTAAAACGTTTAGTTCAACAATGTTTTATTAACAAATTTTGACAACACTTATTTGAAAACTGCAAAAAGCTACAGACGTGTTTACAAAACATTACCTTAAACAGTACCGCTACGCATTAGCGGCAAATCGAATCCCAAATCATTAACGTTCGCACAAACAGTACACTCTTTAATTATACAAACATCGTAAAAGTGTCATTAAATTAGAATCGTATGAGTATATTAGAAAGATGAAATGTGCTTCGCACTGGTCCAATTTGATTGGAGCAGGATGCAAACTTTTAATCTGGCAAACAACAATGAGCGGTAATTAAAAGGAGTATGAAAAAAGTCATGACTGAGAGCACATGCAAGAGGCGTAATTGGTTCGCTTCGAAAGTGAAAAGGACGGATCAATTCGACGAAACGGAAAGCGACTGACTTCCTCAGCGCGGCCGACGGATTCCACTTTCTCATTGTTTCACCTCCGTTTGCTTTGTTGAGTCATAATCAGCTTTTTTCTGTTTGTCCCATTTCGTCGCGGACTGTGATCGTTCGAAAATTGACACCTGTGCAAACGACATCGCACCAGAATTCTAGCATTTCAGTGTCCATTTGAGCAAAGTAACGCTCTTACCGAGATTCTGTTTCTTGCTTAACTCATTAATGTCTCATATTTGGCGAGTTTGCGCAGGTACAATGGTTTTAGACACTAAATGGTTAGAATTTTGTAACGTACTTTGAATTATACGTCAGTCCTGTGACGTATAATGGGCTCAATTATACACCGTGCGACTAGTGTATATGTTCATCCTGGATTTAGAGGTTATTGTACATATGATGTCCTGTAACAATTTACTGACAAGACAATTCTTTGGAATGTATCGACGCAAAAAGTAAAATTCTCACACAATCAGTTGATAAAAAGGCACGGAGTGCATAAACAATGAGTCGCACATAAAATTTGTATACAATCGTACTACAAACATTAAATCACGATACAATTTTGGAAGTACCATTATGAGTGCGTCAAATCTGATTATTTACATTTCAAAAACTAACGCATGAAATCCAAGATAAAGTAACACCAAACACTTGCCAAAATCGAACGGTTTAGGAATCGTGAGTCAAATCCGAACTAATAGTGCTAAGATTGAGAGTCAGGCAATTTGACTCGTAGAAAAGTGATGAACTGTTCGTTGTACCGGGTGTGACGAGAGATCTGCAGGACAGTGTTGGAAACTAATGAGACATTCTGTGACGATGCAGGGCCGAGAAAGAGAGGGCACAGACGCCACCGTTCAATCCGGACTCGAAGGACTGTGGAATCCTGAGCTGCAGACCGGCCTTCATTCAGAGGTTCGCCGGAATAAAGGTGCGTGGTTCTTTTATCTCGACCGTTTCATCTCGGCGACAACATTCTTTCGATGCAGGATCCGTCCGAAAATGTTCGCCCGTCGCATTCTACGTTTCCTGCTGATGAAAAAGCCTTGTACCACGTGCGTGAAAGGCTTCGTATTTTATTGCTGAGTTAGATACAATCAAGCTACGTTAACATAACTTTTGTTGGCTAACTTGACAGAATTTATGCAATACATCCCTTTTTGTCCTGTGGAATTAACACAGAAAAATATTCCTTGATCATTAACAACATTATCATTGTTTTTTGTCGTTTGGTGGTTGTTCTGTAATTTTGTTTTATTCTGTGTCTTTTTATACGTTTTATTGATGTAGATGTTTGACAAATTCCGTTTTGTGGGTTTTTTTTAATGGGTATTTCTATGTAAGATAGGCTCACGCGTTTTGAAACATTTAGATGTACGTATTGATGGAATCTATATCTTTCATATAATTATACAACTTGGTACATTTATTTTCATAAGACTTGTTGCTGGAAAATTTGAATTGGGGCGCAAAACAGTTGAGTACTTCAACAGCACAGTGCACAATTATAAGTTTGTGATCCAGTGGCCAAGATTATATCTTCTAAATCAGAATTGATATTGCGCATTAAAACTTTCCACCAATAGCGAATTAGTCATTTGTAGAGTGCAATGCGATATCAACAAATTAATAACTTGCTATTCAAACTACACAACTAAATAAAAAACTCCGCTTTTCCGTTCACACTATTGTACCTTTTTAAGAGTAATTAAAATATAATTCAGGATAAAAAGTACATTCCGATACATTTTTATCGAATCAATATCAAAAATAAAGTTTCTACCTTAAACAATAATGTAGAGACTAAATGGTATAGGTGACATAGTCATGAATTGAATTTGCTTTTTGGCTACTTCATCTTGTATTAATGAACTTTACCGTTGAAAATCGTTTATATTTAACTGGGTAAAGCAAAACTGATGATATTTTAAGTGAATAGTGCGTATTAAGAAGCTCACCTCTATAACATACGTTATCGACTCTTGCGAACGTATAACTAATACAAATCCAGTAATATATGATTCATCTTTATACACGCAATATCTTAAGCCGCTTTAGGATATCTTTATATTATACTTACCGATTAAGAATCAAAGCATCTGCAGCGAAATTAACCCATTGCTTTATGATCGCAATTTATATCTTGACCTATTAGAGTAAAATGTATTTATATGTGAGCAATAAGACAATAAATATTAATTAAAAACATAGAGGGATCGAACTTTTTGCGCAGGGAAAAAGTCAAACGTTTGTTCATACACATCACTTATATGTACAAACGTTTATCGGGTTAGTTATACAGATGATGTGTGACCTTGAAGATGAAGGCCGTACGGCCGATGGTATGGCAGATAAATGTTTAATATTGAACATCTGCGCCACACGATTCTCTAACTGTTAGACAATGTTATTAACAACGTGTGATTATTATATATCAAAAATTGTGACTTTGCACAAAAATCTTTAAAATATCTTTAGATGTAGAGTACTAAGGAATCGGATTACAAAACGGAACGTACAGTTTCCTGAAAGTAAATAATATATGTTTTTTGTATTTCGCAAAAATGTTTCTCTTACGTTTCATTACAACACGTTGCGCACATTGTTTCTTAATAGTAAGTGTTTTTAAGAACTTTGTTCAAAGCTTTAACTTTCTGCTCATTGATTTTTCAACCATAAACTGTGCATGCGTAAAAAATGTCAATTTCCAATTATAACTAAAGCAGAATTGAAATACAGAAAAACTGTTTTAACCGCAGAAATATGATGAAAATCAGTCAACATATAAAATAGTTATTTGCACAAAAAATATCATGAAACGCACTCTTCACTAATAATATCTGTATTCTACTATGATATTCTACAGTCTGATATTTCTAAGTGACTGATTACATTCTATTTGATCAAACAAATATACAAAAACATCAAAACCGAAAACTTGAGTTTAAATGAATGCATGTATGTTTCAGGTGTTCGTGTTCCTCCTTTCGTTCCTTGTCACGTTACAACAGGCGCTTAGTTCAGGTTACATTAATTCTGTGATCACGACGATCGAGAAAAGATTCGAAATCCCGTCCAGCCTTTCGGGCCTAATCGCGAGCTCCTACGAAATAGGCAACGTCATTACAGTCATTTTCGTCAGCTACCTTGGAAGTCGCAGACACATACCCGTGTGGATAGCAATTGGTAAGATTCCAAATCGAATTTGCTCTGCCCAACACTATTTGAAATGAGTATAAGTGCACTGCAGTGTATCTAGACACATTTTACGTTTTTCATGCACTCAAAAGTGCACAATCTGGTTAATAGACGTTACGTACATTATGTGAATTTCCACGGACTTTTGTTGCTAATTATATGGTGCAGTCTTTATATCAGGATCAAAATAAATTATCTGCGACTAAACTATACATAACTGATTTACAATTTGTCTTATTTATTAGCTAAAAAGCGGAAGAAACGTTCTGCTGTACATTAAATGCATTTTAAACTTTTAATTGAATTAGAAACACATTTAGTTTTTCTTGACCTATACAGATATCACAGAAAAAATTCACTGCACTATTACAAATTCAAAGAAATACAAATTAAAATCTTGCATTTTTAATCACTATTTTACAAGCCGCACCGAAAGTACAAATTGTGTACCTGCTAGATCGATATTGTATCAATTAATACAGATACATGTTATCGGTACGAAGATCATTTAGTATGAATCCTCAACGATACTTGAACAAGTAGTACAACAAAATATGTGACAATTAAGTAAGCACAAGTCATGCTACGGTTGGCGGTCGGTCAAGAGAGGAATATCGATCTGCGGGTCCTCAAGGTGTTAATCGGTCATTCTCATCAAACTACGGGTGTCTTAATCGTTACCCTGCATCGCGCTTCAGGTGCAGTTATAATGGGTCTGGGATCGATGATCTTCATGGTGCCGCATTTCACGGCTGAGCCAAACCTGACCACCACCACGAACAACTCCAGTTCGGACAATATTTGCCGAGGAGTCTCTCTCCGTGAACAGGACATGGGATTAGGTAATTATCATTATTGCTAGCCGCTCATTATCGATCGATTACGTTTTTGTTCCTTCAGGGCAATTTACCGAAGAAATGAGTGTAATCATGAATGAGTATCATTACTTTTTTATTAGGCGTTCAATGTTACTTTCAGCATAATCATTGCAATTTAAAAAATTTACTGAGTCATCATCAATTGTGATATTATTAGTAAGAAAAAATTGAGATTAATTTTCATAAATTTATTTTAAGACTTAATTCGTATTTGGCATTTGCTTGTTTAACGTAGTATATCTCTATATTGTGTAACAATATATTCTGTAAATTTCTCTTGCTTCTCATTGCGAATATTAACCTTATTGTTTATAAAAATTGTATTAATGGCCTAATGTGTGTTCAGCTTTCTCAAGTTTTGAAATATTACCGTTATTTATATCATGATTCAGTTGCTTTAGAAATATTCTTCTGTAGTTTACAATATCAAATAATCGATACATGGCTCTCAATTTGACTTTCAAGTATATATGAGGAAAGGATTACAAATTTGATAAATGAAAACTGTGTGAATATCCATTATGCATTGACCTGTTTGCCAGTGAAGAAGTACATATTGTGTTACGCGCGACGTTTCAACACTGTTGATTAGGTTCAGGTTTAGACACAACAGCAGTTTCACACGACCTAATAGCAGGATTTCCAACGAGACTTTGAGATATAATGAAGACGGTGGGAACGTTGTATCAATACGGGATTGCCCGAGAAGAATAACGGCCCAATTTAGATGAATTCATTAATAACGCATTTGCAAATCCAGTCCAATTACTTTGTGATAACCCATTGTTCGTTCTAATGGAAAATTAAGACATTAGACCTCATTCGTTTCCATCGTTACGTAATTTTCTACAGATATAATAATTTCAATTTTATTACAAGGAAGCGCATGTAAAATAAACGGTGCATTTTGTTTTGTACAGCATCAACATTGTTGTTAACTTAACGATGTAGTCTATTGGTGTTAACTAATAACGGATTTGGTTTATTTATATATTTTTTGATATTTCTTACGTATTTGTTCCTATAATATCCAGCATTATGTTCTGTGCACTCATCCTTTATTTATATCGGCTAACCTCTTCCAACGTAATACATACAAGTCAGTTTCCAGATAAGTTCCTAAACTCTTATATACCGATCATATCGTTATCGAGTTATAAGAATTTTTTGCCACCAGCAAAGTTTTATAAGAGTATCCCCAAGTTTGAAAACACAGTTACTGCTATTCTCTTCTTCCTGAAAGTTGAGACATTTCAATTTAGTCTACCTTATGTCTCCCGCCGGAGTCTTGGAATATTTATCTGACCCGCCACTTCATAAGAATTGCCCTCAATGCAACTGATATTTTTCTGTGAAAATATTTAGACGTAATTTTGCTTTAATGTTCTTTTTTTTTAAGTGGGGCTATTTATTTACACAGAAAACTGTAGAATCTACCTTGGCACAGTATCGACATTTGCTTTAGCTATAACGCCTGGTGACGCATAATTGTCGTCGACTGTAAATCTCAACTGAAGTGATTGGAAAATTTTCAGGTCGTCTCTCGTCTGGTTTATCATCACCCCCATTGGCGCCGCACAACAATTTACGAGGTGATAACTGTATACAAGGATCTCCATCAACCGCTGGTCCTGTCATGTTATTTGTGCTTGCTCAGTTACTATTAGGATGCGGTGGTTCTCCTTTATTTACACTCGGCACCACCTACATTGATGACCATGTGAGACCAGAAAGTGCTTCTTTATATATCGGTAAGAATATCCCCAATTAAAGATTTCAAATATACGGATGATAAAATTGCAAAATAATATAGCTCCTATTTCGGTTTTTATTTTACTTGCTACTTTCTTAAATTATTCAAGACTTCTTTTGGATATTCAAAATGTTAAGCATCATATCAACTTTCTCAAAATGTAATTGTTTTTAGAATTACAGCTAATGTAATTTGCTAATTGTGTTATTATCAATGTTTCCAAATAAATAGCATGTTTTCAAAAAGTATTAGTGAGCAAGTGAGTAAAGAAATGTTAGCAAAAAGTACAATCTATTCGTTTATTTCAGGCTGTATGTACAGTATGGCCGCATTCGGACCAGTATTAGGATTTCTTCTTGGAGCTTATCTATTATCATTTCACATGGATTCGTTTTCCGGAACGATCATAAGTATTGGTGAGTAATCTTGTTTTCAATCCTTCAGCAGATTTTACTGACCCTTTGTCACCGCGAATAACTGTCACTTTTTCCGGCAGATCCCGGCGATCATAGATGGGTTGGTATGTGGTGGGGTGGATTTCTGCTTTGCGGCCTGCTCCTGATTTTGGTTGCCATCCCGTTCTTCAGCTTTCCGAAAACGCTTCAGCGCGAGAAGGAGAAAATTCGAATTATCGAAAAGAACAAACCCGCGACGCAGAAGGAGAAGGATCAGTCTAAGGAGCCGAAGAAGGAGAAGGTGGATGATACTGGATACGGAAAAGATGTTAAAGGTATTTATATGTCATAAGTCATTAAAATGATACCCGCAACTAGTGTGATTAACAAAGATAAGAATAGTATTAACTCGTACTTTGATTAAACATTTCACAATAAATATATTAAAATTTAACTGTTTTTTTGTTTATTATGCAAATGCGAGCAGATGTCTTTCAATGGCATATTTTACTTTTACACTCTGCACACTGTCAATGACTAATTTAGAAGACCTACATCTTTCTAGATTGTTCATTGTAAAAGCATTAAATCAATGTCTACATTGCCTGAATACCACTGAATGATAAAGATGTTCTACATCATTTAATTTAACAGTAGTTGAGAATTTTACTTCTGAAAAGCAATTTGTCATTATTTTATGTCAACTTAATTAACACTTTTACGGCCGGCGCACAGCATGTGTGCGATGAGAGCGCCGACTGTTCCTGAGAGTTAAATTTAAAAACAGGCAATAAAACAATAATTATCGAAAATCAAAAACATAGCGATGAAATAGGAAGCCAATAGAAATATCCGCACTTGTTTACGTTTATGAATCACCACGCAGAGAGTGTGCTGCCAGCCGACAACCTTCGGCGCTCGCATCGCACACATGCTGTGCGCTGGCCGTTAACGTGTTAATCTGTTTATCGTTGCTAATTCAATTCCCTATTGCTGCAGAGCAAAAACCGAAAAGAGTTTTATTTAATCACACAGAGTTACATTGTTTGACGTATATAAAGTACCGGATGTCCTCCATAAAACGAAGTTCAATAGATTCATATTACTAGTTTAAACTTATACTCCAATACAACCAAATTATTTATTGCAATATAGATTTTCATCAACACTATATTATAACATGGTGCTAAAGTTCATATATGCACCTATTTATTACAATGATAAAGTTATGGTACACGTTGCAAATAATGAAACTAATCGCAACGTAAAACATTAAATTCTGCATAGAGTGCCATTGATTTGTCTATTTTATAAAGATAATTTAATATCATAATATCTTGGGTCGTTCGATCCCTTTATCGCACAATTCATTTAACACGTTAATAGAAAGCGACAAACGTAATATATCAATTTTTATCTCCTTGATTATCATTTCTTCTTTAGATATTTCTAATGATATCACCAATCGCACTTCTAAATTCCGATTCACTTTCTTTCATTTACCTTAGCTTAACACCACATTCATATTGGCTTGGCAAGAAAGTATCCTCGGGTTTGAAATATAGATAGCGTTCATTCCTTTACTGATAAGAACTAAAAGTCTTACGCGCGCGGAATTATGAAGTTGCCAGAAAGATGGCAACAGATCATCAAGCAAAATCAATAATACACTTTTAACTAAAGATTCTTTTTGCTATAAATATACGGCTCTTACTTCACACCACATAATCGACATTATTTACTTACCAATCTGATATCTGCGTAAGGAAAAAGAAATGTAATATATCTGTTATCTGAACTCTTTCCTCAGACATCCCGCGAAGCATGTGGAGGCTCGTATGCAATCCAGTGTACGTTGTAACCTGCTTGGGCGCATGCATGGAGCTGGTAATCGTCTCGGGTTTCGTTGTCTTCCTGCCGAAGTATCTCGAGACCCAGTTCAGTCTGGGCAAGAGTCAGGCGAGCATCTTCACTGGCTCGATCGCCATCCCCGGCGCCTGCATCGGTATCTTCTTCGGCGGTTGCCTACTCAAGCGTCTCGAGCTGAGGCCGAAGGGAGCTGTCCAGTTCGTCCTGGTATCGAACATCATCTGCCTCGTCTGCTATGGCCTACTGTTCTTCCTTGGGTGCGATAACGTTAAGATGGCTGGGACGACTATCCCCTACTTCAACAGTAGCACGAAGGGCCCTGAGCCCTTCCAGGTCAATCTCACTGCCGCGTGCAACTTCGGTTGCGAGTGTCGGATGACGGACGTCGAGCCAGTCTGCGGCAACAACGGTCTAACGTACTTCAGCCCCTGCCATGCCGGATGCACTGCCTTCAGTTCGAAGTCAAACTTCACAAACTGCGCGTGTGAGTATTCAATTAGCACCTGGTGTAGTTCTTGGTTAAGCCTTGTGGAGTTGCGTATATCACTGACTATAACAGCGACGTGAGTTTCAAGAGAATTACATCTTTTATTTCATTAACTTGTTGTAGAAAAGATTATAACCACTGACTATGAACATGACATGAGTCTAAAGAGAACTTTTTCTTCCATTTCTTCAGTTTGTTACAGTAACGTTATACTCACTGACTATGAACGTAAGATAGGGCTATAGATAATTATTTATTTTATTTCTTCACTCTTTTGTAGTGAATTATGCAAGTATAGACGATTGATCCAGATTCCTTAAATGTTTTGCTTGTTAGACTACTTCCGTATTCGGCGAAAAAAATGCATATTTGTTGTATCGGTTTATTCAGATATTGAAAGTGGTTACTATTTAGTATTGTTACTTATTTGGATATATCGCTCAAAGTCTAATAGTGTTGAATATTCTATGTATTTACTGAAATACAGGTTTGGAATTAATGTGAACTAATGTTTTGCAGGTATACATGGAAACTTGACGATGTTACCTCCCGCAGCTCCTGAATTTGCGGAAGTGACTGTTGTACCAGTAGCTACTGCTGGGCCTTGTACGTCTCCGTGCAGAACTATATTTCCTTTCCTGATACTCCTTTTCTTTATGACGTTCATCGTTGCCGTTACTCAGATGCCTTTATTGATGATAGTGCTACGGTGAGTCACCATTTTTTTCCTGCTGCTTTTGTTGATGATAACTAACTAATTTAATCAATGAAATAAGGAAGTTGGAAGTATAAGTGTGACAAAGTTGCGCATATATTTCATTTTTATTGTTTTAATATCAAATCATTTGAAAGGCATTCGTCTCCCAATCAATCGCATACATTTTTTTTTTGTTTACATTGAACCTCGAACTTTTGAAAGTAATTTGCATCAAATTAAACAATTTGTATAAAATGTTTATTTCGAATCAAAATCAAATAACATGCACTCAAAATGACATCTGCTCTTACTGTCTCAGTATCTACCTAAAACTTATAACTTCCAAATAATATCACAGATGTATAAGGCAGAATGAATTTATATAAATAATAAAGATATAAATAAGGATGATCTTACTGAATGTAAACTATATGTGTTACGTTACATTCGTTACAACAGGTCGGTGTCAGAGGAAGAACGTTCGTTCGCTCTGGGCATGCAATTCGTCATCTTTCGCTTATTTGGATACATACCAGCCCCGATACTATTTGGAAACCTAATCGACTCGACGTGCTTACTGTGGAAGAGCACGTGCGGTGAGAAGGGTGGACGATGTCTTTTGTACGACATCGAGCAGTTTCGGTACAGGTACGTAGGACTATGTGCCGGAATCAAAATTCTCGCCCTGGCCCTCTTCTTGGTCGACTGGTGGCTCGTCAGAAGAAGGCGGCAGATGGAAGATCAAGCTCCATCGTTCACCGTCAACGAGTTCGTAGGATCCATCATCAGTCTTGACAAGCGTAAGCATTTTTTCTTTAAAACATAGCTTGAATAAGATTATAGAATTATCGCCCAGTGAAATATGGATTTGTTCAGGTTATTTATTACAATATCATTGATCCTTTTGAGACTTCTGAAATCGAAAAAGCTAGTTGAACTGATTGTTATTTGATATATAACTTTATTGTACTTACTGTATTAATGTTGCCCAAAACTGTAGTAGGAGCACATAAAGTTTTATATTAAAACACATGCGTAGAAATTATAGTTTGGAGGAACTTGAACAAGAAAGGAAACCAAGGGAATTTGAACAGCATACATGTAAGAAATTAGTGGGCAAAGAAATTCAGTGTATTAATAGTGATAAGGTAGACCTTTTGCACTCCTGAATAAACACGTACATTTGTCTAATTGTTGAAAGCCCAAGATTGAATTTCTTTAAAAAAATCCCTATCTAATCATATATTAAATTTAGAGCTACTCACTAACATATAATTTACATTATCAGAAAAACCATAACTGTTAAATTCTTATTCTTCTTGGACTGTACAGAATTTCTGTTGGATTCAAGAAATAAATATGTATATAACTGAAATGGTTTAGAGACTGTAATTTAAATGTCTATTGTTCAAGAGTAGCCACCATAGTAAATATTTAACAACTCTTCCCAGTAGTTATAAACAATTTCAATCTTTACCATCCTATTCCGGTTTGTGCTATTTACATACACCACTAAACATATGTACCTAAATTTATTGTAACCTGAATATAACATCCACCGAAAATGTAACACCATAAGTGAAACACATTCACAAACCGCCAATGTCCCACTACACTACATTTGCCATCCCACGTCTTTCACACTATCAAATATTTACCTCAAGCCACAGTCACTCCACTCGGTCTCTCAAATTCCATTAGCACACAT
The DNA here is from genome assembly GCA_914767735.1 of Anoplius nigerrimus. Taxonomy (NCBI): domain Eukaryota; kingdom Metazoa; phylum Arthropoda; class Insecta; order Hymenoptera; family Pompilidae; genus Anoplius; species Anoplius nigerrimus. Next base: position 11,010,616 of record OU612087.1, read on the forward strand.
TTCCCTCCGAAACGTCAGTCATCCGCCGAAATACCGACTAAAGAGCGAACGCTCAAATCCGCCTGTTGCAGTGTTCGAGGAGAAGCCACACAACCAGAACGCCGCGGAGGCCGAGGCGACCTCGCCAAGCTCGGAAGTTCCGACGCCGTCGTCGATCTCCTCGCCGACGGAGCCGACCAAGTCGACGAACCTCGAGGAGACCGAGTCATACAGCCACGCTCAGGACTCCGACGGCAGCCGCTCGAAAAAGCGTGACGTCGACGTCTCCGACACGAGGCAAGCGCCTCTCGCCATCGAGGAACCGGACGTCGAGATTAAGCCATCGTTCAACGGTAACAAAGCCGAGACGCGCGAGCGGAACGTTTAATGTTTACTTCGCGCTAGGAGCTAAAACTATACATAATTATAATAATGACAGTTATAATATTAATAACGGCAACATTAACAGTGATAATATATATATGTATACACGCATGAACGTATATATATTATCAATTTGGGTGATAAACGCGAACTTCGTGATGAATATGCTTTTCGAACGGACGGCAGGGAGTTCTGGGCGTGCGCTTGGAGGGGAGGGGCGGGAGGTAGGGAGGAGTAGAGGGGGGAGCGTTGCTCGCAGCCTCGACTGCGCTATACGTGTATAGGCCACTTGGAAGGTGCGCGCGGAAGTGCGAGTCGCGCGTGGCAAGTCTGCGACGATTTGAATTTTGCTCTCGATTAATCGCGCGGCGCGCACCTCCGGCGGCCGGTGAGCACTTTGTAGGCTGTTGATTGTATGTATTGTGATTGCGCAACCTGCGCCTCGGAGGATTATCTGTAGTATAGGGACCGATGTACAGGAAGGGGGAGGGTGGGGTGGAGTGGGAGCGGAGTATGTTTAGGGGCGGGAGATGTATCGGAGACGGATGTGGCAGTCAATAAATTATGCGTAGGTCCGATTGTAATATATTGGACGCGCTACGCAGTTTCTTCGTATACTTTCGCGGATTGTATAGTAAGCGGTTGTAATGTTAGGACTCGATGATTTTATAATGTGACGTTAGAGGAGGGGTAAGAATTGTGCACTAACGTAGAGAGATATTTTTTCGCGAAATTGTATTCGTTCGTCGCGGTCTTATCGAGAGTACTTTTCCGTACGACTTGCCGATTACTTTTATGGGTACGTCAGCAACAGGCTGTTGCGGCGATTCGTGATATACGGAATGACATGTGCCTCTGCTCATTGAAAATCAAGCACGTTTGTTTTACTTGTGAATCATACTTTTTGACCTTCATTTTTCTCACGTAAACCAGTACGTACGTACTTGACAGGAGGGAGTGCTAAAATTGAGATAGACAGACATACGTAGCACAGTGTTTTTTATTGCTAATCCTAAAGCTTCTTTCGCTGCCGACGTCTACGGAAATGATATACGCAATAATCTACAAATTGTTGTTCGTCAGATTGTGATTATTAGAATGGTGATTGTACTATGAAACAATAGAATCTATAACAGAGCATTATATGGAGCACTATCGTTCAAAGAAAGGCAATGATAAAAATCTAATTACTTATAAACGTTCGTCGTACCTTAACGAAGAAAGAAAGAAGAAAAATGATAGAAAACTGATAGAAAACTTTCACGCGCTACTCGATTGTAGCCGCCTACGACGTATATATTTATACTAGTTACGGCCAATTAATTTCTCTCCCCAGCGCCTGTGTGAGTGAAGAGAGGGAAGGAAATGATGAAGGGCTAGACTCAATAATGTACAGATTGTTAATCGTGAAATGTTTGTGATTACTAGAACGCGGTGATCGAACAGTCAGGGAATGGAATCGTTGTACAATCTATTATTCGGGAAATTGGGACAAATGATAAATTCTAGGTAGTCAGTGAGCCTGTTATCCGTTCTGACAATGAGTATACTTCAAACTGAGCGGTTCATCCTTCACGGTCAATATGTATTAACCGGATTAAATAGGGAAAAGGTGCTAATATATGTTCACTGTCAGACGTGTTCCACGCACTTTTTTGGTCGACGAAAAGGGTACCTTCGACGAATAATGCGCACGCCCATAATTATCCCCTCGCATTGCGAAACGATTCGTCACAAGTTCGGACTGCTGGTGGTGTGACTATTTTAAGTGGAAAAAACAATATCACTAGAATGTACATTTTTATGACGACTCCGTATGTATGTACATACATATATTTAAACGTCAATAAGTAGGAGTGTATCGCGTGAATGGCAGGCTCGTTTCAAGCGCGTGCTCGATTCGATTATTGAAATGAAACTTTTTTTGCGCGTAGTGTACTGTGGTGGTCCAATGTTTGACTTTTCATGCATGTCTTGTACATTCAGTTTCTGAGAGTGTGCTGCAACTTTTGCTTCGCACTTTCTGCGGACATAATAATCTCTGGTCGTGTCGGGAGCTTCGCCTTCGTTTTGGCGTGCTAATTTTGTAACTATCCTTTTGAAAAATAATGTCAAGAGGTATTTCTCTTACCGCAACGCAGACTTCAGCTTCATCGCTTCAATGCTTGAAGGTTAATACCATATCGGAGTAAATATTTAATAGATGTTTATAGAAGCTTGAAAAAAGAAATTATTTTTCTCTTAAGGCTTCCCAAATAAATGAAACAAAACCATAAAACAATCCACGATTGATACAAAAAAATAGTGCACTCTTATGGGGATATGTGTATTGCTTCTAATTCTGATTTTAAGCTCTGAATTAACTTGCCAAGTTGGGCGACATAAATAATTAATGTCCGGAAACTTAATTGTAGTGTTGAACATAGACGGTAAACATGCAAAGTACAAACATGTGGCGATCGGTCGTTGTAAAGTCAACAAACATCCTTAAGCGAAATATCAACACAAACTTACACGCGCAAACACATTGTAAAGATGATTATGGAACGGGCTTTAAACGGGACAAGCCTCACGCAGAAGAATGGCCAACGTAAGGATGAAGATGTGTATATAAAAATTCCTGCCTTAAGAAATACAAGACTAGTTAAACGTACGGTTAAAGAATTAATGAACTAAGCGACAGAATATAACAATTTATATATATACACACATAACACGTACATACACGCGTACACGACACACATACATATGCATATATGTATATAGGTGTATATCTATACGCGTACACATATATATGAGATACACATATATATGTATGTAGGAAATTGGGATGAATCAGATACACCGCTGGACGTTTTACAAGTTTCTTTAAACGGAAGTAAAGTCGTTGGAATGACTATTCAAGCATTTGCTCAGATACTATTAGCTAATTGCTTTTGCACTTCATTTTAGTCAAATACTGGATCCACTAGTTGTCTTGTTAGTTTTCTAACCTGGATGCTCCTAATATTTCTTCTTTAAGAAATAAAGCGATTTCTTTAATGAATTTTCTGCCAGGATTTTAACGCAGGTAAACTACGGCAAGATATTTGATTAAAAATTTATTCTTAAGTAGCTGTATAGTTAAAAGTTAAAAGAGTAATGTTAGAATGATGTTGAGACAAAAGACATTATTCTTGATATTCTACGTGGAGCAAACCTTTAACACGATTATTTGGATCAATAATAGCTTCTGGTAATTATAAAGGACAACCAAAATCTCTGTCAACCTGGTCAGCATTTCTTCCAATATTTTTTTAATGTAGACTGTTGATTCTTGAAACAGCTGTAACAACGACATGTCTTATGAACATGTGCATAAACACAGTTGTGAGATTTGTGAGTATTTAATACTTTCAATAAATGTAACTTTCTTACTCTCATCTATAGTAAGTCTGGAAAAACATTGATATTCTACCAAAGCATATTAATCTTGTCCTTCTAAGATTTTGGTAATTGAATGTTTTGGGGTAAAAGACACATTTTGCGTTAAAAAAAAACACTTCATTTTTCATAGCCGTTTCCTTTGCCTTTGAAGATCATAATGAAGGATATTTTGCTCATCATCTTTTTTTCTCTCGTTGGCAGTCTTATCCATCACTACCATCTATTCTTTTGGCATACGTCTTGGACGGATTTGGCAACCTATTTTTTCACTAATTATGATCTTATCATTCCCCTTTTGGATAGTCGCTCCAAACTCAGTGCTTGATAAGAACAGTCTGCTTCTATGGACATTACTAAAGTTTACCTTCTCATTCACAAAGTCTCTTAAACGCTCAATGGTATATCAAGCCGACCCCAATTTCCTACATGTATGTATGAATTTCATTAACTGCAGAGTCGAGAGCTGCGATTTATTTTATAACTAGAGCGTTTAGGCTTTCTCAGACGATATAGTCAATTTAGAGTAGCGTTATACGAATGAAGAATACAATTTTAAACTACTCGTAGTGACCGTGAATGCAATCGCGAAATAATTTAATATACGTAGAGGTATCTGTATCTGATTATTATTAATACTATTCCTTTACTTTTTCCGACGAACGCGTAGGATTAGGAAATCTTCTAATTGTATAGGGGGTGAAATAGAAGTAAGATGGGAAAGAGCTACGTTCTGGAACACGGACGATCTCTCGTTATCTGACACACGCTTTCCTCCTTTGAATGGATGTCGTTGAGTGTTTCACGTTATCCGATTTTCACCGATCTCAAGTACGCAATCGACGGGAGTTTAAACGGGGTTTTGGCGGGAAACGAATCGCGGCTTTACGGGTGGAAAAGTCCGCTATTGAAAAGTGTTCGGAAATGGTTCGCATTTGATGATACGGTAGAATCCCGATTGTCCGGGTAAGTGGGATGATGAGAGTCTATGGGATTCTAATGTTACATATGCCCACGTGATATGTCATGGCAGTTCTCGTTTCTGATATCTCAAACGTAAAATTGTTTTGCTGGTTAAGTAAACTATTTCCAGTTTTGTTTAAGTGCTAAATTACAGCGAAGTTGATTAAAATTGAATTAGGCTTTATGTATACAAATTATTTTGTGGAAATATTGGATGAATTTTTCGTGTGGTATATTTTCTTGTTATATTTACGTTTTATTGAAAATATATCTGAACTATAATTATGCTAATAATAACACTGAAGAGCCTTTTCATCAAGAATATTTGTCACACTGATATGTATAGATGAAGGATTCGAAAAATCTGCTACAAAACGTCCAGATAGGTTTCTAGAAATTCAATTTCAAGTAGTCAATCAATCAGGCTTTACAAAAATTATTTTATGGCAAGTTTATATGGTTTTGTCAGCTAGTAAAGTTCTTTTGTTATATTTATGTGCTTGTAGTCATATGTTATCAATGCTGATTGAGAAATTTCTAATATTATAACCAATATTGCTTGTAACATTTCTTGTCTTCGTTTACTGAAATCTGACAATTGCAATCGTTTAACATCAATTTGCATTTTTTTATTTGCAACTTACGTCCGTCATGGTTATTAAAAACCGTCTTTTTTATTATTAATTATACAACATTTTTCACAAAAATTTACTTTTATTTATGTAGGATTTTTTTATGGGAATTTTTAGAAATACAAATACATTAGAAAAACATTACAGATTTGTTTGATAATTTTAACCGCTATGTTAGTGATACGCCAACAAATGTTTCATTCGAGGACAGTGCGTGCAGTTGTCAAATTACCTCTCAAAATCAAATTGTGTATAAAGAGAAATAGGTTAATAAATCAGGCCAATCATTTTCCACCCAACTTTAGCCATCGCGCAGTAGCTGCTTTCCAAACAGTAAGAAAAATACTATTATTGCAACCGATACTTATCAATGACATAGAAATAATGATATTTATTTTTTTGTAATTTTTCGGTACTCAACAAGTGGACATACGGTATATTTGTGTTTGTCATTAAGATTGAGTGGCACGACTTTTCATGTCAACAAAATAGTCAGTGTTCCACGATCTTGAAGATGCAATCGTTCCTCCGTCTGTTTACTCGCGTCGGCAAATATAAATTGTCCTTATCGAACACTCAATAATATTTTCCGTTACGAACAAAGAAGTAAAGATCGGCAAACAGGCGCGGAGTAGATTTTTTTTGTTTGTGTAAACGGTGAGCTCTGATCGTAACAGCTTAGTTCGGTAAATAATTACACGTTCCAATCTGAGTATTCGAATGGAACATTTATTTTATATCCGGCATCCAGACCGTTGAACCCAATTACTGCGCAAAGTGATTTTCCATCGCTTATCTCGACATTGAAGAAAAGTTGTGTAAATTTCGGTTTATGTTACTTATTGACGCGCAAAATTTGAAAGCATTAAAATCTTCACGGCTCAGTTTGGCATATTCCGTATACGAATTCATTAGGACCCAGTTTTCCACAAACTAATTTTCTATCATTTATCCTGACGTCAAACTCAAATTGTGCAATTTTCAGTTTATGTAATCAATTAACCCCTTAACGTGCACGCTCAACTATATTTGAGCGCATTAAACAGGCCAAACCGTGCACGCTCGAATATATTCGAGCGGCGTTGTATTTGATGCTCCTAAAATTAAAATTAAAATTTTGATTAATTTTTTATTTTTTTTTAATTTTTTTACCAAGACAATGTTCTAAAGTGTTTTACATAAAAAAATTGATTTTTTTGGCCAGTTTATTTCAAAGGAACCGTACGTTAAGGGATTAACAACCGAAGTTTTGAAATTTCACATTTTTATGAATGAAATTGGCATGACCGATATACGAATCAAAGAACTAAATTTTGCACAAAATGATTTTCAGTCTGTCATATTAACGTTAAACATAAACTGTGCAAATGCCAGGTCATGTAATCTATCAACAGTCGAAATTTTGAAATTTCGCAACCTGATTTTCCATCCTTTGTCTTGACATTGCAAAGTCCACCGATTCACCATTACTCTTTATGACCCAACCAGTCGCAACGTACACTTACTCATTTTTTCCTTATCACAACATCAACTTTGCCCTTCGGGGCTCCATCTCGCACCTATTTTTATCGGCTCGCAGCTTATTTTTACCCCCCTCCCGATTAGTATTCCGATATCAACGTCACTCCGTACGCTCCCAGTGACGTAATCATTCTCAAAATAAGCGGGCAATCCTTCCGACAGGCAGCCCATCGGAATCCATTATCCCCGACGGACCCCGAACAATCGAGAATCAGGACATCAATTATCCACGCAGTTTGGCGACGACATAATTGGGATTCTATTGCCATTGCGAACATATCAGTCGGACATATAAGATTTTCTCGGCTTCGATGCTAACCGAACTCGCCCTGCTAGCGAGGAGTCTACCAGTGTTGTACCTGAAAGCCTCACTCGAATCGATATTCGAATATAAAATGATTTTAGAAGGAGAGACAAAATGGAGAAACAATGATAACGACGATTACCGGGGGGAGAGGAAAAAAAAAGGGAAACTATTATAAACTCACTCAGGAATGAAATTTCTATAGAACGTAAGGGCCCCCCCCCCCTCCTTCACCCCCCACCACCGCCCCACGCTCCAGACCCCCCCCCCCCCAGCACCCCCACTCCCCCTCCCACTGTTCGAATCGACCTTATCAATGCGTAGATCGCACGGCCGTTTGCGAAAGTTTTCTTCTCGAGTCAACTTGCGTTCTTATTCAGATTCGCGAATTGTTCAAGAAAATGGATGACGAAAGATTTTTGAATCGATGACGTTGCCTTCGTACGAAAGCTACGAAACGGGACAATTTTTTGGGCTTGCAGATTGCTCTCTTGACTCGAGTTGTCGGACGTTGTACACGCTGTGTCACTGACTAGAATTTTGGACAAAACGGGAGGATAATCGAAGGATATTTGACGAAGCGCAGGATTCACGGTTGTCGAAAATGAAATTTTTGACGAACCATTGACTTCGAGAGACGAGCACAATCGAATTTTAATCACCTTGATTATTTCGATCGTCTGGCACGGTAGTGAAACGAACGAAACGAGACGAAGAACGGAAAATCGCTGAGAAGCTTAAGATACATTTCACGAATCACGGAATAAATACGTACTTACTTTGTATTGCGAGACGCTGAGTTAAACAGTTTTTGAAACGATAGGTGTACTCTTTCTTATTGTCGATGTTACATGATAACGGCACTGTGCGATGTTTAAACGATTTTAGGATAAACTAATCTACCGCTTCCTGAAAAAATCACCCTCTCGAGGTTCCGATTCGCGAAGGGAGGCCCTATTAAAATACTATTACGATAACTGTAAGAATTAAAGAGCCTAAAATAAGTGCGACTACGTTGCTAAAGACGACTGTCCGTTAAACGTTTCTAGAACATTTTACCGCGAGTGGACGAGTGTTTATATCAACAATCGAGTCAACTAGCAGTCGATTCTCGTAGTTCAAGTTAAGAGTTCCCGTAATCAACCTCCTACCGTACGTTTCACGAGTCGAAACTTTCGGCATTTACGACAATCGACAGATTCTATACCGGGTGGTCCCGAAACTCCACGGCGAGCAATCTGCAATGTACCCTCAGACGGATCCATATCGAATCTTCCGTTTCGCGAGCTGACACGTTCCCAGCATTCGAACGGCAAACATTTTCTTGACGAGCAACCTTCTTTAACGCAAGGGGAGCCTTAATTCTGAACGAAACTCTCGCTGACTTACTTCGAACTGACGATCCCTTTTACTAGCCGTCTCACCTCTCACTGTCAATTTCTTCGGATTTAGCGGAAGCACGTACACGAAGCGACACGACACACGTTATATACATACGACATTGTACGCTGATTCTGTATATTTTAGAAGGCAATTTTCACGTTTCACGTTAACGAATCGGCCGCGACGGAGTCGATCGTTCATTACTTTCCGCATTCACGACCGAAGACGCGTGCAGACAACGAGCAATGACAAAAACCGATTGCCAAATATATTGGCAGCGCGCTCGAACACTTATCAAACATTCGCGGACAGCTATGACACACGTTCACTTTGTGATATTAAATTTGTCATCGAACGACAGACTCTGCCGCGGTCAAATGTGTAGAGATAAAACAAAAAAGTGCTGTGAATAGAGAAATGAGTGAATTACACGTTGAATCAATCTCTCTTCTCTCTCTCTCTCTCTCTCTCTGTCTCTCTCACTCTTTCTCTCTCTATCTCTCTCTATCTCTCTTTCATTCTCTCTGACGATACACGTTCGCAACAATGTCGAACAAACTAATCGATAATGCGAGAAGTCAGACACCAGCTGCAACTGTACATAAACGATTAAGAGTGAACTTACGTATTGGCGTCCGAACGTTCATCTTTTAATGTCCGACCTTTGCGTTACTTAAACACTCCACTGAGCGTCTCTTTCACCTGCGTTCTCAGAACGATCATTTCTTTGCGTAGATACGGTAAGTGTTTAGCGTTCGCGATGTCAACGACGCGTCGAATGCTTCGGTTGATGCTAATCGTGCAACGTTGGCAATCCTGCAACCCCCGTCAATTTGGATGCCATCCGATAAGAGCGTATCGAGCGCAATATCGATAAAGTTCGGCAACGAAGATGTTGAGACTAACCTTCGAATCGCACGAATCCTGTCATCGCGTACCTCAGTATGTTGGTAGCCTTGACAAGTTTGAGACGAGCGTGAGATGTGCGCAGATTCGAAGTGCGAAAGTGTAGAACGAAGGCTTGACCGGCTGCTTTCCGCCAAAGGGCGAAGAAACGATTTCCTAACCTCAATTCGCGTAAAGGACGATCGCACGCGAGACTGACCGGCTCGTTAAAAAGTGAAAAAATGAACAAATAGCACTGCACCGTAATGGAATCCTTCGCGCTACACGCTCGCTTGATCGAGAATCCTGAAATACACTTCTTGTTGTTTCCACCTTGCCTTATAAATATCTCGCTGCCCCGTGACGCAGGCATCTTGTTTACGCCATTGTCCGGCGACAATTTCGAGGCGAATAATCGATCGAGCCAATCGACCGCGCAATCCCGTCCTCCGGTCGGGAGGATCCATCAATCTGCCGCGCATGCGCGGCAAGCATCTCCAACCCCGAAGCAAACGAACGCTCTCATCGTTCGACATCGCGAGCGAACTACCGTTAAACCTTAATTGTACGTTTTCCTCTGTATTCGCGGTCGAAGATCGAACCTCGTCCTTTACCTTCGTAAGTGTGCGACACACACACACACACACAAGCGCGCACGACCGGACATTCCGTTGGCGAACGAAGGTCGGCCGAGGGTGGACGAAGGTTTCTTTTCGCGGAAGGAGCGACGAAAATTTCGCGTTTAAGTATTAGGTAGGCGACATAGGTGATAATGAATTTAAAGGGATAAAAAATGGAAAAATCATGGAAATGCTAAACAAAAAGGTGTTATGTACATATACATATGATTACAGTACGATAATATAAATTGCTTATAGATGTAATGTATTTTTTGTAGGGACCATAAATGTAAGCGAAACGAATATACGCAAGTGACGTGACGCGGTATGCGAAATGTAACGGGTGTGGCGAGTGTTCTGCGCGCAACGCCGTGAATCGGATCCGGCCGTTGGATGTCGCGGTATAGAGTGATGTGTTCGGACTGGTTCTATGTCAAATATTACGAAAGCAATATGCGTCGGGCGGTGCGAGGAGAAAAGGTTCCTGGAAAACAATGAAATTTGATTGGCGAGCGTCGGCGGTACGTTAATTGACGAATTTGCCGATTGTTTCTTGCTCGACGAATCTTTTCCTCCACCTATTCTTTATCCCCCCTCCATCTCATCCCTCTATCTGCATCTCTCGCTAAAGCTTTCAAACGTCTGCGTTCATTAGCGGCATTGTGTCCTGATTTCAGCGTTAAGGACATTTTGTTAAGGACGTTTTGTCCTCCCGTACGATTGTAAGGACGAAACTCTTTCGTCGATAGACGATCCGGAACGTACGATTAAGTTCGACATATCTCCTATTATATTTAGTGCGAAACGTTTTTTAACTGTCGGCGAGGACTAATATTTTAATTAGTGGCACTGTATTTTTAGCGTTTTGCGTATAAAGGACAGAGTTTTGCAGACCCACGCTTGTTGAATGTTATTTCTCTTCGAGGAGCGGAATCGGCTTCCACGTAACGTTACACCACTTTGCGTGGTCTTGCGCATGATTGACAGGTATGTAATGTACGTTGTTACATGCGAAGGATTGGTTAGTGTCGACTAGAAACGAGGCGACATCAGTGATACGGGATATGGTTCTATTGGAAATCGCAGACGCTCTGTCGATGACTGACCTTTTCAAGGTCGTTATTAATGCACTAGCAGTGTATCTGTTACGTCTTGTTGAATCATTCGGCTTCAAATGGTGTAAAAGTGAAAATTTTATGTTGGCTAACGGTATCTACACTGAATTGAAATATATTATTATTCTTTATTGATGCTGGTAATATGTTAGTACTATACTACTAGTGTACTATAGTACCAATGTATGTCGAGGGACACAGTGTCCGATAAATCGTTCGCAAACGTTTTACGTGATCATTCAAGGAAAATTGGAGTACGTGGCATTACAAAACAATGCTATGTATATGGTGTACCATTAGTACCTATGGAGAGTATCCCAATATTCAGTACTGATACACCTGCTCTATTGTTATTCACAGTAAGCAATCTATAGCATCCTAATTCGGACCCTCTACACCAGCCCAGAGTTTCCACCAAAACGTTTGCAAACTCTTTAACGAATCTTTTCAACAAAACAATTCAGTATACTGTATTAGACTATAATGTTATAATACAGTAAACACCCTTATAACACGGGCTCATATAAGACGGATTCGTATAACACGGTAAGGAATAAAACAGATGTTAGGATTTTATTACGTTAAGTAAACTGTATGTGAGCCGTTCACATGCCAAATCGATTAAGTCTATAAAAGAAAGGGTGGGAAATATGTACTGATAAATTTTTATACATTTCTTGTGAAAAAAAATGTATTGTCCAACGGCCATAAAAATTGTTTTCACATAGTATCTTAAGCCTGATTATTAAAGAAAGTTATTTAAAATATAAAAAGTAACTTAATCGCTCTGGTCTGTGAACGACCAATGTACTTGTATGATCTAAGAACTCCGTACAACACGGATTCATATAACACGGAACGTGTCCACCGTGTTATAAGGTGGTCTACTGTATGTATATCAAAATTATTCTTTAGTACGTCCTTCATAGCGCGTACCGGTCATGAAAAATGATGCACTGCGCCGACGTTAAAATAATCTTTGCTCACAGCCTCACTTCCAGGAACCTTAAAAAAGTTTGCGAGGTGACGATAAATGAAATAACAAGGGACCCGACGCTTGACGAGCGTCGATGAATGGGAATTTGTCTCCCGGCGTATTAGTTCTCTAAAGCCTGCACTGACTTCTTCTACAAACACACACGCGGCCATACACACACACACATGCGCGCGCGCGAGATGCGCCCTCGCTTGCGCACACGCAATAGACACGCACACGTACACTGACACGCACACGCGGTCACGTTCATCGGCACCCACGAGCACATTGTTCCAAATTTAATCCTCCGCGACTCAACGACGTTCAAGCCGAAAGAATCTTTTTCAATCGCTCGCCTAACGATCCTTGACCGGGGAACAAATTTTCTGGCCAATCGTGTGACGTCAGAGTCGAAAAGTTTGAGATTCGTCCGGCGCGTCGTCCGCTTTGTACTTTTTCTACATTTGCCCGCTTCTTCTCGCCGATCGGCCGGCAACAAAGATGGCGGCCGATGCGGAGACCGGTTGATGATTCTCAAGTCGGGTCACTGTGTAGAGGAACGATATGCCTTAGGACGAAGGGAAGAGTTGAGGGTCGAGCTGACGGAAGCGGATCGCATATTGTACGACTGGCATGAAAGTTTCGGGGGAGTGGAATGTGAGGTTAGGTTGACGGAGGGAAGAGACGTTTATAGTTTTACAATGGTGGGTATGGAGTGTGTACAGGACGTTGCGAAAATGTACCAGGTGCTTCTTAATGAAAAGTCTCAGCTCTGGGAAATGATAGTCTGTAACCTTAAGGCTGTTTAAGAAGGGTTATGGATCCTGTGAATCTTGTATTCCAATTTACATCGGACAAGCCTTGAAACAATAGACGTATGTTGAAGTTATTTCTTTTAACTTTCTTTTAACTTTTAATGCTACCTACAAACGATGACATTGTTTAATAAAGCAATTAAATATTTTATTTTTATCGTTTCCGTTAAATATTTTGTTGAAAAATTAGAAAATTAGTTCTGTTCACCGATATTTTTTCTTTGAATTGCAATATAAAAACTGTATCAGAGCGCTTATTTAATTTTGGCTTAACCACAAACCTACAAACACTTTCCAAGTAATTCATACAGTTTTATTATTGCTAAAATTCACTCTCCGCTTTTTACGTTTCTCGCCAAGAATCACACCACTAATTTCACAAATAATCGAACACGATTCCACTGCCGACTTTGACATGCGTCTGACAACCGACTAAGACCACCTTTTCCCCACTTTGACTCGTGACACTTTCATGGCTCTCCAAATCAGGATCTGCGCAAAAAAATTGCCCCCCATTTGAAGAAAGAAGAAGTCACGTGACACTTTCGCGACGTCCATTCGCGTGCGTATATAAGTGAGGAAACTGAAAGTTTTGCGACGATGGATGAAGGATCGTTGAAAGTTTCGTAGCGAACATATCGCAGTGCGCAATCTACGGCGTTTCCTTTTGTTATTCGAAAATGACGAGCGACTACGGGCGAATGAGGTGGGGAGATTTTGCGATTCTCGCCGGGCATTTCGTTCGCCAATTTTCTTCGCTACGACTTACGATTATCCGCGTACACCTCGTTTGATTTTAACGATTAATGAGCGATGCGAAACTGCGGATGGGGGAGAAATGGACGAAAGAAATAGGAAGCAGAATCTGTGAACGTGATAAACGAGAATTCACAAGGAAGATATCAAAACCGCCTTCAAATTCCGATTTCGACTCATCCGAATCCTAATTTTTGCAAGAGTAAGGCACAAACAACAAGAAATGTATTTATAACAAATAAATGTTTTGAAAACTGTTGACTTACGGTGGATTTTTATTTGGAACCCTTTCATTGCGGATATACTTTATTAAATGTTGCTTTGGAATGTTTATTGCAGATTTAAGAGTCGATTTTTTGAAGCTACTTTGATTCATGTTACCTGTTTTAACAATGGAACCACTAACGGTTTCCATTCATATTTTAATTTCACTTGCTGAGTGGCTCTCACAAGAGAATCTGTTTGAATCTACAAAATGCTAAAGAATATTTCAGAACGTCTTGCTGCAGAAAAATCAGTATAAAGATAGGACCAATTTAGTGATATTTGCTGGTTGGCAGTTCTAGTGTTAAATGCGTAAGTACTCCAAAAGTGCATTCCTTGTAATATATTTATATTCATTCTTATATTAGAATGAACTGGATTATGAGAGCAGAAAATATAAAACAGTTGAAGCAGCACATGTTATAATAATAAATTTTAACTTTATTTTTTCTACGATTTAACCTTATCATTCTAGCACAAATGATACAGCAGTTTATGTAAAGATAATTCATTATTTTTGATCTTGTTTTAAACATGTACCTGATCCAAGAGTGCACCTGTCATGTTGTACGTGTTTACAATATTCTTGCATTTTAATGGACTTAGTCATGGTACCAGAAAATCTTGTAAAATTGAAGCTTCACATACTAATTAATTTTTGCTTTAATTTTTGTATGATTTAACCTTAACACGCTATCACAGCAAATAATGTACTTTATGTGAAGACCATTATTTCATTTTGTTTATCGTGTAATGATTAGTTAAGGGTATTGGATCAGGAAAAGATTAAAACACGGGGCAATTATTATTTTACATACTCTGTTCATACCGCATTCTACATATTCTGTATAATTGGGCTGATTGGTTGGGGAGAAATAAATTCAAAAATTAATAGCAAATTACTTTATTCAAATTTTGTCAGAAATATAACGAGTTGAATCAGTAATCGAAAACAGCATATTTCGGAATTGGATTCTGTTATATAAACTGATATGATCACCATATTGAAGGTTCCGAAATTACAAAACAAACCAACGAATCAAATTGCAGTCAAATAATATTCATATTTAATAATCCCAAAGTTAAGCATTTTACCATTTAATTTAAAAAGGTTGACAATTAAAAATTTTTATGATTAAAGCCCGGAAAATTGAAGGTTACAGATTTGAACCTAGTCATACTAAAAATATTAATTTTATAAAGATAGATATAGAAATGTGCAAAGAGTCTTCGTAAAGTTCGTAGGTAAAGATTCAAAATTCGGGAAATTGCGGTCGCTGCCATCGAGATCTGCAAAATTTAGGGCAACGATGCCGAAAATTTGAGCTTCATCTCGAATGTTGACGAAATATCAAAGAACGTCGTTGGAATTTGAAAGGAGACACACATTCTCACCCGACTAAAATAGAACAGTGCGTTGAGTTTAGACTCTAACTAAGCTTGATAATGAAGGCGAATTCACCAGAAATGCGAAATTCAAAATTGAGCATCGCGATAACTGAATGTTTTTCGCAAACAATTTTGCAAAACTGCTAATTGTTAAAAGCATATATCACATTACAATACTTTCACGTATACGTACACATTTACATTACGTTATGTTGCCATGTTATGGATTTTCACTGTCATCTACTAAATGTGTAAGCATGACAAGCGACATAAGACTTTTATCAAAATTGAGCCATAAAAACACTAAACGTATCAAAATGGAAAACAAGGAAGCCATTAAGAAATGATCGAAAACCTTCGCAACTGGTGTTTGTCACAAACATTCAACGCAAACTCTTAAAAAGCTAACCGTTTCAACACCTTACATTACGAATTGTAATGAATGTAATTCCCCGTTCGCTTTCGGAGTGCTCTGTAATTTTTGCCGCCGAGTATCTAAGCTCCTTCTAAGTGCACACTAACCCGCATTTACACTTTACTTCTATTCTCAACACTTCTCAAAGTGCTTGGCCGACTATAATACGTTAATTAAAGCTGTGCACCTTTTCGCGCGCAAGTTAGGAAAGTAACGTACTCCGCCGTGTTAATAATAACTCAACGTGCCTATTTTGAGCAGGAGCGTACGCCAGAATGGGTTAATGAAGTTGATGAGTAACACGTAAATAAAGAGCACTATATTGGCACTACGTCGACTAATATTATCCGTAGGCAGAAAAAACTGCTACTGAGTAACGATATCGAAGAGGTTAATTTAGTATACGTTGGAATTTTACATTAAATGTGATCATGAATTTATCAATAAATATTACATTATTATAGCAAAATTTATGTGGTTATAACATCGATATCAACAAAGAATATACTTAATAAAAATGATGAGTAATGTGTAAATATCGAGCAATATATGGGTACTATGTCGATTAATATTATCCGTAAGCAGAAAAAACTGCTACTGAGTAACGATATCGAAGAGGTTAATTTAGTATACGTTGGAATTTTACATTAAATGTGATCATGAATTTATCAATAAATATTACATTATCATAGCAAAATTCGTGCTGATATTACATCGATATCGACAATTAAATATTAAATGATCAAAGTAAAATCCCGTGGTTAAAACAGCTATATTAACAAGAATATAGTTAATAAAGTAAATGAGTAACATGTAAACAACGAGCAATATATAGACACTACGTCGACTAATATTATCCGTAGGCAAAAAAAAGTGCTACCGAGTAACGATACCGAAGAGGTTAATTTTGTACACATTGGAATTTTGCATGAAGTATAATCGTGAATTGATCAATAAATAGTAAATTATCAAAACATAATCACGTGATCGGAACAGTGGGCTAATAAAAAATATACTTAATAACGCTGATGAGTAACATGTAAATAATGAGCATTATATTGGCGTTACGTACGATTAATATTATCCGTAAACTGAAAACACTGCTGTTCTGAAATGATGTCGAAGATGATCATTTTATTTACGTTCGAATTTTACATCAAAAAGAATGTTAAGTTTATCCAATAATAAATATTCAATCATCAAAGAGAATTTACGTGATAAAAATAACAGTGCAACAAAATGGCTTAATAGAAGCAGAAAGTCAAAGAATTATCGAAGGTCGTATCTTTTCTCTTGTTAAATATTTTTTAGCATATGAAATTAATGCTGTACGTTAATATTAGTAAAGTAAGTAAATTTTTGTGCCAATTGTTTCCTGGTGTGCATCAGCAACTAATAAAGTGAGGAGTTCTGTACTAGTTTGATCGTTTGCAAAAATTTTCTCTGCGTCATAAATTTGATTTCGAAATTGAATGAGAAAGGAAACTAGAACAGAATTACTCATAGTTACCGGATGGAGGAAACGGAAGGAAGGGAAACAACTAATAGCAATTTTCCAATATTAATAAGTAATACGTTAGTCATCGTTCCTACATTATACGAGGAAGAAGAACAAGGAAAAAATTTCAGGAACTTCCTCAAGCGCATCTAATATAATGCTGCTATCTGCGTAAACTAAATCATTATACTATTGAGAGAGACAGTCGTCACATAAAAATGGATCAAAAGTCGGGACTACAACAGACCAACGAAGCTTGCCATTTACCAGGTAAGTTCGTACACACAGCCAATTAATCATAACATTAATATAACTCAATAAATGATTTAAAACCATGCCGTCTAACATTAATAACTTATACAAAAATAGCCAGTTCATATTATTTATTATTTACATGGTCTATGTGTTGCATATTACGCTTGATTGAAATATTTGCATCTTGCTAATGTAACAGATTTGCATTTTTACAATTACGTGAAATAGCATATTATGCTACATAATGGTATATTAGTAAAGGACAATATCACAAAGAATAGGAAAACGAAATAGGGTTGTAATAATGTAATGCCTGATTTTACAATGCTTAAAAATAGAAACATTAAAAACCTTGAGGTAAGAATTTATTTCGAGGAACTTAATATAAGAGGATAAGAGAATGTTTGTCTTTCGGATGTTACATCGTTTCTTACAACAAAATATTTTGAAGTATCTTTAATTCATGATTTATCCTTCCTATAGATTCTGATTCTCTTAAAATAACTAGTTTACAACAGTTATCAATATGATTTCATGTTATTTCAGTTTTAATTGTTTGTATTACAATTATTGTATAAATAAGTATTGCATACAGAAAATAAAAGTAGAAACCATAAAATTATTGTAATTACTCATTCTTAATATTCTTGTCTGTTTCTCGTTATTACAGAAATATGTTTCTTCATGCACTTGATTTAATTGGTTTAAACATTAATTGAACATGCTTTATTTTATAAATGCATGGAAAAGACTTTTATCCACATAGATTAGTTTTTGAATAATTTCTGGAACCCAATGCATCTATACATGTATAAAAGGATAAATTTGAAATGCGGACGGAAAAGGAATTCCAACTGTGGCGGAGTCCGATCGCGTAATTGATAGCTTCGCATTGATGAATGAACACTTAATTATGTCAGAGTTAACAACACGGAAAATTTCGTTACGCAAAGTACGCTCGTAGTACCGTCGGATAATGGTTCAAACTTCCGCAGATTATCAATCTTATCAAATGGTCGACGCAAGCCCTTTAACCCTTTTGGTCATAGTGTCGTCAATTGACGACATGACATTTTACCCCCTGCCGTTCCTGAGTTTTGATAAAAAAAACAGTAATTAAATTGTCTGGGTCTAATTATTGAACATTTATAAGGGTATTTTCATTGGCAACATTGTTATTTGACGCACGTAAACAAAAATATATCCTGAAATAGTTGATCGTTCTCGGCAGTTTCAGTAACGTGCGAAACACGGCCAAGTTGATCGATTTTTCGATTTTCAATAGGTGAATAAATAATCCATACCAAATGCTGTAACTTATCACAGTTATAAATAAGGGTCCGCTGTATACGTTCAACGTGTAAAATTATCGAATTTTTCAATAGCGGCGTTCTGAGGATTTTTCGAATTCTCGTGTCGTAATTTTTCGACATGTGATTACACGTGATGGGGGGGGGGGGGGGGGGGGGGGGGAGTAGAATTATGCCGATGATGCCAAATGGTTAAAAAAAGGCTAAATATTTAATAAACAAGAAATGGGATTTTTAGATCAAAGGATAATAATTCGTGACCGAAAGGGTTAACGTACTGCCGATGTCGGTAAACTCATAACAGAAACAATTATTTGGCATCGTATTAAATTAATTAAATCAAATATATTTATCATCTTATTGTTGTGCAATAAAAGTGAAAGTTATGGCGTTATCAGCTCATTTTGACAAATTGAAGTATAACAATAAAAGCCGCATTTTCGACTTTAATATGAACTAGTGTGATTATGGTGCAAGTAATTGAAATTTGCAAGTAGCAAATCATATCGCTGTAACTAAAACACATATGCATTAATAAGAACAGGAGTATATGTATTCATATAACATGATGATCTCTGCATGTTGCATACGATCACCATTATGCTTTGCATGCTTCACAACTATGTTACATCAGTAGAATTAAGAAAATTAGTAGCTAGATGACGTCAGACAAAGTTAATGCACTCGATCATTTCGTCTGCAAATTTTGTACGCACATGTAATTACATATCAGAAGAAAAATAGAAACACATACCAAAAATTTGCTATAATCGATAATTTTTCTTTCCAAAGTAACAATTACTTCAACATAAATTACATATAAACAAATGCAAAAATTTGCAAAATAAAACAAATCAGCCCGCACAGCTTAACCAAGTTAAGGTATTATATTTAAAAATTCCCATTAAAATAAATATTGAAATAAACATTGTATAATGCATTATTACTGACGTAGATTTCATATAACGACATGTAGAATTAATAAGGTAGAATAGCCTTGGTGTAATTGTTATTAATATCACAATTTTTGGGCTGTTAAAGGTGATAATCGATTTGACAAGTGAAATAAACATCATATCAAAATCAGTATTGAAAAGTATATTTTGTAATTGTATAAGAGGTTCATTACATTACATTTTCTAAAAGGTTTTTCTCGACAATGAAGAACAATTGCTTTTTTAGAATATATTATTATGCTATAACATTATTAATTCATTAGTAATAGAAACGATGTTTTCTTCGACAGTTGCATTTGCGGTTGCGTCATATCGATTTGTTCTTAAGCTTTGTAGCAATTTGTTTAATGCGAGGAATGAATTTTAACAGATCCATCACATTCAATACTATATGGCAAACCATATGGACCTAATGGTCTACCTGCTGCAGATTTTTTTATATCTCTGGTACTGAATTCTAAATATTGATTAAAATCATATTTGAATTGTATAATGTGTGGTTTTGACCTTTCGAATTTCATCGAGTGAGTATTTCGTCTATTTACTGACAATTCATTAATTGTTTTTTTTTTCTGTTAATGATAGAGTTCTCTAAAAGATTTGCAACTGTTCGCAAATAGTGTTGCTTGAGAACACAAATTTTAATATCATTACTACAACGATTAACATTAGAGTACGTAGTTAATCAGAATTGCTTCCGAAAAAAATGATGTATTATTCGGCGACGAAAAAATGTGTACTGTTTAAAGACGTTAATCTGCATTGTCTGCGAAATTTATTGTATATATAAAAAAGTTGTGACTGAACCAAGCGCTTTGATACCTAAATCGAAAATATTTTGAAAAGTTCAGTTAATCGATTTAGCCTATATAGACCATTTATTTTGAAAGTGGTGTAAGCCATATATAATTTATGATTCACGTGGTGTAAAAGGTTTATTTATGTGATACTTACTTTTTTTTTAAATGGATTTACACCACTTTCAAAATAAACGGTCCATATATGGCTCAAATGACTCGACCCGATTATAACGTCACCGCTAACCCCGTGGCGCGATTCAAATCTGCCGCGCCTGCGGACAGCGGCCAATGGCAGACGATGCGATGCGCGCGACGATCGCTCGCCAAGGCGCTCCGCCATTTCCGTCAGTTGTCCACAGGCTTCTCTAGCGTGCGGACGTGCGCGAGTGTTCACTGTGTCCCTGTCACCTACGGAGTCGCGTTTTCGCTAACGAACGCCCCACCGTACCTTCCATATTCAATGTGTATGGCGATTCAGGTGAGTCCAGCGCGTCCACTAACCATACTCCCCGCGTGGGAACATCAGTCCAGCCCTCATCTCCGTCGGCGAGACTCGCGATTCACGTCGTGCGTGTGTCGCGCCTTGTGCTGCCCGTGGCAGAAAAGTCGATCGCGCGTGTCCGTCTCCCTATCGAGAGTGCCACCGACTTCTATATACGTGCCTCTGTGTTCCTCCCAAGTGCACCACCGCCCGCGTCATGTGTGCCCGTGTGTGCGCCGAGCCTCGGTACAACCGGAGTTCAAAAGAAAAGACGACCAGCGACAGTGGGACGGAGAGAAACGGAAGGGAGAAGGAAGGAAAGAAAGCGAGGGACTCCGAAAAAGAGCGAGAGAGAGTAAGGAGAGAGAGAGAGAGAGAGAGAGGGAGGGATAGAAGGCGGTAGCAGCCTCGCGTTCGTCAAAAACTCATCCTACGCTCCTCTGCCCGTATCTCGAACCTCTCCCTCCGCCTCTTTGTACCGTCTCTTACTACTCTACGCACCGCTGACCGCCCTGTGTGCGTGCACGGACTCGGCAAAGGGTGTACGAGGTTCGCGGGCGAGGACGAGAGGGTGTGCGTGTGTGTCGGTGTTCGTCGGTGTCCGTCGGCGGCGGCCGCCCGCCTGCCTGCCTGAGCGGCGTGCGTGTGCGTGTGTGTGTGCGTGCCTGCCTGCCTGCCTGCCTGCCTCGCTGCGTGTGTGGCCGCCGTCGGGCTTACGTGCGGACTGACTCGCGCGTCTGTGTGGGTGACTCTGCGCGGACGACGAACTCTGGCGTCCCGTCGAAAGCCGCCTTGTGTCGACCTACCTCCTTCTCTCCCTCGCTCGATTTCGACGTGATATTCCAGTGCGGACGTCCTCCATCCTGGATGAGAGCGCCTAAACGAGACCCCTGTATTTCGCGAGACTTTTCTTTCGTTCGCTCTCCCGCTGACTCTCTCTCTCTCTTTCTCTTTCTTTCTCTCTCTTGAACTTCTCGCTCGTCTCTTTTCCTCACCGACGATGCTCGCCTTTTCTTTCCTCCCGATGATTCACGCCTTTCCAGACGACGGTGGCATCCGCCGATGGATGGAGAGGTTATGGAAATCTCTTGATAGGATTGTTTTCAAGGTCTCGGCGACGGGCGTGTTTCGGCGGAGTGGTGGCTTTCAGATTTCCAAAGGGTGGTTCGCGGATGGTATGCTTGCTTTGAGCAGGTTTCGATGCGAGGATTTGTTGATGCGAAGTTGAGCTGTGAGATGATCGTGAGGTGCTTAGATCGGAGTCTTGTTTGTGGTTATGAACGTTTTCTTACATACTTCCGTGAGTTTTAATACTCCATGACTGTGACAGGTCTCGTAAAACCATATCCCCGGTGCATTTTTAGAGTTTTATTCGTGCAAATCGATGATCTCTTGAATCAAAGGTGGTGTCTACATAAATTGAAGTAAGTGTGGATGTTTTCCCCTGAAAATTCTGGAGATGGAAATTGTTTGATAAAGTTCCTGGATAAGAATTATGATAGACATGCTTGATGTTGGAAATATTTCGGTATGATCGTCATTGGAGGGGTTGTAATATCTGGATGGCAACGAATTTGTGTTTGCTGTGTTCTTTTTTACCGTTTTAATTGGCGCAAAGGACTTTTGACCATTGTCCATATAGTTACGAGTGTCCATCGATATAATTGATTGCCCGGTTAAAATTCCGGCGAATCAATGTCCGTGTCACATTTTGCCCTGCCAGTGAACAGTGACATGATCGTTGTGCTCGCTTTGCAGTGGAATTTACGTTTGCAGCTGCGAACATTCTCTCGCATAATCATTTTTCACGCCCTCGCGACAATGGTTCTGAATTCCAGTGAAACTGACCGTTTGCGTAATTTCTCGTTAAGTTAGAATAGCGTGCAGTGACGTGAAGCTTGTAATTAGCAAGTCTTTTAAGTAAAAATTATACATGTGTGGATAAAATGTCGATAATAACGTTGTTCGTCGAGTACGAGTGAAGGAAATGAAGAGTCGGTGAATATTCCTGTGCTTTCTTCCTGTCTGACTAGATTGAAATAGTGCGAAATCCACAGTGAATCGTTGTAATCGTTCTGAGGTGAAAATTTTCTTGGCGGTCATGGACACTTTTTTTCGCGTCACTTTCAAGGTTTGCGTAATGAAGCTCTATGTTGTGCTGAAATATTTCAGGAAGCGTTTGCCTTGTGTTTACTAAAGAATTGTCGTAATGGGAAGTGTGACATGTGTCATTTGAGTGGTGACTTAAAAATGAAAGTTATGTCTGTGATACTGGCATTTGACTGTGTACTTTGGGAATATTTACTGTATAAAACGCGAACGCTTTTACATTATTAATAACAGGTATGTCTTGTGATTAATGCATTGATCTTTCGATTAAATCAAATTCGTAACTGATTGTCGTACATCTTCTTTACTAAGTCTGCTTGAAGATATTGATCTATTATCGAAATCAGTAACAACTGATTTATATACTTTGATCATATCCGACCGAAATTTTGTTTTATTTACTATTTGCGGAAAAAATACGCAAAATTATTTATACTTGCAGCAATGATTAGTTGGGCTGTTTTACTTTAAAATAACAAATGCTGTTGACAGGTATCTTTAACGTAATAAACATTTGCTTTACAAGTAAGCTTTTATCTGCTTCCATACGTAGTTTATGAGCACACGTTGCTTTCTGTTCTGCGTACATGAATATCACATATTCTTTGGAGCACAAGATTTAATACATTTTCATCTTCCACAAAAATGTTGTCCCGTATTTATACCTTACTTTTCCTTGGAGAATCAAAAAACCATACTAAACGAATTACATTCTGTCATAAACTGGAACAGAAATGAAAACTGAATAGCTCCATATTTTATCATTGTTCTTTTATTGAGTGAAACATTGAATCTTCCATCTCAAGTTCCAAGAAATGTGTTTTATATGCGGACTAAGAAACAAGCTTGAAACAGATATGTTTTACATTCCATAACTTTCATTGTTTGCATAACATTGTTTAAATTCTTTTAAATACATGCCAAATAGATTGGAATGATATCATACATCAAGTAAAATTTAATTTTATAACCAAATGTACCCAAATTTTCGTAACCCTTACACGAGAATTGAATTGTTTTCTAGTTTTTCGTTTTCATCTTCTATGTAATTATTTATAATTGTAGTATTAAATTGATGCTACTTAGTGTCGGCGAAAAATATAGAAGGTTAAATAGGAACTGTCATTCTTTACATTTCGGAACTTTTCCTTCCTGCAGCACTTTAACTTCAACTGCTCCAAAATAAGCAAAGCTCTCTTTAAACTCCGTTCACAGTCAACTCTTACTCTGTTCCGTTCTACTAATTCTTCAGCAAATCTTGAACGATATCAGAAATGATTGGCTCTTGTGTACGTTCCCAATGAGCTAGTTTTCCAAAAGTTCCTTTCTTCTTCCATAACCACGTATCTTTAAATTTTGGCGAAGAGAACTTGTTTAATAACGAAATTACGCACTCCATATCATAAATTATGGTATTTAAGGTACATTCGAAACAAAGTGCGGCTTTAAGCGCACCCCTTCATTCAACACTTTTCAAAAGTTCACTTTCCAACAGTTCGTACCCAACCAAACCGAAAGTTTACCGAAAAAAGTTCGAATGTTTGTCTACTATGGCCTCAGTCTTCCACAAGTAGAACGCAAATGTTGAATGTCAGTCCACATACTTAACAGGGAGTAGCTTTAAGAATATTT
The DNA here is from genome assembly GCA_914767735.1 of Anoplius nigerrimus. Taxonomy (NCBI): domain Eukaryota; kingdom Metazoa; phylum Arthropoda; class Insecta; order Hymenoptera; family Pompilidae; genus Anoplius; species Anoplius nigerrimus. The sequence goes on from OU612087.1 coordinate 11,035,481, forward strand.
CTCACGTTTAAAGCGTGAAGCTTTGCTTCCCACTGTTCAAAATCGCTAATAGATCCAAAATGATTGAGTCAAAGCCAGTATTATCTTCCAACCGCATTATTTCCTCCTACATTTCATTTCTACCAACACCAAAAGTCATAGCATTCCATCTTTATTCAATAGATCATCGATTCCGAAAGCTTGAAAGCTTTCAAGCTTCCCTGCCATCTTCCAAAAGCCAGTCAGACCTCAAATTCTACGATCAGTAATGGGATGCCGTAATGAGAGGGAGCATTGTATCAGTTTCCGTTCGCTCGTCTCACACTATAAGCGGTCTGTTGTCTGAACATTCCATTTTCTACCTCCCTAGTCGTTTCTTCATCTCACACTCTTCTCTGCTGCACTCTTAACACTCAAAATTACTGGTCTGATCATACTTTAATAATCACTTTATCTCACAAAACATTTAATCTTCTTAAACATTCCTCAACACTCATTGAGTCAGGTATACAATTAATCGTTTTCCACTTTATAAGTAGATACACATTGACTTGTATAATTTCGTCAAGTTAAATCAAAATATGAATTGGAGTGATTGGTAGTTCTAGTCTTAAAACTAGAACTCTCATTCAAAATCACTGCTCCGACCCTATCCTGATTAATAAATTAATGTCTTATTTTGCCTCAATATTCTTGAGCACTCGTTGAGACAGGCAAATGATTAATTGCTTTCCATTTTCCAAGTTCAAAGACGTTGACTTGAATCGTGTCGGCGAGTCAAATGCGAAGATGAGGAATCGTCGGCAGTTCTAGTGTTAAACGATAGGCGCCATTGAGAAAGCTCGGATAGGCAGAACGTGAGCAGAAGTAGGCAGAAGTGGCAAACTGAGCTGCGTGCCTGACTCGTGTGCACGTTCTAAACACGGGCAACACGCGTGCCTATTCTCCACTCTTTCTGTCCGCCCTTTTCGGTTCATTTGACTCCCGGCCTTCTTGATCGCTTCTTCTGTTTCACTCTGGCGTGAAAAGTATCTCGTTCGTGGGCTATACCTAACATTAGATCTATCGATCTTTAAGAATAGGTATTTTCGTTTAAGTTGTTACAATGGCGTAGATAAAGAAGCGTGTATAGATTGGAAAGCCGTTAATTACCTAATTATGTCGGTGAGTGAACATAAATAGAAAACTGAAATGTTTGTTGGAGTTATTGAGATAGGTTTGGTAAGACATTTTGATCCTTGTTGCAATTAGGGTTAAAGAAATATAATACATACGTGGTTGTGTAGCATGTATGGCGTGTACTATAAAATTAATGTGAATGAGGCACATTTTTTACTATTGCAGCGTTTGTAAAAAACCGTTTTTTTATTTAATTTTTACTTATAGTTATCGTCGACGGGTGGATAAAGATTATATATGTAAATAATTATTGTGTATAAGCATTACGGCGGTACCATTTATTTCCCTATTTACAATATATGCAAGTACTTGTGATAAGTATACATTGCGCAAAAAATCAAACTTGTATTTCTTGATATGCAGTTATTCGCATTTTTTACTTTATATAATGATATGTGAGATGGTATAACAGTACGTTGCTTTTTGGCATCTGGTCTGTTGTTGCAAATGATGGCAAGAGTTTTCAGTATGTGCGCTTATATGAGAGTACGTGCAGATATTCTTATACTTGACTGTATGAGTATCTACAGAATGACTCCAAAATAGGTTCCGAAACTTTGGCAGCACATTCCATTTTCTTTGACAAAGAAACTTTTTTCTCACCGTATATGGAAACTTTTTCATACTGAACATTCAAATCGAAATTATAACAACCTCATTTATAATGTATAAAATGTCATACAATACCTATTTTAACGCTTACTGTTGGTAGTGTGATAACGGTTTGAACGTCAGAGTTGTAGGTGATGTCATATAACTCACACCAAACGAGAAAACTTTGAACGTCTTCGATAGCCTCTCAAACATCGATGTATCGTTACAGATAAATCCCCTGCAATTTATTTGAGTAAGTTGTATTTTGACAATACTCCGTCATAAGCAGAAGGCGTCGGTATATATTTCTCACGAACAAGTTTCTCGAGCTATGATTTAACGATTTTATTTTCGCTCAAGAAAAGCAGACGGTATCCAAGTTTGGTTATTTACTTTTGTGTTATTGAAATATGTACACGACCCTGTGAACAGTGATTCATACAGTTTTGTAACTATTTCGTAATCGATTTACGGTTGTTGGATAAATTTGTTTGTTATTTACTTCTTCCATGAAAAGAAACAAATGACATTAGTTGTTACTTGGTGCAAGAAATTAAAATGTCGGAGAACATTATTATCAGATTTAGCAAAGTTTTCTTTGGAGTCTTTGAGCTGTGCATTCAGATGTCTGGTTGTCGGTCACTCAAGTTACAGCCACAGTTTGTACTTGTAAATGCTCCGCAAACGACGTCTTGGAATATTTTAACGCTGAATAATGCAGCTCGAGTGGGAAAAAGTATCTGGGTGTGTTTCGTTTATATCTTCAAATAAACACTAAAACTGCCTTGCAGTAAGGAGGGTCATGAGAGTCAGCAAAATTTATTTTCTTAATTCCATCTGTTTCATGCTCAAGATTCAGTTTTGACATGTTCGTATCAAACATTGCATTCTTGACTTCGCATACATGATTGAAAACTGTGCAAGTTTGCAACTCTCAATATGATTGGACGGTTTATTCTGAAAGTGATGTGTCCAATTTTTGTAAATTAAATTTCGCATGAATTAAATATTAAATGAATCATGAAATTTGTGTCCTATTTGTTTTAAATTGGACTTACAGTTCTTTGTAAATAAGTAGCCCAGAAATCATTACATATGGCGGCGATTTCGAACGGGTCGACTCCAAAATTATAAGAAAGTCAAATTAATCTATTATTTAAACATCGTCTTTCACCATCACCAGCACATGCCCTTAACTAAAAATTTGTTCAAATTAATCAACCTAATTTGTAACACACAGTGTGCACAGATTATCTATCGGACGCAAAAAAAAAATATATAATCCCGCTAAAGGTCACGTTCATTGCACATAGCGGTGTAAAAAAAATTGATCTCCGCAACAAGTTTCGCGATGCAGGGTGCAGCAACTGGGAAATAACATGATAAACGTCTGGCGGTATGAATTATGAATCACGTGGAAATAGGTGACCGGGCGCCGGCGTTAATCGAAGTTACGAGAATCATGTGTCGTGTATCATGCAATGCTGATGACGTCCGTTGGGAGAGAGAACTTTCCGGAAATCGCGGAGACGCTGTCATTGCAATCGTCCGATAGTTAGCGCGATAAGACGAAGGTCTTCGAGCGGCAAAAAAAAATAAAGAAATAATGGATACGCGTCTCGGAAATCACGCGATGAATCACACATACGATCCGGTCGTTATATCATGAATGAAATTGTGTGACGCATCGGCACGGTTTATCGTTCGTGAGAATTGTATCTGCGCATCTTCCGTTTTTAAGCTTCGACGTTGGTAGGCTATCTTTCTCAATGGTCATCTTAGAATTGTTGAACTTGGATGAAGAAATAGCTCTGCTGGAGACTGATGAAATAACGTCTGGCATTACGTTATGGTCGATTGCAATCAACTGAAGCGTAGGAAGTGCTCATTAATTTCAATACATGCGTCATTGTTGTTCCATCAATAATTATAAAGGGACCGTTTGAAACTAGGCTTTCGTCAAAAGCCTGTAACAGGTGAGTTACATCTGTTTATGATCAGTTAATCTGTTATGATGAATTTAAGGGCCGTATCTTTTAGATTTTTCAAAAGTCCTAGCTTTGCTTCAATGTTAAAATCATAGAGTTAGATAGAAGCGTCGTGTGAGGTTTTCGGAGAAGCGAGAAAATTGCCGGTATTTACGTGTCAACCAGTCAGGAAACAAGAAACCTCCCTTTGCATTGCGACCTACCCTTGCATTTAATATCCGCGCCCATTATTCCCGTTATCAACGAAACCGCATTAGCCACTCCTTGCTTCCTTCGCCGGCCATTCAGCGTTATGCAACGTAATGTAATTTATACAACAGGATATAGTACACCAGATCCGATCTGACGAATTGTTGACGTTCATGCCATGCGGATCGTCTCTCCTATCTAAAGTACGCTCTTCAACACGACTTTGTTCGTTAAACATGACGCGAATGTCCTCTACTTTCTCTAGAAAGCTTTATATTCGTTTTTCTGCCTTGTTTGTTCGCTATCCAGCCGGTGAAATTGAATATTCGCTTTAACGTAAAATATCCTTTAACCGTGCCTTGCAAACATTGAAGTTTTAGATGGGTGTGTTGAGAGATATTTTGTGTTTTCGACTTTAATGCAGCAGTACCAGGAAGTGACGTTAATGGGTAGGCAAATTTCAATACGGCTCAAGCTGTTAATTTAGTATGATTCATCGTTGATCCACGATGACGCAGGATATTCATGTCGTTTCTGATCATTAAAGGTTTCGTTTTTGTTACCGAACGCGGCATTGTGAGGTTATGTCTGACAGGTTTCTTACATTTTTATATAAATAAATTGTGCTGTTTACGAGGTGAATTGGGCAATGATTAATTTAAGTAGGAACTTTCGTCCATAGACAGTACAAATGATTAATTTAGTATGACTCTTGAATAATAGATAATGATACACATGGTATTTCCATTCATTAAATGTTTGGATTATGTCTGGAACGAACGTAGGTATTTTTACCATTTTACGTACAGAAATTATTCTGTATACGGCGCGAAATAAAGGAGCAGTCCCCTAGTTATGTTATAATATGAATTGGCTTTGTTAAGATATTCTCAGAACAAATGTTACGTATTTAAAAAACAGTCGTCAAGGAAACTGATATTTTTCAAACACCACAATATACTTAACATATCAAAGTTTTTAACTGGTCATAGTTATTCATCATTACATCGATCGGCCTACGTCAAATGATTGAAGGTTACGGGAGCTTGTAAACTTGCTTGTTGATTGATGGTGTTGTTTGCATATCCAGAAAGTTTCGAGGTTCACAACACATATCATAGATATAAGTAAGAAAAAAATGCATGGTTAAATGAAATATGTAATACTCGGTACCCAACATTGTGCATTATGTTATTGACTTCACATTAGATAATACTTCTGCGTAAGCATTATGCAATTACTAATCGTCGTATAACGTTTAAATGGATGAAAAGTCTCAACATAACTTGATTACCTGGAATACTTCTGCTGCTTATGACGATGCGGCGGAATATCTCAAGACGCAAAATATAACAGTGGGGTCTGAAAAGTTCATCAAATTCTATTTCCAGCTTTCCCGAGTCAGATCAAAATAATCGAGTAGTTTCTCTCGACTGAAAATGATGATTCAGCGAGCGAATTCGTCGGTTCATACTTAATCACTCTTAATATTGATCGTATTTCGATGAAATTACGAGTCCATTCGCATATTGATGTACTCTCGCAGACCAGATGCCTGAATTAGAAAAAAATGAAACATAGTCTACTCTTTCTCATGTGCGCGTTAATTCCTAATGTGTATTACCTTTTGCACACAAAAAAATTCAATCCCACTAATGAGCGAACATAATGGTTAGCACTTGATGAGTTGTTCAATGTGTCAATGACAAACATCAATATACAATTACCATTTTTCATTCTGTTACGACCATAAAAAAATACCGCATTATGTAATGCTTCGATGCTAAAATATACTTGACTATCCGCACAAGCATAAACGTTAGATGCATAGTTGCCTTAAGAAAGACGTATCGTAGTCAAAGTATCAGTTTTTAAATTTCATTAATTAAAGAAAGTTATGTTCATTAGCTGTTCAATATTATGTAAATATACCGAGTCTTGCAAATTGTCAATCACTTAGAATACAGAACTTTTACGAAGAATAAGTGTCTGTTCTACAAATTGGAAAAGTATATTATTACCCCTGAGTAAATATGACCAGCATAAAAATGTGAACAAAATTGACAACAAACCCAACAGCATTATTTTTACAAAACTTTTGCACGCTGAGCAAAGACGCCTTGTAATATTGACTTCATAACTTCTACGGATACCGACGTCTTTTTCTCAAATGAACCGCATATCAAACTGCATAATCATTATAACTTTCGAAGGTTCGTAAAAACGCCGAGTTATCCGAACGATAAAGAAAAAACCCCCCCGTTCTACGGCAGCCTTCAAGGCTCGACGCTCGGATTTTCGCTCGCCACGAAAAGCGTGTTGCCTTCCAAAGCGATCGCGTTAGTCCTTTGTACGAACCGGGCATATACACGGTGCATGCACATGAATGTACAGTGAATGCATCTTCAGACAAAGAGGAAGTGAGCTCGGCGAGGGGAGGCAAACCGTTGACCACTTCGACGATATTGTAGCCTGGCTTGTTCTACGGGCCGTCAACACGAGAACAATTGCCGGAGGCAAAAAACAAAGGGGATGTTTAGAAAACACTCATAGAACAATCGACCGTGTACAAGGATCGATTGCGTGCTCCCGTTTCCTCATCCCACATTCTCGGCTTCCTTCTCTTTCCTTCCTTCTTCTCACCCCCCCCCCCCCCCCCGGGTTTACTCCTCCGACCATCACACGCTCCATCCCCACCACCCCTTCCGCCACCGACATCTTTCTACCCCTCATTCAATCGACCACCCACGTGTGTACACATTTCAGCTTATGAACCGCGGTTAATTGATTATCAGCAGCCACTTTCCACCGGAATGCGTGAGGAATAAAGTTTGCGAGTGCTGGCCATCGCGATGGTAACATGACGAATGGATATCGGTTTGTTACGCAAGGCGTCGATTTGGAGGTTAGGTGCGTGTGGTCGCCGCGATCGTGTCCGGTGTCCCGTTTTGACTGCTTCGAAGTCATTGACTGTATCTGTCACTGAGAGTTGGAGCAATATTTTGTTTTCTGCACTCTTACGGCAGGTATTTCTGGGGTGATAAGTTGGTTAATTGGAGGTTAGGTGCTTGCGGTAGTGATTCGGTGTTACGGTTTTACTGGGTCGGAATCAATTATTTTGTGCGATGGGAGTGATACAGTTGTTTGATGTACGATTGTGAAGGGTCAATTGAACGATTGATTAAACATTGATTACCTTAACATTCTAGCGAGGAAATGAGGTTGCAACAGCGGGTGATAGTTTGAGTGCTCGTTAATTATGTTCGGAATTATCTGAAAACGTTTAAACACAGTTGGTTTACGCGAGCTATATATACTTATCTGAGAATAAAACAACATGTAGTGATGTTCAAACGATGTTTGCTTACTTGTGCTAAATATGAAAGTAGCGAAGGAACATTTAAACATGTCAGATTATATGCATTTTGCCTAATTGCATTTGTAAGTTTTTATTTATGCAAATATTAGATAACTTAGCCTACTTTACTGCTATTTACTAATTAGTTAACTAATAGCAAATACTATATTAGAGAAGTAAATACTCAGGTACTTAATTGCTTCTTACTTGAACCAAACATCAGGTGACCAAAACCATATTTTCATGTACGACACCAGATTGTTTGTATGTAGGTTAATTGGGCGCGTAATTATCTGGTTAACAACCGAATGACATTTTTCCGTTAAAGTTGTTGGGTTTATTGTGCGAATATGTGTGGTACCCCTTAATTCTTCCGTTCTCAATACCCAGCATGCATCGATCCGCACAGTCTGTGTATGACGTTTTTCGCTTTAAAACTTCATGTAGAACGCGCATATGACTGGGATCCCTCACGGAGTATCCTATATAACGTGAATGAAAACAGAAAACACTTACCTTAAATCTTATAGAAAATTCGATTTCTACCAAGCAGTTTCGGGATTCACAAATTTGTTCGCAGAAAACTCACGTTCACGTGCCTATAATGTTGTAAGTATTGTATAAATAGTTTGACTGTGTTTGCGGAAATCGACAATAATTACAAAATGTGTATACTATAGATACAAATTCAGACTAAGTACTCACTTGTGACAGATATTGATAAGTTTAATTTTGTTATTGTCAATAGTGGCGTTCAGTATAAAATAGTTATATTGGTAGCAATCTAAAGTTCTAATTAGATTCACAATTTAAGGGTACATAACATAATTACAATGCAATTAAAATTTATTCTATTTTGCTTTTAGAGCCGAATGTTAGAATATACAGTAGTGTTTACTTTATCGTACATTTATATTTACGTTATGTATGCCTAATCGAATTATCGTAGTCTTTGTCAGACCAAATCTTCTTATAAAAGAATATGACACATAATTTAGTATTGTTGTAGGCAGCTGATTATATCGCGTTAGTACTTGACTCGAAGTATGGGGTTAATGACGGGTGAACTCTCAATTTCAGTGTTGTCTCTCTATAGTCTTGTCGTGACGAGTTTCAGTTACTAAACTTATTTGCGGTGCGGATAAAGAAATTACTTTACAAGTCCTCATTAACCAATTTATGAAATAGCACAGAGTACAAAGTTGAGACCATTTATTACATAAAATTGTATCTCTTTAAAAATGAATTTCAAATTCGTTTCAAAAGCTGTACAGCCACTAACAGCATCCCACTCACACCTCAAAATCCAACTTTATTGTCCAGCGAACTGCACCTTATGACCATAATCTAAATTTCGGGCAAAAAGAATTTCAAGAATTTCAAACATTTTCAAGAATTCCGTGGCTTACTAAATCATTAAATGGCATGAAGTACGAAGTTGTATCCACTCATAACACAAAATTAGGTACATATTTATAAGAATTAATTCTAAATTCGGTTTAAACACTGTGGAGTGCTTTAATTGGGTTTAAACATTAAGAACAGTCTCCCACCCAAACCTTAATATACAACTTTATTGTCCCCTCGATCTGCACCATAATCTTTTCCGGCAAAAGCCAAGAATCCCATGGCTTAGCCCATAGCTCGAATTGCCGCTGCCACAATCGTCACCGAGGACTCGGCGCGATTAAGTCTCATTAACCGTATCCTTGTCCGCCGTAATTATATCCGGGCGAGGAATTAATCGTCCTACCCGCGCCGAGAGGAAATATCGCGCATCAGCGAGCCCAGACGATAACGCGGGGCAGACGGTAGAGAAAAGTGACGAGGGTTAAATTTAGTGGCGCGTTACATCGGTGAAATACGACCACTGCCGCCCGTGTAACCCGACGTGTGTGGATAAACTGGACTCACACGCACGTGGTCGAGCGTAAAGTGAGCCCGGGAGACGCGAGTCGAGATGGCCAGATTTATGTCAAGAAAAATCGCGTCACTCGAGACGAACGTTGAAGGTTCCACGAACTTTCAGCGAAAACGACATGATGCCGACGAAGGAAGGTGGACGATCGGCGGACCTTTGTCTAGTTTGAGTCCTATTTGCTGCTTCGCTGTCTCAGTGACGTACAGTGTTCCAAAATAATGTTCGCATTCGAATGGTGGTAAGAGAGAGATTTTTTAACACGAGTTTAATGGGAAAGTATTGTTTAGAGTGTGTAATAGAGTGGTAGGTGTTCAGTTTTGTGTTATAGATTGACAGGTGTAGTATTTTTAATTGTGTTGGTTGTTGCACAGTTCGTTAGGGTTTTTCGTGGTAATTTTTCTAGTGTCCACAAAAAACTGTATTGATAAAGGAATATACTATGATAGTTTGATGTAATTTACTTAGGTTAGGGAGAACTGGACAGAAATTTTATAAATGGCCATAACCTCAAAATTGTAAAAGGAACCATATTAAGTTTTATGTTCGTTAAATACAGAAAAAATACAATTATATTGTGCTTCATGTATATATACATATTCAGCACTAAAAGGATTGATAATCGATAATTTTGAAAGCAAGTTAATTGGGTTTTCTTGGGAGTCACTATAATGAGTATGTTTCTGCGAGTGATAGAGATTCGGGTATTTTTATTGTGCCATAGATACAGAATAGATATCAATATGAATGGTATACCACGGCTGAATATTACTACTTCAATTAATGAAGTTTAATTTTGAATTAACCGTATTAGTTATTGAAACTGAGTTGATTAGAAGCAGTCACGACTTCGTTCATTATACTTAAGTGAGTGGTAGGTATTCAGACTCGTCTACATCCGATTACAAATGGTATTTAACTATCCTGTTACTTCGAAGTCAACGTACAGTGTCCCAAAGTAATGTTTGCTCCATTGGAACATTAATAACGAAGGAATTTTTAATGATAAGCTGATTGATTTTTCGCATCGGAATATGCTATGTATGTATAAGTGAGTGGTAGGCATTTCATTGTTTTTAATGCGTCACAGATTGCCAGAGAGTAAACATCGATATGCATGAAATGGCACGAATAAGGAATTATTCTGCCGAGCGATGTAGACGGAATTTGATTTATGCGATTAAATGTTCTCATTTATTGGCGTTGAAATTCCACTTCTGTTGTATCTTGATAAAAAGTATATTTCAATTGGACATTAAGCAGTTTAAGGCATGTTAGAGAATTGTAGAAGATGTATGCCAAGGTGGCAATGACAAAGAATAGCATAAGCTACTGTATTAATGTGCAAACAATGTAAACATTATACCGAATCACATTGTATGTATGAGACGGCAATAACAAATTTGACAAATATGACTACATGATAGACAAAACTAAGCAGTTGAGTCGTGTAATTGTATGTAAATAATGTGTAGAATATGTTTAATAGAATGGGAAAATACATGAAGATGTCTGAAAAAAATTGCCATCTTTAATAAATATTTCTCGTATTTATTTTGAACGGCACTCAAGCACTTTTACGGTAGTAAAAGAATTGGTATTCTTTACAGTATTGGAAGTTATGATTTGCGGTGAGACTGTGACGTAATCCAAATTTTTATATTGCAGAAGTTTTCATCACGATACGGCATTTTTATATCTATTGAGTGATTCAATTATAGCGGACAGACTATACGGAAAAAGAACATTTCTTATTGGCCGTTGTTATTGGCCGTTCTCATTATGAAGATTATTCTTCATTTTGGTTTCCACCGAATCTATTTATTACGTTTGTGTATTCATTCTTACCCATTTTCTACTACGTGAGAAAAGTTGTTGATCGTACATAGCAGAAAGAACCGATACAGTTTAGGTGTGTGCGTAAGCACTTTATTTGGTTCAATTAAGAAAAATGAAAGAATCTCGTTACTTTGATATTTCGACTTTTTCTCCTACAAAAAATGCATGTTCACATTACCATTCTCACAGAAAAAAGACAATGCATGACATTTTACATAAACTACCATGTAAATGTTGACATAACCAGAAATCATATCTAACAAATCTTCACACCCTGATACTGCAGAGGTCTCCAACTTAATGAATTCCTCCCAATAAAAACAAGAAACAAACATAACCTAGAACAATACAATCAACCACAAAACTCCCCTTAACGCAACGACGACGCACTCAACGTTCAGGGCCCAATTCCACGATCCAACAACTCCACAGTCAGCAAATTCGAAAAACGGACAAGAGAGTTCGAAAACTCGATTCGTAGTCGGAACGACACTTTCTCTCCGGTTTGAGGACGAACTCGAAGAGCGTCCGTCGTCGTCGGGGCGTAAAATTTTCTGCTCGGCGATAATCCGGCAAACTTCTCGATCTCGTCGGTGCGAGATCGAGCGTTGGATGTACAAAGACGGTGCCGGGAGGCATTCATGAGGTGCTTTGGGGAAGTTTCGGCCTCGAACGTTCTCGAAGTCCGCGGAGGCGAGGAGGACTCTCTGTCGGGAGTTGCCTTGACCGCTGCTGGCAGCCTAACGTCTTGATCGATTGCGATTCCCTTCCTCGCCTCGCTGCTCGCCAACGACTTGTCGAGGAAAGCCATACCGACACGTGCTACATGCCACGCCGAGCATATTGCATTTGGCGCGCACCCACTACGAACACCTCCTCTCGACAGCTTATCGCCGCGTATGCAGCACGGGCTGCCGGAAGTCGAACGGCTGTGGAATGTTTCGCTTCTACCTGGATGAGGATGGAAATGATGACAGTCGATACGTTTTACTTGTTGGTCTTCTTTCGAATAAGCTCGGGATGGAAGTTGAATAGGTCGTGTATTTCGATTTTGAGAGACGGAAGAAGTTGTTTTTAACATATTTTTCATATTTATGAAAAGTCGAAGGGTGGAACTGTGGCATGATGTTTAGGGAAGCTGTGATTGACTTGAAAATTCCTGAAAATGTTGTGGTTACGGAATTGTTGCTCTTTTGCAGTGAAAAAAAGGAAATTATGACAGTTGATACGTTTTACTTGTTGATTTTCTTTCGAATAAACTCGGACTAGGAGTTGAACTAGTTGATGTATCTGGATTTTGAGAGACAGAAGAAAAAGTTACTGTGTTTAACATATTCTTCATATTTAGGTACAGTTGAAGGCAGGGAGTATGGTGTGATGTTTAATAAATCTGAAATTGATTAGAAAGTTTCTGAAACTGTCTAGTACAAAAATTCTTATGTCTGTATACAAGTAAACGGAAATTATAACAGTCAGTGGATTTTACTTATTAGTTTTCTTCCAACTGAACTCACGTCGGAAGTTAAAATTAGTAATATATCTGGATTTTAATCGAAAGAAGGAAAATTGACTTTGTAATTAGTTTTTTCCCTTTTGCAGCGCTGAAGGAAGGAAATAGAATGTGGTATTTAGAAAACCTTAGGTAGATGAGTACTCTTTTGAAATAGTCAGGTACGAATGATGTCAATTGATACCTAATGTGGTTCTCTTCTTTCTTCAATACTGAACAAGCGTATCCTGAAAATCAAACTTTGCTGTATACCTGACATTTTTCTAAAGAGAAGCAAAAATAGCAGTATGCTATTATACGTGCCGAAGGATACACAGATTTCTGTAACTTTGTCGCATGGGGACGATTTTTGCTAGTACACTGCTTCTCAATATATCTCACACAACATTGGCGAATAATTTTTCTACGTTTCTAGAATTGTTCAAAGTAACAAAATACATTGAATCATCGTCCATGATAAATGTTTAGCCGGCTGCAATGTATTATGGATTTTCTTCTCGATTCAATGGATAAAAGTTGAATGCTAGACATCTTCTAACAGCACACAATACATTTCAAAAGATAAATGTGAAATATTCCTACAGTGTATAGGTCAGCGGCTATAACATGAGAACTATTTTTGCACCAAAAGCCTTGCAGTGGAAAAGAACACTGACAGTTGAACTGCAGAGCTCTGCAACACTGTATAATATGTATGTATCGAGCTATCGCTAGGAATAATAACACATGAAACGTGCCAGGCAAGGAAAAAAAAACTGGACAGTCTATAGCAAGTTTAAACACCTAAATAAACCCCATACAATTCCCGTTCCATACAATTTCCAGAGGTTTGGTACGTTTTGCAAACATTTCACATTCGTATTTTGCATACCACTATAAAAACAACATGCAAACGTTTTGTTTGCGTTTTCAATTAGTCTCCTACCGACTTCTTAATAGCCAGAATTGATTCACGAAACAGATATATTGTATCAATAGTATAATATCAAAGTTAACTTTTTTTAGTACTAACCTACTGTAACCCCAATACACAATAAGTAAACATTCACGATACAGCTTCATGCTTGATTAAATATTGTGTTCACGTCATTCCAAAGTATCCATGTAGAAAATGTTAGGAAGCGTATTTGCCGCGTCGTTTCGAACACACCCAATAGCGTACCTTCCAAACTAGAATATTTTAGTCTGCCGTTTCACAAAGAACCTTGCCCTTTCAAATAGTTGCTCCTAAACCTGGTTCATGGCTAGAGTTAGACGCACCCTAAAATGTAAGGGGTCCTAGTCTGTAAACTCCCCTCGAAACCCTCCAGACTGGTTCATCAGACGCAGACTCGATCCTTGGCCAAGGTTAGTGACAGGTCACTCACCCGGACCAGCAGTGCATCTGTCATCTGGTCCTGCCTTTGAAATTAATATTTCCTGTGCGAGAACGGGTACTTTTTCTCATCGACCGAACCCCTTCTCCTCGACTCTCAATTTGGAATCTTGAGTATATTGGAGACCTACATTTGAATAAATTAGTTCTGATGGATTGTTGTTACTTTTGACAGTTATTAACGAATTCACATTTGAAAGAGGTATGAAAAAGAATACGTGGGGGTAAATTTTCTACGACAGACGTTTGTATTTTTCTCATTACCGACGAAATATGACTTTGACGCAGATGTTTGTTTATGTGCAAATTACAAGGAATAATCAGTTATAAACTTTATTTATCTTTACTTTATATATCAGTTATAAATTCTGTCAATACCTGTATTACGTTTTGTAAATTAAAGACCAAGTGTAAAAATGACGAATTTTTTTATTTTAGATTATTTGTTTACTACTCCAAGACGATATTGATGTATTTAATATACTGAGTTCTTATTAGAAACCTCTTTAATGATAAAATGAATTAAAACGCGCAAGAGAGTTTTTCTTGCTCCCATTTCATAAATGTATTTGATACCAACGATTGTTGCAATAAACAAGAAGAACGTTGTTGCGATGGAGAGTAAACAATTGCATGAATATCAAGAAGCTAATGGTTAATCCCAGAGGAATATGAAATTCCCTTTCGACCGTCTGTCTGGCTTGTCTGTCTACCGTGGACCAGCCAGTTTAACTGGTTTCGAACCTTTCATCAAACATTTCGCGGATGGTATTAAGAATAAATGTGGACTGCCATTATGCACAATGACGCTATAGGGCAATGTACTCAGGAATCATCGTCTTAAACAGACCTGTCGAGCGATTTGAACATAAAGATTCTGGGTAATTTTAACATTTTTTAAACGACCGGTGTCAAAATGGCCGATTAATTTAACTTTCCAACTGTAATTAAAAAGCAAAATCGATACCGTGTTTAATCGAGGAATTTTGTACCAAGCTTGTATAGGTGGACATTGTTCTGTTTCAAATGAATGGCGGTGATTTGACAAGTAATCATTTACGTTTTATATATTTTTGAATTCTATTGTTCTCTGTTGTATTACGGGAACAATAAACATTTTCTTTGTTGTAGCTTCTTTTTAGTCAGCGTCGGCGTTATTGTTAAAATTTTTTAACTGAATTCTACATACTCTGGACACTCATTGTTCAAAACGTGGAACTTCTAATCTTATCATCGAAGGTTATTGTTGCGTATCTATTCCTGGTTTCTTGGAGTAGTTAATATAATCTTATTAAATCCAGCATTGGTGTCATGAAGCAGAAACGACTTACAATTACTCCAGTTAAATTTTGTTAGCCTGCTTTTTTTAGTGTTGAGTTACTTAGTCCCTCAAATATTAACATAAGCTATTTACTTTTGTCTTTACTATAATGCAATCACATTTGAAGTGATTAATAGTTTACGACAACATTGCAAGAAACTATTTCTTAATATGATTTTTATTACAGTACACGATATATATAAAAAAAATGTTATACCGAGCTGTATCGTAATCACTAGTGCAAAATGGCATTGTTGCATTCGGGAGACAAATGATAGGATAGAACCAACAGGATGACATGAACATAAAGTAATAGTCATCTTACATTTGCATGACTTTCGTTGATTCCATTGACCTGACTGACCTGATATAACTTGTACTCGTACTGGAAAGAACAATTCAACAAATCAGTAAATCATTAGTAACCAAAATTTTACTCGCACTATCATGTCAGCAGTTTTCTCATTAAGTTACTCAGTTCAAGAAAAAAACTACAATTGACCATCACTGCGCATGTTATACTATTTAATATGAAACATATTTTCATAATAAACTTCTTCAGTTTACTGCAAGTGTGAGGACATGTCCTGTATTATGTCTGAGTTGTTTTTAAATGCAGACATCATCATTACATTACATTTTGCATATTGATTTATTCTAAGAATTTTCCTTTCAAATCGTGGTATTACTTTGCCTTTCATAAACTTCCCCAGAAACTGAATTTAACTGAACAAATCGAGTGCTAAATACAGACCTTCTATGCGGATTACATCTTTCTTGTTTTACTTCATACCATTTATCAAGTTCATCGAGTCAAATTTATCTTTGGGGTTAGTAAATTGTGAACAATTTCATACGTACGCGGCTATATTTATTGGTTATTTTCGTGGAAAAGACTATTCCTAATTAATATTCTTACGTATTACTATTGGTTACATTTTAATTTCACACGTTGTGTGAAACATTTGAGTGTTTTGTTTCCGGCGTGCAGCATATTTGTATTGTTTGACTGTTTATATTTGTAAATAGATTTCCCATAAATCGAAATTCGCAATAAGGTTAAATGACAGAATAGCATATTCTGATAGCTTGTTATTTCACAACACAGAGTATTTGAGACACAATTCTATTTCTATTGTTAAATATTCTCTCTGTTGTCAATTGTAACTAAACTTGAATTAACAATACTTGGTACTGTAAACTATGGCATAAAACAAGTGACATTTTTACATTCTAATGATTTATTCACATCCGATGCTTTACGTGTTTAGTCACACCAGATAGGAAGAAACAATTTATTCATCGAGATTTCCGTGTGAGCCGTACACAAGGTTAAAAGAAAAATGTGCTTTAACGAATATACGTTGCGCAACATCTTGCAATCGTGAAGAATTTTCCCACACGCAATTGTGCTTTCGTGGGCGGATAACGAGTTTCCGTAGGACGAAGAATTTCAGACTGTAGGATTATCTCGCTTATTTTCGTAACAAAAAAATCTCAGAGACATGAAAAGTAACAACTGTAAGGCATTATCGACAATATGTAATATCGTTCTTTCTTTTTATTCTATAACTCCACGATCGGCTTGACCTTCTAATCTAATTTAAGGATTAAATATAATAAAGCTGATTCTGCAAGATGAAATAATTTTTTTAAATTTACTAGTGCGCGTTAATGCATCGCAACTTATTCTGCACTTTTTATGCTTTATATGTCAACAAAGACCAATTTTAATGAGATACACATAAAGAACATAAAATTACTTTAGCTGCGCAGTAGGTACGTTAATTTTTAGAGAATGTTTATTTATTTTCTGACACCTATAAACGTTTGTTACATTGAGCGACAAGGACATAAACGAAATATTCGGCAACAAAATTTCAAAATTGTTCCGGATGCAATTACACAATCATAAATCTTATCTTGGTATTGTTAATTAAGTCTAAAAAATGTTGTATTACACGTTTACTGTACAGCTTTGAAATCCTTGTGTTAGCATGGAACGACTACTTGTTGTTGATTTGCATAATAAAAACGTCGATCATATAGTTTCAGTAGAATAATTGCAATAAAAATAATAATGTACTGAAGCATACATGAAGAAACTTGAAAAATGTAACCAAATTACTAATTTCAAAGCAATTGTCATTGTAAACTTTTAACCATTTTTACTATCGTGTTTCTTAGAGGAATAAAACTGAAGGTGAAATGATATGTGAGGGACTATCACGTTTACGTTTTGATACGTTAACTTTTTCGTTGCTGTGCACATAACATTAAATAATAGTTAATAAAATGAATGAACAGTCTATTAGCTTTCTTGTTTAGTGTTAAAGGATGCGAGTAAATCAGATTTTTCACAAATTATAGTTACGATACTGACGAAAAGTATATTGTTATGTTCGTTGTACAACCACAAATAATATATATGTTCCTGTCAAATTTACTTCTTGTCTTCATAATGCTTAAATAAATTTTTGTTCAGAAAAAATGTACGAAACTGCTGGAAAGCTACTTTAATGTGACGTTGACACTTTTAATTAAATACGATATACCTTTTTCCGCGAAACTAGGGCGTTTATCGAGATGAATAGGAGCATGTATCATGCAAGATCATTAATGTTATATACGGTTAACGAGAACCCACAGGATCAAAATTAATATCAGGTGCTCGTCACGGATAGTTAAATTGTAAGTGATCATGTTACCTGCTTGTAATGAGGTGGTTACTTTTCCACCTACTATATAAAATCTCCTGATATGGCACACGCTTGAAACGGATCTTAAATCGTACATTCGCGGTATGAAACAAAATTCGGAGCATTTTGTATAAAAACTTAGTAATTATTTTACATTTTTTCTGAACCGGTTGATCATTACAATTGATATTTGAAACATGTATTATTTTCCAACTCATTGATTCGTAAGAGTTTGTATAATTTCATAATCTGCTGTTTATAGAAACAATTTTCTCGATATTAGAAAAATATCTGCTTGTATATTTGTAATAATACAGAACATTCCTGTCGAAACAGCAAACACAATTTACCGTTGCAAGTGTAGAATGACATTATGCAGTCAAGTCGTGTATGTACAAGATCGTACAGTCCAAAAAATGCTTTATTACTAGCATGTTGCCATTTCACCATTCACTACAGTCATAACCAGCAAGATATCTAGTAACGCGCTTACGTTCTTCCCAGCTCCGCAAGTTAGAGATTTCAATTCCCGACTACCTCGTCGTTGACGTTTGAACGAATAGGAAGTCAGGGACGATATCGACGCATTCTTCATCTCTTCGCCGACTTCGGCCGCGTCCGACGCTTGGCGGAAATTATCGCTTTAACGCTAATTCACGGCGTAATGCGCTGTCTCTACAGGGTGTCCGGATCGTACGATCTCATTCCCCATTATGTAGATGCGCGTGTCTTTACAACGTTGAGCTCCTGCACAACGTGCCGCCTATATCTCGACCTAGGTCTATCTCTTGCACAATCGATACGGCCATACTGCATGTGCGTCGATAGATTCCGTATTATAGACAGCGGCCGATGTTTGACGTGAACGCGATGGCAAATAAGCACCTGCATTGCTGCTCGATCACACCGTCGAGTCGCATTTTTCGCTCTCTGTTTTTGAATGGCCCGCAGGAACAACCGTTTGACCTTTCTCAGTGTCCCTCAGACTTGTTTACAAACATTGGGCGCTGACAACGTTCAGCCGCTCCTGACACGTGCAATGATTGTCTATAGTAAGCTGTTGAAGCGCTGAAAGATTCCGCATTATAGGCAGCGGCCGATGTTTGTCGTTTGAACGCGATGGCAATCGAGTTCCTCCATTGTTTCGTCGATTTCTTCTCTTTCGCTTCATCGATTTGTTTTTTCCCTTCCTTTCTTTTCCGAGGGACCGGTATTGTCAGAGCTATTGCAAAGAATGCCGCGAATGTGTTTACCAATTGTAGGTGTGTGATCGTGAACAAAGGTTAATCGTAGGGAACCTTTAGCTATTTGTGGAGTCTGTGAAAATTGTCTGCAGTCATCAACGGAGACATGAAAGATTCCCAGTTAAAGGCAGCAGACAATCTTTGATGTCAGCATGACAAATTGCTTTTACTTCGTTCAGTCGAATTGGTCCTTTTAAGCTTTTTCTGTGATTTTTTTCGGTGGGTTTGATACACTGTTTCTTTGTTGGGTCCTTTTCATCGGAAGCTGTTATATAATCAACGTTGTACGGCTCAGAGAATATCTATTCAATAAATTGCATTGTGGACTTTCATGAACATGATGTTTTCATTTGTTTGTTTTCGTTAATCTTTAATCTTTAATACCCAATGCCCGCACTTGATTTTCTTGCACTTCTGTTCTAAATAATTGCGTAATAAATGTATCGCAATGCATGTAGAGTAAGAAAATGTATTAACACACCTTTTTTGTGAAAATATTCGCGTTTTTGTACTGTCGATCATTGTGTCACTTCATGCTTAGTTTGCATTACTCCGCAAAAAATGTTTAAACCTATTCTACGCGTTTGGTGTAAATACTTCAACTTGCATCAATGATGCGTCATGCAGTATGGACATATGTCGATAGATTCAGTACGGGAAACTAACCAGGCACTACTTAACATGAATAGGACAGGGAGGACACATAAATTTATCGTGTATATATCCGAACAGCTGTAGGTCAATAGATTCGCGCAATTGACTTGAAACTGCCTATTTTGAACCAAGCTAAACTCAACTGATTACTGTGTCACGCAAAATTCATACTCACAGGTGAATCATAACAACAATTTTCTGTCTTCGATCCGTTCACATTTGCATATTTCTAATTTGTTCTTTAATCACTTTCCATTATCCATTTATATATTTTGGATATATCTTTTAAGGATACTCCTTTGCTGTTATTTAGTTTTCTTTATGATATTCTGGACTTGCATTCTTTGTACCACGAATTCAACGTATATCTAATTTACATCGTTAAAGTATACAGCAGAGACATGCATATTAATCAACAAATGATCTATCAGCAATGAATCTGTTTCTGACGAATCAAATATACATTATGACAAGCAAGGTATTCATGGGAGGGGAGTGGGACGGCGTTGGAGATGATTGTTATTTTTTTTTTTGTTGTTGTTTGTTGTTGTTTGTATATGTGTAGAAGTTGTGTAGAAGTTGCAAACCCGGAAGGGACGCAAATAAAGACATACCATACCAAGCAAGGTATTTCCTGGTCCAGTCAAACATACCGTTGACAGTGTTAACAGCAAATCTGTAACAACATTATCTCAAACATATCACTCGTTTACTAGTTCAATACACGTTCAGTCTTACATAATTCAAAGTATCATTATGTCAGTTATTCTTAGTATTTACCGGATCAAACAGTTTTATACATTCAACTGTATCTCTACACGGAAACATTTTGTTAACATCATCATGTACAAATACACATCAGTAATCTCGAATCTAAGAATGTCCAACTGCCAACACGAGCCAATTGTACATTTAGCTCTCTTTGTTTGTGTTAAAGTGTCGTTGTGGCTAGCCTCTCAAAATATTTATGAGACGCAGCGTTTTTTGCATGTTTAACAAATGCGCCCAACAACTTATCGTGACACCTCGTGCGCAGTGTTCGCCGTGACACAATGTTATATAAATTGATTCGAGAACGACGTAGGTGGCCTCATCGTTTTCTAGGTATCGAGATCCGGTGTGAGTGTCACTTTACACACCGCGATTAAGTTGCACTTGGGCATCATCTTCGCTATTCTCGTCCTGCTTCTTTCTTCGCTTATCGTGGTACATTGAACCAGAAGGTGTTTGTCCATTGTACTATCACACGACGAACTGATGGAACCTTCTCCATCTCTCTTCCACTCTTCCTCTTTGACTTTTTCGTCCATCCGTCTCAGGTTACGTTAACAATTACGCGAAGACAGAGGAGAAACCTGACGCAAGCAGTATCGTGTGGGTTAAAGGGATAGGTTTGGCTGTGCTGGTTTTTTTTTAAAGACACCGATAATCTTAAAGGGTAGTGCATCGAACTTGGAATGACTATTCTTTGTCTTCTGGTTGTTGAAACAATATACTACTGGTTGTTTGGTGAAGTAAATTTAGCTTGGAAGAATTTGAATATGAACGTTAGTGTATGCTGTTTGATTTGCATAAATGATGACAACTGAATATAAAATGATTTCTTATACGTTTACACATAACATGTGCATTGAAAATTAATACAAATATTTGGAAGAAAGATTGAATGGCAACTAGGATTAAATATTCGAAGTAATGCAGTTCTGTGATGAAAGAATTTCTCGATAAATAATCGTGTACAATCTTAATACTATATACCCAATGATTAAACATTAGCAACCTTCCCCTTAGCTTTTTCTTACTACATCGCATACGAACATTGATCCACGCCAAAATTGAATCCTTAAAACTCTCAGCCACAGTTGAACCGCCCAACTGACATCTCATACTTCAAAGTGATACCAAGTCAAGTACAAGACAGAAAATACCGACTCAGTCCCCATCCTAAAGAAGGAAATCCATTTCTTGTCTCTGCAATCCAACTCCGACTGCACGACTATGCTGGCAGATTCGAAATTCAAGCCGGACGTTGACACGCACGTGCTGCTGAGAACAGCGGAAATGCGGAAACGCGGAAACTGACTACTGTCTTTCGCCAGGCCAGTCGCGATTCGATCGCAGAAGGAAGCGATGCCAATCCTGTCGTTCGCAGCGATTCCCATTATCAGCCATGAATTCTTCGTCCGCGCCGGCCTCTCTTATCATCCTTCGCCCGGTAACCCACTGACCCACTTGAGATATCGATTTTACGAGCACCTGAGACTCTTAACTCCATGACTACGTCCGCGGCCACCACTACGGACGCCAGGCAAATGAGGGCCACACCTGGCGGAGAAAGGGTGGAAGACGGAAACTCGCACGCGCGTGCTGAACATAGAAGAGGACGGTAGATGGGGGGTGGATTGGGGGGCGGGGGGTGAAAGTGAATGGGAACGCGTGCCTTTTAATTTTGGGACGTTCAACCATTGTGACACTCGTTCGATATTCTGCTTCAAAGATTTTTAATGTTGAATTGTGGGTTGGATGTTGTAGGTACAGTTGAAATTTAATTTTCGTTTGAGGATCGGGTGTGGAACTTGAGAGGCTTTTGGTGGTGTTCCATGTTGGATTTAAAGGTTTTCAATGAAGAGTTGTGAGTTCGGTGTCCTTATGGTTGATATCTTTTATTGTGGATTGTTTGACAATTAGATTTGTTGTTTGATAGATTTTTATTGATGTTCAATGTCGTGTTTGAAGGCTTTTAAAGGTGATTTCAATGTCATCATAATTGAAGTTTCCTAAAATTATAATTTTTATGTAATGCAGATCGAAGGGAAAGAGTGGGAAGGAAAGCTTGATTTTTTTACTTTACCTGATCAAAAACCGGATATTTTCTAACGCCTGAATTAGTGGTTCCAGACTTTATTCTTATCGTTCAATGCTTTATTTGTCAATTTTCAATGGCCAATTACAAACTTAATGGCATTATAATACAATTATTAGAAAAATTTAACTTTGAAAAAGTTATTAAATGTTATACACTGCAAATTAAAAGCGTATGTTAGAAAAATTAAAAAAAATGTATCTTACTGCGTACGTATCTCTTAGGACTTTATATGTGTTATACTGAACTGAAACATTTACTGGCTTTATAAATAAATGCGAGTGTTGGGGCAACCCTGGAGTTACGAAATATTTGCTACAAATGGATATCCAAAATTATTGAAATACCTTGAAGTAAGCGTATGTACATTTTCAGGATACCGGGGAATATATTTCAAATAAATTATTTGTAATTCTTTATGGTATCGTTGGAAGTGTGTCAATCTTTGCTTCCATTTTTATAGTGGTCACATTTACTTACAACGCGAAGAAATATTCCTCCGTTTCAAGAATCCTAAAACGTAGCTGTAACATTCATTGATTTCATTAAGCATTAAAAGGAAGCAAATTTTATGTTCTTTCATCAATCAGCGTATAACACGAATACCAACTGTCAGTGGTAATGGAGAGTCAGGTGAAAATGGAGAACAAGGAATGAAAGTGAATGGGAACGCATATCTTGCGATTCCCAGGTGTATAACGATTTAGCACAAGGTCTGTGCGATTTTTGTTGAAGTTCAAGGTCTCATTTGAATATTTTTAACGCTGGATTGAGAAAACCAGTCGAGTGATTCCCTTTACACAGTTATAATTAGTTTTCATTCCCGAAGGATTATCCTTTCCAGAAGTTGAATCAACATTCAACGGAAGGTATAAATTATTCATTCCCACTGTGTCGTGAATGGAAACAAAATGACAGGCGAAAAATGCGAAACGAGATATGAAAATGATTGAAATCGGATGCTTTTCGGGTTTGAGATGTGTAATCTTGATTGAGATTTAATGCCTTGGTAATCAGTTTCTGTTCCCGAGAGACACATGAATTATTCATCCGATTAGCCGAGGGCAGGGGCATAAAAAACGAATATGCAGGATGCTAAATGTGTACTATGTTTATTACTTGCTGGTAATCTAAAGAATCTGTAAAATAATTTAATGTGACATGGGCAGAAACACGACCAATAAATTGTCAATAAAAACGTGACCATGCACTGTACCAAAATTAATGTAACTTCACTTGTTCAGAGCAAAAAAACACCAACAATAATATATGCATACATTATTTAATCAAGATTTAGACTTGTTATTAAAGCAAGGAATAATAATGTATACTCTTCTTATCTATTAACTCAATAAGGAAGAATATTTTAAGTATATGAAATTTAAAGAATACAGAAACATGTTTCGTGATAAAAAAAGAACGATTGACACATCTAAACAATGGTAACATTCTGTGGTTCATACGCAATTCATTATACGTACGTAAAAGAATTAATCACACTTAACCTCAAACTAGGAAGCAACAAAATATCACCGTGTTAACAAACATTTATTCTAATTAGAAAGAACTAAGTGAAGTAGAAACAACAATGATAAAACAGGAAAAAGGTTAAGACTGTACACAGACTTTCATGTTTCATACCTTCAGAAGACACTGTATCGTAAATAAAGAACTTTCCTTAACGCCGAAGATCTTTGAAGGATCTTTGAACATTTAACGGCTCGTATAAAGTTTATCAGTCTCGAAGTTACCTTGAGATGCGAAAGAAATTCGCAAGGACATGCTGAGAACAAGTCTCACTGTGAACAACGCCTAATGGTCGCGGTTCGTCGCCCTAAAGCTCATTCAACCCCTCTCAAATGTGGTCGTTGTCTGGAAAAGTTAGCGACGGCTGCGTCTAGCGATGGGATCAAGTTCGTTCCGTACGCGCAAAAGTCAATCAAGTTGTTCCAACTAATATTTGCGAAAACTCGACAAAATTGGCAAAGCTACAGACTCCTTTGGAGTAGATACACATTGTTGACTCAACCAACAATAAGTTGATACGACAAACCATATACGACTTCGTTTGTTTGAAATGTGTACAAGAATTTTTAGGTTATACTTCTGAATATACAATTACAAACTGTTTTGAACCTTCCATACTGTAATGGAACAAACTTGTCACACTTATTATATTCAATTGAAGGTTATCATCGCAAAATATTTTCTTTCATTGCACCTCTTCATAATTCTAGTTACGTCTGTGTTGTTCGCAAATCAATTCATCTATAGACACTGTCGCCATCAGTTGAAGTCCGTGTACATGATTGCAAGATTCGTAATTGGATTTTTGAGTTAGTCGCAACGCGCTTCATCCCATCACTAGTTCTCGATTGAGTAGGTGGGCCTGTGCTGGGAATCGAAAAGGATTACAGAGGGTGAGAGTGACGCAAAAAGATGGAAAGAGGGAGTCGAGATGGTGGAGATTTCGTTATAGGAGGCAAGAGCAGTAAGGTATTTCGCAGATAGGAAAATGGGAAGAAAAAAAATGTCGAGAGTCGAGAGTCGGCGGAAGGGTGTAGGTAAAGGAAAAGTGTAGTGAAATACAGAGTTGCTCGCTAAGAGGTACTGAAAATAAAGGAATAATAAAGGAAGTAAAGTGTATCACAAAGAAGATAGACGCGAGAAAGTAAGCAAAACATACAAAAAGAACATTGTGGTGACACGGGGTGGGAAGGACAATTACTGTTTACAAAAGCCCTAGTGAGGTTAAAGAGCTTTACTAAATATAGAGGAACAAAAGAAAGCAAGTAGGCTTCAGAATTAGGGAAAACTGGTTAAAAATAGGTGTAAGGCGAATGTAAGCTAAAAGGAGCAATAAGGGTGTGGCAAAGGTCACAGAATATACGCGACGAAAAAGAACATAGTAAACTGAGAATGAAAGGAAGAGTAAAGAAGCGAGTACAATAACACACAGAGAGCATCTGAAGTAGATGAAAAAATGTACAACACTGGATACAAAGTAGGTAAAGTACTTAGAAGCGTAACTCTTGCATATTACATCTGTGTACAGTCCTCATCCTAAAGGAGAATAGCAAAACACTGTTGCAAGTTTTGAAAGGATAAGAACAGTAGATATATGTAAGCATTCTAACTCAAATGACAAAAGCAGCAAACACCAATATGAGTTCACAGTGAGCTTGAATTACGAAGAGCCGCAGACAAACACGTGATAAATGAAGAAATATAAATAAGCATATGTTACGCACCGTGAAATCAATATTCATCCCTCATGTCAATCTGTAGAATCGCCTATCAACAGACATTGAATGCAAACGCTCTGTCTACTTTAACAGTACATCCCACAATTAAACGAGTAGAATGATATAATCATTCATTCAAGTACACGTCCCCAACTTAGAAATTCACAATTTTTCTTTATTTATCATTAACAGAAAGACCAAGTTTTGCTGAATGTGAATTAAAAATCGTTCTTTCGCATTCAGTAAAGCTTACATCTATAAGAATAATATCACTGAACGACATCGGAGAAGAAAACCTTCCCGATCCTGTATTTTCTGCCATGTGATACGTTGCTTTATGTAATCAAGGAAACGGACACTTGCAATTTAAACAAAATGCAAAACTGTGTACACCGTGGAAACGGCAGTTAAAAAAGCAACCGTTTCCTACCGCAAATCAATACCAATCGCCCGTTCCAGAATCCAGGATTCCGATAAAAAAAAACAGCAAAAATTAACTACAAGATCACTACGTACACCCAAGTACGACTACTACTTACCAAGCCATCGGACAACTATACCTGCCAACAGAGTTATTTACACGTTCAATCAATCTAAAGCTCATATAAAATGTTCGTAACGAAGCAGTTCAGATCTCAGTCCAACTTCACCCTAACGCTTTTTCTTCTTTCATCTAACTGTCTCCAACTGTTCTCTCTTTACCAAAAGAAACTATAAATAACTACCCAATTTAAATCCAAACGTTTTTCAGCGTATATAAAAATCGTCCATTTCTGTCGCTCTACCGTTTGATACACTGCTTTACATAACCAAACAAGCGCACGTAGCAATTTAAAGAAAATGCAAAACCGTGTACAACCGCGGACAAGGTAGCTGAAAAATGCCAGCGTTACACGGCACGAATCCATAGCCATCCTCCGCTCCAGAATCCAGGCTCGCCTACGCAGGGTGAATGCACCCCCGCGTGTGCCTGGCAGCGAACAAAGCGCGAGAGGGGTGGGAGAGGGGAGGCACGGCGGGAGCTGGCGGACGGCGGGTAGGAGTGGGGGGCCAGTGGGTGTCGCGCGGTGGAGGACTGACATCACAGTTGTGACGTCACTAGGGCCAACGTCACGGACGCGCATGGCTGCGCTCGTCCGGTTTCCTGATCGATGTCGTCTCCCGTGACGTCATTGGACGGAACCGACCGCTGCCGGCTGCACGCTCCAAACGGTTTTGGCCAGTTTTCGAAATAGGTCAAAGTTCACGCGGGCCGTCTCATTTTGACCTTTTGATTTTTCCGCCGATTTTCACGCTGTACTTCCGACGGATTTTAGCATTAGGAAGCGATGGTAGTGGAGGGTTTGGAGAAATTCTCGCTAACGATGATGGGTTGACCTTTTTTTTGTATTTGTAAATGTGTTGAATGCTTGTTAGATTTGTATTTCCTTAACGATTTGAATATGGTGATTGGTTTAGTGTGGGCGAAGCGGGGGAGGTTTTATAAAATAAATCGTTTAGTGTTCATTGGGAGGAGGGAGATTGGAAAAATATGTGTTGGATATTAGGTGCGAAAATTGGATAATAATTCGAAAACGTTATTACTATGGCAGACTAAATGGAACATACGGTTCATTGGTTTGCGAACAATGATAATTTTAGTTTACTGAACAAACTTGGTCAGAATCTATTCTATCGTTCTCAAAGCTGATTAATTTCAAAATCCATAAAGCCGAAGTAATTCCCAAGCTTTTGTAAATGATTAAACAAACCATGTTACTAACATTCTACGCGTACATAAATGAACGTCTCTCAACGCTTGGAGTTTGTTTTCGAACTCCCTTCAACTCCTCTTATTTGTTTGTCCTGATACGTTAATCCCTCATAAAATCTTAACCTTGCAATGCCGAACCTACGTAAACACATCAAATGAGGAGAAATTAATCGTCAATGACGAAACTGTATACTATGTAAAATCTGAGAAAATATCCTATTCGATGAATGAACCCATTATGAGACTTAAGAAAACAATTCGAATCAATATAAGGTACGAATCGTCCTGAAATCGTCACAGAGCATTTCATCCTCATCTCCAGTCACCAAACGCATCCTTCCAAACTCTTAGCAGAGAACCCCATAAACACCCCATTGGTTGCCCAAATCGCACGCCATATCGAACAACTGAAAGAGCGTATCCCACTGATCCCGTTCCCGATGCTCAACATCCAAGGATTTATGTTCTCCGTAACCGCAGGAGAACTATTTATAAATTTCCGATAGAAGGTCAGCACGCCGTCACGATTCAGTGACTCGTTTGGATCGCGTAGTGGCGAGGAGACGCCATTAAAACGCGAACTAAATCAGATCTCTCCACCTTTCTACCTGTCGGTGCTCCCTCATTACGGCAAACCTGATCATTACGCGCTCAGTCTGCAATAACCCTCCTCAAGGTCGCGCTCCCGTCGATCGGAAACGGCCTTGAGACCGAGCGGAAATAATTCAGGACCTTTCTCTGCTCGACCATTAAGCTTTTTTCGATGGAGATCCGCGAAAAATGGGCTAAATTTATAACATGGCCTTTGTCAGAACTGATTTTTATTCGAGAAAGTATCCTCTATAAGCTTACTTGTCTCTTGGGACGAAGTGTTCATTGTTCTAGATAAGTTAAGCTGTAGAGTTCCATTGCTTTCGAGAATTGTTTGTCAAGGGAGATATGGGTACACTCAGTACTTATATTGATACATGTCATTGTAAATGCCGTTTGTATATGAGTTTTGTTTGGTTCCGATTGCCCTGATTCACATTAATTTGCTTGACAAAAACTTTAGGTATAAATTTCTTGTTTGGTGTTTTATTGAATTTCCTACGTGTATTGTTTATGTAGATTATAATTTTTATATACACACTTCGAATGTTCAGGTCAGTTGTAATTAATCATTCCCTAATGGGGTTAGATAGTATATATATACTTATGTAAATAAATCTTTTTGCCCTGTTTGTGCGGCGGCTGATAAACTGTAATTGTAACAGTGACGTCATATCTGGAAAATAATTAATATGTAAAAAAAAAGCTTTATGAAAGTTCATGCCTTTAACGTTTTGAGTTGTTTGAAGACAACTATACAAGAGACTAAAGACATGAATTCTTCAGCTCGCTAAATTCATCGAGTTCTGTGTAGTGGAAGCCGCGAACGGAATTCCTGTAACAATGTCAGGCTTCCACTGAATTTGGTACATGAAACCCACGTTGAACATTACATTCTCGGTAATTCAGTTTTTATCGTAGAACACCTTAACTGATCCAAAGAAACCTTTCACCGTAATTAATTTCACGAATGAACTAATACAAGTCGGAAAATTTCCTGTAAATTTTCAACACAGTCAACCAGGACATGTATTTCAACTTTATCCCCTTTTTCGACTATACGAAATAGGCTTTATTAGATTCAGTCATATTTACATCTTCGTATACATATTTCATGCACATTTCTAAGAATTTACATTTCAATTCCATCCCACCTTAACTGATACCGAAGATCGATACACCATAAATTCCCAAACTACCCCTACAGAAACCATAAACTTCTTTCGATAATTTCCAAGTGATAACCCAACGCACATGGAACGTCTCTCAGCTCGACTTGACATCCTTTTGCAATCTCTTCACAAAACCTATTCTCACCCTCCTCCATCCTCCCACACATGCCTGCATCTCAAACGATTCCCCCTTGCACACATTTTGCATCGAACATCCTCAATCGTCCTCATCCTCCGGAACCTCCGCACAAGCTTTCTTTCAAACCAGCTGCGTTCATCCAATTCGCGCATACCACCTCGAAATGTCACTCGGCCCAAACACAATCCAGCAATCTCGCCGGCGTACATGCATACCGGCTGCATACGTGCATGCCGGTGGGCTTATACCGGGTGGGCGCCTCGAACGCGAGCGAGGCTGCGCGCGGCACGCTCGAGAGCGAGTTTCCTTTCATTGCAACCTTATGCAATCCCATGCAATAGTTCGCAATCTCCTTGGAAAGTGTCACCCCAGTTTCGAGTTCGGTACGCGCACGGTGCGATGAGCCGTGAGTCATCGACGATATGCAACTTTGCCCGTGCATTCGTCCGAGCGCAGCCACGTGTGCAACATGCGGATTCCTCGCACGCGATCGCATTCCCGCAGAAAAGCCCATCGTCGCATCCCGAGAAAGTGTACAATACTCTTTAATTGCCGGGCCGAGGATGTTTGTACCTGTGAAGAACGTGAGTGGAGAGGTTATGTAACGCTTGCGTACTGATTCATTGCATTTTTTATCGCGTACGGTAATACTTACGATTTTGATCGTTGCCTGTATACAAATGATTGTTTTGACGAGTGAATTTGACGTGCAGAAAAACATGGTATTGCGACAAGAACATATGTTTAACTTTTATTTATTTGTGAATATGCATAAATTTTACGTATGGTATACGTAAAGTTTGGAGCAGAGTATAATTAATTGTTAAAATATCACTTATGAATCGTATATACATACGAGGAAGACGACAAGATCAGATGTTAAAGGTTACACGAAAGTTTTTCATAAATCTAGCAATTTGATATGTTTCTCTAAAATCTTACATTTATAAAATATAATAATTAGTATGTATACGTCTTTTCCCATCATTAGCAACGGACATAAGACATTTTTTATTTGGTCTAGAATAAAACTTTGGTTTTCTATAAACAAACCAATTTTATATATCACTATAAAATCGTACATTTTTAACGTATAATCACTAGTGTACGTATATTTCCATGATTACCAATATACATACAATATTTTTTTTTGAGTCTAATAAAATTTTACATAATAATCTTCAATGTACATTTTTGAAATTATTATCATGAAATGAATCATTTCATTACTATATGTAGAGAAAATATAATCGTAAGTTTTATCAATATTTACAGTTCACGCGATTTTCTTAAATTAAAATGATCGATCGTGTCAGAAGTAACGCGGTTTTTTGTGTGTATAGCTAAAATCGATGAAGCAGTGTTTCATTATTTTTGCAAGCTATTGAGAGTTGAGCACACCGTTGTAAGGTGTAGTTTGGTCACTATGGCATAAGCAATGCTTTTTTCTTTGCAATCGATAAAGCAGCTTTTCATCACTTTTGCAAACTGCTTAGAGTTCATGCACCGTTGTAATGTGTAATTAGACTATGTCGCATTTATATCTGTAAAGTGTTACCAACATCTTAACACATATCAACATGGTTTACATTTTCGCCTAAAACAAACCAATGTAATGCGTAAAATCTTCTGTGTTCTTTAAATGGCTGCCTTTGAACTACTAATATTTTAACGATCTTTTGGTCCAAATTAATAGGAATTGTCTGTTTCAAAAGTAAATGTTCAAATGCTTTGTAATTCACAGCTATCCAAATCTTATTGCTAGGAAGTTATAAACTTTACTTTTAAAAGAGATAAACTTGTAAAAACACAATAATATATACGTATGTTTTAGCAAAAAAGTTCATAATTTTGCGAAACGTTG
This sequence comes from Anoplius nigerrimus, assembly GCA_914767735.1. Classification (NCBI taxonomy): domain Eukaryota; kingdom Metazoa; phylum Arthropoda; class Insecta; order Hymenoptera; family Pompilidae; genus Anoplius; species Anoplius nigerrimus. Next base: position 11,066,955 of record OU612087.1, read on the forward strand.
TCCTACGATTAACAAAAGACTTTTGATACATCGGTGTATGTAAATGAAACTTTATCCTATTTATTGCACCAAAGATTAAAAAAATAAACAATCACTATATCTTTAATCGATAATTTTACATACGCCGTTTCAGAATTAAAAATAAAATTTCAAGTGGGCTTAAATTATTTTAATGTCAGTGCGTCCATAAATCAGTGTTGTACTTCTTCAGTGCTACAACTTTAGGTAACACAAAACATCATAATAAATCATAATCAATTATAACCATGCATCAAAATGATTAACCAAGCTTTGCGTGCGGAAGAACGTTATAACGGCATTTTTTATTAACAGTCGGTGAGGGAATAATAAACTTTTGAGTCGATTAAAGTTAAAGTACTTTATCCATAAGGCGTGCGATAATTGGTAGCACAAGCGGAATGTTGATTTTACGGGGAAGTTAAACTCTTTGTGGTTCTATATCCATACTGACTCAACTTCAAGCAGCGTGTAGCTGCTATAATACCAACCTAACCCTATTTTCCTCTGAACGTTACAGATTCATTTTTAAGCGAACAAAATTTTCCGTGCTTAAATATTTAATAATGTTATACCATCTGCACATATTATTACATAAATGTAGGCGAATCAAGCCTTAAGCAAATTTATATGTCATTAAAATCATCTAGTATAACCAGGTTAGGAAGAGTAATGCACGTCGAACATTAATAGAATGAACATACGCTCACTGGGACATTACGCCAAATTTAATTTCCTTTGAAAGTGGTACAGATAAAAACGAAGAATATTTTTGCCACACTCGCATAACTTTTATTTAATAATACGCGTAAATCTGAATTTCTTTTCGCAACCGGACCATCAGAAAACCCAGAATGCAGTGGAATTTTCTGCTTATAAAAAAACATGTAAACAGTTCAATTAATTACTTATATCGTACAGCCCCTAACGAGTCGTGAACGAGCAAACAAAGCCGTAAAAAGCATTCAAAGCTTCTGCAAAGATCCGTGCGAAAAATGTCGACAATATTTGCAAGTGATCGATACGTTTCCCTGCGTACGAAATTCGCGTTATTAGTTTTTCAGTCGGCGAATGTTTGATACGCCATAAATGCGACACTCCGCTTCGCTCGGCCCGAAAATGCGAGCGGCGCATTACTCCCACATTGCCTTTGCAAATTCACCGTAATAATCAATGAGCGGAAAGTACGGCTCGCTTAAACGAGTTAAGCTACATGTTCGATCGTCTGTACGGGCAAGCAGGCGAATTTAGCTGCGGACTCGTCCGGAAGAATGAAACTGTTCGGAGAATGATTATCTGGGACGAGTTCGAAAAACGAGCCTAACAAAAAGGCACATTAACATGAGAAGGATTGTTGCAATGTATCAAGCATTTTTTTATAGGGCTACAGTATTGAAACTTTTTTATTGTTTCCGTGACGTTCGCGAAAGCGTACTTAGAATAAGAGCAGTTATCTTTGGAGTAGGAAAGCTTAGAGATTATTTGAACATATTACACTGTTCTAAATACTTGTATGTACAGTACTCGAATTTCAATCGAAAATTTGCGTATGGTCTTCGTGTGATCAATATCTGTAACGCAAGAATTTTGTAAGATAAAAAAAATGTTTCTATGAAACTAAAAATCTGATGTTTCTTAAAGTTGAAGCTGTGCGTCATGTTCGAAGGAGTCAGATGTAGGGATAACTTAAATGTATATTCTCTGGAATATTTGAAAATCTGCAATGAGAAATGTAGTCTCTTCTATGCATTTAAAATTACATTTCATTCTACGTAGAATTCAATCAAGTATTTGAAGAACAAAAAACGTATTGAAAGTTGCTTGTAGAAACTGACAAAATACAAAGATACCTTATACATATTGAACACTGATAAGTTATCTACGATTAATTTTTATACAATGGTGTGAGACAATTTTCTACTTACTTTTATTTCAAGCAAAAAATATTACAGCGCACATAACGTTTACATGCTACTCTACGTTTCTGGAAGTGCATACTATATTTATCTGCCTCTTTCTTGTACCGAACTTCAACGATTTGCAATTCGAATTATCTCGAAAATATGACGCTATGCCTCATTCACTCTATTAGCTATTCAAATTGGCAATCTTGATCTTGGAATAATGTAACGCGCATGAATGATATTACGACCCAAATATGGTTCACTCTCAATGGAAGAAATCTACGTTTTTCGCAAATTTATTTTACCGCAAAGTGGAAAGACGCACATCAGTTTTTAAAGGGAAAATTTGATATACGAGTTAGGCCATATGCGTTGAAGATTTTGAATTCTCCAAGTGCAAAACATTATCGTTTATAGGACGAACGCATTTCAAGCAAACATCCAAACACTGTCTGATTTATAATCCTATCGTCATTGAAAGCTTCATGTATTATTACCAAATTTATGAACACCATTATTTCTATTATACATGAGACAACGTGTCATTAAAAATGCAAAACGCCTTTAATCTTCTTAAAGTGTGGTTCTCCCGTCTCAATGCACAGAGCAATGCTTTGCCATTTTCGTTCATGCATGATTAAACGAATGCAATATTTGTGGAAGTTCACTAGTGAACGTAAAATTATTTAAATAAGCAGGACAACCACCAGACATTTGTCATTTGAATGCAAAGTTAAGAACAAAAGGGATACATGCGAATTTGTACCTTGACGATCTAGACGCGTAGAATGCATAACGCTGCGAGAAAGAAAACAATGGATTCAGAAGATATTTGCACGAGTAATTACACTTTATCGGCTGTTCGGAAACAGCTCGGTCGGTTGAGAAGAGTGTTTATTTCGAAGATGCTTGCGTGTACATCCGGTAGATGGCTTGTTGAGAGGCAACAGAATAAGTATTACATAGCATCAACTATTTTGTCTACATCATATACTTGTGCGTTTGTATGTAATCAGATAATTCACTTAACGTTTGCCGAAAGTCAGTTGAGACTGTATAGAGTAAGAAATTTACTGGAATACATGTTATGGATGTCAACGACAAAATAAAATGTTTAAGTATGTTTTGTTTATAAGCAGTCAGTTTACACAATTTTATTACAAATGCTCTGTATATTGGAATCATTTTAAATGGAGACTTTTGTGAAGCAAATATTTTTAAAAGATACTGACTAAATGGTTTGAACGATCAAGTTCTCAGAGTGTTCGTTTAGTATTTCAGGATTTTGAGAATATAGAAATCGTACATACGTTAAGCTGCATTATGCTTAATCATAAAATTGTAAAGTAGGAATACTACGGAAAAATTATCTTTTGTATATATGATGTTCAGATAATTTGAAACCACGTGTCAATATTGTAAAGCCCTCGGAACTGCATTGTACCATCACAATAAGACGTGGCTAATATTTAAATTATTCGCTTTGTACAAACATTTTGATCATTAAAATGATCATTATAATATAAACAAGTGGTGTTTTTGCGGACATCAATTTGTCAGAGTCAAGAAGTTCAACGATTAATCATTGAGCAAAAAACCAATTCTGGTGCATGCTATTCTTCTCCTGAAATTTTGCCGTAGTTATTTATTTTATGTACGTGTCAAAAAAGTTTTAGATTCAGCTTAGTGTAAATGTTCTCTCTATAATTGTTACACATCCATATAATTTTGCAAATAGTTAGAAATTGAAAACCAAAATGAGCTCTTGCCAATAACGTTATAAAGAAATGGAAAGGTATCTTAAATGCTGAAGAAGTAAATTTCATAAATTTCATGTCCATACATGGTCAAAGCACGTTTCAGGTGAAGCACAAAGAGAAAAACAGAAGGGTTAAATGGATAGGTGCATTTTAAGACGTTGAACAAAGTGACTTAACTCTGTGTATCTTATATGGCTTCGGTATATTAGATTTTTTTTAGTTACGAGTTGTTTTCTACTGTTTGAGGTGCGACATACGATTTTGTGCGGTTGACGTCTGTTTATAATTCTCTCATAAGTTGATTGGAAAACAGATCGTTCGATTGAACTGCGTTGATATCATACATTATTTCAATACATATAAACATATTGATTGTTTTCGTAATAATGATAACATGCAAGTATTTCCAGATCAGTAAAACACGTAAATGAGTGTACCTTGAATTTGTTTAGGATAATTACTGTATTTTTTAAGAATATTCCTAATTTCATGGTTGCAGGAATACCATTAAGAAAGTTCTGATGGCTACAAACACTTTTACATTCTCGACGTCGTCTTCTTCAGTTATATTTTCTTGAAACATAGAATTTTAACATTTTTAATTAAACTTTCGTACCTTACAATTTTAATCTGAAAATATGACTCACTTTTTGTAGAAGGATCTTGAACAGTTTTCGATATCGCATTTTATCAAGTACCAGAAATCAAAGTTTACGTAAATGAAAAAAATAATGCATTATCAATGTACTTCTGATTAACTCTTTGTTATCATCTGTATTACTCTTTCAGCATTCATGAAATTTAATTTGAGAATTTACATTACAATTTCCCGTTAAAGAATCTTATATTTTCACGACCAACATTGGTACATTGCTACAGAAAACGGATAATTTATAGTTTTCCGTCATGCCTTGTACATTAACTGAGAACTTTTGTTTTGTGAAGTATATACTGGATTAAATATGAATGTTAATTCCAACATAACCCTCATAAAAGCGCATACCTTTTGTTTTGCAAATAGCTTTAGTAATACATTTTCATTATTTATTTTCGTTACAGTACGCTATTCGGCACCGTAATGAAGCAGTACTTTATGCTTAAACCACATATATGTATTTCCTTTACTCGACAGGAATCAAACGAAAATTATTCTCCACCCCCAAAAACATTTTCCCACAAATAGTTGCAGCTTTCTATCCTGGACACGAAGATATGCAATAATTAAATGCTTGCACTCTGTACTTCATTAACATTCATAAAATGGTGTATGGTATTACTTTATTCGAACAAGTTTCAATTATACAAATATAGCTCAAGTAATAAACAGAATATAAAATCATTTTTATATTCGGATCACATGTTATTATTGAAATGCAGAAAGCCAATGGAATACAAAGTGGGACAAGAAATCGTCATAGGATGAAAAACGTAAAAATCACATGCTCTTTGACCGTGCTAAATTAGAAGAATATTAACAGGCGGTTGAACAATAGGCATCTGCACGTCACATAGCGAGACAGCGATCAAGTTTTTCTCTTTACTTCATAGAGAGTTCGAGTTTCTCATTCAAATCAGAAGCAGCGTACTTCACTTTCGTAAATAGAACCGCAGCAGACTAAAGAATTCAACGTTCGCAGTACATTTTAATGAATCTACGAATACTCCTTACGTTCATTGTAGCTAAATGGGCTTTAGGGACTCCGCCTTCCTTGTTGCACGTAGATAATAACACGCATCATCTAAATGTGTTACACGGTAATGATCGACGGATGCTTTGCACGTAAATAGAACACGCGTCTTCCTTTTCAAACTCGGGGAAAATGCTGCTCGGTGACTAAACCGCCGTGTCACGGTTAAAATCGTCCATCAGTTTGATTACTTCGGGGATTTGTCCTTTATTTTCATGTTTGATGACTGTAATGAAAGTAAGCTTGTCAGATCGCCATACAATGATTTCCGAACATTAGTGACAGGTATCGAAGAGTATATCGAATCTGAATCTTTGTTAGGCTTTCATATGAATACATTTAAGATATCTGAAGGTATCTACAGTTCGGAGGAAGTCCATCGTTATCAATGATATCACGTGTTTGTGATTGAAATCAGAACAAAGCCACTCACGGAGGCGGTAGAGTGGACAAACCTTTGCGTTTAACGACAATCATAAAACGGTCATGTCTTACTTTCTCCGAATGTGGTATATAAAGTTATCGAGCATATTTGTTACACAGCGAACAGTGCTTCGTGACAATCGTATCTAGGCACTGGAAATCGTAAACTATATCAAGGTTCTACTTCATTAAATTGTGTATAGAACCCCATTAACAAAGTCTTACTAGATAGTGAACAAACATATTTTTCTTGGAAATTCTCAGAATACAACCACAGAGACACGATCAAACTACACTTAAACTTCCCATTCCACACAGATCTACCACCAAACAACATTCCAAAATAAACAAAGCCTTACATTCTATAAGCATTCCACAATACACCTAACCTCAAACTTCAACAGACCTCAACACATTAACTTCAACGTCACCCGAATCTAGCAAATTAAGCTTTCCCATCAGGCCGTCTTCCTATAAATAAACGCTTAATAATTACAAAAGGTCTAAGACGGAAGAATATCGCGTGACAGCAACTTCTGAAACGGTCACAAAATCCAAAGGCCAGGTTCGCTTTTCTCCATACTTACGTACAGGCCGTCCGCATTTTCTGTCCTCCATATTACGTGGACGAAAAACTGACGTTACAGTTTAATGCTTATCGAGCGGCCGACGTAAATAAATGCGGCAGACATTTGATTGACGCTCGTGGGCAGGGATTGAAGCCTGATTCGACGGCGGGTCGTTCTGTGCCCGGGCATCGTCTTCCAGTGGGCGTCGAGTAGAATAGCCGAGCGTTATTCGGCGGCACACAGAGTGTGTCCCTGACCTTTAATCGGACGGCGGCAACCCGCGTACGGATTCCAGGAAGGAGTTCGTCCGACTCGACCGCCGTCGACACGCTCATTTTAGCATTCCCGGAATCGGGTTAAGCTTTCTTTCTCACTCCCCGTACCGGCAATGCGTTCGACCGTTCGTTTCGACATTATCGAGAGTGAAACTTGTCATGGCATTGTGCGTCTTTGACTTATGATCTTGGCATTCATTTTGAACTCGGTCAAGTGACGTTCTGTGTATTTAACTGTACTATTATCGGGTAGTTGTTGATGTAAAATTGTAACTTTGGATAGGGTAGGTGTCATGAAGATATATAGCAGTGAGATAGACTAAGGTGTGAATGTAATCTGCGAGATGAAGATAAGGATTGTCAAATGAATGTTACGTAGTGGCTTTCATTTTTGCATTATCGAGATTGAGCATTGTGTATTTTTGACTTATGATGTGGGCATTAATTTTGGAATCGGTCAACTGACGTTTTGTGTATTTAACTGTACTATTAATAGGTAATTGTTGATACGAAACTGTGGTAGCTTGGGATAGGGTAGGTGTTATGAAGATAGTCAGAAAGGCTAAGATGTTAATGTAATCTGCAAGATATTGAGGAAATGTAGATATGGACTGTCAAATGAATGTTACGTAGTGAGTCATGACAGGGATTAATTCAATTATGAGTCAGGCTTTCTTTTGCATTATCGGGATTAGCATTCTGCGTCTTTGACTCATGATCTGGACATCAATTTCGGATTTGTTCAACTGACGTCGTATTATGTATTTATCTGCATCATCTACTTGTTGGTATAAAGTTGTGGTAATTTTCATTGGGTAGATGTTATGAAGAAGTATATATAATAGTATTGAGAAAAGCTCAAATGTGAATGTATTCTGCAAGATATTAAGAAGTTGTAAATACGAACTGTCGGATGAATGTTACATAGTGACATATGAAAGAGAAAAATTCAATTACAGCCAGGCTTTCTTTTGCAATGTTGGCAAGAACGAACAGTTCATATTCTACTTATTGACTCCAATTGAAAACAGTCATGACACGTTATAATTGAAACACAGTAAACGTTATTACAAATCATTTTCAATTCTATAAGTTATAGCTTTCTGCTGAAAAAAATTGAATAAGAATTCTTTTTAATATACATAATTCAAGTTTCCATCTAATATGAGCAAAATTTGAATTTTGTCTGCTTTGAACAATGGTACATGCCATTAAACGTTCATAAATAAATCTGCAGTTAATGTGTTACACAGACGTGACAATGTGCGAATTTTTAAGTACATGTCGAATCCGGTATGTAGGTATGTACTGCCGTTGAAGATGGTGAGGTGAAAGTTTATAATAGTGGGTAATGAGGTCCTCGCTGCTCAAACGAATCCGCGTTCTTCGCACAGGATATCGATTTAACGCGGAGAGTAAGTGGAACGACGAATGCCAGCGATTTCGGCCATATTTTTCGCCAGCTTCTACCACCTTATGCTTTCGCTGACAGAATAAAATTTATTCACATTCCAAGCCGAGGAGACAATCAGCTTCGAAAGCATAAAGTAAACTCTATTGTAAGAGCATGTTTAAAAATTATTATTTCTGCCTGTATCGTCGTGGCAATATTTTCGGAGGACGTCAAGAATAAATTTCGATTAGAGCGGTTAATTATTGTTTCCGTTTCATCTTGGTTTGCGTTCGTTCGATGTACTTTGGCGCAAAATGCTTTTTTAGTGATATAATGCCCAAAATGGAGCGTAGGTATATATCAACAGGTGCACGTGTAAATATGCCGGGATTGAGATTCGATAATACAATGCGGATTTATATGACGGCGTATCGCGTTGTAATAATTAATATCAGTGCCTGGTGTAAATTTAATCTTATCCGTTTAAAGTGCCCGTTCCAAAATAATGAAACGCATTGACGCATCTATAAAGCCATGCATCAGGCGTCACGTAAATTGGAAGTTTGTACAAGTGACACTGTTTTCGAGATTACCGACCGTTATCCGATTAAAAAACTATTATTAACCTCTTTCCCGAACGTAAAACGCATTATCGTGATATGTGCTCAAATTTTTGTTACGCTCTCCAGAAGAAGATTGACTGCACATTAAAATTATTTAAATGCATAAAAAATTTACGGTCCGGAGATATGATCAAGCAGTATCATACAATTAGTTATGTCGCAGAAAGAAACAAAATGCATATTTAATGGATTGAATATTTATATTCATCCAGTACACCATGCACTGTTACTTTACTGTCATCAAGAAGATTAGCCTCCTAGTTGAAGTAATACAGGTAGCCGTCCCACAACACGGTACATAGATAGGTTCCTAGAAAATGTGTTTTGTAGGGTTGCGTTTTAAAACATTATTAGAGAAAAACTGTTTTTTAATTCAATATAAGCAACTTATTTTTATTTTCCATAAAAAAAAATTGTTCATTTAATGTAATCTTAATTTCGAAAATTTCTAAAAAAAATTTAAATGACCTTGAAATAATTCTTAATTCTTAAAAAAAATCCTCCTCATCGCTACTCACAATCAGTACATAATTTCGAAATAGTATTACAAGCATGTAAATTATAAGTTATTTATATATTTTCGTGTAAAGACACTATAGCTCATTATTTTGAGGTACTATATTAAACGAAAATCATATTGTTATCCAGTGCTGTAGAAGTACATTGCAATGGTCTTTCTAATTTTTTTAGTGTTCGACCGAAACAGTGTTAGAGCATGCCGTGCTGCACGAGGACTACCTGCATGTTATTTCCTTACATACTCCAAAACTTCTCTGGACCACCGCAAGAAAATCCCACACTTCGCCCAATCCAGCATCTTATCCGTTGAAACAATGAATTCGACATAACACTCCACAGGGCAGAGAAAGTCTACTGCGCAACTTGCACACTGTCACGCACACGCATGCATTCCCGTCCGCCGCCGCGACATTCATCGTTCCTCCAACATTATTGAACTTTATCAGAAAATGTCGTAATACGACGATAACGCATCTGTTTATCCGCCGTCCGTTTATCGTGCATCGGCGAGCAGCGTGCGATGACAGAATCCACCGGACTCTTTCTCTCTCCCTCTCTGTCTCGCTCGAGCGCGTGCTCGATAGGTTATGTTCGTGGCAGAAGACGATCGGGCCCGTATCGCGGAAAATAGATCGCCGGCAGGATTACGAACTCCTCGGGCTCGAGATAAGGGCCCGATGCCGGTGTCCAAGTCCACTCGATGCTCGTCGATCGCAGAAGAAGTCGATCATCGAACGAATCAGGCGACGTCGGCGGTTCAGCGTGAAAAAAAGTGCGTCCGCATCGACGTTCCTCGGGATTTCGGATGAAATGCGAAATTGTGCGGTGCGCGCGTGTCACTCGTGAATGTTTCAACGGCCGTCAGCCATCCCATCTGTCCGTTCCGTCGTCAGGAACGAAAACGGCCGAGAGCGCCGCTGTGGGAACTTTTTGAAAAATGACGTCGACGAGCCCGACGCGAGTACCGTTCTCTTGACGAAGAGGTATTGTTTGGATGCCTTTTTATACGGCCCGAGGCTTTCGCGGCTGGATGGCTTGGTGCTTGGGCTTTTTTTTGGGTGGGCTGAATGTACTTAACGTATGACAAGATAAGCTGAGTACACGGTACCTTGAGAAAGTTCGGCCGTGTGTCTGGCCGCAGAGTGTATACAGAGAATGTATGTAGAATATACTTTCTTCTTCGTGACAGCGGGTAAAAGACATTGGTTTTATGGCGAGGCTTATGGGACTCTGAGTACGATGTACAAAACATGAACATTGTGTCTTTGATGGGGAGTAGAAGAAAGAACATGATGGTCGATAACGATCACGCGTCGTATGATGTATATATGTCGTCTTGTATATAACCAGGATAGAGCGTGTACTACACGAAACGAAAGACGAAAGGTTTGAACGGGGCAAAGTTCCAAAACAATGCGCACAGTGCAGTAGATCGCTTCATATTCCTGAAGCGAACGTTGTAACTTACGTTAGTGGAAACCGTAAGGTAACATTTGAGGACTACAAAGTACGCTGAATTGCATTAATAGACACTCAAGTCAAGAAATACAGTGTCTGCAAGGCTATTCAAACTTATACACCATGCGAAGGTGTATTAGTGTTACAAAGTGTACTATTGTGGCCTCATGACACACAGTGCATGAGAAAATTGTAAATATACAATACACTGCATCCGGTTTAATTAGACATTCGAATGCATTGTCATGTCATATTCTGTTTAAAGCTGAATCTTCAGTCCAATCTATTTATTATTACTAAGTAATAAGGAGTTAGGATTATGTGCATATTGAAAGAGATACACTTCATATTAGAGTTCATTCTCTACGTGTTAAACTGAAATGAGATATCCCGGTAGCAGTCCTTTAAGTATTAAGATCAGAATCTATCGATTTCGTCGCTTTTCACGCTCGACCGTGACAGAATTGAGCGGAAAGTCAATGCACGACCTTGTTCGCGTTCGAGTTCTCTCAGACAATACTTCCCAGCCGGAAATGGTCTCATATCGCCAAGTATCCCGGGATTTCTTCACATCCTCAACGTCATCCTTAGATTTTTTCAATTCCACCGGTAATTTTTCATAAAACTCATTATTAAAAGACAGTTTACCCATACATGGTTTAAGAACGGAGAAATAATCAATACTGACTCTATCTGACTTCTAATCATCTCTTAATTCTGCTTTCAACGTTGACATGAGTCTGATGTTAAAGTAATCCAAGGAACACAGCTCATTTTCTTTCATAAATGACAGACTCCACCGCTTGCTCATTAATCTTGAAAGATCTCAGGATACGGTGGCTGAAAATTAAGTCAAGCTTAAGCCTGCAGCTTTAAAAGTAAAGTCTACCATGGACATTTGTGTATCGACCTTTATTACTTCGTGGAAGCCGCATACGATTGCGAACGAAGCTATGAGTCACTGTATTCAATAAGTACCGTAAAAACGATCCTATCGCCGCATTGCTCCACTTTATTTTAAAGCAGAGTCCACAGAAACTTTAATCGCCGCTAGATACAGCTCATCTATAATTCCGAGAAATGATGCAATACACGCACGTTCGCCCGCAAAGGCATCGGTCCCTTCCTACATCGATAGATGAGATTGAAAACATTTTCTTCCAAAGTACATGAAATCGGCGGTAATCAGTGCTGCGAACTTTGCGGATTTGCATTCTGACTTCGTGGCGCATTACAAGGTAACGTTGCTCGGGCACGAAAATAGTTCTGGGCACGAACGTTATGGAATCTGTAATTTCGTTCGACAACTTATGCAACATTTCGAAACACCGGAGGACAATGCTGAATCGAGCGCAGGTTATCAGATTTGTGGAAGTAGACAATTAGTCGCGCAATTATCGCACTAACACTACAACGTATCGGCGGAATGTAAACACTGTTGCACAATATGTTGTTTCCCCTACCGTGAATTCATATGTGTGTGTATGCATTGAAACACGTACACTGATTGAATCGGGTGTAACGATGTTTTCTAATAACTTCCATTGGTTTTGTTGTCCTGTAGTCTTCAACTTGACATATGGACAATTTTTTTCTGCGAACTGAAATCTTACTCTTTTTAGAACAGTAAGTTTTCATCTGACACGTTCATTATTTTCATCGTTTTAGCTTTCATGCTTGAATGATGACTAGACTGTTTTGTCTTGAACTTCTGAATATCTTGTTGAAATATCCAATTCTAATTGTTAAGCTAAATCGACTAAGTAACAGATATAAATCCCGGCTGGAAAATCATCCAAGCGATTCAGCAAAGAATCTATATTCAGAAAATCTGCCTAGAAGATTACGCAGAAACACCCAAACGATCTTCTACACAAGTCTTAACTTGCGATCAATAATAAAGGTATTTTCTACTGGGAAAATACCTACGGGCTAAATGTACACATCTCTTAAAACAATCTGCCGAATGTCCACCAAGGACAAATTGTACAGTAAAAAGGAGTTAATAAAAAAAAAAAAAAAAAAAATTTAAGCAAATATCTGTATTCTATTCTTTAATGAATCAATTGTGTAGTCATTTGTGTAGTCTTTAATAAATTTTCAAATTTCTTCGGTGTATTTCCAATTTATGTACATTCATTTTTGCGGAAAAGCTAATAGAGGCTACTTCCGTAAAAATTGTTAATAAAGTAGCTGATATTTGACAACAGTGTCTTCCTGTTGAACTGCATCGCGATCATTCTTCGACAAGTTGATCAATCACCGGAAGTGTTCAGCAATAATAACATACAAGGTGTACGATAATCCTTAAACAAGCAACCGACAATCTATCGATCGGGATCAACTGATCAATCTCGAACTTCCCCGATCGAACAAGCATATAAACGAAGCCGATAACATACTTCAATCGTGTAATACGATCGCCGACAAAGCCTACTTGACCAAAATATTGCGACACGTTCCGCATTTATTATCGCATGATTGATGCATTCCAAAACAAACATGACAAAGTGTCAATGCAGACTCGAAACATGCACATACGTTCTGGGTTAATAAAAACTATGAACAAAACTTTGTCCATTAGGTTAGTTAAAAATCAAGGTTACTGTATACGACACAATTTATGCAAGTTACAAAAACTAAAAGAAGTGCATACCTTTCTGTTTCTACAGAGCATTTTAATTTTCATAAGTTAAAGAAAACTGTTTTTTTTCTGCACCTGCACCTTCTGCTTCAAGTATACTAGGAGTACCAAGGTTTCTTTACATATTTCACATACAATGGTGTACACGTTTGTGTACTGTTAACGTTCGAATATTTATACGTAGAGGGAACGTTAATAAAATATTTTACATTTGTGAAATGATTCAACAGTAATGTCGCAGTTGCGTTCTTCGTGATCTCGTATGGCGTCACAGCATACGTCACACCGTCATTGGTTAGATCTTTATGTCGTCAGTTGCAAGATCTCGCAACATTACGAGACTATTGACTAACCTGTTATTAGGCTGATAACGTCGATTGGCTACGTCGCCGAACGAATTAGACAAAATCGGAAGAAGGGAGTTAACTGTCTAAGTGTCACGTCGTCCAGTGTTAAGAACTTTGTAAAATCACTCCTCGCGAAATGAAGAAAAGACCAATAAATATAATTTTGCTTCTTTTAGTTGTTAAAGATATAAAAATAATACAATGTATGGTAACAGATGGCTTTTTTTATTATTCATTATACACGGGAAAACGTAGTCATTCGAATGTAAAATTATAATATGATCTAGTTAGAACGTATTAAATTCGTTTTGAAAGCATTCTAGTATTGCACGTAATTATATACTGGCAAAAGTGCCATATAGAATGACTTCATTGTTTATTTTATGAAAGAAATATTACGTGATTATAACGACGAAACGACAATTTTTGGGAACATACCACCTTTTCCTTATGTCCTATTCTATATGACTTATCGGCCAAGAATTTCAGTATTGTAATTAATCCAGGGTCACGAATTTCCCCTTATAGTTACGTGATTATTTTGCAATTTTTATTGTGCATTGGCAATTGTGGTAACTCGCTCTTGTGGAAACGTTAATTCATTCAGCATCACCGTTGAATTTTCAGTATTGACCCTCTACGAAACATTACGTTGTATTCTAAATACAGCCATACGACACATGTATTGGTCAAAACATATATTTCGTCTTGGCTCTCTCTCTTTAATCAATTCTTCAGATTCGTCCACCCCTTAACCTTTTCCGGTCCCCAATCGAGTTAGGATGCCGTTTTATATAGACCCTCGAGAGATTAGTGTTCACTCATTTATTTAGTAACCGCAGTATCCCCCACAATTTTAGAAAAGATTGCTCAACCTTTTCAGAAGATCGAAAGTCATATATTCGCAACACCCACACGCAAGTTTAACCTTTATCTTGAAAATTGTTTAGATGATATCATATTGTGACATTGCAAATTCCACTAATTGATAATCAACTTGATCAAATAACAGATCCATATTTCTACTGTACCATTTTTTGTCCCTCATAGTGTGTACAAAGCGACAAAAAATCAATTGCCGACACTAGACCGTGAACAAAGTTTAAACCCTACATAAATTAATTCCTACCTCTCTGCTGGAGAAATCATAGAAACTTGGAACCGTAAAGAAATGGTTTTTATGTTTTACCCAAATGTGCATTGAACTGTAAGACATTTCCAACTCAACCAATTTCGGATAAAAATCATCAACAATTGCTCCCATGTGCGCCACCTCCGGACACCTGCGTACGAAACCCCCAAAAAAACACGTAAAGTTCTTCTAGGTTCAATAGCAACACATTACACTAAAAAATCTTTAAAATATTACCCACTCACAAGCTCGTACCAAATAGCCCCCCCGTCATTCTATATCCATATTTCAAACTATATACATACGCACAAGAACACTTAAAGCCACTGTACCAGCAACGACCCAAAATTCGACCGTCCTTCAAACTGCAAAGTGTCAAATACATTTTACCGGCGTACACTTCATCCAGTCCCACGCAAACGCAACTGTCTCGTTCGCAGGAACCGTAGACCTCGCGAGCTGGCGTCCGAGGTGTCCGCGAAAGTAAGGTTAGGTTGGCCGACGCGCGGGGGCGAGCGGTCGGCTAGGGAGCTGGGCGCTGCGGAGTGGGGATGACTGAGTGAGCGAGCGAGCACGCTAGCGGCGGTGGGGAGGGGGGTGGGCCGGCGAGTGGAGTGGGGGGATAAAGCTGTCTCGACGCCGTGCTATTTTCATCGCCGCTACTGCTGGCCCAGATTCGACGCGACCGTCACAACGCGAACGTGATATCTGCCTCGTGTTCAGCTTCTCCCGCCTGGCCCTCACCTTCTACTTCTCCCCTTATCTCCTCTTCTCCCCTCTCTCGTTCTCACTCACGCTCTCTGTCTCTCTCTCTCCCTCCCTCTTTCGTTCTCTTGAGCGCTCTTCGTCTCTTAACCCTTCTCCGCTTGCACAGTCACCTCTCCTCCGTTCTTCGCGCCACAGAGAGACTCGGGCGGCGATCGGGTCAGTGGAAATCGTGTTGCTTCGGTGTGCGAGAGTCGTGGGATCGGGAACGCTTCGACGAATGAGAGCGACGAGACTGGGCCGAGTTTTGCGAGTGAGGCCGAATGGTGTTTGAAGTTTCGGCCGTGAACGGCTTTCGTTGGTTTCGGTGCGGTGTTCTGTTTTCCGTGTACTTGATACACAGCGATGCTGTGGAGTCTGACGATGATTCCGGCAATTTCAGGCTGCGCGGAATGCTGATGTGAAAGTGGGTTTTCGTTTGCCAGATCGTTTCCGTCATCTTACGCGGACGGGTTTTGACTGTGGTTCGTTCGGGTTAGAATAGAACTTTGTTCCGAATATATTGCAATTTTTTGAAGGATGTGGTTTTCGGGAATATGATGGGACATATGTCACCATTTTTCTTCGCATACTCAATAGTCACAATTCTTAGGATTGCGATTTGTTACGAGTGATAGTGAATCTATTAGGAGTCATAGCGTGGTTATGAGAGTATTCGACTGACATTACATACGTTCAAATGACATGAACTTTCACTGAAGACGAATTCTAAGTCAACACATGACGTGACTGTGAGAATCGGAAACCTATCCGCCTCCGACTTTCTTCACCTTGTAATAATGTCACTGAGCTGATTGACAGATAAAGTACGCCATTGCACGCCGCAACTTCATCGAGTTTGGCTTCGCTACGATGCGGTCGACTAATTGCGACAATTCGCAATGTCAACGGGAATGTTTTCCAGCAACGTTGGCGTGTAGCGTTAAAATTGCACGAGGACACCTGTTGCTCTCGAATTTACCGTTTTCGTACATGAGACCGCGTTTGCAAACATACATTGAAGCTTGCTGGTGAACTACGCACATTTTACGAAGATCTCAACCTTTGTAGCGTACGCGACCTTGAATGACTATGGTCATCAGGTTTGTACATAGATGGACGTAATGCGAAGAGCAATCATGTTGGGTCTGCGATGCATTCAGGCTTGATCAGTGTATAACCGTACACTTTTATCTCTGCTATTAAACTATGCTCACATGACAATAATCAAGTCTCGTAGACGCTGTCTCGTAGAACTCGGATTATCGAATTTTTAAGAGACTCAAGGTGGGATGAAGAGCGTTCAGAAATAGACATATCGATAAAGAAGAAGCATTTTTATGTGGTCGTAGCTCACAAAGTTCGGAATTTTGTCGAAATATCTTTTGGGCTCTGTACGTTTTCAGATGATGTCAGCTCATATTATCGTGATCTTTTAATCATTACGGTTATTAAGCGTATCATTGAAGCATCGAATGACAGGCACTTATAAAATGACTGGTTTATTTAACGCTCTCGTGAGAATATTCATTGACATCATTCCCTGCTGACCCGCAGTAAAAAGGAAAAAGGCAAAGATATGAACTCTCAGAGTACATTTCGTATTGTCAACTGTCAATCACTTATACATTCAGATAGAAATTGCAATATATATATATATATATATATATATATATAATATATCACTTGAAATGCAGCATTTCTTTTATTCGAATTAATTCCCTTTGTTGCAAGACTCTAATTTCTTCAGAAATTTTGTTTAGTGTGAAGCAAAACTGTGTTGCTAATTTTATTATTCTAACTTTTGAGAGTATCTAATTTTTATTTTGTTTTGATACATTATGTATACTCTATACAGAGAAATCTGTAATACATGACCAACTTTCACAAGCGTATTATAATTACGTATTCTGATCCGTTCCAATTAAAATCGCAAAACTCCACAGCATTGCAGCGATATTCTCGACGAAAACAGAAGCATCATCTTTAAATGTATCGTTCATGGATTGCAGATCATAAGAGGAGAATCACCGACGCACAGATAGCGTCAAGAAGCGAAAGTGAAAGAGTGTGTGGCTTGTAAAATGTGACTTCCCAGCGTTGACAGTGGTAGTGAACGAGTCACGCCGATTTTCTGTCATATAACGTTCCTCAATTTGCGGATGCTGAAAGCAGCCAAATAGTTTTGTGCTCGCGTATAAAAGTGCTTCGATATTGAATTATTAACTGTTAAGTTCCGGAGTCTGGCAAAACTTTACACTGGTTGGTCAGATGTATTTAAGGTATGTCGCTTTAATTTCATCTCTTGAAAGTGACACGTGGTTGCGTTGGACGTTTGGAATACGATATGACAGGCAATTCCGGCAGAAATATAAAATTTTTAAATCTAGCTTTTAAGTATAAGTTCCAAACTTTCCAAGGACTATATTAACGTAAATGAATTTGATCTATAGAATTTGTATAGTAAATATAAAAAGCAAACATATGTCAGTTTCATTTTTATCTCTACATATATGAGATGGGGAGAACTTAATTGTTTTTACATCCTATTTGGTGTTAAACAATGTTTCAGAAAAATTAGATAAAAATAGAGACATTTATATTGTGCGGTGATGTTAATTAGTTTAATTTAAATTAAATGAGGTAAATTGATGACGCGGTAATGCAAATTAAAAAACTTGTTTCGTTTTCCCTCGGAATTTTTCTTACATTTGAGGGTACTCGGTGAAGACCAAAAGAATGTGCAACATGTGTTCGATACACTCGCATGAAAGGCCCATCTGTAAATTCTTCCACATTCTGCAGTATCACCTGTGGCGCCTTCAGGACATTAGTTTTGCCGGAACAAACATTATCAAGTAGCATCTCGACCAATTAAGCGCGTCATTCCTTAGCAGAAGCGTCGGCTGTCTGCTCAATTAAAAAAAGGACGGGCAGTGACGAGACAGGGTACCTTTTCTGTGTAGCAACTGTGACTGAATAGTTTTTAAGAGACACACAGAAGAAAAGTATACGACGGCAATTCAACAAATTATGCCACTTTCTAAGTGGGGTGTGTTTTAATAAGATGGGGTCTTTTCTTATGTACTAATCGGTTTTTTGTTGATATCACTTTTTTATGCAATGTTGTGCAATGTCAGGAAGTTGAAGGCATCTTGTAAGACAATGTAAAGGTTTACCGAGCTTCTTTAGTCGTTACTGTTTAAGTGTTACTAATTTATTGCTGTTTGTGTGCACCAATGTGAAGCAGCTTGAAAAAATTTCGTTTTTATAACGTAAAATTTCGCATTTTCTCAGTTCACAGTTTCATTTTCTAGCTACCAGTATTGTATCTCAGATTTAAAAAGTCCAACACTTACATCTGTTTCGATCTTCCTGACTATATTGAATCAGCCGTTGGTTTTATTTTCCGGAATCATTCTTTATTTACTCTTTTCAATTACCTAAACGCTCGATCGACTGTTACAGGTCTATAAATCGTATTTATCTTTTTCCGCGAATGTAATCACTCTCCTTGAGGAATCTAAAGTGAAAAACTTTTGTAGCAGTCTATGCTCTTACACCGATTACATGAAGTTTTACGATGATGCAAAGAATAAAGGGAGGCAAAAACATCTGGGCAACTTGGCGAAGAAAAACAAAGCGGGCAAGGATTACTTTCAAATATTTATTTCGTCTTACAGGATTATTTTTGGGTGCTTAACGGTGCCGCGTTTAAATATTGTTCCGCCTGAGCAAAATAAAATAAAAAGTTGACGGTACCTGTTACAGAAGATTATCTCAAACCAGACGCAAATCCAATTTTGTTATCAATTTCTGTTTTGATACACACTCATAATTTTACGAAATCTACTACAATGTTATTAATCACATCCTTAAAGGAGAGGATGGAATGTAATGTTGACGCAATCAAACAATTTGACAAGATAATTGTCAATGACTTTTGACGATTTTAAAGAAAAGTATAACGGACGATGAAAAGAATATTTTTGTTTCATATACAAAAGATGTGCACTAGACTTGAAATTGTGCCATGTCTACGCAGACGATAATAATAACACTGGTGAAAAAGAGGGAAAAAAAAACATTAAGATCATTTACGTTTAAAGTTTCACTCAATTGAAGTGATTTAAAAGTTCATGTTTCTTGGACCGTTTGCAGATTAAAAGGAATTTTCTTCGAAGCACCTGAAGTATTAATGTTTCCGTCATGTTGAAAGGCATTGCATTCTGCATTAAGTAATATTTATGACACCCACGCGATGCCAAAAATAACGTGGGAGACAAGAGTCTTGACTTTCATCTTTACACTTGAGAACTCGTCGTGACATTGGTAACGACTGAAGGTCAAAATTTTGTCACAAATCAGGACGATTTATTACATTATAGCTATGGTACATAATTTGCATGTGATGATAAGATGCGACGAATATTTTGACGTTGTAATGGGCAGATGATATATTTGTATAAAAATGTTAAATTCCGTTAACTAGCGTCTTGTTTCGGATAAACATAATTAGTACTTCTAAAATCATAAAAATTAATGTTAGTAACCGAAGCAGGAATTTGGCGCTATTAAAAATAATAATTGCATAATTGTTGTTTTTGTTTACATGTTTACTATGCTATCTTCAGTATTTACAGCTAATTTCTGCAATTGGCCTGCAAATGGGCAAAAATATAAATAAAGACTATTTGCAATGTTGATATGTAACAGTAATCGTAACGATCGAATGAAACAAACATTTCGGGCAGTGTAATTTTAAGCGTGTCACGATATTACTACAAAATATTAAACTGTGTCTATTAATGGCTTGTTTTAAATTAACTTCGGTATTGCAGATGAGTCAAAAGCCTTCGAAATGTTGTCAGTACAAGAATCATTAAACATTGTAAGAATAGTCATCGTAGACTATAATTCACTGTTGTTAATGACAAGTTTAGAATGCATCTCCTTCCAAATTTATAGGTGCTTTCTGGAATCAACATAATTTAAAACGTTGTGACTGTCACATAGAGTTTTACAACACGACGATAAGATACGCCAAATGTTTGGGTATACAATAAGTCTGCTTGTGTTGTAATGTAATCAATTACCACTCTGCTTTGAATCAATTTGATCAGTTATCGGGTGGTTAGTCTACCCAGTAAACTTTGTTATGGACAATATTGTGGATATAAACCTCGAAAGCTCTTGCACAGCACTTAGACCTTCAAATCTTCAGCTTCCAGATTTTACTCATTGTCAGTTTAAGTTGCTCTTTGCATCTCCAAAGTTTTAACGTGTCAATAAATCACAGATACTTTGAAAATGAACATAATAAACGCGCGTCATTTATATCTGGTTAACATTGTAACTGGGAACACATTTGTTTACACTGCAAAGTTTTAACGTGTCAATACATCACAAATACTTTGGAAGTGAACATAATAAACGCGCGTCATTTAGTTCTAGCTAACATTGTAACTGGCAACGCATTTGTTTACACTGCAAAGGCATTTAAGGCATCGGAGTTACGCCATGCTTGAAACCATTTGAATCGTCCATCTTTCATGTCAAAGTGTTTCAAAGCCTCTCAAAAGTCATCACTGCTGGAAAGCCATACTGCAAACACAGTAAATTTCTCCACGACGTCCCGTAATCGAGCGTTACGTGTCTCACGTAATGCAGTTCGCATATTCTGTCGACTAAATGTTATCGTTCTAATGTTTGACGTGGTTGAATCAACTTTCGATAAGGATTACGTGCCTAGCTGGCCCTTTGCTGCGATTCTATTGCGCATGTGCAACTAATACACAACACGTTAGGGTCAACATTTTTTGCCTACGTGATTTCAAAGAATTTTCTCATGTTCTCCTTTTTATGACTTGAAAAGCATGTATTACATATTATGACTGTTGCAATATTCAGTAATAGGAAATCGTGCACAATTTTTGTTAAATCTCGCTGACACTTTCAAAACATTGGAATTGATGTCTGATTGATCCATGTTTGATATTGAACATAATTATACCGGATGAACTGATTTTATGGATAACGTGATAAAATAGCTGGATAGACAAACAATATAGATCATTTTTCATAATTTATAATTGTGTAATTAGTATGAAGAAGCATTACTGCTTGTACAGCTTTCGTAATACCCTAGTTTTATTGTGATATTTCATCGTTCCCTTCGCTTATGATTTATCTCATGTTTCATTTCATACTGAATATTAATTACGACTACAAATTCGTTTTCTTCTTTCACTTCATCTTTACAAATTGACCAAATAAGCGCCCGATAAGGAAAATGTTATCGTGTCAGAAACTGGTACATCGTGTCACAATTTCGTTTTTATCAGAATGTAATTTTATTTTTAGCATAATTTTGCCTCCCCACACACTCTCATACTCCCTCTATCCTGTCAGTCGTCTTCATCTGTCATCAATTGATACGGCATGCTCCACTGGATACGCGCTGACACTTGACCTTGCGATTTCTCTCGTGTTCGATGACTTGTTCCACGACTAAAAGGCAATGAACAATGAAGTTCATTCGCGAAGATGCACACTGGTGCTCCATGGAAAGTGATAATCTAAGCTGAATTCTGCTCAGAAATTCTGAACCACTCGAATGGTCTGCTAAGCCGGATGATTGAATAATTCTATTGCAAATACCGATAACTCACAGATAAGACGGTACCTTAATACTTGGGGGTGTGAAAATTGGTAGGTGATACTTACAAGGTTACCCTAAGATTATGAAACTTTCGGATTCTTGACCAAGCTGAATAATCTAATAATTCCATTGTAAATTCAAATAGCCCACAGATAAGAAGGTACCTAAATACTTGGGGGTGTGAAAATTGCTCGATTATTCTTACAAGGTTACGTGCATAGTTTTTGTCTTATCATGCTCCTTAAGATTATGAAACTTTCGGATTCTTGACTAAGCTGAATGATATAATAATTCTATTGTAAATATGAATTACCTACAGATAAGAAGGTACCTTAACACTTGCAGATGTGAAAATTGATAGGTTATTCCTGCAAAGATTACATGCATAGTTTTTGTCTGACCCCGTTTTTTAACATTACAAAGCATTCGCATCATGAGTTGAATAATCGAATTATTCTGTTGCAAAGATAGATAACCCACAGATAAGACACCCAGAAGTACGTGGGAGTATAAAAATGGTTAGGATATTCCGGCAAAGTTTACGTCCATCGCTTTTGTCTGATTCTAAGACTTCTTAATATTCACACTGTGCAATTAATTTCCCCGACTTTCCTGGAAACTTGCAATTTTTTCTCTGAAGACTACTTCCCACTTCCTTTATTACTTTTGTTCATTGTAAGACGACGTCCACACTGTAATAAAATGCAAGTAACTGCTCTATGCACTTAAAACAGAATTCGTGAATAAATATCAAACTTCAAATGAAATGGTTAACTCTTCAAGTGAGATCAAAATTTTGGGCTTAATTTCACTACTTGAATCTGCATAATTAGGCTGTTTAGAGCTTTTATTACAATAGACTTAAATCTTTCTAGATAATTCATTAAACATTCTGTTCGTGTGCATTACAGCTGCAAGAAAACTCTCTTGCCGTGTGCTCGAACAGTTTTATAAGCTTTCAATTCTCATTCAATCAAACGTATATTTCTCCGCCATCGTTTCCTTTCTCTTGACATTCACTGGCAAATACTTTTACTACATATTAGTTTACAATGTCGTTTGCATGCAAATAACGAATCCCTGGACGTCTTTACGTTTTCTCACGGACAACTAACGGTTCGAATCGAATACTTTATGACATTACGTTCTGTCGGACAGAAACAATGTGATTGTATGACCGTTACACGTGACGCACATACGAAGCCTGTACTTCATTATTGAGGATGCATTAATCGACGATACCAAAGTCCCTGTCTACGCCCACGAAAGAAAAAATTCGATCAGCGGACGAGCAAACAACGATTTCATCAGACCTGCCATCGAAAGTGATCAAGAGTTACAAATTACGCCTCTTTCATCGCAAGCTATCGGCGGAATTTAATTAATTGGCAATTAAACACTTGACGGACAGGTTGTTATTCTGCGACTGTCCTTCTCTAACTTTTGACATTCCCTTGGGAATGAAACGGAGACATGTGCAAGTTTTCAAAGTACTGTGCTTTCGTTGTTAAGTTAATAATGTTACTAATGACATTTTTAATTATTTACTCCTACGACATCCAAGTCTTCTCATACATTTTGCATTCCACAGAAATAGTTTAACTATTTGTATCGTTGTAAAGACGTGTTCAAAATATAGGCAGAAAATAAAATTCAGACAGGATATATAAGAGAAACACAAAAACACAGGGAATCAAATATGGTATACAAATAAAAGTAAATGTTAACACATTAACAGACGTTACTTGCACATTCGTCACACCCGGTGCATTTTTCAAAAAGCAGCGATTAAGTAACGCAAAATCATTAAGTAATTTTTCTCGCACCTTCCGCAGGCCATTGCTCATTCTCATTGTTTGAGTTAAGATGACCTTGACAATCGTTATCGTCACTTTGCGCAGGCTTGCACAAAACTTGCCGGTTTTACGCACCTCGTTCTTTCAAAAAGCGGCGATCAAAGAATGCAAAATCATTGAGCAATTGTTCCCGCGCGTTCCGCAGACCATTATTTATTCGCGTTATTTGAACGTTTACAGATGACCTTGACAGTCGTTATCGTCAATTCGCGTAACGTCACCGCGTGCAAGTTATCTCGCGTAGTTGTCTTGCGCCAGCAATAAGTGTCGGAAATTTCAATGTTATTATTTTTGTAACGACAACTTTTTTCGCGCTGGACGCACCATCGCTTTCATTTATTTCATCGCGCCAACATATCGACCGTTAATTTGGAAGTCGTGTAAGTCTATTTAACAAAAGGTGCGATATCGTATTATTTATGCTTACTTTAATATAAATTTTTTATTCTACTAGTTAATATTTAATATCTCAAAAAATGGCAATGCTTTGTTCAATTTAAAATTTGACGTTAAATGAAATTGCGTAGCCATTGAGTATGAAAGTGGTGTGAGTCGATTTATGCCCGTAAATATGTATTACTTTTGTTATATTTTCTTTTATGAAACTTATATAACGAAATTACATATTGATAAATCGGTAAAAACATTGAAAGACTTCATATAAGTAATGTATATTTTTTAATTGTCTAATATGCTAGTCTTTAATTTTCTGGAACCAACAGAAAATTGACTTACACGACTTTCAAAATAAACGGTCCATATAGTATCATAAGATAGCATTGCCTATGAGTACTGATCCAGAAATGATTGATGTCGTAGATATTTTCATTTTTGTTGTCACAGTTACATAAGGTAGCATTGTGTAACCTAATCGAAATTGTGCAAGTGGGAAGCAATTAATTCTGTTCACATCGTCCGGTGCTTAACAAAATCGCAAAAAATAAAATGTTTGGCGACGGAAAAGTTACTTTGACAGCTCGGACAAGTAATTCTGACACACTTGATAAATCTAGTATTAATACTTCCACTTCGTCTCACGCCCCTTTCTCCTTTATCTGATCGAATTAACTCAGTTTACGTGACCGTTCACAGTCAGTTAACTCTTAACAGCCACCATAAAAAAATGAGTTGAATGCTGCCATGAATGAAATTTTACCTCGGCACACATTTTCTAACCTTATAAATAAGAAATGTAGACTGAATGCTATTAGTTAACATCATATAAAAGCCAGAAAACGTTTACAATGGTCATGCGTTCAGAGAATGAAATTTTGCCTGAAACAGAATTTAATATTCAATCTCTTCTGAGATTACCTCTTTTAACTCAAACGATGTGAATTATCATTTCCGTGTGGCAATATTTTATTTAATTTTTGTAAGTCTATTTAAAAAAAATTAGATATTACGTCATTTATGATTACTTTAGTGTAAACTTTTTATTTATCTGATATATTATTTAATAAAAAATGGACGCACACCATTTTAAAATAAACGGTTCATATGTTCTTAGTTCTTAGATGTTCCTTACGGTTTGGATTAAACAAAATATTGCCATCTTCATTAAATAATATATCACACAAATAAGAAGTTTACAGTAAAATATTCATAAATGATAGAATAACACATTTTTTTTCAAATGGAATTACACTACTGTCAAAATAAACGATCCGTACGTCGACACAGGTTTACACTTTCTTTTCTCACACATACAAATCTAACATCAAATGAACACAAAATATGCGACCGTGTTGGTTCAGAGGTTACGATCTTATCACGGTGTCAATGCACGTTTTCGGACAACAAAATTTTTTTCACCACTTATTTGCATGGCCACGAAAAGGGACTGATGAGAAACTTGCAACAGATTTCGTCAGGTACCTCGTGCACGCTGGCGTGTGTATGTGTGTGCGCGGTAGTGACTGTCTGTGTGAGTCAATCCTCGTGATCGGTCCGAAACATTTTTGAATCACGTGAAGAGGTTAACGTAATCGACAGACAGTCATGCCATGTCTGAAGTGAAGACTGCCGATCTTGCCTAATCTCTCACATGACGGTCCTGTTCAAATTATCCGGAATGCTTCGGCCTGTCTTTACTCTCCTCCTCCTCCTCTACTATTTTATCTTTGACTCATATTTTCTCTTTGCCGCGACATTGACTCTTTTATCTTCATCCTGCACTCATTTCTTTACTTTCGAGCGTGTCCGTGTCAGCATATTTGTTTTAAAAGTATTTCTCCTTTATTATGCAGTCGTTCATTACGATGAAAGGAAGTGAGGCCGTAATTGCCGTCGATTTTTTTTCTTTTTTTTTTTATAATAAATATTTCAATTTACTGAGACGTTTTTGTCGTCGTCATAATTGCTCTTGCCGCGTTTGCACAATTTGATCAATAAATATTCGTGTTCATTGTGACAGTTTGCAATTTTTGCCTATAAGGTTTTTGATTACGAATGAAAAATAAGTAAAACACTTTGCTTCAGCATGTCTAACACTTCACGCACTCCAAGGAAGTTCGGATTCGAAAGTTCAATCAAATATAATATAATGCCGCAAATGAAAAATCTTGATAACCTGAACAATACTTTGAAAGAGCTTATAAACTTGCTACCGAATATTTTTTTCTGAACACAGAATCAAGCTTTCTAGACCATTCGCCATGACACTTGTTCTGGCCATCTTTACTGTGACATAGAAAACTGTAACGCGAAATCACGCTCTGAGCACAGTTTCAAGCATCCAGAGCCATTCTTTGACGACATTGAAGTCATTGCGACGATTGGAGATGGTCTTGAGAGTGGTCGGACATAAAATTCAATCTGCAAAGTATCGCATCGACATTGATTCCGTGCGACGCACTCGCAAGCGCATTGCTAACATCATCGCCGACATTTTCTCGCGCGTCAGAAAGCGATGAATGACGGCACCAACATCGTAACAGCTCGTAAAGTGGCCGGCAAGTTAGTCCGAACGGGCAAAGTCAATTCCCGGTTGAGGCAGGCGGCGAACTAGTTTGCTATTATCGCCAGTTTTCGAACTGCACAGTCACGACAGAGTATCAAATCGTGTTGCACTTTGTCTAATATGTTTTTTAGAGTTCCACGAGATATCGAATTTCGTCATATTCCTGAGTATTGGTAGTTTCTGTTTTGTTGATACGAATATTGCCAAGTATTAGTTGACTACTTGCATTCCTATTCTGTCTCAATGTGTATTAATATTTTATCGTTATACATTTGTTAGATGATTTTCTTTTAATTGACATATTTCACATAAATTTTATGATATACATTTGAATTGTTCCACTATATATGAGTTTTACGGTTTTTCTTCAGTCATTGTTGTTCGAATTGAATTTAATGACGTTAGTTAATGTTCCTTGAGATAGTAATTAGTTATTTATTGGAAATACCAGTAATATTTTGAAAGCATTATAATAGGATTTAGATAATAAGCATTTTTCAAGTTAGCACAGTGTTGGTTTCACATCTAACTTCGATAAATGCTAATGTTAGTAGAAGTAATGAATATTGATCTTCATAGATTCTACGTAACAGGTTTAAAAAATTATTCACCCCCATTTCATACAATCCATTACGTCCGATCTATCAAAAACCACAAGCGTACCGCAGCAAAAAAAATCACACAAAACAGAACAATGATCACTTATCCTTATTACTGTAAATAATTTCAAACCGAACGCTTACACTTAAAAAGTACTAAAAACACAAAATTTATCCTCATGACGTTAAATCCCTGCAAATTCAACGCTTACATTTAAAAATCACAAAAAACACACAACACTTTTATTTCTCCTACCGCCTCCCATTAAAGACAAATTCAAAGCGTCAGAAAAGAAGAACCAAAACCTCGTTACTCGCACAGTTAAAAAAGTCTCGAAATTCTCCGAAGTCAACCGATCGCATCCCACGCAGTCGAATTCGAACATGGCGCGCATAATTCAACGTCGAGCGTCTCGTGACTCCGCGAACGGGGGTGTACGCGGACAACGGGAGACAGATGTAAATTCGTAATGATTGCCGGGCCATCGCCGTTGGCCGAGTCGAGGGCATTATCGTGAATGACGTTCGACGTGTGACGCAAAACGTGCGAGCGACCTAATGCGTTCCGTATGCGAGTCACTCTTCTCACTCTCGCTACCCCCCTCCTTCGCTCCGTCTCTCTCTCTCTCTCTCTCTCTCTCTCTCTCTCTCTCTCTTTCTCTGTGTCTCCGTCGCTTGCATCGCTTCCGAGAAGAATTTTAACGACCGGTCGGAGACAATGAAAAGTCATTAGCGTCTGTGCTGAACAACAATTCACGCGGAGCGAGACTCGTCGCGCGATAAACTGATCGAGGATGAACCCGTAAACACACTTGTTCGACGATTTATTAATGCGCATCAGCCTGTTGCGTTTCTCTCTTTCTCTCTCTCTCTCTATTTCTCTCTCTCGCACTGCACGTCATTCACTGAAGACGGTTGCTGGAGTCAAAGAAATACTTGGACACCTTCAAGAAGTGACTGTTGATGAAGTACTTGAACATTTTTTTATAGGTTAGGCGGGTTAGTAGATAACGCACAAGAATACTTGGGCAAGAGTGAGGTTTGATAATGTTATGAGCGTGCGTATGTGTACACGTGGAAAATTATGGTTAATACCTATGTAACTTCTATATGATACAAGCAGACTAGTCAGACTGAATTTTCTTCCGGATGTCGCGAAGAGGAAAATAGTTCTTGCAAATGCATCTTATTTATAAAACTTTTGTAGTTTTTCTAGCGAACTTTGATCTTTTAACAAAAGTTAAATTGTTTAGGTCAATTTTTAAACTGTTTAAAATATCTTATTTTCAAAGATTACTGGGTATTTTTGTGTCTGGTCGCATGCTTTGTATATTTGTTTGAAGGTGGATTGTTAACGGTATAATAATATTGATATCAATATCGTGTTTTCTGTTCATACGTGATTATTGGATTTTTGTTTCTTGAATTTTATGAAAAATTGATAGATTACTAACATAATAGATCATTCATGTGATAAATACATGAATTTGAGGGCTGATTATATGTTATTCTATAGGACGAATGGTATACGACGATTTTATTCGAGCTTTTACCTAAACAGTACGCTGATTTCTGCGCAGATGTTTATTTGTGTTTTTTTACTTAATATGCGCTGATGCAGAATATTCTAGTATATTTGAACTTCCAAATGGATTCATATGCAGTGTGAATTTAACATAAACATGTCATTAATAAAATTATTAAGCCACTGAACTCTCTGACGAAAAATACGTTGGTTTTTGTTTTAAATAATTTATTATCAATTGCACATTAAACCTCTGAAATTAAAACTATAATGTGCTGTCAGTAGTACGGAAATCTACTAGAAAATTCGCCTACTGTTATTAGTACTATTCTTCTAAAATAAGATGTCATGTTTTGAAAAATACAAGTGCTTTATTGGTGACTTTCAACATCTAAATTCTGGATTATGAAGCATGTACAACTGTATTTGTACGGTGCAAATACAGCATTTTCTGAGCAAAATTTTCATTTTTGAAAAATGTAAAGTATAAAATAAATCGATACTAGGCGTTACATAAAAAAATATCGAAAGATTGTCAAATGACGGCATTTAAACTTATTCAATAATAACAAGGATATCGAATATCTTAAGTATAGTTGCTGTCTACGAGGCTGTACATTTATAAGCGCAGCGGTGACTCTCATTAAAAAATGATAAATTTTGAGTTTGCATCTTCTAATATGACGTTGCAATTATGTCTCGCATAATTTAATTGATACACGCGTTTCGTAGAAACGTAACGTTGCGCGTAGAACGTTTCCAATCAAACTTGATATCCGCAGAGAGGAAACGTTGAAAATTACATTTCTCCAACATACTCAGCACAACATGCGGTTTCTATGTATACGATTATGCAATACTCAAAGAATTATCAAGCCGCAGCTTACAGTACGCCAAGCAGAATACCTGCAAATGAACATAGCCGATACCGATACAAAGCAGGCCAGTATCACAATAGTTGCGCAACACACAGCAAATCCCATGCTTAATACTTACATAACGGCCAATTAGCAAATATATTGTTCTTTGGTGCGATCGCTGTCATGTTGCCAGGCGATATTTCAAAAATATTTCATCCATTCATTGCCAGCGTCGCTCGATCGTTATGAACCCCTTTTGTCCAAACATTTGTCAGCTTCTCCCGCATCGCATATCGAATTCCAGCTTCTCTCATTAACGCTTCACCTACACCGATACAACAAATTCAATTGCCCACCAACCATTTCGATAGCCGTTGCTCAAAGTGAGACACACCTTTCATCCATCGTACATAACCTAAAATATTACGCTCGCACGCTTCTTCC
This sequence comes from Anoplius nigerrimus, assembly GCA_914767735.1. NCBI lineage: Eukaryota > Metazoa > Arthropoda > Insecta > Hymenoptera > Pompilidae > Anoplius > Anoplius nigerrimus. The sequence continues at coordinate 11,097,359 of OU612087.1, forward strand.
TCATTGCTCGCGTATCAGACAGCTGCCAGTTGTTCAGTTTATTTTGCTGGCCTGGCCAGAAAGAGCCTGCCACCGTGTCGTGCCATTATTCCACTAAATTATTACGTTTACACTCGTATTTCTTACTTTCATCCCAACTACCTGCCGATGCGTTCGGTCATTTTCATTTGCCTGCCAATAGTCGGCGTGGCGCATACACGTACGTGTACGGTACGTGTGCTTACAGGGGTGCTTGGCTCGTACGTACATTTTTCTCATCAATCATCCTCTCCTCTCGAACACGAAATGTGCCCGAATACATACGTACGTATTCACGTATATCGTCTGTTCACGCGATGTTACGTAAAAAGTGATTTCGTAAATCCGTCTCGTCTTGACGTCGTGACCGAAGTGTCTCCCTCTTACTTTTCCCCTTTCTTTCTCACTTCTGTGCCCCTCCTTGACGTGTATAGATTGCTGTAAGGTTGGGGCGAGGGAAGAAAAAAAGTTTTGGGATCGGTATTGTGTGGCTTGCGCTTTATTTATCGAGGGAGTTACGTATTCGATACTCAAAATGGTTTGCTTTCTTTCTCTCTCTTCTATTTACATTTCTGCTGCTTGCAACTTTAGGGTTCCTAGATTACCTGAACGTTCGACGAAAGAAGCACGGAACACAAATGACATTTCTGAAATGATACAGTTCACGCTGCGTGTAGTAATGGAAGTATTTGTTTAATTCCAAAAATTATACGTTAAAAGTTATTGCGGTTGCGACCGAAATGTTCAATGAATTGAAATCAAGATTAAATGTCAAATATTAAAGAAATTATGTATATAGTTTCAAGTATGGTATACGTAATGTTTCGTTTGTGATAAAGTTTCCCTCTCTCTCTCTCTCTCTCTCTCTCTCTCTCTCTCTCTCTCTCTCTCTCTTTCTCTCTTCACGTTCTCGGTTTTATTTATTCGTATTCCGCTTTGATGTCTTTATTCGATGAATGAAATATTCGATGAGACAAAAGCAGTGGAAAGAGCGGTAAATTTCCGATACGGAATGTTTCGCGTATTAACGAAAATATGCATTTGATCAAACTAATCGTATCGATGATTGCGGAGGAGAGCGGTGTGAAATATTTCATAAGCCCGAATCAGTCGTTTGCATCAACGTTAATGGATTGCAATCGTAAAATAAACTGTTAAAACGATGTTTTGCCATGTAACCATGTAAGCTTTACTATACAATTGATTGAATAATCAATTACTAGACATGATTTGATTCATGTGTAGCATTAACCACTGATTAGTGATCAGAAGTATTTATCATCAACTTTAATATTTATTTGTTAATTGCAGTGCATACAAAATGTATACCTTATTTTGTATTTATTTACACAGTAGATTTATCGTGATCGAATTTGCTGTTTTGATTTTTGTTTAAGGTTATGTTTTTAATACGGGAATACAGCCAGTGCGTTCAAACAATTTAATTAAAAACTCATTCAAACTTCTATCACCTTACAACTCTTCAATTTGAGATGGATTTCTTTGATTCTTTGATACCAGGAATTTAAATCATTTGTCCTAATATTTTTGGAGTGGTATTGGATACACTGGAATGTTACAATATTGCTTGTGTTACGTTGTTGACACGTTTTTGGTACAGATATGGCAGTTATCATTTATTCCAACTAATAAGACACCAGTGTATGGTCGAAAATACCGGGAATTCAAAACGTGAATTTCCGCGAATTTTGTACTCTTTACAAATGTTTACGTTTCACTAAATTCTGCTCCAAATCCATACATATTCCAGCATCAAATTATGCAGCTGAACTTTTCTCTAGTGCGAAATCAGCTGGATGACCCGCTACATGAAATTTAATTCATTTATATTTCACAAAATTTAATATCCTATAGTTTGCGCATACAAACTGTCCTATGTTAGCCAACCATATTTCCGTTTGACAGCTCATGACCCTAAACCAGTGATGGCGAACCTTTTAAGTTCGGTGGGTCAAAATGTTGAAAAACTTTAACACAACTCTGGTGCCGTGTCATATGTAGAAAAATTTATATATTTTTTTTTTTTAAATAAGTTTATTTATAGTCGCATCAACATCAGGGGTTATTAGCGACTACTTGGCGAAATTTATAATTTTGTATAAGTACTTGTAAAAATAGTAAAAGCAAGATTTGTATTCTTGGTATTTTTTTTAAATGCCATTTAGAAAAGAAAGTCTCCTCAAAATACTTTTTTGTAGAAGGAAAATACTTATAAGTTGCAGTTTCAATATCTCGCTTAAAAATGTTAAGTTTGCTTTCAAATTCATTTTCCGTTGTTACCCGAGACTCATGTTGGCAATAACGGGGCCATTTCCAGAATTGGGCATTTTGTCACTCGAGCGAAAATAAAATGCCATAAGTAAAGATTAATGTCTTTATAGTCTAATTCTTAACCTTTTTACATTAATGTCAATATGCCACTCCCACGTAACAGTATTTTGGATGTTTTCACTATGTATCTTTGCTACGCAACTGCGACGTACACGTTAACATCCGATTTTAGAATTGCATTATTAATCATGAATAACGTGAGTATTAATATTACTTGAGATGCTCAACTGTGACCGTTGCAGGAGGCAAAAAATATGTAATTTTTTGTCCCTGTCGATGCGTGTCATACAAAATGAGTTCACGTCTCATAAGTTCGTCATCACTGCCCCAAGCTTTACTCTTCCAAAGGCATCCGTGCAACAGAACTTCGTCTCTCGCATCCACTTTCACTTCACAATCACAAACTTCGCTATTAACTGCATACATGAACTTTCGCACCCGAACCATGAGAACAATCTACTCGAGCATTGCTTTATGACGGCGCCACTTGAATTATTGATAATATCGAGCGCGCGGGACTCAACCTCGGCCGACCTTGACATTCTTTCCCTCGTTCGACAGTCTCGCGACGCGAAAACAGAAGGAAGATCCCAAATGCCGGAAGCGAAGCGATTCGGCTGCGAGAGCAGACGTCGAAAACTTTTCGGTGCTTGGCCTCCGGCCATCCTTCCCTCGCATCTTGGCCGATCGTCGTCGTCATGAAAGCCTCGCACATCTTCCCCGTCTCGGCCCCCCTACGTCGCACAAAGCCGATATCGAGTCTTTCGCAAATAGCATCGAAAGGAGAGATCGAATAATTGGCGCCTGACGACAATTGCGCCTTCGATGTCGCTTCGGCAGAGTGTGGCTCAGTGTCGTTCGAGCTTCTTTCATGAATTGGACTTTATATCTGCACTGAACGTGGCAACTGCCTTGAATCGCCACGGCCATTTTAGAATTACTCGCTTGATGATCCGAAGAGTTCCGATAAAGTAATCCGATTTGGAGCGGGTCGTTCAGGCAAGGAATTGTTGTTTGCAGAAAACGTGTGCTAGCATGTAATTGGAAATTGAACTCATTGGTTATACGTGGTTCCATGTTTAACGTGTCATAAGATGCAATTGACGGATTGACGCAATGAAGCTGACGTTCGCCGTACGTCGATACCAATGTTGCAACTATGTAACCGCCCGGTGGCAACTACGTGTCTGTTTTAGAACCGGAGATAGGGGTGGGATGGGACTTGTTTATTGACTGACTTACTAAAATAAGTGCGGTGAAGTGTTGGAATTAGGAGCACGTTTAAATACGGTCGGTGGCGCCACGTGAATGTTAACAGTTTTACAACGTTAGACATAAAAATACCATAATGTCCTTACGATTATACTCGCTAATAAATGGACTGTTTATTTTGAAAGATTTAACAAAAAAATGCGATATCACATAAATTAAAATACATATTTTAGAACAATAAATCGACCAAAAAAGTTGACAGCAAATTAATCACAAATTACGTCGATTTAAAAAAAAGACCACATCATTTGTGGTTAATTTACTGTAAACTTTTTATTTATTATGATTTCATTTCTTTTTTAAATTGACGTCGTTTGTGATTATAATTTTTTATGGTATTAATTTGTGATTAATCGATTATTTTGAAAGCGGTGTAAGCCATTAAAAAACAAAAATGGGATATCACATAAATAAAAAGTTTTTATTTATATGTTACTTTTTATTTACATGATATCTCAGTTTTGTTTTAAAACTGACTTACATCACTTGCAAACTAAACGGTCCAAACGGTAAACAAAAAGAGAGAAAGGGAATATAACGTGTTTCTGTTCCAAAGGATGAACACTTCATTACAGCCTCATTCACTAAACCTACCTAACGTTACGCGCGTATAGAGTCAGAAACGCAATGAGAAAAGCTTTCAGTTCTTTCTCTCAGTTTCCTAGACCCCGCACGATGTTCGGATGTCGAAGCATTGAATTCAGTTCGCGGCAGCTAGTCTTCGAAGTCTATTATTAAGTACGTCTGGCCGTAGGAGCGATTCGCGGCGTCGAAAGTCGCCTCGTTAGTTCGAAATTCCCGCCGTGGCGCCGCGGCGGGAGATTTCAAACGGCGCGTGACCGCCCGCCGCGAGGATCCGAGCCGAATGATTGACAGCGGCGTCATTTCTCGTCCCTCTCGGCCAAGATTCGTTTTCGTCCGTGAAGGACGCGACGTTTTATACGCGCACTTTTTCTTACGAAACTGCGTCTTCCTCATGTCGGGCCTCGGACACTCTCGTTGCATCATACGTTTTCCCATTCGCTCGAAGTTCGCATGAATCTGACACGTGCACAGCTGGTACTCTCCCCGGAACTCTCCTGAACCAATTATATTCCGTAAAACGTGCCAATCAAATTAAAATAATGAGAAGACTACGTTGATTTATGCTTTGTTCAATAAACGCGTGAATACGAAAGTAATGTGTCAAGCGTACATATTTTTTTAATACAGAGAAAATCAAGATCCAAATTCGTTTTGTCGTCAGAAACAACGTTATAAGGTGATATTGTCGTTTGTGTGTCAATATGTGTCATGACGTATTTTGTTGTGCATTAATAGTTTGTTTTCATTATAGAAAATTCATTCGTTTTACTATTCGTAACACACGTACCGGTAATAATTTAATGCCAAAAATATTGGATATTTTGGAACCCGAAGAACGTTTACCATGATTTTCTCTTAAGATTTGTTCATGTAGAGGGTGGATTTGGCGCAAGATCAAGAACAGTGAGTGGGAGATTCAAGTTGGCTCCATGCTGGTTTATTCGGCAGTGTTTATTCTTCGTATTTTTGCGTATTTAGTCGTGGCAAAGCATGATATTTTACGGTAATTTTGGCATAGAATTTTTCAGGGTTTTATTCTATTACATCTAAACAGTCGCCAATTTTCTTGGTAACGATAAGTCCCAATTCCTGTGCATATACAAACTGTTACTTCCGTTTTTAAAATAATTTAATCATTTTTCCTCTATTTTTACTGAGTCGTCTTCGTGCCAATCTTTAACCTTTTTGTAAACAATTATTACTTGAAGTGCACTGAAATTTTTGAAACTCCCATTTAAAGCGCAGATTAATGAAAACTTACAATGCCACTCTCTGAGACATGAATGGTGCAGTATACATATATATGAATTAGCAAGAGTAAACACAGATGCAACATTGTGAATTCAATGTAATTTGGGTTAAGTGCAAGTGCACCCTTGCAGTCTAATATATTTTCTCTGCCAAGTGTTCCATCCATCTTTGCATTCATTCCGAAAAAAGATATTAGTCTTTAAAAAATTGCATGTAATTATAAACGACCCTGGAAACTTTACAAAAATCAGAAATACAAATGTTGTCCATCTCCATGACTATCCGAGTACGTATTTAAACAGTTATCCATCTTTCATTCGTTCCTTAACGTACACATGTAAAACTTTACTGATAGAAAGTTAGATTATCACGACGTGTTTTTTAAACCAACATTTTTCGCCTTGTTCTGGTTTTTTTAGATACCTCACACAAACCATTTCTCATTCTTTCTGTTTGTGGAACGTGAACAGAACGTAGGTGAAGAGTTATTTTAACATTTCATGGGCCGAATTTTTTCTCGGATATAATAAAATTTATTCAAAGAACTTCAACAATTACAGATCTATATATGCTGACAAAACAAAAATTCATAACTTTGAACAATTTTATTATAATTACTTCACTTTATAATTTTGAAGTAACAACGGCTTACAATGTTCGCACTTCTGCGCAAATACGCTTAAGTGTGGAATTTCATAAAACAGTTTACACCTGGCGCTAAACATAGATGTACGTTGCACTTGGAACATTTTATTTTTGGAACTCTTTTACACCCCGGCTTTTTGCAACGTCCTCTGTTGTCCGAAAAAAATTGGCTAACGTGCTATTTTATCTTTTCACACGTTTTATACTGGAAGGATTGTATCTGGTCAGGAATACAAATTGCAATACAATGTTTTGTGGTCCTGAATTTTTTCCATCTGATGATGACTCAGTATTAAATGCATCGCCAATGTCAATAATATTAATGCGTCGTTGGGATAATATTACTGGATGTTCTTCGTCGATCTCAGAATCTAATAAAAGATCTTCTAATCTATCACCGCTAATATCTAGCTTTAATTTCTTTTTTATTTCTATGTGACTTTGTACGCATACTTGGGATGTAGGTATAATGTATAAGTCTGAAAATAGAAGGAAGCACAAGCATTTTCCTAAATATACCGAAAGCTGTCATAATATACCACTGTAACCTGAAAGTCATGAAACTGTGATAATATACAAATAGTAACAAAGTGATTATGAAAATGCAACCAAATAAGTTGTTAGTGATATACAAACCTAGAGCTATAATATTCGTTGTTTTGTTTAGTAAACTACGATAGAAGCATAAATAATACTAATTGCTCAAGATGGTCCTGTTGACTTCTATCTGCAGGCAACTTGCAATTCTTTACGTTGACATTTCAGGTTGATGGTACTGGCAACCGTCATCAACATTGTAACTGATTATCTTACAATTAGACACATTATATAATTGACACGTATTCGTCATATTGTGAGAAAAAGAAAAATTCTTTAGTATAATGCCAATAGCACAACATTTACTGATAACAACGTATAATCGAAGCAGTATTAGTCGAATAAGATGTGTGGAATTAGAATTGCGGGGTCGGACAGTATACACAAACATTTAAAGAAAAGGGTGTTCATTAATAAGGGATCACTGTGTTTCACCTACACACTCGCTCTCAGTATTGTCTCCGCCAATTTTCTTTTTCCTTTGCCTTCTCATCGTAATCCATCCTCCATCCTACAGGTGGTCAACCTAAACCGAATTATCTTGTGAATGTGCCATTCCATTGCTTATAAAAAATGAACTACTTGTATGAGGTTTGGACTTTTTATCCCGACTGTAGAGGATGGAAAAAGGTAAAATGAAATACCAGGTTCTCTCGCCATTTTCTCACGCGTCTTGAATGAAAAAGTTAATTATTGGATGAATAAATCGGAGCTACACCTGGTAATGATACACACATTTCAAATTTTTTTTTACATTTTTAACAGAAGACCGAACTACCATAAAAGCAAAGACTAAAGAAACAATCAGAACAACATCGACTTGGTACCAAAGGAGCCGCGAATAAGGGATGCCACTTTTTCTGGAATTATAGATGACCAATATATATATTAACATATTTCTGCTCTTCTTCATATTTTTGGTTTTTGGGGGAACTTGGTTAAAAAAAAAGAAAATCCTCTGGTGGTTTCTCGCGGGTCAGACAACGCATGCGATAAACGTTCCTTCATTTTTTGTCGCATACTTATTTTATGGAGTGTACAATGTTATTGAGTACATTAAACAGTCGTAACAACGCAGGAAACTAAATAAATAAAGGCAGTTGATAATATGGCGTGGCGTTATGTTCAGAAGTATTGAAGGTCATTCCAAGGACGTCGATTCGGGAAGGTATTAGTCTGGTACATCGCTGTAAATGTTTTTTCTTTGTTTCAATTTCCATTAGTTGCTTTTTTGCGGACATTTCTCTTTTTCTGCTCTTTCTCTGTCTCTCTGCCCCCTCCCCCCTCTCTGCAACATTGATTAACAACCACTTGCAGACGTGACAGTGGCAGCTATGGGACAAAAAACGAACAAAAGTTTGTTGCATACGTTGTTCTGACACGCAAAAATACTCAGAGAAAGGAGTTCCGCTTGTTTAACCATGTTTCACCAAGGTCAGAAATATGAAAAAAAAACGTCAGTAATTTATAATCCCGGGAAAATAGTTGCATATCTATGCAACGAATCCTTCCTTTTGTGCTACTTGAATTTTCTATGTAGAAATGTACCAAAAATCTGAAACGTGTGCATCATTACCAAGTACGCCTCTGATTTTCCTCACATTTTTTTACCCACATCGACGTGAAAAAATGGTAGACGAACCCTATGTTTAAAATTATACCTCTTTCCACCCTCATAGTCCAGATGCAAAGTTGAAACTTGACACAAACGATTCTTATTTTACAAGCTGTCGAAAGGCTGATTCAAAATTTTGCTCGTTTCAGTGACACTTTTGACTATCTCGTTCGGTTACTCCTTTTTGGCATTCCGATTAAGATGAGTCAGAGGTGCGAAGCCGTACCGAATTAATCGTATGTTTACAATTCTGGTAATAGCGTTGGCCTCAGGCGAGGATCATCGAAACTGAGAGTCACGTGCGCCGTAGATCTTTGGCAATATTTTTGATCCAAGTGCAGATCGATCCCGTTGGCTGACACGTGTAAACATTCACTCGTTAAATAAACAATCTTGCATTAATGCCATGTCGCTAATTGTTAGATCGTGAATGAACTTGACGGTGAATGAAATTTAATATCATCTACCGGGTGCTCAACAATTCGCGGCAGAACCTTAAATGTTTCGAATCTGCGATTTTTAGAAAATCCAGCATTAAATTTTTATTGATCATTCGTTTATTTTATCGTGAAGCGAAGCAAAAAATTAAGTTGCTATGTGATTCATCGTTTAAATCCTTCGCTCGCGTTTGTTAAATTTGATGAATGAAATTGTTTGGTTCGTTAATCGTGAAAAGGATTTTTGAAACGGGTATGTCAAACAACGGGCTTGTTTATTTCGATGTTTTGCCGACATTGTATTGTTATGGCGGATTATGAGAAGCTGATGATTAACCTGCCAATTAAACGTGTTGAGTTGTATCCCATTTTCCGCTCCGTTCGTCAGTTTTCACAGATATTTTATGATTTGCACGAAATAATGTTATACGAGAATGATTCTTGTATAGCACGATTAATCTATCTAATTAACGTGTTTCTGTCGAATAGCACGATGTAAAAGTTTCCCTCATGGCTCTCGTTGTTAACATAATAAAATTCCTTTGTTTCTTTATATAGCACATATGAGACTCGCATTATAGGCGTTAAGAGTCTTAATATCTTCAAAATCATGTAAATATTCATTATTATATTAATATTTGTTTTAAAGGAAAAAATCGGAAGAATTTCTGTGGATATCAGAGTATACGAGTGTGCTGTCAATCGTACCATTCAAAGAAAACCCATACACATTTTGATCTCAAGCTTTTCATAATGAATTTTGCCGCAATTAAAAAAAAATTAAAAAGATATCGTGAATTAAGATTTTCTGCGAGTAAGAAAGTTTTCACTACAGAGAATCTTACTATGAACCGTAACGTTGAACGAAACCTACTCCAAATTCTGATCTCAGGCTTCTTACAACAAAATTCGCTGTAAATTAAATAACCAATAGACTTACCGTGAATATCAGACTTTGCATTATACACGAGTATACCGTAAATCAATTTATAGCAAATCTTCTGCAAACCCCGATTCGAAGCTTTGACAGAGTCTAAGTCGAACTAAAATCCCAGCGACATACCGATGAGCATTACGTTCACAAATGTCTTTCACTCCCATCAGCCACTTGGTAAGCACCGTAAGTCGTTCGTTTCCACCTTTAAACCTTCGTCAGCGCAATGTGTTCGCCTCACCGCCGATTTATCGATTCGGCTAGCGCCGTTTCCACCTGGACAATCCGATCGGCGTTCATCCCTTCCGCGGCGAAGTTGGACACAAAGTTATTCTCGCATCAGGAATAGAAATTGCATTTGGCCGTTTCGGCGCTAGGACGGCCGAGGATGGAATCTTGGCAGCGCTCTCTGGCTTGCGTTCGTCGATTCGAGGAGTCGATCGTTCATAAGCTCCTCCGCGATCTTTTGCCGAGCGTAAATACGACCGAAATATCGCGCCAAGCGACGAGAATAGGGATTTAATTGCAGACAGCCGCTTGCCGAGACGTTTTCGCCCGATCTACTCCAAGTTTAAGGGCAATTGCCTTCGTTAGACGTACACCTGCTAGATTCTCGCTCACCTATCAATGACGACTTCTCATCTTTTCTGTTCAGTTCACATGGCTCGTACACCTGATTTCAGAAGATTTAAACGGTTCACGGCTACATTTACCGGGCCTAATAATATTAGGTTGGGGAAAAAGAAATCCATTATTTTTGCGCGAAGTTCAAGACTTTATTTAACATGCTTTGGATTGTCCGATTTGGGTCAAATATGGACCATTTTGTTGGGTAATTTGTTGCCATTTTAAAGGTAATTTCATAATGCCTCTCTCATAGAAGTTTTGGTCCTTATTGGCGAAAAACTCTAATAATCGATTTTCACAATCTTCTCTTGATTCCAATTTCTTATCACACAGGATGTTTTGCAATGCGAGAAAAAGGTGGTAATCGCTTGGTGCCAGGTCCGGACTATATGGCGGATGCATTAAAATTTCCCAACCAAGCTTCAAGAGTTTCTGGCGAGTCACTACAGACGTGTGTGGCCTGGCGTTGTCCTGATGGAACACAACACCTCTTCTGTTGGCCAATTCTGGCCGTTTCTGGTCAATCGCTAGCTTCAAACAGTCCAGTTGTTGACAGTAGAGATCTGAATTTAGTGTTTGGCCATACGGAAGCAACTCATAACAAATTATTCCTTTCCAGTCCCACCAAATACACAGTAGAACCTTCCTGGCCGTTAGTCCTCGTTTGGCCACCGTTTGAGCTGCTTCACCGCGCTTTGACGACGATCGTTTTCGCACAATATTGTCGTATGTGACCCATTTCTCATCCCCAGTCACCATCCGTTTAAGAAATGGGTCGATTTCATTGCGTTTGGCCAAGGCTTCGCAGATGGAAATTCGATCCAACATGTTTTTCGGTGTTAATTAGTGTGGCACCCAAACATCGAGCTTCTTTTTGAATCCAACTTTGCGCAAATGGTTTAAAACTGTTTTATGGTCGATCTTTAGCTCCTGAGCGATGCTACGGCTACTAACATGCCGGTCAATATTGATTATTTCTGTGATTTGGTTGACATTTTCGACGATGGGCCTGCCTGTGCGAGGTGCATCTTTAACATCAAAAATGCCTGAACGGAATCGACGAAACCAAAATTGCACGTAATTAGCTGTTACAGTATCGGCACCATAAACACCATTTACAATTTCAGCCGCCTGGCTTGCATTTTCGCCTTTATCGAAGAAAAACTGTAAAATGTACCGAATGTTCGCTTTGTTGACTTCCATTTTTAACACCCTGTAACTCACAACTGAATGGACGAAACAAAAAACAACAAAAGAATTTTTTTTAGTGTGAAATGTCATCTTTACAACGAGCATAAATTTCAAATTTTTTGATCGATACTTTACGAGATATCGTTCACTACAGCCATGTACCGAAAAAATAATGGATTTCTTTTTCCCCAACCTAATATGTTCTCCGAAGATCAGCTAAATAATATAGTTAGGCACCCTATAGCATTTCTCATTTATCAATGGAGACTTCTAATGTTTTCTGTTTGATGTGTCGTACATCTAATTCCAGAAGATTGATTTGGTTTACGACTACGTTTATGAAGTCTAATATTACGTTATCCTGTAAGGTCTGGTTATGTGAGGTTAATTGATACTGTTAGATAATCCGACAAGATTTAACATTTTTTAATGGGAACTTATTATATATACATACTTATATGATGGGAATGTATGTATACTTATTTCATTGTTATAACTTGTCCTGTAAGTTCCTGTCGCGCGAAATTAGTTGATAGTGTTAGGCACTCTTATAACATTTTTAATTTGTCTATGAGAACTTCTAATGTTTTCTGTTTGAATGGTATAGATGGTACATCTTATTCCCGAAGAACAGATTGTGTTATATTATTACAGCGGGTCCTGTTATGTAAGATTTATTGGCTTCGTTAGGCACACCTGTGAGATTATCAATTTGCCAGTGAGAACTTCTAATGTTTTCCATTTGACCAACATAGGACATGAAGTTATTTTCGCAACTACAAATTTAATTAATTCACAGCTACGTTTAACAGGCCTAATATTACGTTTTGCTGCAAGGTCCAGTTATGTAAGATTAATTGACTTCGTTAGGCACACCTGTAAGATTATCAATTTGTCAGTGAGAACTATGATGTTTTCTGTTCGACCAATATGAGTTGTACGCCTCGTTTCAGAAAAAGAGTTTTAATTGGTTCACGGCCACGTATATCAGGCCTAACGTTACGTTATTCTGTAAGGTTAATTGATATAGTTGGGCACACCTGTCAGATTAGCAATTTGCCAGTGAGAATTTCTGTAGCTTTGTGTTCGTTTGATATAGATAGTGCACCTTATTTCAGGAGTATAGATTTAATTCGTTGAAGGTTACGGTTTTCAGGCCTAATATTACGTTGTCCTGTAAGGTCCGATTATGTAAGCTTAACCGACATCGTCAGACACACCTGTGAGATTATCACTATGTCAATGAAGACTAGTGATGTATTACATTTGATTTATACGAACCACACGGCTTATTTCAGAAGAACAGATTTAGTAGTTATAAGGGGTGTTTATGAAACCAGTATTAACTTGCCCTCTAAGGTCCGGTTGTGTAAGTTTAATTAACTTGATCAGATACACCTGTGAGATTATCAATTTATCAATGAAGGCTACTCATGTATTCTGTTCCATTTAATCGGATATGCAGATTATTCCAGAGGTACAGACTTTGTTGATTAAATATTATATTTACAAGACGTACTTCTATGGAAATCGGTAGATATAAGAGGAAGTTCCTTGGTTATAGTCACTTAAAGCTACCATGGGGATGGTTATCACAGAAAACGTTTGAAGTTCTCTGTTCTGTCAATATAGTCTACGTACTATTCTGTTATGTGCACGCTTGATCGGTTTAATATCTTCATATCAAAATATCATCAAAATAACAGATTAAGCTAAACTTGAGAAACGACTAAGTCTATCTGTAGTTATAACCAAGTTTTGTTCCTTGTTCGATACCTAACGAAATAAATCGTTTATTCTCCTGACATGACGATGGTACTATCTAGGTTAATAATTTTGACAGTCTATCTGCACAAACATACATAATTCATCAAGATCTAACATGCTATTTTCACAGGTTTAAGTTCTTATTCTATCTGCCCTGTTCTAGTCTGATAAATGCACAAACAGGAATTACTATAACTCTCCCTTTCGTTCTCTCTGCTTATGTACTTACATCCGCGAGTGAAATGTTGTTTCTAAAAGGTTGGCATCCCCTAGGCATTTTGTCTACTCGACCTAATGGATAAAGCGAGTCTGAGTACATTGTGCTAAGGACTGTTCAGTAAATGGGGTAACTTTCGAAAGGAAAAGCATATGTTTGTTAACCTAGGGTAGAGTTTTCCGACTCAAGTAGTCGTACAAGGTCCAGCTTTTTTCTTTTTCTCTAACGTCACTGACATGTGCCTGTGAAACTCAGATGAATGAGACACAAAAGTCGACGGTTACTCTTAATTTAAAGGATATGACATAAAATTTTAAACTACACCGTTGGAAGTCTACTTTTCTGACATGTGACTCCCTTCACACAATTTATGTGTTTGACGACCCACATAAAAATAAGCTTCCTGTTTTATTAGTCACAAAAATGTGGCAAGAATGATGATAACTTGCGCTGCAAAGTGAATAATATGATTGTGTACAGAACAGATAGAATTACGTTGAAGAAATTATGACGGTATAAGCAATTATTACTGATTTTGTTTGTAATGTGTTTACCCCTTGCTAACATGCGTACGATCTTTTGGCAGTCATCGCACGGAAAAACCGGAGACACCCTTTATGTTATTTTCGCGTAGGCATTGTAGATGTGAGTAAACATGACCAAAATATCGTTGCGTCAGTTGGGTATCTACGCACATGTATAAATGGATGATTTCGCATTAATATGAAATATCTTTTCTGACATTCTGCAGACACAGCGTACCCAGCCCATACCTCTTAATTAATAGTCATGTTTAATTGGATTTTCATATTACGTCTCATTGCTTGTCGACCCGTTCTATTCTTGGTTTTAAAACAATAAATTAAGTCGCGAGCAATAATGTTTAATATCTGTTCACCACATTGTATGTTATACTTCAGTTTCACTCATCGGATTTTAAGATTTGGACTGTAATATCGTACGCAATTTTCTCACACAAAACACATTAGATAATAAAGACATACGGACAGCAGAAAAAAGGAATATTGAGAAAACTCTATAATGCAAAATCTCGCTTGCCAGCTGAATTCTTGCATTTACGATTTCAAACTGTAGTACAATCATTGTATTTCAATCATCGCAATGCAATCTACATCTTTCTTCGGATAGTCCGAATGGAATAGCACATAAAATTCGTTTGGTTGTACATTTCGCTTTTTTCTGCATTCATGCGATTTTATACGTTTATATTTATATGTTTGACTTGTGATACCTAAACAATAACGTTTTATGCCATCGGCATTTACTCTATATTTTGAACATGTTTCTTCTACCTTTAATTTCATTATTTAAGTTTTCATACATGGTTAACTAATTCTACTAGTAGTGTTTTTATCACTTTCACTAGTAAATATCCCTTGATAATCAACAAAATCCTAAAGTACGTTCAATTAATCAACAGAAGCAGCATATGTTAATAAAGAATGACTCGATATCTCCCTTCAACAACAAAACCGCTATGACATCCCAAACCTTAATGTTTAACCATACTTTAATTTCTACAAGAATACTAGAATACTATAGATACCATAACTAGAACGATTAAAAAGATAACCTAAGATCTGATAAAATCCGTGACACTCAGCCCTATTAGTCATAGCATAGCGTTGACGTAGAAGAATCGTTTGCAAGAAAGTAGTATGTACCCAGAACTGCATAAAGCATCCATCGATAACGAGGAACTGTCTTTGCCTGTTTCAGTTCCCTGGTGAGTGCATCCTCACATACATGGAGTTTCAGCTGGATAGCGCAGAGTACTGCCAGGCTCAACACAAATAAAGAGACACGCCCGAGAGTCCACAAAATTCGCTAGGTATTAAAATAAGGTGAACGGAAGTGAGGAAGGAGGAAACATCTTGAGAAGGGTAGAAGGCTTGTTGAGTGACAATAGGAGACGGTCAACATCTGGATCACTGGAGAGAGCCGGAAATTCATCAGCTAGTCATCACGCAAGGCATAGAAGAATTTAAATAGAATCAATTATTAATTTACATTTATTAAATGCAGGCATTGTAGTTACTGAGCGCGCCTGACCAAGGAGCACCCAGTGCCAAATAGGTGAGTTTTCAACACTTTTTATGCAATCTTTTATGCCAAACTTTTGATTTATCTTCGGTTTCTGCGCATTCGCTTCGAGAAACGACATCGGAAACGTTTACTGTTTTAATTTCGCTTATGCAATGGCAGCTGAAATGACCAAATAATAAAGGAAAGCATATAATGGGATAGTAACACGATACAGTGAAATTTTGCACAGTATTGAGCTGTGTTGTTGTGTTAGCTTTGTACCAAAACAGAAATTTTCACTGTAAGAAGAAACATCTAATACATGTCTAAAATCAGATCTGAATTCACATCCAATCGATTAACATTAGATGCTTGAACCGTTGTACGTGGAAAGGAAAACAGTGGATAAACAATTGTGTTCGACTCAGTATCAGTATAAAAGTTAATTTTCAGTTTCTTGTACCATCGATCAGATTCTAATTGACGAAAAACGTTATTATTATCTACAAAGATGCAGAAGATAACATGCATCATATTGGTGGTTAAGTTCCAGAATAAAAAACTACAATTAATTAAATAATTAATTATTTTACTTCGTATGAAAACAATAGCATTTCAGTAAAGCCAGTAGCTTCAAATTTAATATTATCTTAAGCAACTAGTTTCTATACTGTATTATTGTCCCAGAAGCAGTTCACATTCCAGTGCCTGTCGGACAAATGTCAAACGAAGCGAATGCGTCTACACATAACAATCGATGCATCGATTATTGATACAGTACAACCTCAATTATTCAGCCTAATTAGGGGACGAGATGTTCGTACAGTCGGATAATCGAACGGCGTGTCTTTATTATTCGAACTAATCTGGAAACGGGATATTCGGATAATCCCACATCCACGTCATATCCCTTTGACTACAGCTCAATTACGTACGTTGGTCCAAGTTCAAGTTTCTAGTTGAAGTACCATCTACATGGTCAGAACGTTATCCCAAAGCGTTAGTTTCTAGTCAGATCATTTCCTGCCAGATGGAATTCACTGTAAGGTAGAAACCATGTAGATTCTGACTACTGCCATTAGTTTTACTGAACGATTGTAAGTTCAAACCCAAAAGATGTTCATAAGGACTTTATGATGTGGCAAAGTGAAGATTGTTTGCTGAACAACTACTTTCACCTAGTAACCATCAGTTTACTTTAGCTGTCACGCTTATTTTGAGAGCTGTTCCTATAATCGTTTATTATGCTTTCCTTGGAGCAAACCTAAATTTATTACTGGCATACGTTTCATGTATATATATCATATGTGACTGCGACTGTATAAACGTCGCATTAAAATGTCTATAGAATACGTTATTATGATCATTCTTGATTGTTATTAAGCTATTAAGTTATTAATATTCTTTAGTAAAATGTAACCTGCTCCAAGTAATGCATAATTAGTTTTTAAAAATTACACCGTGTAAGTTCTACATGTGTAACAAGATTACTCGAACATCAAACAACAACATGAACTAATTAACGAAAAAATATAACAGAAATTATTCGAATAAATAGGGTTTTACTGTATCAATAAGTGAGGAATGTTAAAATTTTGATGCATAAACTTATTTTAAGTTAGTATACATTTTCCCGCTAATGTTTGAGGGGTTTATCGGTTCAATCGCTCCGTTGGATTTAAAGAGAGAAACATTGAAATTTAGCTCTACGACGGAGCAAATACGAAACAATAAGTCTTACGTAGCTACCTAAAAATAATCTGGGAAGTCGAAGTAAATACCCAGAAACCATTCTGGCCCAATCGTTTCTGAACTGCGTGTTTCCTCCCACCGTTACATTGACCTGTAATTCGTTCGGACGATTTAGTCTCTTTTTCTCGTGCCATCGCCCAATTTGATTATCCTGACATGATAGGGCAAAGATTGAGAATTTTTTGTGATAAGCGAGATGAACGGGGGAAGATTTACAACGCTGGGACTGCTTGTCGGATTTATTTGGACTCGAATTATTAAACGTTGCGTGTCACTCTGCTAAATCTTTGAGTATCTGGATATTCATAGTACTTAAATGTTTACGATGGAACTATGAATGTTCTCGAAATTTACAGTTTTGTTCCGAGGTTTATTTTCGTTTGAGGTTTCCTTCGACGTTTTTATTTTTGTTCAGGAAAACTGATGCGTCTACCTTCACAGTTTTTCTGCGCTATTCTGTTTCTATATGAAAAGAAGGAAGCTTGTTCCGAGCCACATTTCACTTTCTTTGCATGAAAATCGATTAATAACGAATATATTTCTTCAGAATTTGACTGTTTAAAATATTTGTATTGAGTTGGCAAGAAAACATTTTCAATTCCCAAATTTAGATAAGGTTGACATTTTTTTGAACGTCTGTCAGTGTTAAAATATTTTCCTTTTGACATTTGATATTAGTCATATTTATGTAACGAAACAAAATGGAAATATATTGTTGATTAAAGTTCACTCTTTGTCCAAAACTATGAGTTTTATTTCACATCGCAAGACTCGAAATTACTTTTTTGCCTATCTGATATGTAACCATTATATTTATGATTTTTAAAAACAGAAACTATATTTGTTATTTTGTACCTTTTACGCTGAATTAATTTTCATAACATATTATTCTATATTATTTTGTCAATTGCACTGAATTCAAAATCCAAGAATACCGAACGTTTAATTACCTATACAGTCCCAGCGCTATTCTTCAACACTCCTCATAAAATATCACGAATAAATTCTTAAGTTTACAGTATACATAAACTGTTATAAAAACACCCTTAATTGATCATTTACCCTAATCACCATAAAACGGAAAAAGCTATGAGCCCCTTACGCGTAATACAGTCACTACGTAACGTTACCCAAACTACCAGTCAAGTCCGCAACCAGTGTTACCATAACACAGATCCCAACAAACGACCTTGCAACGACGGAAAAGAAAACTATTGCGGCCGGCCTAGAATTAAGCATTTTACCGATCTTATTGCTCTCGATTGACACGATCCGAATTGTTTCAGATAATCTTCCGAATAATAGTCAAGGATCCCGAAGTGGACATCAAGCGCATATCAACACCGCCTAATGTAACGTAGTCCTCACCGTTTCGGCGAAATTCGCACCTCACCAACCCTTCCCGAGGTCTACATGTAAACCCACTGTTCTGTCCTCTGTAAAAAAATAATACAAAGTATTTCAATTAATTACATGAGAAACAACTTTATAAGACTGACATCTATGGGCTAAGTTGGCAGATCGAGCCTTTGTTGCTTCATATATGTAGTAGTGTGGCGAGTGGAGAGGAAGAGAAGGAAATCGCGCAAGCATAAAGAGAGATAGAGAGAGTTTTAGCGAAGGAGTCCGAAGTGAAGGGGTGAAATATCGGAGGCTTGGAACACAGACACACACACACACACTCACAGAACACACACGCGCGCGGATTGAACGCAGGACAGAGTCGAAGGGAGGAAGAAAAGAGGCCGTGTGGGAATAAAAAATTGGCGCAGCGGCCGAAGGATACATTTTAAGGAGTTCGGTACGTGAAGGGTACACAAGTCAAATACGCGAGGGTAGGAGCTTTCTTTAACACTTGGCATCAAGGAGGAAATGAGCAACATGAGGGTGAAGGACATCAGGCCGGCGCCCGCCGAGATCGAATACAAAAACATGAAGTTCCTCATCACTGATCGACCCAATGATCAGACTATACACACCTTCATACAAGTAGGTTTTTTTTCAAACTTCCTTTGTTCTGTTAGATTTGTTTTGTTTGGGGCTTAGCAGACTATGTACTGCGTGGCGAAGAATAATTGATGTAATTTGATCGTCGTTAGCTTTTGTTGACTTATTTATTACAAAAAGCGGGAAATTGTGTTTTGTTCAGTAGCTTCGATTATGTGCATGGAATTCATTTGTAAGGATTAATTGAGTCCTTTATTTTGAAAGAGGTCTAAATCCACTTATCTTACCATTGAGATATTTACGAGTTTGCGTTATAATGAAATTACAAATATAGGTATAACATACCAAAGTGTCACACTGTTTAAGTGTATATAATAGAGTTAAATTTACAATTCCTATTCAAATAATGACAATTATTAAGTGTTATTAACAATGGATTTAAGTCACTTTCCAAATTAATAACTAGATTTGTTATAAATTTTGAAACAGCTCAGTTTCATTCGATATCACTTAAAGTGGTTCATTTCTCAAAAAACGTATCCAGCTTTTTCTTAACCAATTTATTGTTTTTCCGTTAGAATTCTTTATCCTTTTAAAAATTGCGTCCTCCAAAAATCTTGCTGATACGAATACCTCCAGTGTCATCTCATTTAGAATAAAGTTATTACCTTTCCAACGCTTTCTGATAACATTATAATCATCTTGGAGAACAAACAGGAAATTATAAACCTTTAAAAATCCGCACTTTCGGACATTATCAATACTAGATTGGATTTACGCCATTTTGAACGTAATGTTTTTAATTATTAGAGTAGCTCCGAAAAATTATGTCCAAAATGATCCTATACTCCGAATATACATACTTGAAAAATGTTGTTTATGACAGCTGCTCTAAAGTTGCACACGTTACAATAATCAACAAAGAAAAGTTGCCAAATGGCCTCAGGCCACTCTCAAGACAAACAGCTCAATTATTTGAGCATCTGTCGCATTACTAATTTGCGTTTTCCGGTTGAATACTTCAGACACGACAAATGTCGGTCAATCTCTAGAACAGCAAAATTAGAGCAGATGGTAGGAAATTAGAAACACAGACTCTTTCATGAGATTTCTGCGGTGAAAGTTCACTCATTTAGTCATGAGATGAAAGTAGTAGAATTCGGAGGGATTGTATCTACGCAAAATATATTAAACGGAGAACCTAAATTCAATACGTCCGTATATTCAATTGACTAACATCAATCAATGTTAAATATAATGCCTATTTGAATTGATTTAAGTTTACTTAGAATATAATGAACGAAACAGAGGCTGCATAGCGAAAAACGAAAAATTGAAAAATGCCCAATAAATCAACCAAAATTTCTGCAATACGTTCTTTCATAAAATTGAAACTTCAATGAGTATACGCTTGGAGTTTTTTTCATTTACATACATTACTATTTCATAGAATATTTTTTGTCCCGAATGGAATTTAATAGCGTTAGATGATATAGCCAATTACGCACATTTAATTTGTCGTTCTATTTCGAATCAAAAGACATCCTATACGAGTTGCTCGTAATGCTCTGTAATCAACTGCTATAGCAAGCATTTCATGAATTATTACTCGCGATTTCAACCTACATAATGCCGTACAACGTCGCATGATTAAAACTTTGACAGTAATTATCTGAAATAACCAGTTATGTCCCTGACAAGCCGTAATTGTTACGAATCTAACCGCAGCTCCTTTTGTTATAAATAGGAACTGAAGAAGCACAATGTAAAGGAGGTAGTGAGAGTCTGTGAACCAACGTACAAAGTTGAGGAATTAAAAGGAGAAGGAATCAATGTGATAGATTTAGTGTTCGATGACGGCACATTTCCGCCAAATGAGGTAAGCATTTCTTTATTACATGCTATTACTGACGTATTATATATTTCGTTTCTTATGTATACTTTCTGAGGCATTGCTAGGGTATAAATTTCACACCATAACAATATAGTATATAAACATATATAATACTGCAATAAGAATTTTAATTATCAACCACTTGTGTTTAAAGTATATATGATATAATGCAGGTAAAAACATCCAAACAAATATCACCAACAATCTTAAAATACTTTTACAGTTACTACTTTATTTAAAAAATAACATACATTGCTTATAACGTAAATTCATAAACTCACGTTGAGGATGTGTGTTTTCATGTTTGGTCATTCGACGACATTACGTATTTACAGTCAAGTGATTATCGTTTGTTACTGTGTATGATACATGCTTCATTAACGCTGATGTATGATCAGTGCATATCAGGCGGAAGATTTTAATTTATGTATGTTACGTAACGTGCTATTGAAATGTGTTATGGGTATGCTTTCTACAAACATGGTTCAGAACATGTGCATGTACCTGCTACTGTTGTAAGCCATGTTCGTATATCCCAGTAGCCACTGAGATTTAGTATGCCATATTTTGTACATATAACAGGGCGTGCAGTGTAGGGTTAATATCGTTTTACTGGGATATATACATAATCATTGCAAACATCTGTTATTTTGTCCTCTTTCCTATGCAAAGGTAAATCATGCTGTTAACTACACACGCACAAATTTATTGATAGAATAATAACACAAAGTATTAGTATTCGTTGTTACATTCTCTCTCGGCAGTAATTTAATATGATGGCAAAGTTATCATGATGTTTTTGCAAAATTTTATTCTATTGAAAGTTCCTTTTCCACGCTTGAAGAAGCAATCAATAAAGAATATATACACTCTTAACTAAGGTTTTAGAATATATTAATGTGAAATAAAATTGCTTACAAAGAAATATTAATTTGGGTTTTACGCTCTTATCACGTGTAGATTTTCGAAATCTTTTGTACGCAATATAGAAAATATAAAAACGGTAACAAAAATCCACAATGTTATTTTATCGACACTGAAGCAATTTTAACAGATTACTCAACAATAGACTTCTGCTCAGTTAATTTCTTCAGGTTCTCGTCAATTAAAGTGCTCAATTCAATATTACTAAAAATGAGTTAGCTTAAAAAGTACAGTACATTAATAGTACTTGATTGTTCAAGCACGCAAGAAGATATTCTTAAAAAACGTAATCATACATTTCACTCTAAATGAAAGAAACTGCTACTGACTCATAGAAGTATTTGAATACTTCTAATGACAGAATAATCTTAAGATGTCGTAAAATGTTAACACTTAAAATTAAGCATACACTACACTCTCATAATTTTACCAAACGTATTTTCATTTCGTGGTTGAACAAAAGACGCATATAATGATTTCTAATATTATATCGACGATTGCCTACTCATCCCATCAAAATAACCTTGCGAACCTCCTAAACGCATCCGAATCATCCGACCATGCTTACAAATTATCCTGTTCACAAACTGTCCTGCTGAAAACTTGTTCTCCCTACAAAATGTCCTGCACACAAACTGGTCCCTCCCGCAAACTACCCTACTCACAAATTGTCCCGCTCACAAACTGCCCTGTCCACAAAACTGTTCTACCCACAACTTGCTCTGCTCACAAAGAGTTCTGTCTAGAAACTGTCCCGCTCACAAACTATCCGACTCACAAATTACCCTGCTTACAACCTGTCCTACTCACAAATTATCCCCAATACTTCTGCCAGAGAGTGTACATTACCGTATCCACGCCATCCGCGAAGCTCGACTTCCGGCCGAGATTTGGGCTTCCCCGCTGACTGATTTGTTTCTCCGTAGGTGGTCGATGAGTGGTTCGAATTATTGAAAAATCGATTCCGTGAGTCTCCCGATGCTTGTGTGGCGGTGCATTGTGTTGCCGGACTTGGTAGAGCGCCTGTTCTGGTGGCTCTTGCTCTCATCGAGCTTGGACTCAAGTACGAAGATGCGGTCGCTCTTATCAGAGAGTAGGTTTACCCTCTTTTCAGCATCGATTGCCCCTTGCCGAGCTTAACGCGTCGCTCTGCGTACCTAAAAGCATAGTTTTCTCCCAATATCGCTATGACGGACACAGGACGCAAAGGACAGATGTAACATTCGTTCAATAGGTTTGGCGAGTGATGCAACTCTTTGAAATGATGTTTATGTACATAGGATGGACATAGAGGTTGATCGTGGGGTTGTTATCGAATTTTGATAATGCTTTTGTAATATGTTTTCTGTGTTTGGGGTAAGAACGAAAATACGTTGTGTCTTGTATTGCAGTTGTATTATACTAAATTTTTGGGAGATTTGGTAGTATGATGGAATTTGACAGAAGAGTACAGAGAGGCACTGTTGTGTTTAGAATGAAATTAATGCGTCGTATGAAAGTCAATTGTAAATTTTATATTTTCATGATGAGTTTAATTGGTTGTTCTTGCTTGAAAAGTCTGGTGAGGAGGATCATTTGCAATACTGAAAACAAAGTTAGTTCTGTTAAAACTATTCAATGACTATTGTCCTAAAAAAAGGGTTTTTTTGTTAAATCTGCAGTAGTGAGTTGACTTTGACAGGATATTTGATGGAAATACAACAAAAGACTTTGCACAGTGATTTACATTTGACCCTATTTCTGATTGGAATTTTTATTAAATCTATTGGCTAGTATTAAAGATAATGCATTTTTATTACGGTGAATTTCATTGACAAAAGAATGAATTTTATTTCCAAAAGGCTGAATTTAATATGAAAACCTGTAGAAACTGACGCCAGATCAGAACGTAACAAAATTCTGATAAAAACGAAAATGAATAAAGCACATATCGGCGATCAATTTACTGTGGCTTTTTTCTTGTTCAGTTTTAACGTGATGGGAGTGTACTTACTATATCTTTGTTTCAGGAAAAGACGAGGCGCCATTAACGCAAAACAGTTGGCCTACCTTGAAAAGTATCGTCCCAAGTCTCGATTGAAGCTCAAAAACGGACAAAAGAACTCCTGCTGCGTCCAATAGATAAAACGATTTTTTTTAAACGAAGGATTTACTAATTCATACTGATTGGTATACCTAATTGTATAGGTTCTCGCGTCTGATAACAAAGTGACACATTGTACCGACTACTCCGTTTCGAAGCAAAGAAAGTATTGGCCTATCAGTGAAAATGCAACTGGAGATCGTTGTCCGATGAAAACATGATTAGCTTCGCGCGTGCAAGGTATCCAAGGACGTTTCGAAGGGAAAGATTGCACGGGACAGACTCTTGACTTAGTAAAGGGAGTGAGAGAGACGGGGAGAGAGAGAAGTGAGTGACAGCAAAGCAGCGGAAATGAGAGGCAAAACGATCGCTTTAACCATCCGGAGGTCTTTTTTATCAAAGTCATGTATTTATTTTTGATACTTCCGATATTCGACAAGGTGATAAACTTCTGGATCGCAATGATATATCTCTGTCTACTCTATGACGGATGTCAATTGTATTCTTAACGGACTAAATGGCCAACGGTAAAACGGTCTTTAAACAGGATTTATTTTCTGATTGTACAACGTAGTGAACATTGTTTTCCCTTGCGATGAACCGACTCTACGAGCGATGGAATGAAAGGAACGTCGAGACTGTCGAAGGTCGTAGGTTGTAGGGCCGATAGCCGATCGTCCGCAACGGTTAATGCTCGGAGAGCACTTGAAATCAATGCGATTCGTCTCAATTATCGTTACAACTACAGCTTTCCGCGAGCATGCAATGACATTGGGCTCAAAGTTGAATACGAGAGTAACTCAAGCATACGGTCTTCTAATTTCTCTTAGAGCTAATATTGCATGTCACCTTGATAAGAAAGAGTGAGGATAACGTTCCACCGGTGCACGCTAGTTCTTGCTTCAAATTCGTTTCGCTGTACGCGAATTTTTCGCGTACCGCGAACTCTAAAGCGAATCGGGCGATTCGTCGTGACGTTTTTATTGTAGGGTGGAAACTCCGGGCACATCTCAGCAAGAGTATACGATATGATTTTATTCTTTGTTGTCCGCAATCTTGAATATGAGCACGGCGGTTACAAGCTTGTCGCCTGAAACCTCTTCGAAGCACACGCGTATTTTATCTCTGATTAGGACCACATAACGAAGACAAAATGAATGTCGTAGCGTCTTGAACTGAAGAAATCTCGAATGCATATAAATATTTTGATATACGCACGACGCCTAGACAAAATTGGATACCTTACTCACCGAACACGGCGCAGTTGCGTACACGTGCTGAAATAAATAACTCACATTTTCCCATAACGATAGCTTTAAGGGAGCAAGCGAAAGTTCGACAAAGGTTGCATTTTCACTGACAAGTCAAACTGGTGAGTGATTTTAAACTCTTAATCGGACTTGGAATTTGCGTTAACTTGAAATAACGACACGATCAACCGAAAAAGACACACACACACACACAGACACACATGCGTACATGAATGCATACACGTACATACACACATGAAAAAGTCGATGAAAAATGGGAATGGACGGGGGGGAGGGGGGAGGGGGGGATAAGATGGAAACGCGAAATAATTCACTCCAGAGCTATATATCACTTTTATCGTAGCTTGACGACAATTTCACCAAAATTTCCCCGTACGAGAATAAAAAAAGAAAAAGAATAGAAAGAAAGCCACCCACTGTCCTGTCGCGAAATCGAGGGAGGAAACAGGAAGAGCACGAAGAGGAAAACGAGGAAGAATCCGTAGATGTTACACTAAACGCGCGCCCCTCTTGTGTAAATGCCATTCATCCATGAATATATATCGTCTCCGCGATTTTGGTAAAATTGTCGATGACGCTGTACGCCACACTAAACTGTGTTCAAAAGAATAGAAGAAAAATTTCACTCCTAACGTAATGATGGATGTAATGAAAAAACTTAGAACGTTTCGTCTGTCTGCCGATCTGGCGCGAACGTCCGCCAACGCTAACGCTGAAAAACTCGATAGATGATTTGCGCCCACGCCCCTTTGTTTTCCCCGGCCGACATTATTGCGCTCATGATTGTACTTTTCGAGTTGCCGACTCAAAACGCCGGGGCGTGTTCGGCCTTAGGCCGACAGGAGAGACGCAACGGCGCGTAGAGGTTAGAATTTTGTGTTTCCCGCCAAGCCCGACAGCGTTCGCGCTTGGAACCATTGTAACGGCGAAAATTCTGTAAGCGTGCTCCTGTAAAAATGATTTCCGATTCGCAAAACGGCGAATCCGCCACGATCGCAGACGCGGAATGCAAAACTTAAATCTGGTACATCTCCTTTTTTCTAAGGTTAAAAACTGCAATATTTTTTACCAGAGGATGGGACGAGGGAAATTCATAAAGATAAAACAAATGTTTATCGAATCTTAGATCCGAAATTGGGATATCAATTTCTACCGTTCGATTCTAACTCTTAGTTCAATTATATGATATTAATATTAACGTAGAGACGTCTGTTCTTTTCTCTCTCTCTTTTTTTTTTGTCTCTTGTTTTTGATTTAACGAATACCCTTCCGAATGATGAATAAAAATGTTTTCGACTTAATTAGGTATACCTGAATGTTTTATTGGAACGAGTTACCACCCACAATTTCGTCGCTTGGGTTCTTCACTCTGTTTTCGCATGTCGATTCACTTCTTCGAGATGAGCGGACATACTTCTGACCCAATGTAAATTTTCGCAAGAAAAAAAAGCACGATTTTCTTTTTATATCTGTGATACATTCTTTCCAACAAATATAGTGGGATTGAAGAGGGGGGAGATAATTGAGAAGTTAAAAAGCTGCGCTTTTAACAGAAATTCGATACAAAAGTGGCTAAATAGTTCTCGCAATATTATACATTGGTTGGAAATGTAAAAAGTCAAAACGCAAAAAGACATACTTCTTGGCCTCCGTTAATGGCACTGATCGCATCTTGATTTTTTGTAACCTACTTAAGACATCGGTTAAGACTCTACCTTTTTACAATGTAACACGCAGTAGAGTTGTATTTTATCGCGTAACGTTTAAACCGCAGTCGATTGAGAAGATTAAAGGACTAAGTGCATCAAGGTTAAAGGGAAGGAGAAGCAAGATGATCCATAAGAAGTAGGCCAACGGACGAAGTGTCCTGACGATTCAAGAGAAATACGGTGATAGGGCAATTATTCAGTAAAGATAACTACGGATGGTCCTCGACTTCCTTACATTATGGATTCTTAGATATGTCTATATCGGTCAAGTAATGCATTTTTGTGGGTTGCGTGTAATGTCCACTGACGACATATAAGAACATAGTATTTTGATTTATGCGTAAGATTATGTTATGCTTCGTACACCGATGAATAAGTAATGTGTTAGGTTATTGCATGAAAATGCGAATAATGAACTGACGAATTTTGAGAGTTGCCCATGCTAAAAACAGAGTCTCCTTAAGTGCGAAACATGCATTTTGTAGCCTTCTCTTAGTCTCTTTAACATTATGTATTGTCACTATTGGTATTTTATGCCAGAGAACTGCACATCAGATCTTCTACACAGTCATATTTTTAATGACAAGATTACGTAAAATTTAATACTAAGGAAAGTCATGACAAGGAAAACGAATACGATATCATTAATTAGTATTATGTTCTTCCCTGCCATTAAGACACAGCCTTCCCTAACGCTCAAAAATATTTGTTGCTTTTTACAAAATGAACTTTTTCCGACTTAAGTTAGGATCATTTGATCTTGTAGAACTTTTGTTTTCATGATCAATTGGTATATGAAAACTTTGGTTCGGGGATGATTTGTCACAACATGAATAGTTACTTTATCACTCTTCAATGGAATCCAAACTTTTTGAGTCTGTACACACGTTGCAACAGTTCGTTTATAGCAATATTATAAGATATTGATAGAATGATTGATGGAATATTTCTGGGACTGTATCTTTCTGTATTCCATGTTGCATTGCACTCACTACTGTTGCAATAAAGCCAAAAACTACTAGTTGAGATTGTAGCGGTCAAGATTTTAAACTTTGTGCTTTAAATAATGAATTTCTCAGTTAACGTAGTCTTGAGCACATCTCCTGGTGTCCGTCAGCCAATAAGGTTGCATTTCTGCAGAGAACCCGAGAGCTTCCCCTTGATGTGTGACCTTGATAGGTTGACATACCTTTTTCCTTCTAATTTTCCATGAAATATGCACCCTTATGCTAAATGTTCTATGGAGACTGTCTTTCCATATATACTTCAAGGTATTGACCTCTTTGTGTGGCATAACATACACCATACTACTTCCTTATACCAGTTTGTCTGCCAATCTGGATTTGCTGTGTGTGGAAGTTGTTGCATAGTAAAGTATGCAAATGCATGTATATTGTCAATATATTTAGAGAGACTAAGAAGGCTATAATTAGTATGCTATGTTCAGTGTTAAGAAGAATAATCAGCAACATATGACGCTTGATTTTTTTCCTATTGTTTCACATAACTGGACATTAATGACTGCTATTCTTCGGACATGTTCAGCTTGCCATTTGCTGCAATTCAAATTCTAAGACAAAATACGACTCTCGGAAAAGGTTTGTAACAATAAATTGTTCAGTAGTCTATGCAATCAGATGCGAATTTAGTTAGCGGACCTGGCGAAAAGAGATCAATGTCTTGTGCAATTAAATTAGGTAAGGAATGGTCACAAATAATAAATGGCAGACTAGCTGGTTTCTAGGGCACAAATCGCGAATGTGTGTGACCAAGAATATGAGAAGCATTGAGACAAATTTTTCTACGTTTAGCGAGGTTTACCCAAAATGAGAGTATTTACACGCTACACATAACTTTGTCGAAACGCACTACGCAATTATTGAACGGACTCGGGAGTAAATAATGGCACTGCTTAAGAAATTGGAAAGTTTCGTAGTTTCGAAGGCGTGCAATAAATAATGATCCTATTAAAAGAAATTGATTCCCTCGTACACGAAAATGCGCAAAAAGACGCGCAGAAATTGCAAATGAAGCTTGCATAATGCTTCTGGTCAACGCTATGAGTCCGACAACTCATGTAAAGGGTTGTACATAATATATAATATATATTATTATACTATTTTATAATATTTTTATAATCATTATACCTATTACGTATAAAGGATTTCACATCCTCCGACTGCAAAAATCGAATTTCAAACCAATAACGTTTCCGCAAGAAAGCAAATCGACGACACTGTCTGCGTTGCAGGTGGAAGTTCATTATTTGCACGAAATTGACATGTGGTCAACGTTGTCAGTTAAGGGGCCAAGAAGTGCGAAATATCTTTTTACTTGTTGACTTGATTTCCTATACTGTGAGAGATTATGTTGCGTGAACCAAATTTGATCTACGTTTGTAAACTAATTATAGCGACATACTTAATTAGACGGAGTACAAAGCTCTTTCTGAATTGACGAAGAATTGAATCGCAATGCTTTTGTAATTAATCTCGCTGTATGAGAAAACCGATAGGATGTGTAATTAGATTAGAATTGTTTTTTACGTTGCCATACTAAGATGGTGATTTTTGAGAGCGTCCTTGCGTAATCATCAATTTATTTTCACGATCATATACACTTATTTTTCGCAGCAAACTAAGGTATAAAACGAGTCAGAAGGACCTTATTGTTAGATAGCAAAAGAAGAATCCTCTATTTTGAAAATCGACGTAAACGAAGCAAAAACTACACACTCCCTTCAAAATGAAGAATAAGCAAAAAATGATGAATTTAAACGAGTTAGCGCAATGTAAGCAAGAATTATCATTATTGCATATTTAATTTGTTAATGTAATTTACTACGTATCCACTGTATTATTGATATATTGATTAAATTAAATGATGAAAAATCGTTTTGTTATATTGTAAACATCAGCAATGCAAATAAAAAAGAATGGAAGTCGTTTTGTGAAATATTGTTGTTTATTCCTTTCCTATATCATTTTTAATTTACGTCGTTGTTCCGTTTCATAAATAGAAATTTTTATTTGTTAAGGCAGAACTAAGTATAGTGTATGGTTGCTAATTGCGACAAAATAGTCATATCAGATAAACCAACATGAAGAAATTGGCATGTCGGTATTCATTTTTTTTTAATGGGATACATAATTTAGTTTAATTTAATTTAATTTCATTCAATATTGTTTTCACATTAAAGAGTTACTCATAAATATTGCTTTGGACATACAACATTTAGGTTCCAAAATGAGCTGCGCATATTTTTCTTCACTTTGCACGTCTTTACCACGCGCCACCTCTACGCACGTACCAAATTGAAAATGATTAAACACGGAAATGATATATGTACTAATTTAAATGATTAAACCGTTTGCGTACTGCATAAGCATGGATAAAGAAAACATATACATTTAACAATTGCAAAAGTATATTATTTATTCCATTAGAACATATTATTTCACCAGAAGAAATCTAATATTATGAGTTTATGAACAAGAAATAGATTTTCAGCATTTGTTTGACAAAGTGTATAAAATATACCTTCTACCAATATCTCCAATATACATTCTAATTAGTATTACCAGGTATAAACACTTGCAATCCGTATCATGAACTTCATCTGGTATGTTGACATTTAACCCCGAGGTCGTATGGTTCAAACGCATCAATATATAGGCATTCGTTACAAGATCAGTTTATTTTATCAGTTACAGAAATATAAAGTAAAGCGCGAGTATTTTTTGTAACAGTATCTGACCCATTATACATCTGTTCACAAGAATTATCGGAACATGTCATCATAATCAGGCGGCATGAAGTTGTCCCTACCACCGAATCTCGGTCTAGGAGCAGGATCTGGTGGACCAAATGGATCAAATCTTGCACCTGGTGGAATTGCTCCCCTGAAAAAAATTAATGATAATAACGTCGGAATTATCATGTTTTCACATTTCATACTAAATACTAATGTCACATATTGTTTACACTGTTGGCCAGAAAACTATATAGTTATTTGAGTTTACTTACGGTGGTAATCTTCCTGGTATTCCTATACCACCTACACCTGCAGGATCTAGATGTCTACGTCTATTTGGATCAAAAGGATCAAATATCATTCCTCCTCCAGCTTCTGGGCGGGCAAATGGATCAAGATCTGCCCTACCAAGGTTGCCCAAAATGTCATCAGGTAATCTATTCAAATAAAATATAAAAGCTTGTATAATTAAAGGTTAAGATGTTTGTATGCAAAAGCAATTCTGACATATGCGAGCATAAAAAAAGAAATGACACATTGACAAACAGCCTAACCAAGGGTTATTTGTACCCAAACACAGCATTTTATATTGCGTTTATTTATTGAGGCATATAGGATTCATGAATGGGGAAGGGACCAAAAATAATCAGGATCTAAGTCATCCATGTCATGGGATGTCTGTAAAGATTAGGAGACATTATTTTTGCATGTACTTGTGTTCGCATCGATCCTTCTTGTACCTTAATCGAACCAAAAAATAGGAAACATAAATATTGGAAAAAGAATCGATGCGAGAATTACCCATGTGGTCCGCGTGGTGCATTTCGATCTGGCATTACCCTCAATGGATCGTCATCTGGACTGCGACGCCTTGCTCTCTCAGTATCATGTGCTGTTGCACTTGTTTGTGTTCCTGACTCATTAGTGCTGTTTGGAATCATAGGCTCAATGAGATCAGCTTGAATTGTTTTTAACACTGTCCTATATGCAGGCATCAAACTTTCCAGTGGCCCATGAAGATCATTAACAGTTTGACCAATCGGGAATTGACTGTTTGAAACATTACGATCTTCAACACTCTAAAATTCAGTGTAGAAACAATTACTTCGTAAAAACAAATATACATATTGTATGAGTATTTCATAATAAAATTACCAGGAAATTGAAAAGCAGGTCTTCATCTGACTTTGTGCCATGCAATATGTACAGTTTGTTATCTTTGACATAACGCAATGCATAATTAGCATTTTTACTCCATTCATTTGGTAGAAGTTCTGTTCCTGTATCAGATGCATCAAGCACCCTCTACATAAATGAAAAATAACTGTTAATAAAAATAATATTATATTATTATTTCTATGTGAGCTACATCCAAATATTTTAATTTTTGTGTATTACTAAAATTAATTTTTAAACATAATGAACGTAAAAAATTGACGTGAATCTTCTCACAGTACTGTAAAACGTTTTATACTTAAAATACGGCTATACAAAAAATTTAGGTTATGTCGTTTACATCAATTGTCGCTTGTCATCGCGCAAAGCACCAAGGACTACAATCAATGATAAACAACAATAACGTATTAACTTTCATTGAGTTTGATAATTCTTTACTTTAAATCATTATCACAACTTACACTGTCTCCCAGACCAACACATTTAAATCCGCAGCGCAATAAATACCAATGAACAAAGAGCACGATCACATCTTCTTTTTTAAGTATGTCATTGGTATATAACTTTTGTAGAAGCTCAAAGCCGAACGTATCCATTTGTGACATCGACATTTCGGCGGCCGGATGACAGTTCAGTCCTTACACTGCAAAGAATCGGCCATTACTGAACACATTCGACAGATTAAGTTTCGCTACGCATTTCTCTGAGAATGTGTGGAGAGATAATATTTCAAAATACATTCAGCCAAAACGGGAAGGTTTCATTTTTAATTAGATAATTTTGTTTGAAAATTGAAATGTGCCGTGCACATATTGGAATGTACGCGACATCATCTTGACTATTACAAAATTTGAAGGCAAAAATGTGCAGAACACCTGAATAACAGTTTGAATAGAACCGCGAGCGCTTGACGTTTGTACTACGTTTTTCATGCACACAGTCAAACACGTATGATTCGTTAATTTCGCTGACGAAGCGCATTTTGGCGATTGCGTTTGTTTTTCAAACCTTTTGTTTTAAAATGTTTTTGCGTGCAATCGTATGAGAATAATTTTTTTTCTAGTTAGTTATGGCAACAAATTATAGAGGCGTTTCAAATTTGTACATCGCGATTTGAAGTGTGTGAATATTGCACACAGCAAAAGAAGAATATACTCTGTATAAGGTTTAATAAGAAACAATTACACGTTCACATCCGGTACAAGTCTAGGCGTTTTTATTCTTTGTACAAAATTGCTTATTCCAAGACTCATCATACTAGTAAGATATTAATTTTATTAAAATCTATGTAATAGTCTTCGAGTTATTCGTTTGATATAAACTATACAAATTGATCTGTTTCGGGTGATTACCAAAATAGATACTGATTCATTGTTTAAAATATTACAATTTTTGTAAGTGATCAAATAAACAGTATCCTCTATGATAATTAGCAAATACACAAAAATTGACAGCAGATACTAGAGATTGGAGTCAGAATCTGTATCTACTTCAAACGCATTTGGGGATTGTGGAGGAGTACTGCATTCCTCAATTTCCTCTTCACTTTCAGGTTGATCTCCGTCAGTTTTATCTAATGCATATCTTCTCCATGGAAACCTATTGCAAATTACAACATTAAGTACTTTATTTTATACATAGAAAACAAAAAAAGATTTACCTTTTTCTTTCATTAAAGCAATCTTCTATAAATGTGTGAGATACAATTTTTGAATGACCCTTCAATTGTTGATATTTTGGTGTTTTCTTAAAGGCACAAATTAAATGAGTACACTTCTTATTATGAGTGTTAGGATCTGCAATGTAACGTGCTCCCATCTGAAGTGCTTTTCTTCTAATATCATCCCTCTGTGGATTTACATAACCACTTAATGAAAAAGAAATATCATCCATAAGGCATCCAAAGGGTTTTTGACGCTTTTTTGGAGCAACTGTATTCTTTTTAGTTGTTGTAGCAACTGGCACTGGTTTAGGTACTTTCTTGCAGGTTTTGCATAATCTGTCCTCAGATTCATTATCACATTGAGTGCAAATTTGCTGTTTTTTAGTTTTTTTATCGTTTGATATTGTTTCATCTGGGCTTAAAGAACGCTTTCTGATGCTATTTCTTCGGTTTGCATTTGGCGTTCCAACATTATTTACTTTTATATTTGTCTGTGGCACAACATCACCAAATGGTGTTCGAACAATTGGGTTATCATCTTTTTGTAATGTTATCTCTTGTCTTTTAGGCGATTGATCTTTGCCTTTAGAACCGAAAACTTCATCAGCTTTACCAGCTTCTAATTTCTCTAACAATGGCCTTTTCATTGGTTCCCTATCTTCCTCTTGTCTCTTAGAAAAATGAGACATTCCATTATCTTTAATCTTGGATAATAACTCGTCTTTATAATTTGTCTTTTGTGTGCTCAACATTTTCTTATACTTTTCTCGGAACTCATCTACAGGTGGTTTAACTACTTCACCTGCACTTTGCCTTAACTTGAATCTGCCAAAAGAATCTAATCCCCAGTCAACTGCTACATCAACTCTAAATGTAATAAATGATAAGCCGAACAGTTCTCGCATGTTTGCAGATTGCATACATGTAATTTTGACTCTATCGAACTTAATTTTCAAATTATCAGGATTCAATTCCCTCTTTGTGAACAGTTGCACCTGATCAGTAAATTTCCCATCAGCTGCTTCATCGTGTGTCATAAACTGATGATTGACGATAGGTAACCAGTTGTCAGGCTCCGCTGCAGTAGATGCAGTCACAATTACAACACAGGAGTGATAGTTGCCAATATCGACGCCTGTTATACAGGAAGATTCACTAAATTGCAAAATGACAGTAGCCAACATTTCTCCAGGTTTTGCACACCGCCATGAGGAGTTTGTATTTTGGCGCAAGAGATTTGATGCAGGATATGATGGATGTTCAGATGAACAACTCACCACATTTGCCAATTTGATAATCATTTTCGGTTGAGTACTCTGTTTGGCACTAAAAATTCTTTAAATAACGGGCCCAAAGATAAATAACACAAACAATGTTCTTAAGTTTAACCATCACATTGTAACGTCAAGGCACTACTGTGTTAATTAGCCCGCGCAAAATATTGTAAAATGAGCGAATCTAACCTTTCTTACATTGTGTGTAACATATTTATCGCAGGACTACACCATAGCATCCAACGTCTTACATTTGTTATGACTAGGTATGCTGTCTTTATAATTATCTGATAACAACGCAATGAACTTTTGTTATTTGTTAGGTTAAATTTAGACTGTCGCATCCAACATTTTTTTAAAACTAAGCGCGCTTTATTCGTATATCGATCAGCCAGTGAGTACTACGTAAACGATGTTTCCAACGTAAGGTGGCGACTGATGTGATAAGACCTCGTCCGCGAAATATCTCGATATTTCACGAACATTCTCGCCTAAAGATTTGTATTAAGTATTATAATAACTGCTGATAAATGTGAATTCCTCCTGACATTACCCATTATTGCTTCATGTTTTCAAATTTTTTTCCAAATATTAAATTATTACAAATGTATATTCTGGTTTACACAAGCGAGCAATATCTGGTCGAAAAAATTTATATAATTCTCACATGAAACAATAGGCCTTAAGCGCCGGCAAATTTAGGAGGATTAAATTTATTTGTAGTGTACAAAAAAAAATAAATAAATTTTCATGTGACACGTTTATTTGTTTACTGAGTATAATGCCGTTTTCTTGACATCATACACATATTCGAATGGATATCGATTTGAAAACGCGTAGTGCAGATGCTATATGGGGCACCCTAAGTTAGATTTTAATTTTAAGAATTCTGCAGAAAAGTTCAATTAGACGCAGTACTTTTGTTACATACAGCATACATTTTATACTAAATTCTCCGAAAATGACAAACTGTGACTATTACAATACAGCGAATCAAACTCATCAATTATATATAGAATCGTAAACATGAACAAGGCCATGTTACATTATTTTCCACACATAAACAACACATACAAATACAAATGCAAAGCAACAAACGTTACTATCTCCAGTTTTCAATAATGCAAGTGAATTTTCATTACTCAAAATTCTCTCGTCAGCAGAAGATGCCATTCGCATGACGAACAAAATTAATGAATATTTCCACTCAAATAGTGCTAATGTTCTAAAATCTTTTGTTAACGACACGTTAAACAATCAAAATAACACAACTAACAAATTAAGTACCACTCCACGTACCGCGTAGAAATGAGCAACCACGTAATAAACTTCAGATTTACCGTACCAACATTCTTAACACTAGAACTACCGATTTCATTTCATATTTTCATTTGACGCTCTGAAATGCCGCAAGTGAACATGTTTAAGCTTATAAAATGAAAAACAATTAATCATTTACCTACTTCAACGAGTACTAAACACTATTTCAAAAAAACAAAATGATTCATGAGCGAAAAGTCATTATTAAAACAAGGTCAGGCCAGTCACAACCTGTCGATAGTTCTAATGTTAAAAGAAGGTGGATAACGTAATTAAACGCGCTTTTAATTACGATACCGATCCAAGACCACAATTCGAGAAAATCGAAACTGACTCTTTGTCCGAAACTCCGTCCCTCGAGTAGGTTGCAGCCACCGAAAGGATCGAGAGCAAATTCCTATTTCGACTCGGCCAGCGCGCATCAATCATCCGCGCAGAAATCCGCCTAAACGCTCGCAATCATCCGGCATCTCCGTTATCCGCGAGCATCGTTCCGAATGTCGACTTGAATGAGCGCGGTGCATACGTTAATATCGATCACCCCCCTCGCAATTAGTTTTAGCGCCGACCGCCTGCCGACAGATGGCGCGTCGCTCGCATTCTGACGTCACGTGCACCGACGAGATATACTTAAAGACCGCTAGCCTTATGGGACTTTGTGTCGCACGAAAATTGAGCCGTACTGGGACGCCCTCTCGGCGTATAGAGCGGCCGAATCAGGAAACTCAAGGCAACGCAACGAACTCACTGATTCCAGTTTTTACACCAAGTTACGAAGAATTGCGAAGAACCACTGCCGTGACGATCGTGGTGGGGGAAAGTTCAGATGCGTGCTGTCAGTCAGCGAGTCGTCTACTACAATGTATCGAACGGAGTCAAAGAATGAGCTATGGCTCTGACTCTTCTCCGGCACGATCGTATGCGTGTTTCCTTTGACATAAGCCAGCGGTATTAAAATGCTTTTTCGTTCCTAACCTATCCGATAATCTGATAAAGTATTTTATTCGAAGGGTGTAGTTGGATGATGGGGTCAAAAGTGTTCCCAAAACAATTATAAATCGAAAACGTCATTTGATAGCTCATTAAAAAATACCCATTTTCATCACGTTTTAACGTTCAATCTAGAAGGGCAAGGGGCAGTAGGTTGTAAATTAAAAACTTTCGTTTTTGCTCATTTCTAAAAAAGGGATGTCCGTTAAAAAATCAAGAATTCTGGCCGATTCTGGCGTGTTAAAATTAATTTGTAGAACGAATTTTCATGCATCCTTTATAAGATAAGTATATTATGCAATATTCAATGCTATGAGATGGGGTACAATAAACAAATATAGATGCTAAGAAAACTGCTAAAACAAGGAGAATATGTAGTAATGGCGCTTGTTATATCCTAAAATATTTGTAGTTCCGCTAATATTATCGGTTGCACAACGGCATAACGTCTTTTTTCTCAGTACTGCTCTCTTTATTATTTTTTCCTTTAGTTTATTATTATTATTTTGTCGTTTCTTTCTTTTTCTTCTTTTTGTGTGCAGCATAATCTCTCTGTATTTTATCCTTTATTTTTCTTTTTCCTAGATATAAGTTAACATAATATTTAGGTTTAGTTATATTCAATTAGAAATTAAAGCCAGCTTCTTTTTTTGACCCATGTTCTGTAGCCCCCCGCATAAAACGAATGCGGTGCATGCGCCGAATTATATTTCATGTAATGTTCAAGCGCATTTAATGTTAACCGGACCGATTCAAACCTTCCCACTGCTGCGTTCCGGGAACACGTACCCACTTCCATTTACACTTTCGGTATCTGCGCACGAATTCAATACTCTCAAGATCACTAGACATAGGGACACCCCTCCGCCATGCGATTGTCGTATTCTTGACGATTGTCATATTTTCGACGTATTCTTTACGTGCATTTTTATGTTTTTCTTCTTACAATGTATTTGTACAAGAAAAACATTAATATATATGCGAAATGTCTATTAGTAAATGTACTTGGCCGGCTTCAGGATCCAATGGTTACGATTCAGAACTCCTCACCTGAGTGTGAAATTTTTCCGATCCTGCATAAATTGTTATTAACATTTATTAGTTGCCAAGTTTTAAGAGTTCGCGGAGGCGATACAGTGGAGGCCCGATGAATTTTTTCTGAGATCTCCCAGATAAATTTTGACGCTTAAAACCCACCACTAGGCGGGATTCCCCCTCGCATTCGGCAACTGTCACGCCTGATATCGCAGCGTAATTCCTTTGAATACTAACGTAACGTGGTGAAAAGTTGATAATTTTATAAGTAATGTAAGGTGATTTTCGAGAAAACAACTACTATTCGGTTTAACTCTGATTTTCCTTGCATCTGCTCTGCTCTACTACTCAAAATGCTATATCCCTTGTCCGTCCGTGTCCGTCCGGTGCCGTCCGGAAAGAAACGCGCTTCGCGCCTCCCCTCGTGCAAATTCTGCTCGGTGACGTCAGCGGCCGCCAGCTCTAGCGTCCATTGACATGCGCCGGCTTGCGTTTGCTACAGCAACGACTATGTACATATGTACGAACGTGTAATATGTAAACGTTTTAATAAGTACAAATATAAACCGAGTTGTACTGTGTTTGGTCTCATTTTACTCGGAATAATATTACTAATATGTTTTGTCTTCAGTCCGTCTTTTTTCCTTATCTGCCGTTTCTACTTCTGATCATCCGTATCGGCAAAAAGCAAACGAACGAATTCGACTACAGTAGATTTTCTATATGTATGAGTCCGATTTGAGCTACACGATATCTGTCCCCGGATGCCCCTTTCACAAACAGGGGTCGTCGTCGGCCGAGCGGTTCCCCGTCGCTTGTATCGCAGTGGCATTTTTTGATGCTGACAATTGAACAGCGACGCGGTCTATCGGTGAGACACTAACCCTAGTTAAGAAATCAAAAATTGTTAATTGCAATTTTTCGGTAAAAAGAAGTTTACTGGTATATTGGAGACGTTTTTCTAATAAAAATAAGACCAAATACGAAATGGTTACGACACTTGGTTTCGCTATTCTGGCTTGTCAAACACACTGTCGCCTAAACGTCGCGAGATCAATGTGGTGTGAAGAAGGAACTTCTATTCGATGTGAATCAAGTACCTGGCGGATGAATCGACGACGCTTACCGTGGAGCTGGATGAGAAACAAAGTTTTCTTGAGTGGAATGAATGTCCCCTATTCGTTATAAGCCCATTTGGCGGCATTTTTTTTGCGTCTCTTACCGTGTAGGGACACCATTGGCAGGTGCCTCCTCACAAACTCACACAGGGATCCTGCTACAGTTTAGACGGCTTTAAACTCCTCATACGCAAATAAAGTGGCAAGCAATTTTATATGTAAATAGGAGTTTTAATTAGTAACAAAATATAACCCGATTGGTTTCGTGTTTGGTCTCATTTTACTTGGCAAAATATTAGCAATACGGTACTGACATTTTTATTCATAAAAATTCAAAGTTGTAAAAATTTCTTCGCTGCACTAGTGTTGCCTCATCGTCATGTGGAATTCAATCATTCAACAATGGCTTCACCTTCACTCCCTCTTTCTATATCAACTGTCCCTACGTTTGGCGGTGTCGGCAAATTACAAAGAGACGGGCGCGTGGCCCAGCGTGGCCGGCAACGTGGCGCAGAGACGACATTCGTGTCAAATCACCGGATGTATGTACGAGCAACGGAAAAACTTTAGAATTGCAAAGATAGAAATAAACAAGTTTTGCGTACAGACAGGGTCGTTTCGTTTCTCATGTTCCGATCATTTGTATGAAATGGAATACAATAATCAATGTAAGAGAGCAAGTGTATTGGAAGGCATTTACTTCTTTAATTAACAAGTACTTTTTGTAACATTTTCAACCTCGTCGGTGCTGCTAGCACTTAAAATTATCACGATACAAAAATTGGGAGTGATGGGATTCGATAAAGTATAAGAGTTCGTTCTACAAATTAGTTTAACACGCCAGTAAACGACTAGAAAGGATGATCTTGACTTTTTCACTGACACCCCTTTTTTAAAAATGAGCAAAAAGGGAAGTTTTCAATTTACACTTCACTGCCCATCGCCCTTGCAGATTCAACGTTAACACATGATGAAAATGGGAATTTTTTAATAAGCTTTCGAATGACGTTTTTGGTTTATAATTGTTTTGGGATCGCTTTTGAGCCCCATCATCACCCTTCGAATAAGATACTTTATCAGATTATCGGTTAGGTTAGGGACAAAAAGCATTTTAATACCGCTGGCTTATACCAAAGGAAACACTTGTATGCAATCGTGTCGGAGAGGAGTCGGAGCCGTAGCTTATTTCTTGTCTCCGTTCGGTACGTAGTAGACGACTCGCTGACTGAGAGCACGTATACATACATCTCAATGTACATCTTTTCCCCACCACGCCCGTCACGACAGTGGTTCTTAGGAATTCCTCGTCGGTGCTTGGTGTTACCTACAAAGTTAGAACCTCGGAATTCTTCCGTGCCGACAGAGCATTTGG
The DNA here is from genome assembly GCA_914767735.1 of Anoplius nigerrimus. Taxonomy (NCBI): domain Eukaryota; kingdom Metazoa; phylum Arthropoda; class Insecta; order Hymenoptera; family Pompilidae; genus Anoplius; species Anoplius nigerrimus. The sequence goes on from OU612087.1 coordinate 11,138,195, forward strand.
GCCCCTTTGAGCCCCCTTGCGTGCCCGAAATTTTACCCAGGGCTAGCGGTCTTTAAGTATATCTCGTCGGTGTCACGTGTCGCCCAAGCGTTCCTGGCGGCAGTTGTCGTAAGCTCGTTCACTCGATAGGACGGGGACGGTCGTCGTCTAGCGCACACGGCGAGCTTTAAGCAATATGGCGAAGTATGTCATGGGCTCAGTGAGACGTAGTGTCGTTTGAAGGATGAAAAGTTCGCGGTATGGGTTGAGAATAATGTAGCGCCGTCTGTGAAAGTTGTGCGATACGTCGAAATTGTGCACGTCAGCCCAGTCCGCGGAGCGAGGCTAATTGTGATACGGGTATCCCCCCCTCCTCCCCTCCCCCCTAACCTTCCCCCTGTTTTTTTTATTTGGTTTAATACACGACAGTGCGCGTTTGCCGGTGGTGAAAAATCATGGCCACAGATAAGATAAAGGTTGCCGTCCGGGTCCGGCCGTTCAATCGCAGAGGTACGTATTCCCTTCGGCGTCCTCACGCCCACGCATCGCGAGCGATCAACACGCTCCTCGGCACGCACGCACGCACGCACGCTTACCCTCCGCACGCAAAGTGTACGCACGTTTCGTCCCGATCGTCGTAGACCTCGCCGAACGGCGACTACCTGCGCCCGGCGGTCCGCAGATATTGACCTTCGAGCGGGCATTTTTGACAGTGACACCTTCCATCCTCCGACGGTCTCTTCACCTGCTCGCTCCTGAATGCCTCGTCCTGGCTGTCGTCCCAATTCTCGCATCCGGTCGTATATCACCTTATTTACAAAGATCGCGACCACCCTGAGCTCGCACGCTGCCTGGCCGTCGGTCGCAGAATCCGCTCGTAAGAGTGCTTTCGCGGGCACCAGGTTCGAATCGTGGACCAGCGGGCTGGTGTCGTTCCTTTCGCAGCTCCTGTCACGCTGCTTTACACGATCGCGGCAGGCTTTACGTAAGTGGCAGCTAGGATTTGTCAGGTTCGAATCCTTCGCGCCGCGTGACAATGGACGAAACATGTGACCTGAGGGGGAAATTGTGCACTGCTCGACAGCACGGCGACCTTCCGACGTATCGAGATATGCCATCGATCGCTGGCCGATGATGATGCTCAAGGTCCACCGTCGGCTGGATCCTTGCGCGTGCAAGGATGTCCGTCGCTAGGATTCGTAGGATGGTTCACTTTCCCGTTTTGGCCAACTTTGGCGAACGGACATGCACGGGTAGCGTAGGACATTTTACGAGCTTGGCATAGCGCTCGAGACGGAGTGTCAATCGACGGATTCTGTCGAGTCGGTTGAGATTCTTGTCTGACCTTGTCAGTCTGGTAGACTGATCCTGCCGGAGGATGGAAGGATGTTGTGAGAGTCGTTTCCGGAGATGGACTCTGCGTTTTGGACGGAGGGTCTTCTGGGACTTGTCACCTTCTCGGTTTACGACACGGCGGGATGCGAGGGTTTCATATTTTGTTGTGTTAGGTGTGCTGGTTGTTCAGGATGGCGCGGTATCATTATTTCTTAATGACGAGTTCGAATTGATGAAGTTGCGATGGCTCGTGGTGGGAACGAAGAGATTTTCTATGTCAACACGATGCAGGAGCGAATTTGTTGTTTCATGAAGTTTGGATGGCTTGGTGTTTATTATGAGAATGTGATAGCTTGTTTGGGCAAGGATTGTGTTATGCTAACGTGTACGTTCAGATTCGACTATTCGAATTCTTTAATGACGTTAAGCTTTAAATATATTTATACTATAGGAACATATATTGTAATGTTAATATAAAAACTTACTAAACATGGGGACAGTTTTTCATGTCGTCATGCATACTGAAAGACTAGTAATAACGTTAGTAAACAATGTAATGTCATTTTGGAGTACTCGATTCCAACACTTGTCACTTGCAGTTCTAAGACGTTGCAAATGTGACAGGTTGTTATTGACAGAATGATCCAAGATACGGTAATACACTGTCATTTGACATCTTTAAGACCGAGCAGGAAAAACATTCACTCCTATCACGCTGCTCCAACTGTATCGTCAAATTCTACTCGAAGCTTGCTGCTTTTTGTTTTTATGACGCAGTAAACGTGACAGCTCGCGATTCGCATACAGACTTTAGGACTTGCGCTTAGTTATTTACGGTTTCAAAAGTTAGGTAACAAAATTTTCGATTCGCCATACGCCGTTTACGATGAAGATTTCCAACAGACATTTCTTTTGGAAATATCGTACTTTTTCGCACTTATAATGAATGACACATGCTAAATGCTTAGAATTCCAGTGTTGGGATCATGTCATCTGGCACCTTGAGCCAAGTAAAGAAATTGTCGAGCAACGTTGAGCTGCTTTGGATGTTAACAGATTTCCGTCGGTCGTTCCATGTAATTTGCGTCTCGTAACAGATACGCTTTAGTTTCATGAGACACCGAATAGAGATTTACGGTTAGCGTGAGGTTCGCGAGTCGCACATGTAATTTCGTCTCTTGAGAGGCGAGCAACGTAAATATCGAATAACGTTACGCTCTTTTGCACGCTGACAGATTGCGGCCAACAATGCGTTTGATGTCATTTCTTTCCGGAAATTGGCACTTTCCACTTGCGTGAGATGGCGAACTGTCATTCGCGGTTAATTCAAGGTTCCGAAATAAGATATTTCTGTGGAGCGATTTGCCATTAAAGAGAATCATGTAAAGTTCAAACGACATCGCGTCCCTTTTGATGACGTTGACAGATTGCGGACGCCGATCACGTAATTTATTTCCGGAACTTGCCACTTTCAGTTTCCACGAGGTGGCAAATAGTCACTTGCGGTTGACACAACTTCAGATAAAGTCTATCGTGTAATGTATCAGGTTGGCAAGAAAGTAATTTCGACTTTGTAGAGTGGAATAAAACTTATATTTTTATACATAGAATAAACTTTAATTAACGATGTATTTTCTATTTTATTCGATGACCTTTTGCCATCTTTTTTGGCAATTTGAAGATTTCAGCCTTATAAAGCTGCTGGTTCTTATCGCCAAAAATCTGAACGCTAGGTTTGAAAACTGATAATACTTCCTTGCCAGCTTAATAGAACACGGAGGTCAAGCAACTATAAGCTTTGTGGACGATAATACTTGTAATCTGCATTAGGTGTAATTTTTCTACTAGCATAGATTGTCTCATAGCAGCATTAGAAAATAAATTCTTCTCGCGGACAGTCAGGTGTTTTAAAGTTAGAGTATTGTGAGTTTCAAAAGCGTATTGTTGTCAACGATCGACAAATTCAATAATCGATTTTATTACGTGATTTATTGGATAATATAAACAAATAGCTTTCTATAATACACATGTAATTAGCGGAACGGAAAAGTAATTATGGATTTGCTTGATAAAGAACTGAATCGGTTGGGGATTTGTGGAAATCCGTTGGGATATGAAAAAGAGTGAGTTTATATTTGAACATTTATAAACATTTTTGTGTGGAATGATAGCCGTCCGAAGCACATGAAAATATTTATCATGTGATACGGATGGTAACATAAAATTAATAGTTTTAATTTATGTAGGTCTCGTTCATATATCAAGTAGTGGTTTTAATCTATCTGCATCGTTTATGTTTGAATTAAAAATTAACATGTTTATGTTTTTTAAGTGGATGCTGTTAAGACCTTGAGCATTTTTGCAACGTTGAAGTTATAATAGAATTTAGTTTATATTTGTAACACTCAACTGTTATACTGTAGCAAGTATGGAATTATATTACAGAATTAATTGGAGTGGACGAAGAAACTAATCGTTATACTTAATCTAATCAGTTAATAATTGTTCTTATTTTTCATTAAAACATTTTTTGTCATGAATGGTTGATTCTTGATTGATGCCATTTGTATTTTTAGTCTTTCTTTTTTCATTTCGTATGGCAGAAATATATTTTCATCGCTCACTTATCATGACGATATACTAAACAGTAAACCATTTTGCATGATTCTAACTCATTACAACCTACGATCAACATTACAGTATTCAATGCACCTATGTTGCAGTTTACTTGTCCTAATATCTTTTTTCATTCGGCAATACGTTGATGCACGTTTTTTCGATTTATATTTCTGACATCATGAAATAGTGCAACAAAGTTTTCTGGTTGAAAGTTTCCTGTACAGATTTTCCCAAGGGCTGATATAAGGTCTTGACAGTAGTATATGAATGTGGCAAGCGTTGATCTCTGATTTTATTGCATGGGAAATGGGAACAATACGTTACATGTTGAATGTTACAAGAGTAGAAAACTTGGTGCAACTCGATCTGCCTTGCATTCTGCGATATTTTAGTGCTACACGCGCAACCAAACAAAAGAGGAAGATTTATACAGATACATTCTAAGTCTCTTGACCTCGATTGTTCCATGACGTATAAAGCATGGAGTCTTAGTAAATAAATTGTGTGTCAGTCCAGATATTTAACATGAGAGAGTTACATTATAAACACAGAGCTGAATTTCAGTGCCTGACATTTCAATACTTAATCAGATTATTGTTTAAAATGAGATTAACACTCGTATACATTAGTGCACAGCGAAGATAGACTTGACGAAATGATGAAAAGTGAAAGATGCTCACTGTGAGGTCAAGAAGATGTTTGAAATGACGATGACAGAGCTTCTGTCACAGAAGAAAGCTTCGATGGGTTTTGTAATTTGTGTTACCGTGCGTATTTCATGAATAAAGCTTCTTGCAGAAATTGTTGGTAACTTTTTGTGTAATTCCAAACTTTAGATTGCATAGTTTTGCGATATCCAATCTTACCAGCCGAAACGTTAACTTAATTTACGTAAAAAGGGACAAGAAGTTTCCGTTACACGAATTAATCCTTGTAACACTCAGCAACTTTGTTCGCATTCGGAAGAGCCAAAATAATGGTTGAAGAAACGGAAACCATTACAAATTCGTGTCAACACCGGAATAACGACATGCTTTATACGTCTGGCTGTTATCAAAACAATTATTCTTTTGATTAAACCTAGTATCGCTTGCAGTTGAAATTTGAATACTGCCCATACTGCAGTCTTTTCCGGATAAAAATCCTTTTTCAGAAAATCTGAACGTTTTGTACGTAATGCAGTTCTCTTTATAGCGAAGAATGTAGTCTGTGTGTGTATGCGTGTCACGGTTTGGCTAATGAAATGCGTTATCAGCAAAATGTTCTGCTTAGTTCGGCTGATTCATCGACATCTGCGTGCTTTTTAAAGGAAGTCGAGCGTTATTACTCCATCCTATATTTGGTCGTGTTACTTGGAGTGTAACCTTACATGAACTGAACAGAATTTTACTTTATAATATACAGATATTGAACTGTGAATCGTTTCACAGCTTCATTTTCTTTTAACACGTACGAAGTGCAGACAAAATACGGCGTACACTAATTACATGTACCTAAGGTATAGAATAGGAAATGCGAGAAATGTACCGGGTGTCCATGTTGAACACTATGTGGTCTACTGACTGCAGCTATTCTTCGTTAGCATTCTGTAGAACACAGAATTTCGCAGGAACGTTCGCACCGCATAAAATTATCCTACATCAGCATATTTTGTTTAGCAATTGTAGCCATTCTACGCTATTCTCACATTGTATCCAAATTCAAATTGCAACTGACCGACGTATTCCATGGAACATCGTGTCCATAATTGAGACACGTGCAAAATGCACACGTTGCACACTCGAAGCAACATTCGTCACGTATCGCACTGTCCGCATATTGAAATTTTGACGAAACCATATGTTACACGCTTCCCGCCGATTTTTGCCTTTCACACATTTCGGGTCACGAATTCGGAAACGATGTCCTTGTAGTGGACTAAAATTTTCCTTCTTTTCATGAGCAATTGATTCACGCTACTGTATGAATGCTTGATAACATGTTCGAGGAAAGTTTTCACTTCAAACGAAGACATCTCCACATTTTATGTTAAAATAGACTAGTGTAACGTGTGTTTCTTCTACAACAAAAAGTTTTGAAATGGACTGAAGATCATGCAACTATTGTTTTTATATAACGTAGTTCCGCCTACAATCTACGATCTAATGTGATGATAAAAAACAATTGCATTTAAAAATAAAATTATGCTAAGTTGAGAATCATATCGTTTCCTTCATCGCTACCAACTTCTTTAGCGTCGTTCACGTGCATTACTAAATCCTGTTCGAAATCAGAAACGTACGCTTTTCATCTCTAAAAAAAGCAGTTATCGAAATTATCAATACATGGGTCGTTTATTGAAAACGGTGTAATTTAATTTTTTGTAATTGGAAAATCACATACTTTATGATTAATTTAGTGTAACTTTTTATTTATGTGATATCTCATTTAAAAAAGAAATACATTACACCACTTTGAAAATAAACGCTCCATATACCAAATAAAAATTAACAAAGATCACTTTAATATACAATTACATACTATCCCTAGCATATGAGTAAACATCACGTCCAAACAACTTCCTGCAGCGTACATTCATACATTACATAACCTATTCCGTTTTACACAGATTTTAGCCTCGCCTACACATTCTGATTGAATCTTAATTCAAGAAGGCAAAATCCAGGGAAATAATAAGTATTTCATACATTAATACGGCTCTCCGCTCTCACAAATATTTCGGAAAAACAGACCCAACGCCGCTGCATACTCTCAATCGCTACGAAATCAGTCAACAGGTCGCATTCTGTTAATTTCGGTTCCCGCTGCAAACAAAGGTGGAATGACAGCAAAACGCTAATGACAAACGTTCGCCACGCGTTTCTGCTTTTTTTTGCGCTGGGAAACGGTTAAATAAGAAACGAATTAGAGGCAGACGTAGATGTCCGTGAGGAGGTTAAACAATCCTGGCGTGGACTCGCGTTACGTAACGGGCTCACGTTGAAAGGCGGCATGTAACTTTCGCGCGTAAAAGATTTAATTTATGTAACAGTTCGGAGGAATCGGGCGTATTGTGCACGTTTCTTTCCGTTATCCAACAGCGCATTGCTCCATTCCGCGCTCTGATTCGCTTGTTTAATCGGAAACGGAGAACGTGCTCCGCGCGGGTCGTAACATCTTTTCCATTTACACGCCATTCGACGCTGACGTACGTCGATCGCGAATATACGAATCGAAGACTGGAGAGAGAACGACTTTTTATTTGTCGGCACGTAGTCGATCTGAGAGGAATAAAAGCCGCCGTTTGCGATGATTCTTTACGTTGAAAAGAGTGTAGATTCAGTTATGTAAACGTTGTCTAAATCTGGGTACACGGCGTGAGTTGAGATGGTTTAGATTTGTCTTTAACCATTTTTCTGGTTTTTGTTTGGTCGTTCTTGGGCAATGTGTTGAGCGTTTTTTTGTGCACGTTACATGGTGCAATGTAGAGTGAATAGGAAAGAGAAATCCTAATTTTAAGTATAATATTCGGTTGTGTGTCATATTTTGCGGTGCAAAGCAGTTTGACAGGACGATGTTGAGGTTATGTTACACTTGCATTTTTCAGAAATTCAAGAGGGTTTCCTCCTTTCTGCTGTATTTACAGTCACGAGAAGGAAGCGATATCTATACGTTCATCCGATAAAGAATAACATAACCTTCAATCGAGTCATTCTACTTTATCACAAAGTGTCGTAAATCCGTTTCCAACATGCGAAAACTGTAACATACACCATAGTAAAGACGCGAACAGAGCTAAAACTGCAAAACGTTCCATAGTTATTACAACGAAAAGTCTAAACACTCAACGCATGAACGTCAAACACTCTGACGTCACACCGCGAAGACCTAACCTTCAAAACGGATTACAAAAACGATGAGGATAACAGGCGACAATCGTCGCCCGTAAATCAATTAGGCGAACAGACTTGACCTAACCGAGCTGACACGACGAACGCTACCGCCCCATCCGGGAAGTGCCATCAACTTCCGCTTTGCAACGTTCTCTAAAAGGATCTCGCTCGAAATCATCGTCTCCTGATAGCACTACGGTCCATCGTTCCTCTTTCAATCTCTCGTTTCTCAATTTCGCTCTCCCCCTCTTTTTTTCACCCCCCGAATCGAGCCGGAAGTCGGATGTGAGTGCGGAATGGGCTTTCAGGCGGGCCGTTTTCATCGAATGAAAATATTCCGATGCCGAGAACGATGCCTCCCACTCTCGACATATAACATTCGAGAGTTTGCCCGATATTGGGACTAGGAGGCTAAATATTTTTTCGATAATTGCGTCGCTCGACAGGTTCGGCGAGAAGGGGTGGGAAAGAGAGGAAAGGAGGGGGTGGGGGTGGCAATCGAGTTCCATTTCAAGCCTCATTTTCCACCATTTCTTCGCAATCGTCTCGACTTCGGCGTCGAGCAATTATCGCCACGGGAAAATGTCCTCGCCAACGACTCATGAGTAATCGTGCTTTTGTGCCTGTTGATAATTCCGGAAATAGTTCGGCTGGGATCGGAAATCATTTTTGGCGGGCTAGAGATTGAGGGGATGGATTTGAAAGTGTCTTGACCTATATAGCTCGGCATTGTTTCACGTCAGAATTGATAAGAGTGCGCTGTATTGTGAGATACATACTTCAGAGAGAAAATAGGTGCAGTGATGGTGTTGAGATAACGTTTAGATCCAGAGATAGACAAAAAGTTATCTGGTACTTAATTAGGTTTAGTTGTCAATTGGAACTGTGCGCAATAGAAATTGGAATGTCCTGTAAGACAAGTTAAATATTTGTTGTAAATTAGTATGATGAATGTGTAGAGCTTAAATTTTTGTATGCTGAGCTGGACTCGCAATAGCTTGAACAATATTAAAATTTTGCAATTGATATATTTCGAAGCTTTATTGCCGGACAAAGCCAAAAATGAATGAATTCGACGCACGCAACGGATTCTTCTCAAAAATATTCTACATATCTACATATCATTTCACTAATTTATTGAAGCCAAATCCTGCAAACTGTCACACTTTCATTTCCTTCTAGATCTATCGTTCAAAATGAAAAAATTCTATATCATCGCTGGCAAATAGATATCTATCACAGTGTTACGACATTAATTGTACACACTAATAACCGTCTTTTTTTTTTAATACCAGCTTGATACTGTTTATGTTGTCTGTGCATGCGTGTAACAACTGTTTTCCCTTTTACACGCCTGTCTTTTGAAACAAAGACCGTGTAGAACACATTTTCTATTATCATTGCACGAGGTACGTTTTTACAACAAAACACTGATGCAAGCTCGTAGCTTAACTGGAATTATTCACGAACCCAACGAGTTTCATGTGCAACATTGCCGTTAAAAAAGTACGTTGAGCTACATAGGCCGACGATTACCCCCGTAAATAGTTAACAAGTGGATGGCATTCTCTAGAGACCTTTTTCTCCCCCCTTTACAGCTTCACCGCTACAGTAATCGACAGATTAAAACACCTTTCTACAATATCGTACTTTCACTTACATATACACACGATCACAGCGTAAACGTTTCCGGATAAATGATGAACGTGAAATAAAAAAATGAATATTAAAGTAATTTGATAAAGAGAAGTAACATGGAAATTAATATTGATGATCCTGTTTCAACTACCGGTTTCCGCTCGTTACTGTCACTCTTCTTGAAACACAAGACAGTTAGTCACCGTATTTTTTTTGCGCATAAATGATTAATAATATTAAATCAATGTTAGCAAACTGCCCCCTCCCCCCTTATTCGCTCACTCATACATCAAGCTAATTACTGACTTTTTCCACAGTACAAATGCCTAAACGGTTTATAATCCCAGTTTGGGTTGAATAAGTGCTTTGCGTTTTTACTTCCCTCTCTCTCGTGCATTCTGCATCCACTCACACACCTACTCACTGATGTTTTTCATGTCACTAATACATATCGACTATTGAAACTAATTTGTTTTCAACAAACTGTTTTTCATACTCTTCTTTGTCCCCCTTTCCCTCTCTCTCCCTCTCTCTCTCTCTTCCTTTCTTTCAGTCACTCACTGACACCTAACTAGACCCTGATTTTATTTGACATTACTAACGTATAAACGGCTGTTGAAACTAATATGGTTTTAACAATCTGCTTTTCATACTCTTCTCTCTTTCTTTCTCATTAATTTATTCACCCTCTCACACAACCAGTTAATTACTGATTCTTTGATATTACTAGCCAATACACTGTTAATAAATGTAATTTGATTTAAACACCCTGCTTTTCGTGCTTCTCTCTCTCTCTCTCTCTCACTTTTACTTCCACTTTCGATACCACCTCGTCTTCTACACACTTCCGCACTAGACCCTCAGCCTACAATCTCAAATCGTGTTTCACCATACTCACCTTCCACTTCCATAATCTCACCCTCCCCATATCCAGGCACTCCAGGTCCAGAAATTCAGCTTATTTCATCATTAACCGAGTAGCGTTCCCGGTTAGAGCATTAAATGCGAGCAGTTCGAAAAAGCCTCGCGGCCCCTATCAGCTGGCGGCAGATTACACTGAATCGCTGAGCGGGCTGTCGGTGGCGAGTGGAAAATCTGGGCCAAGGATCCGACGGAAGCCTTCGCGCGCGAGGGTTCAAAGATTCCGATAATCGCCGCGGGATGAGACATTATTCCTTGGAACAATCGGCGGCAAGTGTCTGGCACCACTCTTTGAGAGTGCCGCGCATCGTTGCAGCTTTCTTGCATCAGCTCGCGCGAAAAATGGACCTGGTGCTAGGGATAGAAACTGTTCTAAGTTCACTTGTTGTCCGTTCTGCTCGTTGCGACAATTAGCGACGCCAGAATGGTATCAATAGTGCCTATTGTACATCAGATTCGTATAGGGCTAATCATTTTAATATTTATATTTTGTTTATTTACTTTTTTTTTTGCCTGAGCAATTCTCTACAATTTGTGTTGTGTGACATTTGGTAGGATGTTTTATCGTTTTACGAGCAGAGTGTGGGTGCTAATCCCAATGGATTAGCACGATTACAGTAACATTTAGATTGGCGTCGTTAACTCCTGTGGTTGTCTCCTTTTTAATCGTCTAATGCTGCCATCGGTGTGGAGCTTGTTGGTTAACGGATTTGAGCCGTTTTCTGTTTCCGTTTTGAGTCGGTCAGCTATTCACTGAATTTCTTCCCTTACACGTGGAATTTGTAGGTCTTTGCACACCATTTCGTTTCTTATGTACCAGGGTGCGTCCAGAGTTGTGCGAAGTGTAATTGATTGCATGGCTTCCATTCTGTCGATATGGGTAGGACTGATAATAGAGAAGGATTTTGATTATGTGACGTCATGTTTATTCTGTGGCAAGAGGACAGGCGAGTTGGAGAATTGAGGAAACGTTTTTCTAGTAGTCTTGTTTTCGTGGGATAATGGCAAGAAAGTAATTTTGGTTCTGTAGTGTGAAGCAAAAATCATATTTTTATACAAAATATAAACTTTAATCGAGAATGTATTTTCCACTTTATTTGATGATTTAATAATGTCTTTCTGGCAAGTTCATAATTCTGCTCTCATCAATACTGTAGTCCTTATTAGAAAAAAAATAAACACTATTTATTTTCGAAACCAAATATACTTTCTTGTCGATCTAATGTTGCAGTTTGTAATTTAATGGTATTTATATTATTGTAATACATGTTCCGTGCGTTGCTGATGTACTGGAACTGTTCAATTGCTATTGCATTATGTAGAAACCGGGCAAGGTGTTTTCACAGTCTTGGAGGTGTAATTTTACACATGCAGGTAGCTTAAAAATGTCGAAAGGTACCGCAGGTACAGAAGAAGTATTCATAAATATTTGCTGAGATCAGTCGTTGATAGAGTTCCGAAGAAAACGAGTAAGTCGATAGCAGGTAGCGAAGTTTTAATGAAATAAATCACAAAGTGAGGAACACGATTGGACGCAATGTTCAACATTTCCTTCGCTAGTAAGGGACAGTTGTAGTATAAGTAAGTACTAAGAGTACAATTGACGAGAACAGTGCACCAATTGAGGAACAGATTAGGCAGCATATAAACTGCAGAAGTCTCTAACATTGTCCGATTCATTTTGTTAAGTCCTTTACTGTAATTCAAGAGTTATAACTTTCAGACATTAACATGTATTGAAAACGACATTTGATTCTATGGATTGGTTTAACATCTTATTCAGTTATAGGTTGGACCTCATTTAGTAACATCAATGGTTTTACAAATCAGAACTCACTCAGTGATATGTCAATGGAATCATTCTATGTAGGATATCGTGTTCCTATCGATGATCGGGAAAAAAAATCTTAATCAAACCTCGTAGATGGATAGCTGTTTAGCAGCTTTATCGTCTCATTCGATATCGGTAACGTTTATCGGGCTTTTACGTCTTCTTCAATGAGTAAAAAACTATGACATATAAAGCATTTTACTCGTTGTTTTGTTGAACCCTATAAATCCTTAAAAGCTTGAAATTGTTCTTATTAAATGTTGAAACGGGTGTCCTTTAGAAAAAGTTGTTACTATGGACCATTTTGATCACGTGTTTGCTAATTGTACATTACTTTTAAGCCATATAAAAATGGTGGCAATATATGTGTCCATAGTGCAACAATCAATTCAATCTTCACCAATTTTTTATTGATATTTCTTTCATAATAATCTATTCATTGGAATATAATAGTTAGACTAGTAAGTTATATTACCGTAAAATGCACACAAAAAACTCTACAAAAGACTGACTCAACACATTAAAAGTTCGACATACTTTGCGGTAGATGATGAATGTTTATTGAATTCATTGATGTCGTAATCGGTTGTTTCCATTTGCTACTTAACACGCCGGTCTTCTTTGTTTTTACAATTGCAGCGATGCGGAAAAACGTTAAAAATTTGAAGAATAATTCTTACGCCTGCCCTCTGCAAAGACGCTGAACGATTTCGATACGCTCGATTCTTGATTTACGCAGTTCTTTTTACACAGTGATTGTGTAATACGTATCTTGACACAACTCACTCTGGACATCGACCTCTCATTTCCTTCTCTTTATCCTTACATTGACTGTCACACGTGCATTTCTACGTCCGAGCAAAATGATTTTGCTTTGATTACCTTACTCTGTTTTTCTCACTTTCTGTGCTACATTTCTCTTGAAAATATTTTCGCTTAGGAAATTCCACTATTGACGATTACATGTCGATGATAAAAAATCAGGAAGAGTTTGGTGCATAAAGTTTATGTTTAACGCTATAATTATCGATGATTTCTAATCATATTTTCATTTAATTTGCTGGAATGACACAACTCAGTGTGTGTGAAGTTACAGAATGGAAAGCAATTAATTATTTACCTACCTCAATGATTATTTCAATTAAATTCAAATAATAATATGCTTCTCGTTAAAAAGGTCATTGTTAAGATAAGGTAAAACCATTCCGTTTGACCGGCAGGTAATTGTAGTGGAAATATTACATTTTAGAAACTAATACATGAGGATTATAGAAACCAGAACATTTCTCTAACAGTATAAGAACATTAACACAACATCAATATGAGGTTTTTGCTAACGAGTATGTTTCGGAACACTGCTACTACTATTGGTATCAATTACGGACCGAAATGTATCAAACCACAAAACACATAAATACAGATAAGACGCCCTATCAGCTTTTCATATTCAACAATGCAGCGTTATCATATCTGCGAATCGTATTTTATGCACTGCTTTGCACTTTCTTCCTATTTTCGCTCGCTCATTGTGCTTCCTCAATTTATCCAAGAGTTGGAAGCATCTTGCATAAAAAATATCACACAGCTTGATCTGAATTTCTGCATCAACAGGAGGTATACTTTTAGTTTCGTAGCGTCGACTGTAAATGCCTTATCGCTTCGATTATATTTACCTTTATTATCTCCGGTTAGCGAACGCGAGATAAGTGATACTTGCCCGCTTTTCGAGACACAGTGGAATCTTATACGAGAAATTCTGACAAAATATTGTCCCATTTCCCTTGCTTCCTGGCTTCGGAAGAGTTTTCTTGCGATTGCGACAGGAAAGAACAAGCATGGCATTCAAATAAAAATTAAGAAGACCAATACGATGTTATCAGTTAATCTTACCTGTTAAGTTAAGCCTTGTTCACCTAAATTCTTTACTGCACTACATTTATATAATTAATAGTTTTCAAATACTGTTATAAAACTTAGTATAGTGCATTCTTGAAGAACGTATTTGATTATAATGACGGTATAAATGATGATCAGTATATCTACACGTTATATTATATTAACAAATTGATTCATATAGTTCGCAAGGCAACCAAAATTTAACGTACGTTGTACATGATCGATACGTCACTACTAGTGCCAATTAGCAGATTTGAAAGTGTTGAGAGTAGGTTTACTTTTTGACTTCTGCTTTTACGTAACGTGAGCTGTGGGCAGAAGCAAGATGTTCCTCTGCATACTTTGAGTTGCGAAATTGATCAAGTTCGAGCGACGCTTGGGAGATTTCTCCTGAACGGCTCTTAACAGGAACTTCCGAAGTAAGGTCATATACAGTACTTTGCTTACGTGCATCGATGTAACCGGAGAAGCTTTTCTCATGATCGGTTCCTTCATGTTCAGCGGCATCGACAAATTACGTTGTAAACATAACTTTGCGACTACGTCGTACATATCCTTCGCGACCGATTTTATTCGAAATGACGTACAGAAGAGAAAATGATTGAGCGTCGGTAGTAGATCCTATTACGTCCTCTGATACTTCAACATTAATATTCTAAAAGAATATGGACTGATAATAGAAAACCAATGACAAAAAAGCATTGGATACGCTCATTCAAAAACTTCCAGTGTTCAAAAATTGATAAATATTGACAGTTACCTACACTGTCACGCTAAAACATTTTTTCTATCAAACGAAAGATTTTTGACAGACATTCAGAGAGTACTGAAGACGTGATCGTATGAAGCAAATACCATAGTACCTATTTTTTACTCATCCTCTTGCTGCACATACAGAACATAATTCATTCGCTTGCACATATGAAGTGCCTGCAAAGAATTGATATGCACGCAGGAAAAAGCTGATGTACCTTCTGCAATTCATATGAACAGGTCGAGTGATGAAGCCTCTACTTTTCAACTCTTGATCGCAGTTCTGCGTTCCATTGATAAAGGTTCAACGCTGTGAGAAAGAAGCGGCCATTTTTTACGAGTCTCGTAGGTCGTTGCGCACGGTACTAGGATTCGCAAAAGGGTTCCATTAAGGGGAGTTTAATAGTTCCCTCGCGTGTTCCATCGGCAATTCAGCATATTTGCCGATCGTTCCCTCCAACATCGACGACCTCGCCGCTGCTTTAGTTTCCGTCGCACGTGCTCATTCGATAATTGCTAATTAGGATAATAGGCGACTATCGCCGTTCGACGCGACGATAATTGACTCCCCCATTCTGTTAGGGAAGAATTTGCTAGTTTATCGTCAGTTGTTTTGTAAGCACTTTATTGCTAGCATATAATAATGTCGGGAGCATGTTTTTCTTTTTGTTTTCTTTTATGGTAGCGTATAGGTGCTTGATGTAGTCAAATTTGATTTTGTTTACATTTTATATTTATTGTTTGTAGTAATCGATAATTATTACGTTTTTAAATTTCGTTTCCTGGGTTAAGTAATATATGGTGGAGTTAATAATGCTCGTTCTGTTGTAAGGTCTTACGATGGTTTGATCGTAAAGTGAAGAGGTTATGTTTTGTGTCGAGAATGATAATTCTGCAAAAACGAGAATGAACTGGTGCAAGCCTTTGTTGAAGAAATGAGTGAAAGATGTTGTATAAAAATTTTATGAACAATTGACAAGCCGTTTATTGATACGTCTTATACTTATAATATGTAATATTTTTTATTTACCTATAACGATTTACTATTTCTTTTACTTGGATCACATTCACGATCTTAACCGAGCAATGCAAAATTTAAAAAAAAAAATACAGACAATGACAATGAACACAGAAGAAAAAGGTTGGAATTAGTTAGTCCAAAGAAAAGCCCAGCGAAGGCATTAGATGTTTAATCAGAAATTGTTTCAAGGTTGTGTTTTTACGCGAGTCGTTCGAAGTTCAATAAATCCAGTCGTAAATCCCTTTATCGTCACTCTTCCCCATTCGTCACCGTAATTTGTCGCGTGCAGCATCCTTTTATCCCATGTCCGTCAGCGATAATCGTAAAGTGCCTGATAAAAATACGGCAACGTCGTGGTCACTTCAACGCCATTCTAGTGCTACACATACACTGTAATTTTGCTTAGCAAGGTCGTAGAATGCGTTCGTAGTGGACTATGCGGAAGATTCCGTCCATTTAACACCCGACGCTGTAGACAAATTTTGTGACGGAAGTATCAGGTTGGCAAGGAAGTAATTTCAGGTTTCTAGTGTGAAATGAAGGTCATATTTTTATGTAAAGAATAAACTTTAATCAACAACGAATTTTCCATTTTGTTTCGCAGCTTAAATATGGCTAATATGAAATGCCGAAAAGAAAATATTTTAACAGCGGAACTGAAGGAAAAAAAATTACAACGCTATTTACGTTTCAAAATTGAACATTTCTGTAACTAAGTAGGATAAACATCTTTCTTGGTGAACAATTTATTATATTTCCGAACATGGAATGCTAATACAAAAGAGAAGAATGTCTTCATAAAGACCGCAGAAAATGCATAAACATTTGTAATTATACTTTTATCCGCTGTTAAGTTCTGCATTATGACCAACATGTACGAATTTCAGTAAAAGATATTATCTAATCTTGTTGAAAGATCACACTTACCAGTCGAAATCTTCTGAAAAATATTGGCATCAACTCACAGAAAGCCAGATCAATCAGACAACTCTCGTTCACAAAGTATAGGTAATTGATCATCTACAGTTGACTTGAGAAACAGGATTTTCATTTTTGACATATACCAGACATACACCGGCACGATGCATGTAAAATTATTATTTTCTGCATGATTCTATATGTTTTCCGTTATTTTCAGTTATCATCAGTTCTCTTACTCTCTCATATGCGATACATGCTGTTTGTCATTATTTTTGTATTACGCTTTTTCTCAAAGCTTGCGCTGATTTTATCAATGTCTTTGGGCTCCATTGCATATGATTCCTTTACGTTCAAACCGTATTCCGCAGAATCGGGAACGCTGTGAGCGAGTGTGTACTCAATTGAGAAGCGTCTTTAATAGATCATTTCGCGGTATTCTGTTACAAAATCGTAACTGAATACCGTCACGCCACTCGTGTTACCGCCATATTATCGACGCCGAGTACAATCTTGCAATTGAAACGCGTGCACGGAGGAGTGGCTGTTGAATAAAATCCTTACAGCTCTCAAGCGTTCAAAACAATGCATTTTTAATCATTGTGAGTGGTAAACAGGTTTTGAAAAGTTACATTCGAAATTCCATTGCCTGAAACATTTGTAAAGCGCTATTGCAGCTGAGCTTTCTGCCGAGGACACAATATTATCGGTTTTCAAATCTTGTCAAATTGTTATTTTGCATAAAAGATTCATTTTGGTCATTATTAGGCCAAAAATGGGAGTAATGGCACGCTGTAATTCTCTACACGTTGGCTGTTAATTTGATTTAGTACCGTGTCATGTATAATGGATTTAATATAAATGGCGAGTTAGTTTGACATTCTGCCGTTAACATAACATATTAATCATAGCCGTAATTAATTTCGGTTGCATTAAGCCACTAGGGTGTTTAACGAAGCAGTGACAGGCAGGGAAATTTTATAAAATATGTCCCAGCTACGCCGCTGATGAAAGCTTACGGAACCATGCCTTTATTGAACCTTCTTGGCTTTCTTCGTCCGGGGTACACTTTATTCTACACTCAGTTCATTATCCGAGGGTCTTTTTTTAAGTGAAAAAAACTTGACTCTGCTTTATAAATTCTCTGCATAATGAGCACTGATCTTGTACCAGTGACTTTATTCAGAGCTGTGTAATAAAGGCTATGAAATGCGACAGAAGTCCCGGTATGTTTGACTTGAAGTTCTCAGCGCAATGATTTGTTGAATTTCTTCGGCTTTACTCTGACACGGGATTATGCATTCGCTAAACAGTTGTCTTGTAATCATGTTAGTGATGCACAGGTGGGCAAATTTGCGAGTTACGGATTGGGAGTTGCATTTCTAGCTCAAAGATACTTCCCTTCGCTGCAGCAATTCGAAGACAAATGGTTTATTTCGTAAAATAATTCAGTCTCTTGTATGGTTTTGTTAAATAACGAGTTTGCCAGATCTAATTATTACAGTGGTTTTTCCAAATCTTGAGCATCAATTAACAGTCAACTCACCATTTAAAAACAGAAACTGAAAGTGACACTTAACACAGAGAATCCTCATACAATTATCTTCTTCATATTTGCTTACGTCTAATGGAAAGCATTGAAGACGTAGAATAAATCGCAAATAAAACCTTTCAATCCTGTCGCAATCGGTGCGACCCAGCGGTTTGCAAATCGACTCCATAAACACGGTCGCACATTCAGCAAAGCTCGGTAGAGAGAAATCCGAGCATTACTACAGGTTTTTTCAAGATTGCCCGACAGATAATCTTCACTATTACTTTAACCTAAATCCGGTTAACAATTGAACCTCGCTTCAGCCGTTCGCTTGAGCTTCGAGTTGAACCTAAGGCGCTTACCTATTTATGTGCCTGCCGTATAGTGCGAAGAAACTACAAAGATCCCGCGCCGAAACCGAGATCAGTGCCGCGAATTGAAGCGGTTCAACGATTTTGCAGAAGGGAAGAAGCTTCGCTCCCAGCGACATTCGAGTCTGTCGTTTGAGTTCGTCGAGCAATTTTTATCGGCTCTTCCGCCATTGCTCAGCGCAGATCCGCCCTTTGTCGAGTTAATTAAACCCCCGGCACACTTTCGTTTCGAAGCCAGAGTCAACCAAGTCCGTAATTCCTCCTCGAGCTCGGGGGAAGAAGTACAGTGACTCGCAGAAATATTCAGGCGCCTTTGATAATGGAAGAACTTGCTTACAGCTGAGACGAGAGACTTGAAGCTTTTTTAATAGTTGGAAAAATTAGCTTACTGGACGACGCATTGAGAATATTGAGACAGTTGCTATTTGCAGACGCCACGGGTGTGAGGCTTGCAGGGTTTTACATAAACGTTATTTTACAATGTGGACAGTAATTTTGCAGGTTTAAGGTTAGCTGTGTTTGGGTTACGTTAACGAAGTTTGTTAACATGATGAGCGGCAGTCACTGAATGCTGTGTGAATCACAAACTGTTCCTGGAATGATGGGAACATAATTTGAGACGTATTATGAGATTCGTTAACTAAAATCAGAATTAAAATGTGTGTGTTTTCTTGTATGCCTGATACAGACAGAAATTATATATAATTTTTTTAGTAAATTATTATTTTATTATGACTGGACGCAAAGAACGTTGAATTCTGAATTTTGCTGGAACTAAAATATAGTTTTAACATAGTTCGATAGCCTCAAGATTAATTTGAGTCATCTTAATATATGGTTTGATAAAAAACATTTTTTTTGCTGTTGTCGAAATTGATACGTTGATCACACAATGTCAATAAAAGTTAATATTATCTGATATAATCTGGAGGAAATTCCGTTTAGTGACCATATGTACACACATCAGTGTTTAGCAGATTTTATGAGTTGCTGATGTTAAAGAAAGAGATAATTGGTACTGTGCAACGTAACAATGCACATTCTAGCGATTAAAGGCACCAACTTTATGTATAATTCACAACACTTATTAAACCATCCAATTTGTACTCTATGCAAATGCATGTACCATAACATTAATGATATGACTTCTTATCAAAATTAATAAGTAATTTAATAGATATGTAATATGCAAACGGAACATGCATTTCATTATAATTAATGCTTCCATGTGAAGACAAGGAAATGTTAGGAACACATTAATTACGTATACAACAATAATCTTCTGATCAGAGTGGCGTACCAATACTAACGCGATTCACTTACGTTTCTTTTTCCATATATAGGATGATGTGAAATATGCAAATAGAGCAATAAAGTCTTTCTATCGTCAAAATTTGTGAAAGATCTTCGGAAATGGAATACTTATAATAAAAAGAGAGATACTTCATAAATAATTTAAGTTGAACAGTTTCTTCGAATAACGTTTTAATATATAAATACCTGAAATACACTTACCATATGTTTCTGCTATATTACTACTACTACCACCTTAACGTATGATACACACCTGGCCCGTCAAAATATTATAGTTACTATACGGCATCTTTCCTCATATTACTCGTATCCGGCGTATATTATACACTCTCGTGCAACGCCAATTTTACCACTAAAGTAATACAGTTTCTCGTGTAGCGCGGTTCAGAATTAAATGTTCAAGTTATAAAGAAAATGATTTTTTTTTAATATATTCCAGCCTACGCCACTACCAATTTCTTCTGTTTCATTCTCTTGTCGCGTAAATTGAAGATATTCAGTTTACAGTTACCCCACTTTAAAAATAAACGGTCTACATATCTTCTTTGAAGAATCTATAAACTATTATACGTGTAAAAGTTCACATCCCAATAATTCTTCCACTATGGTCACTTTACATCATTTGTGTTATCCGTGGTAAGCTCTCATATAACACGATGTTCAACGCGCATACATGCACACTTACCAACACGTTACAGAACGTTACATAATGCAGGTGTTTCTTTTAGGACAAGTGCTGGCCGGTCAATCTTAGTTCCCTCCTAAAAGTCAACCGTGCTGCTATTTACTTCCAACACCTTCCCCACTCTGTAGTCCAAAATCCAGTAGTGTCTTGTCCTTCAAACCTACTTCTAACGGCATTTCACATGCCAGCTCCCTTTTTCGGACAATGACCCTCTCCAGCAAGGAGCCCACTCCGCCGACAGTCGTCCATAACCTATCAGTGCGCGAGCGTCCCTTACCGCCTGATGACGTCACGGGCGCTAACGTGCAGCCGTCTTATAGAGTATCCGGGCCGGACAATGAAGCGGCGAACGGCACGAAACGTAGCCGAGGATAGTTATCGCGTAAGACGAGCCGTTATTGGCCGAAGGTGTCTCGTTACTGTCGCACTATCGTCGACACGTGTCGTCGAACCACGCGCCGGTTCATTGACAAAAACTTCACGCGCGGGCACGCGTGCGGACGTGCAGAAGTGGTACGCGAGTCGTGCAGCGATATATGTATGTCGGGCGCACGATGCGCAACGGCGCCTTATCGCTTTTAATTGGTTCTGTCGGCCGTACGTGTTGACATTTCCTGATTACGGATGCGAGTCGGCGAGTGTGTGACGTTAATTGACACCCGCGGCGGCGAAGATAGCGAGAGTGAGCTCGCGTTAGAATGCAACCGCTGTCCGACGTTCGACGAATCGCGATTAGGATAACACATGTTCCCAGTCGTGACGGACGCGCGAATTGGATCGCCAGGGTAGAAAAGTGAAGGAGTGCCGATGCGACCTTGACACGTTATCCGTTGAGGTCGGTTTTTGAGAAAGATTCTCGCAGAGATTTTTCGAGTCGTGTGTGTTATTTCTAGATAGATTGGTATATTAGGGTGGCAATTTGAATAACACCGTGATATCAACAAATTCCATAAAAAATCTATTTTATTCAACATTTGTGATGATAATGATATAATGTGAAATTCATGGCTGTTCTACGTTCGGCGATTAGTATAACACATGTTTCCAGTTGTGATGGACGCGCCAGGGTAGAAAAGTAAAGGAGTGCTGATGCGACCTTGACGTTATCTGTAGAGATTATCCTTTAGGAAATGGTCCTCGCAAAGATTATTCAAGTAGAATGTGCTTGCTGTAGATAAATTGGAATGTTGTGGTTTCTAATGGGTGGTTACAAATTCGCTACAAACTCCATTTCATTTGGCATCTTTTTTAATGGCATGATGTTTAATGCAATAGGTGTTCTAGGTTCAAAGAATTGCGGTTAGCATAACACATGTTCTCAGTCGTGACAGAGGTGTGAAATTTATCTTTAGAGTGGAAAAGTGCAGGAGTGTTTACACCGAGAGGTGTGTGACCTTGATGTTATCTATTAAGGTCATTTTTGGGGGGAAAAATCTTTACAGATTCTTCGAATCAAATGTGCTTGCTGTTGCTAGAATAGTATTTTGCAGTGTTTTGTTAACCTCATGTTGCTCTTTTTTAAGTATTTTTGGCGATTGTGATCTGATTTGAAATGCAATAGGTATTCCATAATTGACCATTTGCGATTTGGATATTGCATACGCCTGTTGCAACGACCGCGTGAAATAGAAGACGGGGGTGAGAAAGTGCTGGAGTATTTACAGAAAGGAATGCGTGACCTTGATGCGATCTGTTAAGGTCGCTTTTAATAGGCATGAAGCTCGGTCGTGCGTTACGTATACGGCAGAAATGAGGGCAGATGCTTCTGAATCACATAGGTTTGCTTAGTGAATGTAATACTTCATAAAGCTGGCAACACCGAATTGCTTATGTGATATTCAAATTCATTTAAAACGTGATTAAAAAAGAATATCGTTATTGATAGCATTATCGATTTAAGCGTAAGCGGTATCATCTGATAAATGCCAATTAGAATCAATTAGGCAAAAATAAACGTAGAAAGGAAAGATGTAGAAATGTTTGCAGAAAAGAATGTGTGAACACAAACTTAAATGAGGAAGTTGGCTTCAGCATATTGTCCAAGATTATTAAACATATTAACTGAAATAACATCTACCACAAGTACCTAATCTAAGATTTGTATTTGTGTACGATATTTTTTATTTAAACTGAACATCTTTATTGGTACTGAAGCGACCTACACTCAGCATTGTTCAGACGCCAGGTGCATGAAATAGATCGTTCAGTTTCTTCGCACTGAAGCAGGTGCATGAAATAGATCGTAGAGACAAGAAAATGCAGAACGAGAAGTGTTTACGCGAGAAGATTGTGTGTCCTTGAACCAGCTCGCTGAGGTCATATTTAATAGACGCGATGCGTCATTTGATTGTAAATTTTGTGTGATGAAAACATGAGGAAAGATTTCTTTGAGTTGCACAAGTTGGCATTTAATACGAAGAACACGTCATGAAGGTTTATCGATTCGCATAGTTTCGCTTGTATTGATCGTTTTTATTGGTGGAAATATTGACCTTTTGTTGTATCCATGATGCGGAAAAAGAATTGTGGTAAAAACTTAAATTCTCGCTGATGATTCTAACAAAGTCACTACTTTTCATAGTGCACACTGAACCATATAGACGAACACATTATTTCACTGTCACCTACACATATATACCTTTCTTCATACTGACTCTTTGTTACATACCATAGTATTAATCCGGTAATTATGTATAATTGCCGGTTAATTTGACAAATATTCAAGAATGCATCATATTTGCCTAATTTTGTGGTGATTATGTGTAATTGTAGTAACATGTCCTTACCACATTTGTTTGTTTGTTGAAAAAGAAGGTGATAAGGGAAATTTAAATCAAGGATTTCCTTTTAAATGTGATGTTGTTAGTCCTTTTTTTTTTATAAACAGAAATGAACTAGTCTTAGTAATGTATAAATAGAGAGATTTGTGAAATGTTTAAACAAGATTATCATTATTATTATTATCAGATACAGTAAAGTATGTCCGGGCCATTACAACTTTCAATAGTTGACACAGTGTGAATTTAGACAACTTAGCGTTCTAGTTGCCAATATTAATAAATAAACCGCTTTTTATGTTTCAAACAACGTAAACGAATGCCTTTTTACCCACGATGATTAAATAATACAAACTTCCAATATTTACATTTTAACCAAGTCCTCGCTGACTTATATAACCCTTAGAGTGCCGTATACTTTTTGGCAACACTAATAACGACGTGGGGACCTCAAGGGACCCCACTTAAAAAAATTGTAGAATTGAAAACAAAAAATGGAGATGTTTAATATATGTATTTATTGACATATTTACGGTATGAAAATATAGAATTAAATTTTATTCGTCTCACAAAAAAATTAATACATCAAGACATTCGATACAATTCATTCGCCGTCATGGTCCAGGCAACATACAGTTTTTTCTATTACTTCTCTTCTATGATCAGTGCAGATGAACATTCGACATTATAACGTGAAAAAATGCGAGCAACCCGACTTCGTTGGCGTTATCTGCCGATTTATTGCGCGAGAAATGAGTGGACACTAATAGCGGTATGGGATCTCCTGGAGACCACAGTACGTTTAGAGTTGAAAACAAAATAACAGTAATGTTTTCAGAATAGACATATTATCCACAATACTTGACGATGAAAGTGAGCAAGTACATGGAATATGAAAAATTACAAAAAATTATTTACAAAGTTATTAAGGAAATATGCTTTCTGGGGTCCCCTAGGACCCCACTCGGCACTCTAAGGGTTAAGAAAATACGCAAAAATCTACAGTCGCGCATGGTTTTGTTTAATCGGTTAATTAAGCTGCTGAAGGTCGACACCATACAGTCCAATAAGGTTTGACGTTATTCCAGCTTGCGGTTTCCTTATTTATTTACTTTCTTTTGATAAAGTGTTAACTACTGGTACAGTATCAATTACTGCTGCTTTTACCTTACACGTAATCAGCGGATTAATCACATTTACTGTAACATCTCCACATCACGAGCACACAAATACATCCCATCATTCCCCAAATCCATCTCATCCTCCAAAGCCATCCAAGTCCCACTATTCGTCCCAGCCGAATTCCACGAAAATACCAGTAGAAACTCCGAAAATCTGTCACTTCCTCCTCCCTCATCAAAATCCTACTCTTCGCTACCCCAGTCAAATTGCGCCAAAGCAACAATGAGAACTCTTCGGATCCAAGATGGATCTATGTTCGGCGAACAATAGAGACCAGAATCAAGTTCAGCCAGCACATGACAGAGTCTGGCTAACATGAGCGTGATTAGGAGGCGAGGCTCGAAGGCGAAACACTATCGGGCATGTCAGGCACTGAATGAAGCATCGATCGGTCGAAAGCTGACGACACAGCACAACACACATCGCAAACGGGTTCGGCACGATGTGCTCGTCGTTCGCATATAGCGTTGAGCCACACGATGCGAGACGCTAACGCGATTATGTGTCATACGTTTATGCGTGCGCTTGGTCAAAGGTGTTCGCACACTCATGATGATCACGTGCTTTCTGCGATGCGCATCGCATTTCCTCGAGGTGTCCCTTTCTTTCGCCGCCATTAATTTTTTGCCTCACTCCGAGTAATTTTCGCTGATCGTAGATTTTTCGCGTTCAGTCGGATGTCATCTGACGCCATCTTGAGGCAACTTCGCTGTTAAATGAATGGGAATAGAGTTTTGAGGGATGGTTTCCTTCCAGGAGGTGGAAAGTTTGTTCATACATAGGTTGTGGTTATCGATGACTATGAAATTAACTGTTTCAGGTATGAGATTTTAAAGAAATTATAAATTGAAGTTATCTGGATTTTGTTTGGTATAGAAAAATTGGAAAGGGTTTATTTTACTTATTTAATATGAAGTATTACTAAAAATGAGAAAAATAATTATCTTCCCATTTATACTTTGTTACAGAGTGATGTGTACTAAAGCATTTTGACCTCTCTACCATTTTGTTTTCACTTATTTAGGCATTTACCGTTGGTTTATAGTACCGCCAATTCAAGAAAAAGCTTTAAATAAAGTATTAAACCGTATGACTATGAGAAACTTCAACTTTTCGAGGTGGATTAAGATAATCCCACTATCCATAAAAAGTTAAGGAAAAGGTGCAAGAGTTTTTAACCACTCTAATCCTAAAGACTTAAGAGAAGATAATGTAGAAGTCAGTTTAATCGTTTTTTTTCAGTCGAGTAGACGACATAGGTGGAATGAACAATTGATTGAACTGTCACAAACGTTTTATTTCGACTACTTACTACCATACTCGCCGATTCATATATTATTTCCAAAGAATTTTGTTTCGGAGGTACAATTCTTGTCTTTTCAGAGGTTTCAAATATTATTTTAAATGGACTGAAAACTGACCTACTTTCACGTTTGTACAGTTTGTTTGCGTGATAATCTAATGAGTTCAAATGTTCACACACATTGCCAGAAATAAAATTGTCACGGTATTGTATTTTTTTAATTGATGAGTGATTCCGGCCTAACTGATTAGTATTTTGTTCAGAATGCAGTTTCAACTCTAAAACTGTGACAGAAATCAGTTTGTATTGTCAGCTTATTGATACACTGATTGTTTTGAAATTACGTAGTAGTGAAACTGATTGTATCGGAGGCAAAAACTTTCAAAAGTGCAAAAAGCACAATAGACGGCAATATTTATGGCAAACATTACATAAATTATTTTTTACTTATGAATTACGTTGAGAATGTGACCATTGTAACTCTTTAACTGTACAAAATGATGGAAATTTCGATAAGATAAAATTGAAGTGGTTATGCCCACGAATAATAATGATAACAACAGCATTGTTGCCAAAGCAAATTAACAATTTATTCGTAAACAATGTACAACGCAAGGTGTGTAACAGCTAAAGAAATGGACATTATGACCAGATTTTTGTTTCTTATTTGTATTGGTTTCGTCTAAGTGGCCTGTTGAATGGTCGGTACTGCCTCGGAATAGGCACGAAGATGATGACTAACAAGAAAAGTGTTTCGATTATAGCGAAACACGTACACAAAGAACAGTTTATGACCTAACTTCACGTTCCAGTGACGACTACTCACGCATGACCGTGCTACATTAAAATGAAAGTTTCTAAAGTCAGTTTCTCAACAGAATATAGTCTTCAGAGAATAAAGAAGTTGCATATATGAACTTAAAATGGAAAATTAACCGTCATGTTGGCAGTACTCTTATGTGTTACAGCCTTAATACAATTATGCATGTGGGCAGCACGTGCAAATTAACATAGCCGCGGCCAGTATTCTTATGCATACTAAAAGATTTCATGTTCATGATCTTGAATAGTGTGACCAGCATGAACTGTAGAGGTAAATCTGTTATGGAGGTTCTACGTAATGGTAATACGGGACATATTGCACGTTATTATCGTTTTAATTTAAGTCTACTTTGTGCTGTCCAAGGAAAATATTGATTACGTTGCATACTGCAATTCTTACTACATTATTATGTAAATATTGACTTTTGAAATACAATTTTTCTTAGTGACGAGGTTTTGAGGGCAGTGTTCAGATTTAATTGCTGTGACCAAGGAAATACGTTCCTCTTTCAAAAACCAGACATTATTTTAGAGGGTGTTAAAAATTAACTGCACATATTTATACCACGTAATACATACGCTGATTCTAAGTACTGAATTGATACTTTACTGATGTACACAACAACGTGAATGTTCAGTGCACTTTCATTTTTCGCAACCATATTGATAGAAAGTAGACAGTAAAAGTTGCAGCAGTAAAAGTGTTTTCATCAGAAGTATTGATGGTAACTGCTATTAAACTTTCAAATAATTTCCAACAGTGATTCACAATAGCCTTTGTTCTATATTTAGTATTATAACATATAATATTGGTCATATCATATTCATACCTATATCATGTTACATACTCTTTAGTGTAGAATTTACCTACTAAAAAATCTGCAGAACAATTTAAAAAACTTACTGTACAGAAAATATATTTTTATAAAGCAGAATGTAACAGTCAATAACTAGAAAATTCAATGTGAACCGACTGCCACAATATACTAATTGACAGTGCATTGTTATTCAGTGATCAGTGCGCAATATGATTATGTGAAAGCGCCTAGCTATAAAGTGTTATGACATACAAATGTCGTAAGACGTTCTGTCGGTAAGGCTTCCCGTTCTTCTCACCTTGTTTAACCGGTGTCCTTTTATTTCATGACTACTGTCGACTATTTTAAGCCAGTTCTACGAACGTCACGGGATCTTACCGATAAGTTACACGAACACATTCGTGTCATCAGAAATCTTGACATTTACAACGTTTACAAGTTTGTTTCATATTTCTTCTTTAATAACAGTGAGATATATCTGTTTGATGTTCTTTAGATGAAAATAGGCAAGCAAATTGATATGGCCATAAGAAAATGTGGAAAATGTACGCTGATTATTTAACTACAATTTGTATGGCAACGAATATTATTTCTACCGTTCTCCTGTAATCGAAACGCGCTTCTTGTTGACAGCTTTCATCGTATCAATTAGAAGTAGACAAACTATCGCGCAATGCGCTTAATCAATATCCTGTGCCTCCAGTGCGAGTTTCAATGCTTGTTTGATTAAAATTTCAGCCGCTGTGGTTCCGTTCTCCCTATTCCTCCTGTGACAGATTCGAATATATCCTACACAATATGTGTTCAGTATAATCGTTGATTGACGTGAGTCGTACCGATGAAATAAAAATCTGACTTCAATTACTTCAATTCTATATTTCACGGTTTCGATTATTAGACAATTTTAGCGTTAGTTGAGATGTTTGGCTTTGTGTTCCGAAGTAGAACAGTTTTCGTGGCCATTGCAGTGTTTAACGCCTTAGCTGTGACCTGATTTCTCTACAATTCGCTTCAGTCTGTATTACATCTACGAACACTTTCTACAGTTATATTACCTGGTGCTGAAATGGAAGTGCTGATAACTGTTATCGTCTCTATGTCAAATTTCAGTCTGTAAAAGTAAATATTTAACTCGGACACGTGTGCCTGATGTACAGAATTAAACGTTATGCAGTATAAAATATAGATAATATCAAATTAATATATAAATAAGACAATGATACCTGTATCTTATTCAAATCTATTTACACAATCGGCAATTACCTTTGCAGTCACAGTATGATAACGGATTTAATTCATGCAGAAATATCTTCAGTCGCAGTATGAATAATCGCAAGTATTTGTTTGTTTTGCATTATGTTTATTGCCATAATTACATTGTATTTATATTGCCATAATTACAAAAATTGTATGGTTTTTTATAAGCTGATTTATATTGCAAGCATATATATAGAACAATCTGAAAATCCTGTTTTATTTATTTAAATATTTAACTAAAAAAATATTGAAAAATGAAACTATTAAAATTGTTACGATATCGATTAAAAATATGTGTCCCTGTATGAAAAGGGTGTTTGCACAGAATTTAATGTTTCATTAGGAATTGTCACAATTTTTGACTACAAGTTTTGCGTATCAATCTGTAGATTGTCACGGATGACTTTTCAATGTTAGTAAGATGCATCAAATTGCACATTAATTGTCATTCAGAGCACCGTTTATTTTGCCTGAACTTTAGCTTTTTATTGTGTCGAATACCAATTTTTTTAAGTAGTCTCATATTACGTTTCCAATTTAGAAGGATTATCTATTACGTGCGATTCTTCTTCAAAGTATCTTTGTTACCAAAATGATAAAGAAAATACTTCATATAATCTGGTATTAATAATGAAATAAAGTAGTGGTAGATAAAGTGAAGCATGCATTTTTCTAGTACAATTAAATAGGGGAAAGTTACAAACGTATACTATATTGAATATTGACCAACTAAAAATACTTTTATAGACCAAGAAAAATGTTTTCTATGCAATTAAATCCAAGGTCAAAAAGCTTCTCTTCGCCTCTGCAAATAATAATCGGACCGTTTATTTTGAAAGTGGTGCAAGTCCATACTTAAAAAAAAATAAAATTTATAATTTATAATTAACGTGGTGTAGACAGTTTATTTACGTGAAATTTAATTTTGGCTAAATGGGTTTTTACCACTTTCAAAATAAACGGTCCAATTGATACATATTTTCTGTGACAGCTTGTCACTGAAGAACATTCGTGACAGATGATTCTTATATTTTTGTTCTTTCACTCTGTGTGCCGGAGATTTCCTCATTGTAATGCGAAGAGAGAAATAAATTATCGTCATTACATGCGCGTGACATTGGGCTCTCAAAACAGAATGAACACGTCAGACACATCTGACGCTCGAAGCGCACGTGTTAAATTCTCCTAAACGATTCTTTTCGCTGATATGCACATACGCGATGATTAATTCAAGCTACTCGCTTTTATTCAGGTGAAGCCTGGCGTGTGACAATATTCAGGTGACTCGAAGAAAATTATTTTTATTCTCTGTTTTGACATTCTGTTTGAAATTAATTAACACCTGATAGATTTTTATTCGGCGCAGTTCTCTCATACCATTTGCAAAACAATACGAGTATGTAGTATGTAACAAAACTGTTCGGTTCCTTTTAAAAACACAATAACTTATTGGTGGTCCTACCAGACTTTTTGACTCAGCGGAAATGTAAATACCAATTTTTACTACTTTCAATTTCGACTCTTTTGTTTTGTTATGTTAGTACTTTTATGTTAGTTATGTTGGTATTGACAATTTGGTTGAAACGAGTTAATACAGGTATATACAATACAGAAATCAGAGCGGGTACAAATGTTTAGGGTGCTGCTAAAACTCTGGGCCAAATGTATTGGAAGACTAAAACGCCTTTATCATTCAGAACTCCGAACAACACTAGTATATTTCAAGTGACTGTCTAAACACATACAACCGACTTCAATCTACAACAATCTACAAAACTAACTTTCCATAGACCCAAACGAAAAATGACGTACTTTACTAACTTCTCTGTAATCCCAAGTAAACCCAAATAACCCATTTTTCCTGTCATCATTTAGTAGGTCAGGATCCAAATGTTCAAAAAATGTGGTTTACTACTTTCCTTGCAACTCCAAGCAAACCTAAATAATCCATTTTTTCTTTCATCCTTCAGTACGCCAAGGTCGAAACACCAAAAATTGTAATCTACTACTCTCTCTGCCGTTCCAAGCAAACTCAAATAACCTGTCTTTCCTTTCATTTTTTAGTAAGCTAGCATCCAAATTAAAAAATGTATAACCTGCTATCCTCGCTGCAGGTCCAAGCAAACCCAAATAGCGCATGTTTCCTTTCATCCTTCCGTACACCAGGACCGAAATACCAAAAATTGTAACCCACTACTCTCCCTGCATTTCCAAGCAACTGCAAATTCGCATTTTTCCTTTCATATCTCAGTACGCGAATCCTGCCATCTCCGAATATTTCAGTCGCCCAGCTCGCATTCCAAAGAGTCACACCATTCTTATCCGCACATATTCGCTGCTTGCCGACGATACTCCTTCCGACGGCACGAATTAATTCGGACGAACGGTCCAACGATTGGCCAACGAGCCCGAATGGCGTCAGATCGAGTGTACACAACGCTAGATTGCATTGTCGGTACACACGTAAACGATTTATCGTCCCTGCCGACGATTCGCACCCAGCCTTTGAACAATATTAGGATGGCATTTAGCGGGGCAACGCTATTACCTTACGCTCACCTACGCGCGCCGCTCACCGACACACCGTGAGCCGCGAGTGTGTGCGTAGCGCGCCACACTGACGAATCGCCGCTTGTACCTCATTGTACCGGACGGCCTATACACACGCCGCGCGTTAGCTACCTTGCGTACGTTACTTCTCGTTCCTGGCCGAATTCCATTATCCTTGCCAGCCGTTCGGACAATTCGTTCCTTGAATCCATGCTTCAATTCGGGTCGCACCGTCGGGCTAATTTTCACGAGCGACAAACAGAGGCGTGTAGTCGGTGTAAAGGGATAAAAGTGTGCTGCGGGTGTTAAGCTGAAATTTGCATTATGACGGAATGCTGGCTCGTGGCGCAGGTAGCAAATTGTTGGATGCTGTTGCGGGTGAGAGGTTATGTATGCGTGCGTGTGTGAGTGATGTACAGGTATCGCGTACGTTAAATTGCTTTTTGGGGATTGGGGTTTTGTTGGTAGGAAGATGGATTCAAAATTAAAACAGGTTATTATGTTGGAGTGTTATGAATGGGAACATTTTCTGTGTACTAGATTACTGAGGTTTTATGTATGATACAGACATACATGTTTACGTAGATGATCGGATGCAGGTTTATGTTTTGCACATTTTGAGGCTTAATACAATTTTTCAGAGTACGGTGTTCGAATGATGGTATATGTAAATTATTCTATCTGGTGTTAGTAGTGACCTAGAATGACGTCTAAATACTTATCTGGTATTTAAAGAAAATTTCTTCACTCCTGTCGAGTGATTCTAACGATGAAAGTGCAACTTCTGACGTTGACAGATGGTGAACGTATGCTGCGGGTACTCAATTGAAATTTTCATCGTAAACGAGATAGGGGCAGAATGTTTCTCCTTGCTACTCAATTGCTTCGTAATTATTTATAATCGCCTTGCGCGGTACATATATTAACTTACTACTTTTATAGCTCTAGTTCCACTTTCAAATATCTCTTTCTACCTCTGATAGATCATTTCATGAGGCTATAAAAAGGAATAACTTATGTTTTTAATGTATTGAATACGGAGTAATGCATTCTCATGCAATACTTCAATTTCAACAACAATAACATCAAAATACACTTCTCAATATCAAATTTGGGTTTTCCCTACATTAAGTTTTATCAACTTTTACGGCACTTTTCGTAAATAGTATGAGAAGGCACTTAATTTCTTAAACTGGCTTTTAGTCAACACAACTTCGTGTGGAAGAAAACGAATATTTCTTTTAACCGAACTTTGATCCTGTGTGATTAATGTATCATAACGTGCATGTTCTATATTATAATTTTTATTTGGTATATATGTAGGTACTGCATTATTGCTATGGACACTTTCTATAATTCAAAATAATTTTATTTGCATGTTATTAGGGCAATTCTTATAATGCTAGCTTGCTTAATAGCAGCTACAATACTGCGTACATATAGTATTATATACATAGAAAATAAGAGAAATATATAATATCACTAATGAACAAATAAACAATTTTTTGATCATCATCAATATTTGAGTATTGCCAATTGAATACGAGTAATTTATGCTGAAAACATTTTTTCTTGGACTATCGGAGGCTGTTGAATAAACGTTACGATTTTTTTTACAACCACCCTGTATAATGACTGAATAGTGAGTGTACAACCACTATATGAAGCACAGGACTAATAACAAATGCTTTGCTCTTATATTATCTTTCATTACTCTCTCTTCCATTGTACATCCGGAGCTTAATACACAATGTCTATAATATATTGTCCAATTTAGCAAACACAACACATCCTCTGTTATAGGTATACTGTCACTATTGACCATAGACGTTGTTATGCTAAACATAGTTCACATTTGAAAAGTCTCCCAAAATATTCTTTAGTTCTCTCATTCCTACACTAAAAGATGTTACAAAATCATTACTTACTGAAAAATCAGAATGTCACTATTTTAATGTGCTCCATTGCGAAATTCAAGTAACAAAAGTGTTAATTTAATCACAATGCCAAATTATTTTAACACCTTCAAGCGACTTTGCTTTTTCGAAATTCTGAATAACTCTTCAATCCGTCCACTAATTCAGCACATTTCACCTAACAAAAAGTCCGTGAACTCCATTAACCAGGCAGTAGCAGATTCCAAACATTTCACTCGCATTGTCACCCGAACAGACCAACATCATATGGTTCAAATCTCGCTTTACACGACACCTTTCACGTTGTCCACGCGACACGTCCTATGTATCGGTCATAAACGATCGCCAGCGTCAACACCGAAAGGCGCAAAAATCCGAAAAGTGCCATTCTCCCAAACAATCTAAAACCGTTCTCTCGTTACAGAGTTGGAGCTCGGTACACAATGCGTCGTCGAGATGTCCGGCCAGCAGACGATTTTACAACATCCCACCACCATGGACAAGATCGATCGGTGAGTGATACGCTGTCACTTCAGTCGACGACTCGCGCTTACGTACACACACGGACGCGCGCACACGGCTGCGCGCCGGCACACACACAGACACAGACGAGCACAGGGTCCTTCGCGTCGCGTAGGCGGCTGACTCATCTTTCTCACTTTGCCGGCTTTGCCGACACTGCCCCGTAGAGTTAAGCGCCGTAAGTGGCCAATGATAACGTGACCGACGACGTTATCTTCGTCACTGAACACTTCCGAGTGAGTCATTTCGTTCAGTTTATATCGAAGGCCTTGTACGACGCTCGCATCAACGAATTTAATGCTCGACGAGCATACGGGAGTCTGACGTGTGACACGGCCAATGTGTGGTCAGCTGCATGAATTTGTGGTACGCAGGATTGTGTACCAGAATTTTAGCCGTGCAATAAGAAATGTGAACGTTTGGAAGGATAAATGCAGTGGCGAGTGATACTTTCCATGTTTTGTTGGTCAGGTTTAAAAATATTTGGACTATTTATTTTGACAGTGGTATAAGTCCATTTAAAAAAAAGAGATGTCACGTAACTTATGCTTAATTTAGTGTAAATTTTTTATTTATAATTCATTAGGATTTAATAACCCAAAAAATGCCAATTCTTTGTTCAATTTAAAATTGGTCGATAAAAGAAATTGCGTAGCCACTGATTATGAAAGCGGTGTAAGAGTCCAATTTCCTAAGATAGGCCGGTCATGTGGTTATATCTGTTTTTTTTATCGTATCTTGTACACATCACAGGATTAATATAATGCTGTAAAACAATGTAGAGAAAATAATGTTTTACATGAAATGAAACGATAGAATTTGGTTTCAACAAAAAATTTACAAATTGCAATATCAAAAACGAGTAAGAAAAAATATTAACGGAGAACAATGTAAACTGGTTGTAAAAATATTTGGGTGAGGGTTTGCAGATGTCCACCGTATAAGATTGATGCAGGACACAGAGCTTAAGACGTTAAATTTATCACCTACATGTCGGGTACAACCACCAAAATTTGGAAGAATTGCCTTCGTACCTGTGTAAAACGATGCCATACCAAAATAGATACCAAAAATATAAGCAAATGGGGCAGTTATTACCTTAATAAATAAACAATAACGTAATAGCAAACTTTAATCACAAACTAATTAACGTTAAAAATAAAAGAAACTACTCCCATTTTATTTCGTGTTATTGTTTATAAACAAAATTGGATTAATACAACGTATTCGAAGTGATATTTAATTCGTTATACTCGAAATTAAATGATTTTTACAGTTGATTAATTATGAAAATGGTGTAAGTCCATTTACAGTCCGTAAATTTGTATTACTTTTCATAAATTCACCTAAAAGATACTTATACAAACGAATTACATATTGATAAATCAGTAGAAACATTGCCGCACTCGATATAATTATTGTATATTTTTAATTGGCTACAACGCTAACTTTTTAATTTTCTCGAAACAACAGAAAATGGATTTACACCACTTTAAAAATAAACGGTCGATATGACGCATATATGTAGATAATTGAAAGAAGAGGTCACATTGCTAATGTATGTAGCTGAGATCACATTTTTTGTTCAGTAGAAATTATATTAGGGAAATCATTCATATGCCGGCCTCTAGTCTAGGTGTGTAATGTGGTTAATTCACTCGGAATTAAATCAAACGTGTGTGCGTTTACAAGGTTTTATACTTAATTACCTGCAAAAATAGTATAGAACGATTACATATTAATCTTCCGCTGTTCGTTTTGCTCTCTAAACGGCAATTAACTTCGAATAAATGAAATATAACCGTGTGGAGGAGTTAGATTACTTCATTCGTTTTAAAAGGAATCGTCCGTGCAGAGATTTTGCTAACCCTAGAAGTAATATAAGTTGGGCGAATGGGTTCAGTCTTTCAATATTCCTTACTAGAAAAAAATTCACATACACGAACAAAATTGTATTCCCAACTTGTCTGTACTTACTGTTCGGTTTATATACAATAAATCAACAAATTCATTAAGTCAAAACTTGAAGATTCTAGCAGTGATTTATACATGTTAGAGTTTAAAAACTTAATTTTGATTTACACTCTCTGAAAATGAGTTCTAGTGGCATCCTTGTAATGTGCTAAAAGTCTTAATTGTTTTTTATATATTTATTATAAAGTCGTTGTATAAGAAAAATATATTATAAAATGGCTGCTAGAATCATTAGACCGTCTTATACTGAAACCGAGTTCTACAAATTCTGTTATAGAAGGGTACACTGCTTTTATCGCAGAGATTGCTGGAATGGTTATCCTTTTTGGTGACGAATTAATCGTGCGTTGCGAAAAGTGAATGGGTGGGACGTGTGTACAGTTGGACACAAAAGTAATCGGATACCTTTGAAAATATAATTTAGAACTGGGCCAAATATATGTAGTAAATAACGCATAAAACATTTGGAAAAGATTGTAATTGACCGAAATTGACAAATGATTAATCAGATCTACAGTTCCCAATTTTTTAATATTAACATAATAAAAGTTTAGGTGGATTTTCATTTTTGTGGTTGTTATGTGAACGTCCTGTAAACGTTGTAGAGTCTGGCTAGTATTATGACGAACAAGTATGGAAGGATGTATGACTTTATAGGTACATGACAGCTATTAATCAAAAGTTATTGAAAATGGTGGTTTTTACCTTCAGAATTCATAAAAATACTAACCGACTTATGTAATATTTTAACATGCATGTAACTGATATGAACTTCAAAAATGTTCCTATATTTCCATTTCACGTTAAAGAAAAATCGTTGTACGTTGTAAATGCCGAAATTTTGTCTTGATACAAAAAACTGCAACTTTTTCAAATATTTTTATTTACGATTCGACAAAATAATAATTTTATCAATTTGTACCATAATTCATTCGAATGTTGTAAATATTCTGTATTGAAACGTATCCGTATATTTTGCGGTTTATTGTACCTATCTTCCAGGAAAATGAAATCACTTGTTCGTCGATGTCTACTTATCGTGTGCGGCAGCGTTTAGATAGTATAGTTCGTTTTATGCACGAGTTCAAAGAAAAAGTGCATTTTAAAAGCTCAACATTCTTAGAATCCATTTAGGCAAAAATAATTTCTTCCTATGATTCTGAACGACTATAAGAAAACAAAAATTGTTTTTCGAAACTGTGGACAGTATTATACAGAGTAGACAATGAGTACAACTGACTAATGGATTAAATTATCAATTTTAAGGTAGTTTAACGCATAAAACCAGTGGATTCTATTGTACTCTGGCATTTGGTTCACAAGTCAATGACAATTGGCAGTTCTACGTGTCTGTTGTTTTTTTTCTGTGCAAGAAGAGTCAATACGAACTTTCGAGAATCGTCGGCAAACGTGTATGTCAGTAACGTTCACGGAAATTGTATTCTATTCATAACGATTGCGTTGAAAAGTAATGGCCCGTCTAATCGTACATAGTGATACTTCGAGTTATCTTATCAGACAATTTGTTTTTCAATGCAGTGGGGAAAGGAAAGTACTGCCACGTGTTACATTCACAACATTTTCATTGCCACAGCATTTTTGCGAGTAAATGAGAATGCTGACTAGACTATGACTTGGTTAATAAGTGTTTGGATATAAAACGTTCCGTTTGCGCGTTAGCACGTATGGAATAGATAACGAATGAAAATTTTGACATAGGACATTTGTTATGAACATAATGTCTCCTTTATTTTTGTACGCAAACTCCTGTTTCTTCAACAATAAATATTAAACTGCATATTTGTTATACGATAATCACGGCGTTTTTTGGTTTCTGATAAAAGCATGCAGACATAAACTATATAGTCTTTATGTTCGAAAACAACAATGTGTTGTCTATCAAATTAGTAGAGAAAGATTTATTGTGAATTTCTATGGGTCCTGGATTCTCTCAATCAACTAAATTGGAATTACTGCAGATTCAAGGTCTCTTCATTCTCTTGTCATGTATTGAAACATGTTCCGCATGAATTCACCGACAGACGTTAATTGATTGTGCGCCTGCTCCTCGTAGATCCACTAAATACTATTATATCATCAATTGATATCTACGGATATACATAACAGCACACAATGTATATTCATTTCCGAACATAATCGTTGTCAAGACTTCTTAATATTTAATAATTATCTGGAATCAGTTTTCTATCATTATAGTTTCTTACAATTGGACATTTAATCTATTTATATTTTCACATATAATATCTATTGAACAAATAAATTTAATATGAAGAGTACAAAAACAATCCCAACATGTGCACGTCCATTCCAGTTAGTCGTTTAAAAGCCACTATCACGAACGTGATGGTGATCATGAGATGATTGTAAGATAAAATAGAGTTCCGTACCCCTAATTTTTTATTTACAGCATTTTTACCATTATCAGCATACATAAGTTTGCAAAAGAGAACTTTTTCTCGCCAACCCTGTCCGCACCTATGGGCAGTGTAAACAATGTCAGGCACGTCCAGTCAGGCGACAATAGGCCAACAGTAGACAAACAATAGACAAATTGACTGGAACGAGCCCGCATCGATACGCGCAGAAACGGTCTGCTCTTACGTACCTAAACGACACAAAAGTTGATTCACACAGCTTAAACTAATTGGCGAACGATCATCGCCTTTGTCCACCCGTACTCTATTCAGGATCGTCGAGTCTGATGAGAGGAGAATGAACGAGAGACGTAGACTGTAAAAGTCGTGCAGAGCCTGTGGAAGTCACGTGGGAATAACGTCATTGCGCCAGCAGCTTCAGTTTCCGCTTCTTCATCTCCTGCCCCTCCCCCTCCTGTCCCCTTGCCTTCCACCACTTGCCACTACTGCCTCATTCTTTCTACACTCTGCCCGCATTTTATGCACTCTCCACGGACTCCGCGAGTGTATCATCGTCCTCCCTGTCGACCTTTCGATGTAACCGACCTCCGATGTTCGATATGAATTGCACCGATTTCCCACCTGACGTTGACTTCTAATAATTCTCCACTCGCGCCGACGTTGTCCTCCTCTTTTTTTCCACGTCTTCGCTTCCGCATTCGCGGTTTGTTCCCTTCCCAGCCGATTGTTCACGGACATAAGCTATTTATTTTGAAATTGGCAAGTCCATTTATGTGTACAGGTGGATATTTACGAGTTTGCGTTTTAATAAAATTAAAAATATCCGTATAGGATACCGATGTGTTATACTGTCTAAGTCTATGTAAGAGTGTTAAATTCACAGTTCCTATTAAAATAGTAACCATTATTATGTGTGTAATACGTGTTGTCTTATCAAAGATGAACTTAAGCCATTTTCAAAATTAACAAGTAGATTTGTTATGAATCTTGGAAGAGCCCAAGTCTATTCAACATAGTTTAAAATGCTTGAAACGAAACATCAATGCTAAATTTATTTTATGTTTTTGTACGTCACTTTAAAAATTCCATTTACGCACATTAGAAAATTTTGTAGCTAATTACATAACAGTTTTTAACTAATAAATGACATGAATTTACGCTCTTTAACATTTTCTGTATGCTGTAGAGTTTTGAAGAAACCTGCACTTTCACCCATTGATATTTTACACAAAATTTTATGTGGTTAATTTCTCAAAAAACGTATCAAATTTATTTTTAACCAATTTATTGTTTTCCCGCTAGAAATCTGTACGCTTGTAAAAATGGTGTCCTCCAAAAATCTTGTTAGCATGAATTCTTCTTGTTTCATTTAATTTAGAATAAAGTTATTTTTTCAATCTTTCCAGCACTTTTTAATAACATTGTAATAATATTTGAGCCTAAAAAGTAAATTGTAAATTATTGATATTTAAAAACCCGCACTTTTGAATAATATCAATAATAGATTGCACTTAGACCACTTTCAAAATAATGTTTTTTAATTATTAGTGTAACTGCGAAAATGTATGTGACCAAATTGACAGTATCCTCCGAATATACGAAACCGAAAAATGTTGTTTATAACACCTGTCCTAAAGTTGTACATTTTTCAAACATAGGCAAAGAAAAGTTGACGGATTGACTTAGGCCACTTTCAAAATAAGCGGCACATATATTGCCAACGAGCTTTATACGAAAAATTTGTCGACTGAATATGATTTACAGTTTTGCTTGATGACGTATTGTCATCTTTCACTTAAAATTGAACTTTTTTTTACGTTGATTTTAAGTCGTGGAAAAGTGGATTTGACTCCTAACTTCCTTTGAAGAATGAAGTTCGTAATGATCAAGAAAGATGATTATTTGCAGAGATTGAATTGGAAGAATATGGCAAAGTATATAGAAACGCAGATTTGTACAGATGACCTAGTAATAAAATTCTTTTTCTCCGCGTAAATGTGTTTTTACATGCAGAAGTCCACGTTGATTAGGTTAAAGGTGAGAAGATTTATTGTGCGTAAATCGTTGGCAATTTATGGATTTGTTGTTAAAATGTGTCAGAACGCTGAACGACAAGACCAACACACATTCATGCCTTTTTTTTAACTTTTCACATTTTGTGAAATATCGTCGAATGACATTTTACGCATGCGTTTTTTTTCACGTAGGATGCTTCGTTTAGCAAAAGTGTTATCGAAAGGGAGCCATAATCGATATGTGATATCAGCCGGAATTTGACCTAAATTCATAACAAAGAAAATGTTTTCGTTGTATACATACATATTATACACACGATGCACGCAAGTATGTACAGTGACGTTCCAGTTTCCGACTAAATGAGTTTTTTTTGCTTTATTCTTACAAAGAAAAATCGACAAGACTCTTTCAAATATAAGAGAAAGCGAGAAAAATAATACAGCAAATACGGACATGCAGATTTCAAGTTCGAATTTTATGTTACACGTAGTTGAACTACAAAATGTTTAGAGCTGAGAAAGATTTTTTTCTCGACTTGAACAGCGCAGTGCTGGAATTATGGCCAATGAAGTGTATCTGCTTTCTGCTTCTGAAAGATTGGATATAGCGGAATAAACTCACCGTCTGTCGCACGTATCTTCATTATTGGCCAAAACGGTTTGAACATAAATCCGGTCACGTAACGAACAGAGTGAATGGGACACACCGACACTGGGTGTAATATAGTGAAGCAAACCATGTGATAAACTTCAAGGCATTGGCGTGTATGTAGACTCAGTGTATTGACTCCGGATTTTCCAGATATTCCTCATAAATCCGCCGAGCGAAGGGAAGTAAAAGGAAGAATTGCGGAAAAGTATGAAATGTAACTTCGCGTCATCTTTTAAAAATCCTTATGCTTCTTTCTTACACGCATATGTAATCTAAAGAAGAAGAAATATTATATTGAACAATAATTAGAAAAACGTCTTATAACGTTATTTTTCATTTGCATCCTACTTTGTCCCATAAAAATCTAACGAATTTGTATAAACATTTAAATTCCTTAAAAAATATATAAATGATGGTCCATTTTTCTCGGTTAATAAAGAAATAACTTTTACAAAAATAAGTTTGATACTTCAGTTACGGGGCAATACATAGAAATTACATATACCTACGGAAAAATTACCCACTTAAATAAGGTAACGATTTTAAGTTCTATTTAAGCTGGCTAGTCGAAGTTTTTGCCTTAAATCAAATTGTACGAGTATAATAGTTCTTGTATCATTCTTATTTTTTGCTTATACTTTTTGAGCTGTCTTTTTGAGCTATTAGATTACTAGGACATTCTTATAAACTCATTCTTTTTGGGACATTGTCTGATCCAAACAAATATTACTCAACAATTCAGTTTATTATGCCGGAATTTTGATAGCATATACAAATACTATAATCCCACAAAAACTACAAGAAATTACTAGGGGATAATATAGGTAAAAATTTTCCGGAAGAACATTTCATATAAAAATGTTATGCTCAGCTTGACGGCCGAAACAATAATTCTTCCGTTACATCTTTGAAATGCCACCTTTTTAATATTTGCACAATAGTGTAAGTACATTAATTACATTTAATCCTGTAAGTACATTAATTCAATATACGTAAATGCTTTGTGGCCCTCGTTGCGACTAATATTACAAGCAGCATTTATAATCGCAAAATGATACAAATGGACTATTTACATCGGGTTATTCTCTAATGGAAGTTAGGGAAATCATACTGGCTTCAATATTCCATGCTTTGGAGAATTAACGAGATATAGTAAATGCCTCTGACATCGCAAAGCATCATACCAGATGTTTCATAATTGTATATGAACAAAACTCTTAATTCACATCCAACCCAAACATGTGCAGATACTACTTTTTCTTTGCCAACGTGCACTGAAATCCGTACGCAAAACTAGTATCTTCGTTAATTAGAGGTGAATAAGACATGCACAGCATCTGGCATATACGTCCTTTCGACTGTGTTCATCCGCAAGACGAGAAATAAGATAATCTAATCAAGACCCTTGATAATGTGGTCAGTAATACATCATAATTATGTATGAAGCGTCATATCGCGATGCGAGCTTGTGATTATGAAAGTGGTCTAAGTCATCAATTCAAGGAATTTTAATCAAGGTAATGAAGTAAACGATTAAAACGATTTCTTCACTGCTTGACCCTAAATCACTTTTCTAACCACCGGCCTGATTATGCGAGTAAAATTATAAAGTTTCCTAACTTGTGCTACTCGACTTGAGAGCTTACAAAATGCTTCATTCACGTCCTTACCTGATCAGGGAAGCATTGTGTACAACTTGGAACTACCTAATAGCAACCCAACGAGGAAAACTTTTTGGACAACATAGTAACGCATGACATTCATCCCCCAAGCGTAGACATGGAAAGTCAGAACAAAACA
The DNA here is from genome assembly GCA_914767735.1 of Anoplius nigerrimus. Classification (NCBI taxonomy): domain Eukaryota; kingdom Metazoa; phylum Arthropoda; class Insecta; order Hymenoptera; family Pompilidae; genus Anoplius; species Anoplius nigerrimus. The sequence continues at coordinate 11,180,866 of OU612087.1, forward strand.
ACCAGCTACGTATAATTGTTAAGCCTTTGGCATCCTTGGGAACGGTCCTAGTGCGTTGAGTGCATTTAGAACAGTTCTCTTGCGAGACTTAATTCGCAATCCCTAAAACATATCAGGAACCTAACCTCGCAGCAACCGCCGAACATCAAACAATCCCATCCACGCATACTAACCTCGGCCGAGCAACGCGGGGACAAGGACGTGCCGAAATTCAACGGACTCTGGCGTTAAGGGGTTAACGAGATAAAGAGCGAATATCGAGTACGTACCGTCGACCGTGTCCGTCCACTGTGCAACCGAGTGAAAGACGCGATATATTCCGTTATCGTGCCGGACGAGTTTGTTCTCGCACCGACGAAACTCCGACGAAGGGAAAATCGCGAGCCGACGATCTCGCCCTCACAATCGGCCGGCCTATTTTCCTCGCCTGAACGAAATGTCGCGACGAGTAGCGTGCTCTCTGTTTCATTCTCTCTCTCGTTCTCGCTCAGTCGCTCACTCTTTCTCTCACTCGCTCGCCCGCTCGCACTCTGCCTCCCTCCACTGTGGCGCGCTCACACAAGCCCAGCCGCTCACGCACGCTCGGACGCTCACACACACTCACACGCGGCTGGAGGCTCGCACGGACGAGCGGACGTCGATCGATACGCGCCAGAGCGGGCGACGTGTATGTGGCGTTATTTTTACGACGGGACTCCTCTGACGCACGACGACTCGTTACAACGAACCCCGCACTCGGTGAAACCTTTCACGCGAATTTCGCCCCCGTACGTGTAGGCGATCTTGAACGCTTGAGGAAAAAAGCGGCTCACGCGACCGATAAGGAGGGGAGGGGTGGTCTGTTAAAAATGTAGGCTTACCCTCGCTCGGACGCGAATTTTCCTATTTTGGGAAACGTCGTTGCGACTTCTGGCCGCGATACGATTTGTCTGTTGGCATTGGGTTTCGAGATTGTTTGGGTTGGGTCGACGATGATGAAGTTTTTGGCGGTAAACGTTGTATGTTTACGTATCTAGTTGGGAGCAAGGACTAGTGGTATTGGATTTTCGAGAAATGATGGGACTGTTAACATGCAGCGATGAATGTTTGATGTTTTACGAAGGTCTGCCTTTTACTTGATGTGGATTTTGACAATTCAGGAATTAAGATGTGAGTTCTGATTCATGAACTCGTTACCACACGAAGTATTATTGTCAGGTTTTTGGTCAATGAGCTTTAAAAAGATTAAGTTGCTCACAAGAATTGTGGAAATTTGGTATGGTCATCACCAAGGTCGTCCTTGTTTATTAGGGTTTGTAGTCAAATGCAGAATATATATTATCTTTATCGAAAAAATCCGATATTGATTAATCAAATACTGCAGACGAAAAGTTCGGAGCCTTTCGTTGTTTGTTATTCTGATTGCATATTTGTTTTCGAAGCGTTATGCAGAAACGTTATAATAATTTCATGAAAATCAATGTTTATTGAAGTAACATACAGTATTGAAAAAAAATTCTATAATATTAAGTAAATTTCAAGAACTGGAGGTCCTGCTAAAAATGATTTAATGTAGTTTTCACTGAAAATAATATTGCGTTGCTCTCAGTTGTACGATAGTAAACATAGATATGTTCTCGTGTAAGGTATACTTGTGTCAAGTTAGCGTATGACTTTCAGAGTTAAAGTCCAAAATATGATGTAATACAAGCATTACCGAAATTTTCAGTTTTGTTTACCGAATATATGGAATAATAAATGATATCCAGCGTATAATTCTTCATTTCGCCAATCCAGTGGCATTTTCAAAGTAATCTCAGTTTTTGTATGAAGTGTAATTTATTTGCTTGAATGCAATGTAGTAGTTCATCACACGGTTAAACATGTTGTACAATCTGTATATATGTTATCAACCCATATTCAATTAGGAATCGCGAAAACTGTAAAAATCTTCGTTAAAGCCAAAACATGAGAACGATTCCAAAAGTCCAGTTAAAAACCATGAAAACCCTTGAAAACTCAATACGATATCAATACTATCGTACCAAATATTTACACTATTTTCCTTTCCTTTTTTCTATTAGCTCAGAACAGACACATTCTCTTTTACAAAATCATTTCAAAACCTCAAGAATAATTTCGAACACAGCTTTCAGTACCTGAAACTCAAAGAAGGATCACGTCTCACCAAAATCGCAGCTTCAAAACTCAATTCACGACTGTACAAACTCTGAGCACCTTCCGGAAGTATTAAAAGCGCACATGAAGTCTTTGAAGCCTCTTTGAGATCGGGACAATGTTCGGCAAAATTCAAAACCCCTCGGAAGCCATCGGTGGAAAGAGTTCCGGCACAGCTGGAAGGTAGAAAGACGGAATGGGGTGGATGTGGATATTAATAATTTTGTACCTCAGCCTCGACAGGCTTTCAATTATTTCGGCGCTCATCGTTCTACTCGCCGCCATTGTGCGTTCGTTCGCTGGCGAACGGTTTCTCTGAGAAAGAATCGTTTCATTATGCAATAATCGTGCCTGAAGGACACGTGACGTGGCCGACGCGACGGGAAGAAATGGAGAAGCGGAGTTCTTTCCGGGACAACGTTCATCCCTTATTCTTGTTTTCCTTTTCGCTTCCGTTCCCTTCTACCTGTCAGTTGGTTAGACTCTCTTGATTTTGCTTGGAAATATTAAGAACGTGGAGGCTTACATGATTCCTGACACGAAATTTACTGTTTTGGAGAATGCTCTGCGTTTGCAGTTTGGTTAAAAGTTTTTGAATTTTTTTTGCTACAATGTTGCATTTATGTATATTTTTATATGTGGTGTTATTTTCAAGGGAGCACTGTATAATTTAATTTTTATTATTTTCTGTTCCGGTTTTTAGTTATAGATATTGGGTTAACAGTCCAAATTTTTTAATTACTATGCCGCAGTTATGGTGCGACTTAAGATGAATACTTTTTATAATTTGCTTGATAAAAATGGTAGGATATGCTATACTAGTAGTGTATCAAAGATTTGCAGTATTTTACCGCTATTACAAATCATCAAACCTTCATACTAAATTGTAATCTACAATAACGAAAGCAATATATAATTTGAAATAATAAAGCGTGGTTTTGAGACAATATAATAATTTGGAAAATGTCAACGCAATGTTCAATTTATTCTCAAAATCTGTATACCATTTCATGTCGTAGAATAGCGTCTAAAACTGGTTTACATCTTCTTCTGTACTGTGTACCTATTAGGCTTCTCATAGTTTATGAATCGTATAATGTAATTTATGTTCTGCAATAATCTTGCTTAATGTGGAATAATCACGATTAAATGGTAGCTGTAAAGCTGCTATCGTACTCATTAATTTTAATTTCAGGGTAATCCAATTATTACGGCTTACCTTTAGTGACATTTGTATTCATTCCAACGTTAACAACATCGAAATAAAAAGACAACGTTAATTCTCATTTTTTCTTCAGTAAACATGAATAACAGACGACAATTCCAAAACCATACTTTCTGCTATGTACTAAAGTAAAGAAAGTAAAAGGTCACATCATGAGTTAGATTTTAACGTAGCAGGTAACTTAATTTCTTTGAAGTCTTGTATATGCTTGTCTCCTTCCCAGATTCCAGATAGCAATTACATCATCAAATACTTACTTTAGTGTCCTATAACACGATGCTTTTATGGCTCCATTAAACTGTTATCTGTACTCTATCTCGTGCGATGTCGGAAACTATCTCGTCAGTTGCTTGTTTGCTGATTAAAATATGGAATCTGAGCAAAGAGGATAATGCGGAAAGCTTTATTTCGGCAATAAATGAAAAATTTGCGCCGTGAAATGTTGTGGTACACAGCCCACAAGCATGAAAATTGAGAATATATAGTTTGCAAATTCTGGTAACAACTTTGTGAGGATACGTTTATAAGTACGACTACTGTATGATATTGTTATAAGTAAGTAATTTTCCTCCGCTTGATTCCTGCAAGCTTCAGCGCAAGAAAGTCTTCATAATGTACGTCATGTAAGAAGCAAACTGAGATCATGAAATGATGGCTCGTGTCGGGCATTAATTACTTCGCAATTAAGCCCAACATTTCTGACTCAATGATGTGTCATTATCATTGGCAAAGAAACATATGAATATTTGAAAGAAGGTATCGGAACGCGCACATGAAATAGTAACTGATGTAAAACTTCTCCAAAATAAATTGAGTGTTCACGAGTACGACTGAGATTGAAAACTGCATTGTAATTATTGCCCAGCACACATCACTACTCCCCAATCACACCCCAACATACACGTTTCATCAATAACATCACAATATTACTCAACGTTCACATCCCATCCTCCAAAAGAACAAAAAGACTCATTCCATATCCAACATTAAAGTCCCAACAATAATATTCATAAACATTAGAATGAACCCTACTTGCACTCTGTGACCCAGTCAAACGAGGCAGCAGACGTACCCACCGGCCATAAATACTTCCCAGCAGACGTGCCTGATAATCCACCAATTTGCCCTATTACAGCGACTCGAAACTTCGCGTGCCCGGCGTTAGAAAAACTTTTTCGAAACCAGATCATCCCGGTCAGTCCACCCAGCGTATCATGAACGCGGTCGCCCAAAACGTGCACATTTCAACCCAGTTACGTTTCCTCTGTCGTGACGACGATATCGATTCTCAACGTCACTTCTGACGTTGCGATATAATCTCTTCCGCCCCCCCCCCCCCCCCGCCCCGCTCCCGCCCGCTGGCTCACTCGCTCGCCTCTCCCGCACCACCCCTCACCCCCTCCCTCTGTCCCTGACTCACTCTCCTTCCAGTCTTCGCGTCTATCGGTACTCCCATCTCCGTTCCCTCACTGGCTGCCAATGCTGTCTCAAGCCGAACTCCTGCCGTCTGTCGAGTGTCTCTAGAGCAGGCAATGTACTCTGGTCCCCTATCGTGCCTCCTTGTCTGGCATCCGACGAAACGATCGGAATCGAGCCAAGCGGTTCGTCGGCCGGAAAAACGGCGGCGTGCGTGACGTGTGTCTCGAAAACCGATCTCACGAACGGCACCGTGTGCGCCGATTAACTCTCCGTCTTTATCTCTCTCGATGTATTTATTGGGAAGTTACCGTTGCGCTCGGATCTTCATTCTGGGGGCCGATCGACGGAAAAAGTTTTCGGAACGCTGATTCATTGATGCTTTAACCCTATCAGTGGCGACTGAAAATATTTATGTTATATGTATTATATAAATATAGATTTGTATTATAATATAATTTGACGAATGTGCTAGATTTTGGGCAAAGGTTCATAAGAAGGAAAATGAGAGTAATATTTACAACATTTAATAAGGAGCATATTGTGAAATAAAGGGGGAATAATTTAATGACAATTGTATTTCAATAATTGTTGAAAATCATACGAATAAGATATGTATACAACATTATGAAAAACAGAAAAATCAATTCTCTTTTACAAACAGTATTTGCTGATAAGAACAATCATCATTTGGTTATAGCTTTATGTAGGTCACATACTATGAAGTATAAATACTGCGTTTTCAATGATTTGTAACAAAAGAACGAATATCGGATCTCAATACTAAAGGTTAATTCGATGATTCACGGCAAGCGTCAGAAGTATCATCTACCATCTATTCTGTACTTATCGATTGAATCATGTTGCTTATAAATTCCAATCGAGTTATAGTTTTCACTTCCGTATTCATTATAACGTTTCACTTTATTTTGGGATACAGTTCCCTTACGATGTGAATTCTAAAGCACCATCACGTACGCAACGGCATATGAGTCGTTTGTTTTGAAAGTGACCTAAGTCCATTTTCGGTAAAAAACAAGCACGTATTATTCACTTAATATTTGTTATTATTTTAATAGGATATGTAAATTTAACTCTCTTAGAAACATTTAAGAAGTGTCATATATTGATATTCTATGCGTATATTTTTAAATTCATTGAAACGCAAACATTTCAATATCTCGATTCGAACTTAAATAGACTTAGGTCACTTTCAAAATAAACGTTTCATATCGTCGCTCGACACTAAAATGGATAATGTTTCTTTTGGTTGTGTCAGTGAGTTTACCTCGGTCATTTGTGATAGCTAATGATTCGGATTTTGGTGATAATGTGTATGTGTGAGTGGTTTCTAGGTGTTTATAAAAGCATATTGATGTTCGATACTTGATGTAGCTGTTGACGTTTGGTTAATAATACCCGGTTATCTGTTTTTATCCTATTGTACTTTGTCGCGTCACGTGTTTGTGTAAACACGGTGTTTGTGTGTAAGCAGTTCTTGCGTTGGGATGATTGAACGGCACGAAGGGAAGAAAAGTCTTTAGCAGACATTGTATTTCTGTGTTGTTCGTTAGAGAAAGCTCAAATGACCTTGACGTAAGCAAAGCTGTGAACTAAACCTAAAATGAATATTTGAGTTTTTGTATATTTTACAGTAATTTAGTTAATAAGTGAACACACTATACATTCAAAACTTTGATTTAAAGCATCCACCAGTTTTATGAATGATGCTTATATAATATAATTTTTATAATATTACATTATATGACTTACTCTGTTTTCTTACCTACAAAAGAATCTCATATTGTCGTTATCTTCTTAAAGTTTTTTAATAGTTGCGTGTAGAAGCTTGCCATTGTACCACATAATTACATGAAAATTACAGAAACCTGAGCGCTTAAGGAATTATCTTTGTATAAAATCTACTCTCCATGAAATTGGATAGAACTTTCTCATTAAATTAACACCACAGCAGAAAATCTGATTGGGCAATTTGCAAGCCAAATTATACACAGTGAGCGCACCTTTCGGTGTTAATTATTAGTTTCAAGGTTGCATCTTTACATAAATTATTTTTCTTACTTCCGGGCATACACCTAGACTTCCAACTTCTGTCCAATTTTGTATTAAACAGCACACATAAAAGTTCGCCCTCGTATAAAATATTACATAAATGCGTATAGTCTCCCACATCACTATTTAGTAAATTTTTTTTAATAAAATATAAGTTTCCATAAAAATGGGTCAGATATTTCTCCGTGAATCTTTGGTGCAGAATATCTGATCGGCTACTCTACAAACTTCCCTTTGCGTTCCGTGCGCATGCATCTTACATCATGCATGTTACATGTTCTTACATTATTAAATTTTTCCCTTACCTTATACCCAGATTTAAACGGTACGTGCCGATTTTCATCTAACTTTTTTAAAATAAATTCTAGACAAACTTTCCGTCATATAAAAATATTCTATAATTACCAGTAAATCCTAATCATCATTGTATTTATGTAATTGATTTTTTTTATATCGAATTAACCCTCTTCTAACATTGTCAATCTGTTTTGCATGGAAAACTCTTACACTAATAGATTTTATTTCTGGGAATATATGTGTTTTTGGATCAGCCAGGTGTTTGAAAACGGTCAAAAAGACACATATTTTAAAAGTAGTATTAGAAAACACAATGAATATTCTTCCTCCACGAGTGCTGCCGCAATTTATGAAACGATACAACAAGGAAACCGTACATCCTGTTAAATTAGGACAACCACACTTTTGTGCACCATTGTACACCAAAACCGCGTTAACAGGGTACCGAGTTATAAGAGGTCTATCTGTACTATATCCTCTTCGAAAATTATCTAGGCTTCATACTGGACTAAAAAAATAAGTCTCACTCTGCGCACAACGTACATGTTGACCACATATGTTTCTTGACATACATTTATCTATGGTCAACCTTTCTTTTCTATTCTTATTCATATACACTGACTTCACGTCCCAGCTTTACAGTTATATCATAATTTCTAATTATTTCGTATAGTTCTCGACACCTCTGTGCTGAAGTAATTGTTTCTGAACAATGTTGAATTAGAGAAACGAAAGGTCCCCCACTGAAATGAGCCGTTTACAGTGAAAGCGACCTAAGACCATTTAAGTTTAAATTGAGGTATTGAGGAGTTTGTGTTTCAACGGTTTTAAAAATATACGTATTGGATACCAATATATCGCACTCCCTAAACGTACCAAAGAGAGTTCAATTTACAATTCCTATTAAAATAATAACAATTATTAACTGAATGATATGTTATGTTTCACCGAAAATGGACTAAAGCCACTTTCAAACTTAATGTCTAGATTTGTTATCAAATTTGAAAGAGCTTAAACTTATTGAGCAATAAGAGTTTATTGATATTGAAACTTCCCTACTGTCGGATATTATCAGTAATAGATCGGACTTTGGCTACTTTCAAAGTAATCATATTTATTAATAGAGTAATTGCGTAAAGTGTGTCTAAAATTATGAAACACTGATTATTCCAATCTGAAAAATGTTGCCTGCGATAGCTACCTTAAAGTTGTACACGTTACAGCAATCACCAAATAAAAATTGGTAAATGAACCCGGGGCACTTTTAAAATTAACAGACCAATTGACGCCAGTGCAGAAAATCTGAACAGCTTGCGAGGCTCATTCTGCGTTAGGTGCTCGCTCTTAACGGTGGTACGCAATGATAACAGAGCGGAGGAGAAAAACTGGAGGTAATTATTGGTCTGCGCCGATCTCCGCGGCCATGGAAGGACTACTTTTGCCTCGTTCGCCTTCCTCGCAAACGGGAGTGATTCTAAAAGTTGATCTAGAGGCCACACACCAAGATCGTGAGCGTGGCGCCTTATCGTTACCACTTGATGTGGATCATAACGGTTGCACGTCGTATTTATAAGCCATTGTTCGCGTCGGAAGCAGTTCGTGCCTGTATTCGCTAAATTCTTATTGAATCGTAACGGCAAGCTTGGGAAAGGGACCCATAATGGAATTATGTATGGGTTGTATGTTGAGCGCATGTTGTGACTGCGTCCGTACGTGTAATAATATTTATTATGGAATTATGTCATACGTATTGTGTAGAGTAAGTGTTATGCTTCATGTGTTGACTGTTTTACATATTGCCTTGACTCAATAGTGTCAAGTGCATTAAATGTTATATCGAATTCAAATTGTGCACAATTGTGGTCGAAGCGTAAAATTTTTCCTAATAATATAGTACAAAATATTTGCACAGAGAATATCGACTTAGTTGTATGAAATTGTGGCGTAAAGAATGTTTGGGGTTTGAACTTCCGTCCTGAAATGAATGGTCGCCTTTTGGCGTAATGGTCTTGTTTACGGGGAAGGTGTTTGAGTAATGATTGTTGTTGAGTTTTCGTGATAGAGTGAGACTGTTTTGCACTCGGTAAGAGATTGCGGAGAAGCATATGAATGTTATGTTTGCATTTAAAATTTGGAATTGAAAATAAAAACTGATACCCACGCATAGAACTCAATATATAAGATTGTTTCCAAGCTTTTTAACATGTTGATTAAATCTACTTTAGGGAGTGAAGTAGATTCTGCAATGCAACTCCACATTTCCTGACGTCTACCTTCAACGTAATTTGAACGCAAGGATTGCATATTACTATACTGCAAAGCAGTAATTCTTTCATTCATTTGGTTTAATGGTATATGTTATCTTGTTATGTAATTATATAATTGAATTCGATATATAAAATTTCCATTAAAGTCTTGGCGTAACTTATGCATCACGTTAAACATGCATATCATAAATATGTAACTTTCTGTCTGATGTTAAACATTTTAGCGGTATGTTATTAAAATCTGAATTTCATTATTCTTTCCGAGACATACTCTGTGTTTACATTTTTGTCCTTTGACCTTCCAACGTCAAAGTTCATCGTAAAGGGTATAGACCACTTTACCAGTTTGTAATTTGTGATTTATTTAAATACGCTATTAATCTCGTATTTTTCACTATGCACATTGTATTATATTTCCAAATGTACTATGACATTGTTGTATAGGTGCGAACGATATATAGACCTATTGCCTGTTAATAAAGGAACCAAAAAACTTATTAATTTATTGCAGGCCCCGCAAAATGCAAGAATAAATTGTATTATAAAAGCAACCAAGTTGTTACTCTCGTTAATCATCTTTCTTTGCAAGTAGGTAAAGATTTTTCGCATTTTCTTCGATCCATTCCAATAATATAATATTCCTATCGCTTGATAGAACTAGTACAGAATTCATCTGTTATAGAACCCTTTAATATGACGTATAACATTTGTAGTGGTAATTCATGAAACATTCTACTGTATCATTCAAGATTTTTCCAATATTTTAAGCGTTTTTATAAAAAGCATTTAAAAATCAATTGCATCTCTTTTGATCGAAAGGGCATCAATTTGTCAAAGAACTCGGAAAGCACACGTTCGTTACATTTTAAGGTATAAAATGCCTCCCTTACTCCGTTCATAATTTCTAGAAGAAAAGGTCTTATTTGCACACATTCAACACAATGCGGGCATCAATTCATTATGGAACTCTGACAACCCGGGAATGAGTGGAGGTGCCGCATTGGCTTATGAGTCCGCTTTACTGTAATTCGCGACTTTCAGAGCGAGACAATCTGCAATTATATTTTTTCTCCTTTTTCTTTCGCCGTGCGGCAGCGTGTCTGCTCAAAGGTAGCGAACTGGAATCGGTCGAGATTAAGTCGGCGGCCGTGTGCAGTACGTGTCTCGCACTGAAATCGATCCGGTGCGACACGCGTGGAAGATAACAGTCGAAAATTTATCGCACGCCACCGCGCCGGACGTATTTCGAAATTGGGTCGGGCAGGCTGGAAAACAGATAGATGGAAGAAATTTATCGTTCCCAAGTAGCGATAGCGAGCAAATAACCGACAGACCAATGCTCGCACTTCGTAATTATTGATCGATGCACGTTTCCGGGATTTCGCCCGTCGCACCGGGCAACATAACCTAGAAACCGGAACGAGACGCGAGCTTCGACGTCCCTGAGTCGGACTCTGGACGACTCTATTACGAAGCTCGGAAGGGAGACAAAAGGTTTGCAATGCAGAATGAAGAAGTGGCTGGACCAATTTAAGTTTCACTTGTTGATGTTCCGGGAAGCTGTGAGGGAAGTGATGAACTTCGTAGGATGTGTCGGAGTGAGAGATGGCGTTTTGAATTGGGCTATTGAGCGTGCATTGATTCATCTAAGTACGCGAGACATTTTACAGTGCTGGAGCGATGAGTAATGGTACCAATTTAGATTTCACTTGTTGATATTCAGGGAAATTGTGTGGAGAGCAAGGTGGCAAACTTTTGCACGAAGCTTTGGAGTGAGAGATCACGTTTCGGATTGAAGTATTGGGCGTACATTGATTCGTTTAAGATAAAAGGTTTACAGCGTGGAAAGAAAGAGTAATGCTATCACTTCGGATTTCAGTTGTTGACGTTCAATGAAATTGTAGTAAAAGGAATATGGGAAACTTTTGATGAAGTTTTGTAGCGACTGGTCGCGTTTTTAAACGGTGTATTGAGCATGTATTGATTCGTTGAGTACGCGAGCCATTATGTAAACATAAATGCAGTAAACAGTGCCGACGTTTTGTGCTCTACAAACGCAAGATCCGATTTTACTGGTAAATCCTATTTCCCGTTATGTTCAATATTTGCTTGCAACATTACAATAAAGCGCTTGCGGCCGCATTTGACATTTTCTTTCGATTTTCACTTGTTGATTACGTTTACGCAGGTGGGCGAATGGGTAGAATAAATTTTCATTGAAACACACAGATTTCTATGTAAACCTTAGTACAAGCATAAGACATACAAGCTTTAATAGCTTAGTTTCTTGTTTGTTGACCAAAAGATTAAGCATGATTTTAATTATATAATATACTGAACCATATATTAATTAGGTATCACAGAACCTCTTAACCTCAGTTAATACTTTCAGTACGATATTCTTGTATAGAAACTATTTAATACTGCATTATTTGAATAATATATAATTAATAAGTTAATTTAGACCTACAAAATTACCTTTACAACAACTAAAATAGCGTTACCATGTCTAACAACAACTCATTAAAACTTTTTGCATTAATAATACTTTATCTTACTTTATTTGATGAGTTCCCTCACCACACCCCAAACGTCACAAAAATAGAACGTAAGTCCCTCTACACAAATAATTGCTTTAACTTCTGAAGCTTGCCACCAACTAAAGAGCATTTAACCCAACTAAATGCAGGTAGCATTGAAAGCCTATCGACACGATTCGATCAATTACCTGAAAACAAGTACTGAGCCCCGACGAAAACACACTTCCAGTTAATCGAGTCGCTGTACGGATAAATTAAGGTCGAAAATGAAAAAAAAAAGTTTGAATCCAGGTAATGATCCGCATCGCCTTCCACGGTCAATAAATTTGATTCCGCCAATTCTTCCCCACAATTCGGCAGAAATTCGCCGTCGCAAATTTTCGCCCTCGTCCCGTCGACTCTCGTCAGGAATCGTCGTCGTCGTCGTCGTCCTGGTTGTCGTTCTGCACGATTTGCGCGTGCTTTTCGCTCACTCGGTCATCCGTGAGAGCGACGCAAATTTATCGTGAAAGCCCCCCGGTGAGTAACGGGACATAAGTCGGGATCTCTCGTTATTTTCACGTCCCGAACGCCGTTTCGAAATTTCATAAGGACTCTCGTGCTCCGGTTAGGATTAGAGGTCATGCTCCTAAACGTTTGCCAAGGATAAGAGTATAGCTTGCGTCAGGGAATGAAGCAGCTACGTTTTTGACCCACGGACAATTTACTTCAATTGTTTGGCTGATCCTTTCGTGTGCAAGGATATTTAAAATTTACCTTAGGTAATTTAATTTTGATTTTTTTTGTTGCATTCATTTTTAAGCGCGATGGTAGATTATACATAGAGAAGATTATTGGAGATTAAGAGTAAGGCATGTTTGAAAGTCGTTAAGTAGGCAGTAATTTGATCTGTGGTTTGGATTTCAATGTTTGCCAAGGATGGGAGCATAACTTGCGTTAGGCAATTAAACAGGCACGTTTTTAACCAACGGACAGTTTATCTCAATTATTTGTTTTAGTCGCTTAAACATTTTTGTTTTGTTATGACTCATTTTTTGTTGTAATGGTAAAGCGAAATCATTTTTGATAGTCGTGAGGTAGACATATGTCCTGTAGTTTGGTTCCGAAATTAAATAAGAACTTTCGTGCTTCCGTGACGATTGGATATCGTGATTTCGAATGCTTGTCAGCGCTGCGAGTTTAACGTGCGTTAGGGACTTAATCATATGAGATACGTCATTCTCAGGCACGGATAATTGATACAATTTGTTTGCCTAATTGTGTAAAAGGAAGTTTGAGATTTACTTTGGTTGTAGATTTTTCTCTTTGATTGGTTACTTATTGCCGATTTAAGAGAGGAAAATTACCATTGAAATATAGGCCAGCAGTTGGGGAAACGTGAGTTAAGTAGTAACGTGTACTGTAATTTAGCAACTTCAAAATTATACCAATACATTCATGTTCAATCAGAAAATTTAGAATTGCGCGTCCGGAGTTAAAAAATTAATCACATAAATGATTCAGCAGAATATCTTTGTACCGAAGCATTTTAGATTTTACTTAAATTGTTGCAACGATGTTCTCTTTTTTTTTTCTGTGCACAAGTATTCATTGTTGTACTAAGAGACTAGAGTTAAAGTTAAATTACAGGCTTGAGTGAAGACTCCTGAGCGATGTGAGATAGGTAGTAGTTTCTTCAGTAGTTTGGTGTCTTAATGAATAGGGAGCAGCTGGTAAATTTTCGCGTACTTGATCAGGACGTCACTTAAGATATTATCTAATGGCTGCCTTCAGATTTCTGCGTATTCGACAGTCGTTACAAGTATATAATCTGCGGTTGCTTTTACATTACACTGTAGGTAATCTGTGAACTCTTTTCAGATCAGATTTGTTGAGCAAGAAACCTAGTAAAACATCGTGTAACGAGACGTTATTAGAATTTAATTATTCTCTAAAGAAAATACTCTATTGAACGTGTTCAAGCGTAAACGGCAACAATACAATTTAATTGTATAAACTGCATTGTATCTCAATTACCTGAGTTAATGAAGAGAATTAAAACTCATAGAAATTATTCCTGAGTAAGAAGAGAAAAAAACGTATGTCTTACTTTTTGCTTACAATTCCATCCAGCGTAGGTGCGTAGAACAAGTGAACTACTCGTTCTGACTATGCATACTGTCCATTGTATGAAAGTAGCTTATTCTACTTGAATTTCCGTACGACGTGTTTTGCATACATTTGCGCTTTGCATAAGCTTCCCGGTCATTTTCCGCAGAGAAAATAAAGTTTGTTTCGAAATTTATTTACAGGCGCGTAACAGTGTGAAATCGTGGTCATGAAACAAAAGAATAGAAAGTACCTTATTCCCGGGCCACGTATAAGGTCGGCATGTGTAGATAAATGTTGAACTTTAAACTTACATCGTCAATACGGATTCAGCAATCTGATAATTAATGTCGATTGCACAAATGCATACATAAATTGTCACAGGTGAGGCGATAATCTCTTATCTTGGCTTCTGACAAACTCGATGCTGACAGTGGGTTTAAAGCAGGCATTTGCTGCTGTCTGGTATGACGTGTAGGCGTATGTCTACCTATTGTACCTTCGTATATGAATTGAAAACTGAATATCAATTGCAATGATTCACAGTCACAAGACAAAGAGTCTGTTCTACCAGATATGCGTAAAACAAGCATAATGGAGAAAAGGGAACAGTATATTTGGTTCGTTCTGCAAACGACTAGCTATATGGCCGTACATCAAATGTGTACGTCATACAATCAGTTTTGCTGCATCTGGAGATAGTTAAGAAAAATTGCAGTTGCGTCCGCTTGTCTAGCAAGAAAATATACGAAAGCCTTGAGAAAATTAACCCCCTGCAAATCACGCTGTTTCTTTTCCACCTTCCCTCTGTTCTTTATAATATGAAATGTAGGAGGCAAAGTTATCATTGCCACAACGACGTATTATATTGCATCTGTTAGATAATTTTAGTAAACATTGTATTATGTCAGACACAATATTTGTACGTAAAAGAAAATCAAGAATAGCTTGCAAACATAACTGCGACCCACCGTACCAATAAAAAAATCCATGCCCATAGCGAATATTTAGCCAATAATATACCAAAATTATGACCCCCTATTTTCGTAAGTTGACGAATCGATTAAACTGATAGACCTAACCTTAACAACTTATGGTCATGACCTTCCGATCCGATATTGAATATGAGACGTATTTCGGCGATGGTAGGACCGTTTTATAGGAATGTTGGAAAGAAAATTATTTGTACGTTTTGACCACTTTATTAGGTCCTCTTCAGCTGTTAAAAGTTGTACAAAGTATTTGTATTAGAAATTTTTGTGGAATCATATTGTGAGAACTGTATTGTGTGTAGTTTTCTATGTAGTGGTACTTACAAAATTATCCATACAGATGTATCTTAGTAGTGTATTGTTATTGTGTTAAAGAAGAGCCAGCGTCTTCGAGGGGGGACTCTCTGTGGTCCCAACCTTACATTGAATTTAGCCGAACGGTGTTGTAATAAATTTTGAAAAACTTTGTGTAGATGTAGTTATGGAAGAGCTAATCTTCGAGGCTGGACAAACTTTTGTCCAAGCCTATTTTGACTCTAAGCCGAAAGGTGTTAGTGAGAATTTTGACAAAAATGAACTGAATCTATGGACGCTTAACAACTTATTTTCTATTTATCTTCTATGCCCCCATTTGGGTACACTCCTCTATCTCTGCACCCAGTTGTCGGCCCCTATTTAGAAAAACCTCATGGCCAATGATCACCGGCTCATTTTCCCACGTTTCCTCATCCCTTCGCACGGCCGAACATTCGAACCAACGGCCTGTATCGTTCCTGCCTCTCGTTTCGCGATGCTCGAAACCCCACCTCCTCTCAAATCCAGTTTCCCAGCCAACGTCCACGCTCCTTTCGCAAGATCCCAGTTTCATCACACGGAAAACAATTCTCTTTTCCCGAGTCCTCGTTTTTTCCGCCGTCCGCCCCCTTCGTTTTCCCTTCATTTTTTTTCCGCCTCTCTTTGTCTCTTTGTTCCGTCGCTCGTTCTGCGTTTCAGCTCCCTTTAATTTCCTCTCTTGCTTTTCTCCTCCCCCTACCACCCTCCCACCCCCTGCTTGCCTTCGCGCACTCGTACCAGCAGATAGCATCTACACGACTGGATCCTTTGTGAAGAGGCGGCCAACGAATGTGTCGGCGAGTTTCATCCGTCAGTTTTGCGTTATGACTCGCACGCTCGCTGGCGACAAGACGATAGCGTTGGAAAACAGGCCTGCCAACCGCTCGGCCGGCGAGCGTGCGCGAACACGTGCGATTGTTACGCGCACCGTAGAACGCGGAAGCCAGAAGAGGTTAGGTTTGCCGTGCTCTCGGTGTACGTTCTACGAGCGAACGACTCGTGTGAATTTTCTGCCGATTTCAATGGAGGGTGAACTCTTGCCTTTCATAATGAAAGTCTGCCGCGGGGGAAGGGGGTTGTTTATTGTTTTCGGGGGTGGACAAAGGAACGTTCGATCTACCTCATTCTTCGGTCGCTTCTCTTTTTGCGTCTTTCGTGCTTGTAGGGAAGTAAGGTTGTGATAAACCTTTGATTGCGGTACACTCTTGGTTGACCATTGACTAGTGTCCAAAATAGTATCCTGAGTTTTGATACCATTTTGATTTACTTAACTTTATTGGTATATACGTTCGATAATAATCGGTAATTAAATATAAAGGGATGAATCCAAAATGGATAATGAGGGAGTAATACATTTTGCCAATTTTAGGATAATGATAATAAAGATAATAAGACGATAATGAATGAATAAAGGTAATAAAAATATCATAGCATAATGTTAACAGTTAATATGTATATGGAATATTCTAAAACATGGATCAACGCATAAACCTGCATTGCACTAATTGACTGAACAATATTGAAACAGTTGCCAATATTTAATTGCCACGTTACATAGAACGATAAATTCCATGTTGAATCAATTGGGGGAACAGTAAAGGTATTATATTAATAAAAATGCAGCGGGCGTATATTTACATATTTCATATATATGGATGGATTTGTGAAGCGTATATATATGCCTTTCGACAAGTCAAAGGGTTAAATGTGTCGATTTTGAGTTTGGTTCTATGTTCGATCTCTGTACGTGCCAAATGGAGATCTTTGTAATGTAATTCTTGATCTGCGTCACGAGGGCTTGGTACTTTACGCTTCTGCTGTTTCGTGGAAAGAGAATCACTTTACTCACATTTTTGCTCCAGCGTGGAAACTTACAAATTCACCGTTTCGTCGGTGTGAGTTGCGCATAATTTATGGCGCTCGTTGCGCCATGCCTACATAATTATCTTTTACTTCTCTGCGCACTCTCTATGGTGCGTCGCAAAAATATGTCACCACCTTTTGCAAGGAGAGAATTTTTTTAGAAAACCGGACCGATTCGCTTGAATTTTTAACAATTCAAGGTTTAGTTTTTTTTTAACTCAGCACGAAATGATTGACAGCAAATCGTGGTTCTCGATATCTTATTTCTTGCTAGATGATCAGTAAATGAACTTTACTACCTTCATAAAATGCAGTTTGTGCCATCTAGTTTTGACTCCAGACTATTCTGTGCATATTTTCAGTTGTACTGTTTCAAATAAGTATATGAATAAACAGAAATACACTGAGTGAAAAGCAATTAACTGCACTATTTTTATTCAACAAATATCCATTTATTCTTTTCACTAAAGAAACAGTCGAATAGCAAAGCGTTTGCTAAATGAAAACTGATTTTTACTCATTTCCTAAATCCAATTACAAAAACATTTTCTAATATTTTTGTAACACACAGTACACAGACCGTATATTATTTGAAACACATGCTTACAAATTGCACTTGCTCATATTCCATCCGCACTTTTTCTCGCTTCCCACTAAACGAAAAATGATTAACTGATAAGAATTCCACTGGGAAAAACATAAAATTCACAAAAATAAAATGGTAAATATCGTTCCCACTCCTTTGGACTATTCAATTTATATGTATTCTTGCACATTTTATCCAACACTTTTAACACAACATATAGACAATAAAGTACAAATTGTCATCATCATTTTCTACATATTCAACAAAAATTCCGCACAGCGAAATAATTCCAGTTCTTTTGAACACGTTATCACACTGTTTTCTTCCGGCTGACTGCGACCTTAAAATTCTTGCATATTGTCAGCATTCCTGGATCCCATCTTCGTCCTCACGTTCCTTCATATGTCACATATGACGCTAATCTCAGTTCTTTTGGAACAAACGACTTCAGACACGTTTGCAATGTGCTAATTACTTGGAGTCAAGATACATAATGTATTGCGTTGGCAAGAAACTATTTTCAGTTTTCAAAAATAGATAACGTTCAGAACTATGCTGATAACGACCAGAAGTTTTATGAGCGCCGAGTTATGAAGTCTAACAAAATAGAAAATACATTGTTGATTAAAGTTTATTCTTTGTATAAAAATATGAGTTTTTTTTCATTCGACAAAGCCGTAATTAATTTCTCGGCAATCTGGTACATAAACACATTTCCACAAACATTTTTACTTCAATTCTAAAATTTTTAATTCGCTATACATTTGACTGGAAATTCTGCGTCCGATACAATAATTTTCATTACCACTAGGGCTACAAAAAATGTATGTGTACATTTTCAATTAACATCCCAAAACGATGGAAGCACTGTGGGTGAACTTTGAAAATAGGAAACAATTAATCATTCACCTACCTCAATAAGTGATAAAGTATATTTACAAAAATAAAATGTTTCAAAAGAGAAAAGTATTTACTTAGACATAGTCAGTCAAAATGACAGGAGGTAACTCTAGTGTTTGCCACATATAATTTAGATTTCGAGCAGCCAAATAATTGATCGTTATGCAATATTGAGTGCTAAAGAGTTTATCAAAAAATAAAATCTTTCGTAAGAGAAAAGTCATCATCAAGGTACGGTCAGATCAATTGTTCTAACAGATCGGTAAACCTATTGTTAACTACATATAATTTTGATATGGGCCAGACGAATAAATAACTGTTACACAGTGCGGATCTAATTCTTCAATCCTAATCCTCCTTTATTGTGACGTAATCAACCACCTTCTGACCATCCCCATTTCCTCCATTACAGCACATCCTCCTCGCACATCCCAATTTCCTTTCACATCCGATATCCAGATAAACCTTGCCAGCAAATACATTAATTATCTCCTAATATATCAACCAACACACACCCTCCCCATCTCTGCTTTCCGTTTCGCATGAAAATATGCTGCTCCAAGCAAAACACGCGCACATAGCGCGTCAACAGCCCAATATCCATGATTACCACAAAAATCACGACAGCGGCCAACGCGGGACGTGAAAAGGGTCGTTCGCTTTGAAAAGACATCCTAATATTTCCGCAACTCACCGCACACAGACATCGCATTGTCCGAGACACATGCCTACCAGGCACTCGCGCCCGCGCGCACGCACGCATCTATGCATATGCATAGAGCGGCTGTTTGTCGTGTCGCTCGTAAGTGGATGCATACAACGTGGAGGATGTAAGCTCGCGTGCTTGAATGCGCCACTTGAGCGTGGCATACGGCAACGCTTGTACAGCCGAGTGCCTGAAAATCCGCCCGTGAGTGCACGGGAGAACGCTCTTTTTTCTACCATTGCCTCCATTGCTCCATTACGCGGCCGCGGAAAGAGCGTCCTGGCGAGGGGGAGGGGGGGGGGGGCAAGCAGTGTAAGCGCGAGAACGGTGGGGGACGAGTAAGCAGAGCTGGCGGGTTGGGGGGCTGTAGTAAGCAGTACGAGCAAGAGGGGGGGAACGAGGAAGCGGTGCGAGGGGGAGGGGTAGTGATGGGAGGGGGATGAGTCGCGATTAGCAAGCTGTTTACTAATTTTTTTCCTTGCGTCTCCCGCCTTCCAGCCTTTTTTTCTGGTCGCTTTTTGTTCCCTTTCCTTCGAATGTTCTTCTTCTCGTTTTCTTTTACGCACGGTGGTCCGTTGGCGACCCTTATTTACTTGGCTCCTACGGGTTACTGAAGTCTTTTCTGCGGTCGCTGGCGGATAATCGGATTTTAAGGACGCGATGTGGTCGAGATATTGGAAGTGGATTTATTGGAAATTGCGCTCGGTGCTTTCGTGGATTTTTTGGATCCTCTTGGAAGGGTGCGTTTGAATTTTCGGTTGAGAGAGGTTGATTCACGGTATTTGGCAGGTTCGTTTCAATTTGGCTTGGTGAGGATAATGGGGAAACGCTGAGGTTTGTGCAGATCAGAATAGACATTGTGTTGTAGATTATTTAAAATTGCATTTGTTTTTGCCATTTGAGATATTTTAGTCAATATTAATCGTAAAATTAAATAAGTGTATCGTATTTTTAGTATTTTACGAAATGTACGATTCATTGAAAGAAATATGATACATCGATTTACGTAATTTTAACTATATTTTTACATCAGAAGTGTACATAGTAATTGTTATTCAAAATCATATGTATCGTATTTTGGTGTGTTTTTACGATGCAAACAATTGTATTCTTTTGTTAACATTGAATGAAATCTATTTGTTTGAAAGAAATTCATTGCATTTGTCCGAAGTATTAAGCACATATTTTTGCGACGGAAGTCCGCATAGTAATGTGCCATCGATCCTCAGGATTGTTGTACTCGTTTTTGCGTAATAATGATATGAGGCCAAAAATGCGAACGTCATGTCACGGCATTGGAAATTGTAAACGGGACTGAAGTCAGTGCCAGGGCGACGCTTTAACGACTCTGATCTCAATAAGTTCCATTGCAGACGGTCCACCGATTCGCGACAACATCGTAAAGTGTCAAGGATGTGCCGTCGAAGATGTAATTATATGTAGCTTCGATGCGTTCCCCATTTTTCAAGCGTAATATTTGCTTACCGGGCCAAAAGTTTGCGATCGTCGTGCAAGAAAACGCTACGCTGCAATAATAAATAATAATACATAATAATAAACATCCTGCTATACTGAATCATGCGAATGTGGAACGAAGCGTGTGGAAGTTTATATTTCGTGTTTAGTTAAAAATACCTTCTTTATTTGACAATTATATTTATAATAATGTCTTATAGATAAATGACTTCAAATTCTATTTGTGTAGAAATATTTGTCTCTCAAATACATGTTGATCTGTAATTTTGAAATTATTACTAATGTACTTCAAATTCTTTTTCTTTTTTTGTACATTGATGGCGTTGCAATAACCGTTCATCACAATTTATTACATGACATGAGCGAATTTTTGACAAATGCTCACGTTGGTGCATTTTTTGATCGAATTTCTTACAAAAATGTTCGGGATGGTCACTGTGACGACCTTGTTTGAATTTCAAACTTCAGTCAATGGGCGGAATTCCGGACGGAATTACTGGT
Organism: Anoplius nigerrimus; assembly: GCA_914767735.1. Lineage (NCBI taxonomy): Eukaryota > Metazoa > Arthropoda > Insecta > Hymenoptera > Pompilidae > Anoplius > Anoplius nigerrimus. The sequence goes on from OU612087.1 coordinate 11,202,286, forward strand.
GTTCCGATATTTTCTATTCCCAGTACATTCCATTGTTTGACTCTTTTTTATTTTGTCGAAATCTTTCATGCATGTCACTAAATTATCCCCCAGAGTACAGCGGAATGACAATTATATTTTATTCCAATATTAAGAATGGCTATTTCTTTACCTCATGTTATTAATTTAAACTCGTCAACTTATACATTCTTTTTTTATGTTACAGGTAAGGCTCTAACAGTTACCTCTTGCTTTTGGTTATTATTTTTTGACTGCCCGGCAGAGCCAAGTAAGTGCATATATTTTATAAGTGTTGTAACAGACCTTCGGTATACTGGATTTTGTCAGTTTCCTGTCCTTGAAACTAGCATCCTTTTTGAGTGGGTAAGACGTTATTTTTAGACGACCATATGCAGATCTGGTCTTGATGCCTCTTCATTTACTTGATATGATAATTAATAGAATTTGTATATCTGAAGTACAACTCCGAATATCCGACAAGTAAAACTATGAAAGTTTTGCAAATTTTGACATTAATGAGATGATTTCTTTATTTTAATTTAGATTTTACGTATTGCAAATATAATGCAATATTCTGTTTATTCGAATTATTCGTATTCAGCAATATTTTTGTTATGCAAAGCAACGCTTCGTGATATCATTCTAAAGATTTTGCGTATGTGTTACACGTTGGTATATTTGAAAAATGCTTACTTAATAAAGCTACACTTCTAGTGTTCAACTCGCTGAATTTTCGAACGATCCAAACACAATCTGATCAGCGGCTCTCAATTAATTCATATAATCGTGGTTTAGCCGTGCTTGGGAGTGACTAATACATCTATCGGCTATGATAATCGAACCTACCATACAGCAAAACAGTATGCATAATTCAAACTAATTGTATCGCATTCATAGATACCGAAGCGATACGATTCAGCCACGGTTCCAATAAACACGCTAAATTGCATTTGATCATGTCCTGTGGCACAGTTTGTACAGAACAAGGTGTCCTCTTCTATTCGTTACATCACATTTTTATCAGCATTCGGTATCAAGTGGTTGCACCTTTATTACTTTCCGGCTCTCGGGTCACAATTTACATCGCATTGACATACTTTTATACAACTTCATTTTACTTTATATTCTTAGTCTATTTCCACTATATTATTATGTATTATATATGTATTACTGGTAGTATTCACATTGTATAACTCTATTTCTCATACCACGCTATTCATTCATCCTCATTCTGTATTCCTTCTGCTTTCTTCTGTCGTTGACCACTCTCGCTGTTATTTTGCCTCTTTTTTCTACCTCTTTTTACCTGCCTCTCATCACGCAAATTTTTTTAACTCCTCTTGGCTGCCCAGTCGTTTCCTCACATCCTTCCGCGCGCCATACACATGGCTCCTTTCTGCTAATCCCAGAAGCACTCTTCTTTTATCTGGTTGCCAAGCCTATTTCATATTTTACTGTTTCCTCCAACTTATTCAACCTGTTCTCTTCCTTCGCTGGATTCTTCTACGGCGCCGCATCTCTTTCTTCTAAAGCTTCCTCTACTTTTCTCCCACTTTGAGTTTAATAATTCTACACACTTTTCCTAACTTCTTCTCAGCACGCTTGCGCACTTTCCCTGCCCCTTCTTACCCAATTTATTGTAATAATGGCATGTTATCTTGTTCCCTCTTATACTTTATCTTTCTTTACCCCTTCTCCTATGATATAACATAGCCAGTCCACTCGTATAGTTCATCTTATAAGACTCTCGTGCTGATGCCCCATTTTCTCTCTTTACTTCCATCTGAAGATCACTGTCCCGTACCTCATCACTGTCCAAATCAGCTTATGGAACATCCATGTTCTCCTTTCCCAGAGCCCACTTCATTTTCTTTTTCCAATTCTGCAAATCTATCTCATTACCGCCGCTGTCTTACTTATCCACCATTTTTCAGGTGCTTTGTTCTTCACTTTTTTTATGAGCACATATTGCAAAGTATGTAATATTTCTTACTCTTTGTGTTTTCCTGCTTTTTCAGTTGTACATTACTTTCTTTTTCGTGCTTCCTGAATCTTGAAATTGTCACCATATTTACATCTAGAGTTAATCCTTATAAAAAAATTAATAGTCTTATCTTTGTACACATTAACGACTCTTGCTTGGCAACAATTATGTCGTATATGCGACAATCCTATCTCTCACTTGAAATCGTGCACTGTCGTAGAAATTACATCATTAATCATGTGAATTAATTCTCATAATCGAAACGTTGATGTACTTATAGATTGTGGATATAAGTGTCACTTGTAATAATGTATAACGTATCTTCTTGTGAAGCAATTGGTTGGTAAAAATCAAAAAACATAAAATTCTGCTGTCTAATACATACTATTGGTCTAAATTATACCGTCCGTTTTTTTTTAAATCATAACATTTCTACCAAATGATACCGATCACGAGATGTTAAAAAGCCACTTAGAATACATGCTTTTTGAATAAAAATAATTATCGGCGTTAATGCAAGATATACAGAAGGTAGCAATCTACGTGCACACAGAGTGATTATCGTTAAAAGGCATCTTGTTTAATAAATCAATCATAACATTTGTTAAGAGCATATAATACTTTCGACAATGCTGCCATAACAAAGTCTAGAAATTAATGTCCAAAAAATATCTTCCATTCTCATAATCTATCTTCAGCAACTCTATCTTGCACATTTGGTTTTGGTCAACTAACAATGAGTCTCGCAGATTATCTGTGCTTTTCGCTCTCTTTATTTACGTTAACGCCGCCAGGAATGTTGGTGAACGAAATCTCGCTATCAACATTTCGCAGGCTTGCTCGAAAATCGAATTAAAGTTATCGCACCCTGGCGACAGGATATTTTCCTTTAAAGGCGCGTTTGCCGAAGGCAGATTCGATGGTCGTGCCAGATAAATTCACTCGCTTTGGTAAATATCTCGCTGGCTATCCGTCGATCGGCGTAAATTCGTTCGCGTTTAATCTGTCGGACCAGATTTAAGCCTTCGAGATCGAGTAACGTAGATGGGATCGACTCGAGTAGTTTCTTTAAAAATCGCTTGGCACCTGGCGTATATTTGCAATGCGCTATCTTGTCGCTGTGCCTGGGATTAGAGATACTTTTTAGATTATGTGCACTGTGTTGAGGGCGACTAAAGAAATTCTAATGACGAGTAATACGTCAGAAAATTCCCTCTGTTCCACGCCAACTTAATTTTGTGGAACTGTTTCGCAGATGCGTGGTTAGTAATGGTAATTTTATTGACTAACACTGATGTACAGTTAATATGACTATTTAATACTTTTCGAAGGAACAACTGTATAGAAAAACGGACTAAGTGAATTTGTCAAGTGTATGCCATCGAGGCTCGTGGACAACTAACTGCCTATGGGCAGTGCAGCTCTTTTATGTTGTATAACAAACGATAAACGTTACTACGCGCTGGCTCGCGCCCGGTAACGGGAAGACGCGAGCATCCCGCCAAATCCGTCTATAGAAAAAGAGTAGCGTTGCCATGCGCTGGCTCGCGCCCGGCAACGGGAAGACGCGTGTTCGAGCGGTTATTTCACGCGACGGAACATACTCCCCCCGTTGAGAGGTTGCTCAATAAAGGTCTAATGACGTCGCGCGAAGTACATCGACGCACACAGCAACAATAGTTAGGGAGCCGGAGCATTAATCTTACAACGGAGTACAAACATACTAAACCGCAGAACAAGATTGATACATAAATAATAGACCGTATATCGAATAGACATTAGAAAATATAAAAATATGATAACGCACACTTATACAACGGTTATGAATAAAATGTTTGACGAAGATTATAATATAAAGGTATGAAATTGAACAATGTTGAACAATTGACATGAACAATTGTAGCGAGCTTACGAACTATGCAAACAATGAAGTTAATATAGCACACGACAAGAACATTGTAAGTGTTATGAACATATAGAAAACGCTAATATTACTTCTAATGATTAGTAAATTGAACAAAGAGAACACACTCGAGAACGAACAATATAATATAACCAAACACGCTTATGTACTGATATAATTAAGATAATGTTTATAGTTAAGTGGTCACATTAGTTTCGCTCGCAGTGTCCAGCGGTAATGGCGCTAATTTTCGCACGTTTCTCTTGACAATACCGCGGGCAGTTTTTACTGTCACAGCACGGACGATGTTGTCTGTTCCAGGATGCACGTCAGTGATGCGTCCGAGTGACCACTGCATTGGTGGGAGGTTGTCATCCTTCATGACGACGATTGTGCCTATTCCTAAGTTGTGCTCTCGTTTGGTCCATTTGTGACGCATATTCAGCTCATTGATGTATTCTTTATGCCACCTGTCCCAAAAGTGCTGCTTCACTCGTTGGACATGTTGCCAAGTGGACAGGCGGTTGGCTGCGATGTTGCGGTAGTCGTGATCTGGTAAACTCGTCATAGATTCGCCAATAAGGAAATGACTGGGAGTTAAAACTATTGGGTCATTAGGATCTGAGGAAATAGGAAGAATCGGCCGAGAATTCAAAATAGACTCTACCTCGATTACGAAGGTGTTAAGATCTTCAAATGTGAACAGATCGTTCCCGATCACGCGTTTCATATGGTGTTTATAGGACTTTACCCCGGCTTCCCACAGTCCGCCAAAGTGCGGAGACTGCGGTGGTATGAAATGCCATTGCACTCCGATGTTTGACAGGTAATGGTCGATTTCATCTTGTGCATCTTTTGTTTGTAAACATGAGATTGTCTCCCCCAACTCCCTGTTGGCGCCGATGAAATTGGAACCGTTATCCGAATAAATATTTCGGCACTTACCCCGTCGTGCAATAAAACGTCTTAAGGCGGCAATAAAGGCCTCCGTGGTGAGGTCACTGACAACCTCAAAATGCATGGCCTTTACCACCAAACATATGAAAACCGCGACATAGACCTTACAGCGCTTGCGATTTCGGAACCGTCTCTCCTTTATATAAAAAGGCCCGCAAAAATCTACGCCAACGTTATAAAATGGCCTTGCCTGGGTGACGCGCGCCTTTGGAAGATTACCCATAACGTATTCCGCCATTGGAGGTTTAGCGCGAAAACACCGTATGCAGCGTCGGATTACCTTGCGCACCTGATTGCGACCGTCTAGAATCCAGTATTGTTGTCTCATTGCGTAGAGGGTCGACTGGATTCCCGCGTGTAAATTTTCTATGTGCGTGTGGCGGATGAGCATTGTTGACACATGATGTGACTGTGGTATGACTATTGGGTGTCGCTGAGCAAAGGGGATATTCGCGTTTTTAAGTCTACCGCCCACGCGTATTATGCCATCCTCATCTATGAATGGATTAAGGGAACTTAACTTGCTACACGGTTTGACACAGTTTTTACTGTTTAATGCCTTTATATCGTCTAAAAAGGCCTCCGCTTGGACAAGCTTTATGATTCGCGTGTTTACGGCTCTTAATTCTTCGACCGTAACGGATCCCTTATTTGAATTGTTTAGTTTAAATCTCAAGCAAAGGGCGACGATTCGTCTCAATTTATTGATATCCGAATATTTATGTAGAATTTCGTTAGGTGAAATACTAGTAGAAAAACATACTATTTTCTTTATATCAGGGACCTCTGATGGTATAATTATGTCAGAGCTTGGCCACTCTGTTTCAGGTTGTAGAAGCCACTGTGGTCCGTTTTGCCATAATTTATTTGTAGTGAATTCTGAAGGGAGTTGGCCGCGTGATAAGGCGTCCGCGGGATTATCGTGAGACCGAATGTGTCGCCAATTGTGTGGATCGGTGCTTGTTTGTATTTGTGATACACGGTTGCCGACAAAGGTTGTCAGTACGTGTGGTGATGTATTAATCCAATGAATAACTATGGTCGAATCCGACCAAAAAGTTGTTTGAGCAAATGATAGATTAATAGCCTTAATCACGGATTCGTATAACGACGACAATAAAAGAGCCCCACACAATTCTAACCGCGGTATGGAAATTGATTTTAAAGGCGCCACACGAGACTTGGCGCACAAGAGTGTTACCTGTACGTTCCCTGCATCGTCCGTCGATTTTATGTAAATACAGGCCCCATAACCCTTTTCGCAGGCGTCACAAAAACCATGCAATTCTATTTTTGTTGGATTATGTACCATCAACTTCCTTTGAAATGTAATGTTATTTAACGATGGTAACTGCGATAGAAACTTTACCCATTCTGTATGAATTTCTATCGGGACTGACTCATCCCAATGTAGTTTATAATGCCATAGTCTTTGCATAATTACTTTGGCGCGAAGGATGATGGGTCCTAGTAAACCTAGTGGATCAAAAATCCTGGCAATTTCCGATAAAACTGTGCGTTTCGTCACTTGTGTCGTGGGAGTGATTGCATTTACTGTGTAAAGGATTGAGTCGCTTTGTGCGTTCCATAAAATACCCAAAGTTTTTATCGTCCCGTCGTTGTTTGGATTTAGCTGAACGTTTATATTTTCCGTCGGCAAACTTGTCAATAGTGACAGGTCATTTGAAGACCATTGTCTTATGTTAAAACCGCCTAATTGGAGCAACTGACATAATTGGTCCCTGATATTAATTAATTCATTGCGCGACTGTGCACCGGTAAGCAAATCGTCCACGTAGAAGTCCCTTTTTAAAACATTAGCAGCTAGCGGAAATTTATTCCCCTCATCGTTTGCTAATTGGTGTAGACAACGGATGGCTAAATACGGTGCGGCTGATAATCCGTAGGTGACGGTATTGAGTGAATAGGTGTCAATCGTCCCGGAGGGACCGCGCCAGACGATCTTTTGGTATTTTCTATCACTATCCCGCACCAGGACTTGACGGTACATTTTTTCTATATCACCCGTCAGAACATATGAATGGGTGCGAAATCTAACGAGTAATGAGAAAAGGTCGTCTTGTATTGTGGGCCCGACCATTAACGCGTCATTTAATGACACTCCCGAATTGGAGTGAGCTGAGCCGTCGAAAACTACCCGCAGTTTCGTGGTTGCGCTTGACTCCTTGATAACACCGTGGTGGGGCAGAAAAAACCCTTCCTCTGGAGAGGCGTTGTCGAGTATCCGAGACATATGCCCCAGGTCAACATATTGATTAAGAAATTCAACGTATTGTTTGCGAAGATCTGGATCTTTATTTAGCCGTCGTTCCGTCGAATTTAGTCGTTTTAATGCTATAGCTCGCGAATTACCGATTCTGTCCCGTTTGTTATTGAAAGGTAAAGCAACCACGTAACGACCATCGTTAGTGCGCGTTGTATTTTCGCAGAAGTGCTGTTCGCATGCGATCTCTTCCTGAGACAGATGCTTTTCGCAAGAGACTTCCTCGATTTCCCAAAATTTATTGAATTCAAACGGGATGTTCGTTACGTGGCACGTCGCGTTCCCTTTTAGGGTTGTCTGTGGGCTCCCCCCGACTACCCATCCGAGCTGGGTCTTTTGTAAATAAAGCTCAGGACTGTCAGGCGCCGATAGTGCAATCTGTCCAACGGAAAACAAAGACAACGTCACACCGGAGCGTAAAAGCATATCGATTTGCTTAGGTTTGTGAAAACTGGGATCGGCGAGGGATATATTACGCGGAATCTGCATCTCTTCACGGTTTAATTGTGTGTTCGGTACACGCTGACAAATCTCCGGTACGGTGAGAAAATTTAAGGTTCGACGATAGTTCCCTGATCGAGAAGATATGTCGACTGTTACGATGCGACTTGTCAGTGTTCGCGACCCGTGCAAGGTGTCTAGAGGAACAGAGTACGGTTCGCTCGGTAATTGCAATGCTGTGGCCAGTCGTTCGGTTATGAAGTTTGTGCTGGAACATGTGTCCAGCAATGTTCTGCACTGTATCTCATGCCCTTTTCTATTACTCGCGTTAATGACGGCCGTAACCAATAAATCCTGAGTCAAAACGTTACATACATAATTAAATGAGTTGACACCCTGCAAGGAATTCGGTTTCGTGTCTAACTCTGCCTGTTCAGGGGTTCGGTCCTTTGCTGTTAGATGAACGGAGGTATGGTGAAGCTTATTACATGTGTGACATCTGTGTGTCGATTTACACTTGGACGTTTTGTGTCCTTTACGCAGGCAGTTCAAACACAGCGATGAATTTCGCGCGACGCTAATTCTGTCCGGCACTGTCCTATCTAAGAATTGCTGGCACCCGGTAATCGCGTGGGGTCCGGAACAAATAGGACACGCGACGACGGCAGCGGTAAACGCCTTCTGCTTCACGGGGATCGGCTGTGAGAACCGCGGCTTTGAACCCGATTTGATTTTACTTCCGTCATCCTGTGACGACGAGGGAACTGACGATTGAAGCCGGGACGCAGTTTTCCTTAGAAACGCCATCAAACTTTCAAAGGACGGAACGCGATTATTCTGTAGAGAAGATTCCCAGTCCCGTAAGGTTTTATCGTCTAGTTTGGATTGTATCGCGGTGATGAGAAGGGTGTCCCAATGCTCAACCGGCTGTCCGAGTGCCTTTAGTGACCGTATATGCTGCGAAGCATTGTTAATTAGGTCGCGTAACCCTGAGGCCGACCCGCGTGGTACCGATGGCAAGTTCAGTAGCAGATGACTATGGCGCAGTATGATGACTCGTTTGTTATCATACGTCTCATTTAGCAAATTCCATGCCTCTGCGTAATTTTCGTCTGTCATTTCGAGAGATTCAATGGTCGCTAATGCTTCGCCCTTGAGGAAAGCCCGCAAGTAGTGCAACTTATCGACACCGGTCAATTCCGTTTTACGGTCAATCATCGACGTGAATGAATTTTGAAAAGACAACCAACATTCTAACCTACCGTCAAACACCGGAATATTAATTTCTGGTAATTTAATTGACGACGCGTGACTCGATACTGTAATTGGTGACGCAATATGTTGGTGACTGGCTGTTGTCGGTGTAGGCGACTTTAGAAAGTCTTGTGCCATCGCAAGCAAATCATAATAGCACTCCGTTAATTCCGTGCGAACCGATTCGTGATCATTTTCGGGATCTAGAAGTTCAAGTTCTGTTTGGATGTTGTCAAATGCCAACATTGTTTCAGAAATTTTATCGACGCGAACGCGTAATCGAGAAAGTTCCGAATCTGGAGAGAATTCTTCGAGAAAGCGTTTGAAAAGCGTGAGTTGTGCCTTAACATTGCCGCGTTTATGAGCTAACACAGAAATCTGCTTTCTAACTTGTTCGGCCGACATTTTGGGAGGCAGGGGCGTTGCAAACAAGTACTAGAGGAAAAGGTAGGAGATTGACGAATCGTGATGTGAACGAGCTTACCGAGACGTCGATTGCTTCGAATACTGCAGTAGTTTCCGAAGGTGATTCTGATGGGTTGTCCCTTGTTGGATATTCACAATGGTATGCCTTGCACTGCCACTCGCCTGGAATGCTGGATCAATTTCCCGAAGATTTTCCACAGTGGATATTCTTCGTTGGTTGTAAACTACAACTCAAAGCACGGCGTCAGAGTGGGTGAAGCAAGTTCAATGGTGTAGTCACACTGATAATACTGTACAGTGTGGTGTCCGTATTCTGATAGTTCCTTCTGAAATTAGCTAATCGCCTTGAAAAATACTCGTTTTCCCGCGATGCTTGTGTTACCGGTCGGCAAATTGTTCGATATCCGGCTCGAAGGACCATATGTTGAGGGCGACTAAAGAAATTCTAATGACGAGTAATACGTCAGAAAATTCCCTCTGTTCCACGCCAACTTAATTTTGTGGAACTGTTTCGCAGATGCGTGGTTAGTAATGGTAATTTTATTGACTAACACTGATGTACAGTTAATATGACTATTTAATACTTTTCGAAGGAACAACTGTATAGAAAAACGGACTAAGTGAATTTGTCAAGTGTATGCCATCGAGGCTCGTGGACAACTAACTGCCTATGGGCAGTGCAGCTCTTTTATGTTGTATAACAAACGATAAACGTTACTACGCGCTGGCTCGCGCCCGGTAACGGGAAGACGCGAGCATCCCGCCAAATCCGTCTATAGAAAAAGAGTAGCGTTGCCATGCGCTGGCTCGCGCCCGGCAACGGGAAGACGCGTGTTCGAGCGGTTATTTCACGCGACGGAACACACTGTGCGACAAAAGAAGATTGTAGTTTATACGGTTGAGGCTCAAACGTTTTTTTCCTGTTTTGCACTGAATGACATGCTGGTGTGCTTGAAGTTGACGTGTCTTTTTTTGTGAAGTATGTATCGTCAAAGCTGACAGATGTTGCATTTTTTGTGCAATGAATGTTTTTTTTTAGGTCATTATTAGTGTGAACAGTACAAAATATCTGTATGGTAGTTATCAAATTTTATAAGGGCATTTTGTGAAAATTCTTGTTGAAGTATCTTAACATTAATAAGTTATCAATGCTATGATTTATATCTTTACCATGAAAAGAATGGTGCGACGAGAGTTGACTTAATCCTTCATACGATTTATCATCCAATCCAGTATAACAGGATCCAATCTATGATTTATAATGTATTCTTTCAAGTTACACCAATGACGATAAAAATAATATTTTCTGTGAAAAAAATGATATGTTTCGCAATTTGTACCATGAAAGAAGTAAAGTTCGTTGATTGCAACATTCGCACAAAATCCTTGAAACTGGCTGACAGGAATGGAGTGTGTAGAGAATCGTTAATTTGTTCGACTCTTCAGTCAGTTACTACTATCAGCCTCCGATATATTTATAGACGATGATGTTCACCGTCGTCATACAATAAAAACTTGTCAAGGCAGGTTGATGAAGTTAGTTTGTCGGTATTATTGAAAGAGTACGTCGGGAAGTTTCATCATTTGGACGATGATCTCTCCTTCCATTCTTTTTTATTACACCTTGCATTGCTATAGTGTTGCTGCAAGTAAAAACATGCCAAATTATTGCTTTATTGATGAAAATTAAATTTACGTTGAGTCTGTGTTTTTTAGACGCTAATGTTTGTATGTGCATCGTAAAAATCCACAAACTTGTGAAAAATTTACTGAACAATTTATATCGGATAAACTACATATTGCATATCTTAAATGTCGGGTGCTTTTATGAATAAGAAATTTGTTTTAAATTTTAATAAACCATACCGTACTTTTTCGTCATTTTTGTATTTGCACTGCAGAAAGTGTATGTAAGTAAAGTTTTATTTAAATGTTTATTCGATTGATTGGCCCCAAATAGAGATCGGAGAAAAATTAATTCCAATATGACTAGGTACGTACATCTTTGATCGTAGAACATAAAATTGGGAAACTTTGGAAAACGGACGTTATCATCTGACAAACAAATTTGATTACTAAGAGTTTGATGAAAAACACATGTCAGTTACACAACCGATGGTATCCGACTGTAAATACGTTACATGCCTTACGATGCACATGTGCACGCATATGCAAGCGTTTTTGTATATATATACATGTATACAGCCAACAGTCTGTGTCCATACAAATCGGCCGGGACATTCCTAAACTTTTCCATCCACATTGGCTGCGCCTTTATACGTTTGAATATGTGATCATCTCTACGCTTTACACGTTCGTGTTGAGACGAAATCATGTAAACGGGAGTGTTAATCTAATTGCTAAACAAGTTCGTGTCCCTGCGTGTACTCACATCTAATTGTCTACGTTTTATTTCTGGACTTACTAATCTGCTTCCAGATTGAACTATACAATCATAACTCTACGAGTTCACGGACACGTATGTTTGTTTAACGAATGCGATACACTCGTTTGAATACATTATTAATAATTTATAAGCATATCCACAATATACATTCAATGTGGGATGTGTATAGCACAACACAGTACGTCATGGGTTGCAAGTACCAAAATATATATCTAAAAATGCGATGTTGCTAATCCGATTAACTTCAATATGATTTTTAACTGAATGTAAAAGAAAATCTTGTACAAACGGAACCATACGTGTTTTATTTTTCATTCAATAACTTTCGTTTTGTGTATTATTCTGTTTTACTTTTAACGGGCAAACCGAGATTTCAAAGACATCTTTATGTACTTATCTTTATTTTTAACTTGTTCCCCGTCTACTTTACGAAAATCGCATGAGTAACTTGAACAAAATGTATACTGCACAATTGCAAATTGCAAATGACAAACTCATCGTGAACTATCCGTATTTTTCACTTTCCTAGTAAATCCACAAAAGTTACATTAATAAATGAATCGAAACCTTACCTATGGTAAATAGTAAACTGTAAGTACATCAATACCTAAAATTACATTTTCAACTGCAGCAAAACCGACACATTTAAAAAGGCAGTCTTTCCGCATATCCTTCCTAGATTTTAAGCCCCTAATTATCCCAAGAAAATGACATTGGTAACTCGAGAAAAATCTTCTCTGGGAACGTCCTCTTGTCCGAGCGAAATCCGAGTCGTCCTTCAATCATTTAATTCCCGGCCTCGAACCGAGAAGCGTTCGCTGGCAGAGGATACTTTTTCATCCACACCTCAATACCATCAACATCCTGCCAGCTCTAAGATACTTTATAACTTCATCCCCCGTTGCCACTCATTTTGCGATAGAGTCATCGCGAGCGTCGTTCTATGCTCCTTTTAGCCCGATACGACGACGGAAGTAATGAAGATAAGGCATAAAGAGGCTCTCCGAGGAGAGTTCGATCGCGATCATGCTGAAGAGAGCGGAGACGAGCTTCTCTCAGGAGAAACTTTTCCGATAAGCCGAGTGGTCGCTATAGTTCAGATTTGTTCTACTTCGATAGCGGCCCTCTATCTGTTAACAGTACGTTGTCCATCGATAGATTCGATCAACTCAATGCAATGTGCAAGCCAGTATTAGACAGTACATTTATACACTTTAGAACTGCATTGGTTCATACGAGATTGCAGTACGTGAAATATATGACGCGGAGAGGTTAGGTTTTGAAACAACCTGACAACTGTCTTGTTAATGGCTTGTATTTAGTGTTGAGTGAAGATTTTCATATTTGTAATTAAGGTCCCGAACCTTTTTGCCAATGTCGCACTGGGAGTCGATTGTTGCTTGACTTTGTTCAGTTGAGTATGTATTTGTTTCCTATTGCAGTTTTGAAAAGCGGTTATGTATGTTGTTAATGCCTGAACTATGATTACAATGATTTTTGCAGGTGGATTTACGGTCTTGATGATTTGTTAGAAATTGTACATTCCTTTGGTATAAGTAGTCAGATATGTTCTATTGTGTCACAATACGGTTTCTGCTCATTTCCTCGGAATTTGTTTTCTTATTTCTTATAGAGTTTCTTGACTTTACCGTAGTTCCAAAGTTTCAGACTTGCAGTATAACTGACGTGGCAAATATGGAATGTTACTTTGTGGGATAATGGACAAATGTGTAGTATTCGTTAACAAATAGAAAATATTGTAAGATCCCTAACAGTTTAGCACAGTTTCGATGCAAATGAACAGAGTATTGTTCTTAAAGCACCAAATTGCATAAAAGTTGTTTAAAAAGATATTGCTAATTGAACTGTTCATAAATTATTGCATATTTACTTATTCATTTCTTGTTGCAAAAAGGATCTAAAATAATAGGAGCAAGTAAAGGAGCCTTACACTTACAGTGTAAATGCCGCAAATACAAACTTCGGAACCCTTTCAATAAACGTCACTTTTTCATAACTATCAATTAACCCACTTTTTCGTATAACTCCTTGCTAATTCGCCAACTTAATAAGTGATCGATAATAATATATATGTCTCTTATTATATATGTATATAGCTGTCATTACAAAGTTAAATATAAAGTATTCAAAAATTGTCGATCAGCGTTATTGGAAATTGCACGAACGTTTTTTAATATATATAAAGTGTAGGTTAATTCATTCGTCAAAGTAATGGCTCATAACTTTTGTATAACTTCTTTCTATCTTTGCGGTTACAACTACACTTCTACATGTAAATAGTTGTCCCTTATTACATGTAACTGAATCAAAGTTTTAAAACGAAGTTATACAAACATTACAGATCGGTCACGAAGTACAGTTAATTGGGTTAACGATGCTTCTGTGTATAAGTACTTATTATTTCGAGAATTCAAAAAATTCTTCCAAATTTCTACCGCAAAAAAACTAAAAATCTTATCTACCTACCGCAGATTCTAATATAAAATCATAGAATTAAACAACTTCGAGTCGATGGAAAATTTGAATATACTACCAGCACCAAATCAGAAGTTTACACAACTTGAAGTGACTAATGAGGACAATTCCTTCGTCACTTCGATTTATCCTTCTCTCGCAATCACGTACATAGTACATTATTTCCAAGCGACTGCCAATGAACCAACCGATTCGACTATATCGTCTTCTATGCATCAGAGACAGTTTCCAATGATTTGCAGAAATTGCAGTCTCCAAAGTACAGAAATTGCAGCTGCCGAACTCTTGGTCGACGGCCGAAGCTGCCTACGGCTTCCTCGAATTTCGAGTTTGCTCTACGGATGCGAATCGTCGGGATCTCGAGTTTACTCAGTCGCAGAGGCTTAAAGCCGAGGCGGCTCGGCACAGATATTCGCTTCGCGAAAGAAGTGCCGGGCGCATTTAGGGTGCAAACCAAGATGATGCTTCAGACTGTCCGCCAACGGATATTCGTGTCAATTGGATATTTTCCCACCGGATATCCGAAATTACGCCCGCTGCCTCGGGAAAAGGGGTTCCGTTATGGGCCTTTTCAGGAATAGTTATTGGAGGTTGCCATAACCTCGAATTTTGCGCATCTTTACGGATTTGAAGCAAGCTTGCGGCGAGCTGAAAAATAAATATCTTGATGTGCTTTTAGAGGTTGTTGGTAATGACGATTAAAGTTCGTGGTAGTGTAGCAGTAAAATGTTAGTATGGCAGGCGGAGTTGTGGATATGGAAGCTGAAATTTGCAAAAATGTTTTGTAGGTTATGTTATGTATAAGAGGACGATATTCGAATTTCAGGAGTTTAAATCAGAAGTGTTGAGTGTAATTAGATCGGTTTTTACATGGCTTTATGTAGGTATTCTTGACAGTAATCATTAAAGTTGACTATATATTGTTTCAGAAATAGAATATTCAAATGGAAAAAATAGTGAATAACAGCAAAGTATAATATGTAATGAAGTCAATTTAGTAAAAACGTGGTTTGATAACCGAGCGTATAGTAGGTTTACTAATACTTTCAAACGTACAATTTGATAATGTCTTTAACATTTTTGTAATAATAATGAAAACTCACAATGACTCCCTTAGCAGCATATTATTGATAGAAAAAAATACTAAAATGTGGGAGTATTTTGAGCTAAAGCATTTAAAGCCATGTAATGGACAAGTATATGACATCCGTGTAGCAAGGGTTTAGTAATTTCAGTCACAACTGTTCACTCAAATTTGAAATCCCCGACAAAAGCCCAGCCTATTAAGCCTGATTAGATCGTATCTCTGATGTTTTCCGGTTTTAACATTTCGACCCCGCCCAACAACATGCGAACGAATGTACAGGGCGTTCCTTAATTCGTCATACAACCACGAAAGCACCGGTACTTAACGGCAAAGCTGAGTCATCAATTCAATCCAAGTATTTCACGCGAGTCCTACCTTCTAAATCTTGATTTCTTGCCACCCCCAAAAGTATTATGAACTCACCGTTTAATTGCATGTCCTTTGTTTATTTCAAAACAAGTTTTATATAGGTATATGTTACGTACTCCCTTATTTGACGTAACGGGTTAAATTTTGTACGTTATTTGTTTGAAAACTGAGTTTATTATTATACACTGAGGGCACTGTCAGGAACATTTAATTTATGAAAAATAATGTGTAAATGTACCTTGCATTATTCTTATTTTTCCTATTGTTGTCTGCTTTTATTTACACTTAAATCGAAATAAATGAAACATGACCACGTGTATAAGATTTAAATTTATTGCTAAAATGTGATTTATAGTCCTAGAGAGAATAATACATCACTGTTTGTTGGAATTCTGCATCGTTTGGAATATTTTCCACACTTTAAAGATATCCATTAGTTATATACAGAAGTGACATAACGCATATAATATTATAATTTTATTTAAATTTGTTAACTTACATTTACACTATAATTCTTAAACCAACGCTTACTCACGAAGTTTCATATATCTATCTAACTAATAAATCATAGGAACCCGAATCAACCCTTTACTTTTGCTTAGTTACTTGCGACAGTAAAGAAACAATTATTTAAAAAATCACAACAAATCGGAGCGGAGCAGAACAACAGCAAACGAAATGAGACTGTCTCATTTAATTTAAAATAAATCGTTCCTGGCACCGTTAAGGTAAAACAAAAGCTTTCAACGTAGTTTTTTCCCCCGAGAGAAGTTCTCCCGCCGGGTTAGCAGGAATTACGGCGCGCCTTGATTAGATAGGGGCTCGTTCTTGTCTTTCGATCAGATTCGAACGTTAATTCGCCGAGATGACTCATTACGGCCTGTGTAGATCGATAGTTCGCCGGCAGAAGTACGTATTCATAGGCGCATCCCCTGAAGGAGACAGGAGGGCCCTTCTGCACTTAACACGCGTGTCAAGTGCCATGAAGGGGGCGAGGACTTTCAAAAAGTGGAGCACGAAGAAAGGGTGGTAGTTAGAAAAGTAGTGCGTCCCACCGACCCTTTCTACCTACAATTTTCTCTCTTGTCCTCTCTCTCTCTTTGCCCGCCGTCACTTCCCCTTTACATCCCTCTTCTACCCCCTTCCGCCCTTCTCCACTGCTCTCTATCCTCGCTTTCTACCCTTTTTCGCCTTCTACCTTTTCCCATCGCTTCTACTCTCTCTGCTTCCCATCTTGCTCGTGCTCTCTCTTTTCTTCTTTGCCGTGCCTGACATCGTTCTTTCCCGTCTTTGATTTCCACCTTCGCTTCGTTATTTTTTCGCCGCGACAGCGTCATGCATTCGTGCTTGCCTGACAGTCAACGTCGTGTTTGACTTCCACTTTACGCCTTCCTCATCCCCCCTTCCCTGCTCCCGTCGGTCACTTTTCTTTTCTTCACTTCGTTCCTTTCTTGTCCCTATTATTTTGCTTGGACTGTGTCTATTGTCACCTTTGGTTCGGCTTTGAATTGTTCTAACCGGACGTTGGACATATTTATGGCTGTGACACATTCTCTTGATCATTTTTTCTTCGCTATCCCATATTCTATATACACAGGTGGAAAGTACTATTTAAAAATATTATAATTAAAATAGGTGGGCTAACAGCGGGTTTGGGTCGTGCGAGAAAAACTAAAGAAATCGTTTATTGTAATTGTAACTACTTTAATTTATCACATATCTTTCCACCATATTGCTTGCACGTTCTCAACGATCATGCTTATCCTCCTTTCATGAATTCCATGCGGTACCCCGTTATCACCCTTATTCTCCCCAGTGTCTGTCGAATCTTTTCTTCATCATATCACTGGACGAGCTCTTGGTTATCACTCTGAAGCTCTTTCGCATTCACAACCTCGCCATCTCTCCCTTTATCCTACAATCTCCCGCTTCCCCACTCGTTCACCATTTGCCTTATTGAGGTAGTGCCTCCGCGACAATCCAGGTAAAAAGTTTTGACTCAGTACCCACATTATACATATCGGCAGATTCAGTCTATAGCCTGCGTTTTTTTTTTTTACGAGATTGTACCTCTTACACTATTATATTCTCTAGATGAATACACACATACTATGAAATATTATTCTGTGTGTAAATGTGACACGTCGCATATTTTTTGTCGGTTGTTAACGTGGCCGGGGACGAAAAGACACACATACTCGCGCAGCGCCGAGAATGCATCGTTGCCGCATCATTTCTACGCGACTTCATTGATATCCCCTCCACAAAAAATAATCGTCTAAATATGTTATTCTTTCTAATGTTTCATTAAAACTACGTGGTAAACAATTTTAATTTTTTTGTAAGATAGTCCAAACATACTACTCTAACAAATATTAGTTTTTCATCAAGATGGTAAAAGTCCTTCAATGCAAAAAAAATAAAAATTTGTCATTTTCCCACGCTTTTCCTATGCTGTATGTACAAAACATGTCACTTTTAATTGCAATTATCTCATGTTTGGTGTGGTCAAACATCTCCAAATTTTAACATCGTGTGTGTTACTTACGCATTTATCTACTTACACTCCAATTTTTGAAGATTTCTGCCAATGTTGCAAATGCGGAGGTACTACCTTAAGCAGCCACAGAAATAATTTATTCCGTAATTCTCCGCACTTCACCCCCCCCCCCCCTCCCTCAAGCTCTCTTCCACCTGTTTTTCCGCCCAGCGCCTCGTACGGTTTGATCTCGACACTTCATTATCATTCCACTCTGACAATGAGATGCGTCCGTTTCTCGTCGTCCTTGCCCCCCCCCCCCCCCCTCTCGCAAGCTCGCACTCTTTCTGCACTGAGAGTCGTGCGACTGGCTTCCCGCGCTCTCCTCACCTCAGTTCCGGCCACTGTCGTTTCCCGCTTCCTTTCAACGTTCGCGGCCGAGTGTCTCCGCCTCATGCATACTTTGTCTCCGTTATTCCTTTCATCCAGCGGCTGCCACGCTTTCGGCGAAGATAAAGGAACGGTCAGCCTCCGCGGACGACCTTTTTGTCCTCTGCCTTCGAAAAGCACTTGGCGCACGGGAGGTTAGTGTGAGTGGCTTTTAGGCGCGGGGGTAGCGGGGGGTGGGGATTCGCGGAGCTTCCCTCTTTTGCAAACAATGGAATTTTCCATTCGTGAAAGTACAAGGGGGTGTCCGTTAAATTGACCTCGGCACGAAAGAGTTCGTGCATCGCGGAGAGAGAAAGGATTTAGCGACTGTGCTTTCTTTGCAGGTTTAACGGTGTAGCTGGCTGGTTAAGCTTTTGTGTATGGATGAGTATTGTTCGGGGTACTGAGAATTTTAAGTGTGTGTTTATGTAATTGAGCGACAGGGTGTATTTGAAAGATGGTTAGGTGATTTGTGAGTTTGAGGTTATGTTCGAGATTAATTCTTTGGTTTAGTCTTACTCGGTGTATGATTTCATCACATTGATGTTATTTCTATCTGATTTTGCACACATATGCTGTCTTCCTTCTCTCCGAGGTGGGATTAGGAAAAATGTTTGTTAGGGCGCAGCTAGGTCAAAGAAGGAACATATTTTTCACATTTTGTGAGACAGGACCAGTGTTTTACGCGTATCCATGTTCTAGTAATGTAACAATTTTATATGTTCAAACATTTATTTTGACGTCTTAATGTCGTGACTGTAAAATAGAAATAATGTATCATTTAATCGTTATCTATGTTTACGTACGGAAGTGCTGTGGATATCGAAGAGTATAAAAGTGTGTCAGGAAAATGTACGATGTTACAGAGAAATATAAGATTTCAGATACGAGATACTTCTTTGAGACATGGTAGATTTTTCACAGAATATAAGGAACGACCGCTGAAAGTGTATCAATATACAGCTTGGTCGTGAACATAACCTGTTTAGGTGATGGTACTACGTACACTACAAGCTTGAAAGGTACCGTTTTTTACTCCGTAGAAAATAATGTTGTATATATTAAATAAATGTAATATTGTACTTTCCTAGGTAGACCAAATTACATGTAACGTATGTTTACTGTACGCTTTTACCAAACGGTTCTGTATCAAATCTTTTCATCCTACTCTTCAATATATTCTGTCACGGACTTACATCGATCTCGCAACGTTTTACATTCAAATAGTACTGCAGCATATTTTGAAATCCGAGAGATCAGAGAAATGCAATATCCCGTTTTCTACAATAGTTTTTCTGTTACATTTCTATTGACCGTTTCTTGTCTTTATTGTTTAAACGTCGTCAAACGTATTGAATTCCTATTATATCATCGCCGTTTTTGCAAGCAAAATATCATTAACAAAGATGAAATTGACAACTGCTGCGGTAAAATGAAATTGGATTAATTCTTAAACATTCAAACAAAGTTTGACGAAATTTGCACTCGCATTTAAGGATATGACATAATGTGAAAATCTGATTTGAGATCTGTGGGATCAAACCCTGTTCTGATTAGCAGAAAGCGATTGTAGCAGAAACCAAATGTGACTTTAGTTAGTGTAACTACACCGTCAGCGACAAAAGGGTTTCCAATTATTTCGAATCCGCCTTTCCGCATTGTGGCTTCCTCGAATTTCGTGGTCATCTCATTGTCCGCCATCGCGGTCCACTCTCAGCGGATTACTGCTTCTGTAAGTCCTTTTATCTTTGATGGGAGATGAGAACGAGGACGAGATGGCCGGATAGTCCTGTAACAGTATGAGGATTGGAAATCGAACTTTGAAGATCGATGCACCCGAGACTTTATCAGCCTCTTTCCTGTCATTCGCCTCCTTCTATACCCAACACTCCATTTACCCTCTCATGTTGGGCTGTTTATCTTCTTATCGAGTTAAATTTCACTTTTTTGCTCTTGATTTAAGGTTATGCTCGCTTGTCGCTTTTCGATGAGATTATCATGCTATTATGTCATAAGTGAAATTTGGACTCACAATCAGTCCAGGTGTATGTTAAGTCAAAGTAAACTTCTAAATGTACACATTTGCTATCGTGTTGTATAGGTAATGAAAGTCGAGCTTTGATAAGGTGCTGGTCTTTACTTTGTATCGCGATCGATCTGTTTGTGTTTGTTCATAGGAAGGATCTGTCATTTCCTTTCTTTTTTTATTTGTGGTTGCGTTGACTTCTCGGGCTTTAATGAGATTATTATGCGGTTTGCGT
This sequence comes from Anoplius nigerrimus, assembly GCA_914767735.1. Lineage (NCBI taxonomy): Eukaryota > Metazoa > Arthropoda > Insecta > Hymenoptera > Pompilidae > Anoplius > Anoplius nigerrimus. The sequence goes on from OU612087.1 coordinate 11,223,063, forward strand.
ACCACGCCAGAAGCTTGTACATATTTTTTATTTCTCTCGCTTTTTCTGCAAATGTGTTTATTTTATCAGTTGCTGCATTCTTAATATAAAAATTTGTTACTGTATACTATTTTTGAAAATCGGTTAATAAATAGAATTGGATAATGATTTTAGTATATATGTTGGGAAACAATTTTTTGATTTTACCCTAATATCTAAACAGTGCTTTTCAAGAGGTTGTCCTTGGCGGAATTAGTAGAATTTTGTGGTTTTTACGTTGACACTGTGATGCGTAAAATAATTGACATTCACGTGCGTCGGTTTTTTTTATTTCCCTTCATATCATTCTTGAGCATTCTCTTTTATTCGTTCATCGTGGTGGATGTTTTAAATACCACGGTTCACTTTATCTTTACGACGGTAACTCATTTCATGTCTCGGTGGCTTATATTATTTCAAAGAAAATGCTGTTACATTTTTCCAACGCAGATGGCTGTTTCTCGGAACGTATATTTTTCATATTACCTCATATTCTAGAATATTTGTAGAGTATTCTTGTTATTACGATATAAGAAAGACTAATACAAACAATATACAAAAACATATACAGGCTATCAAACGTTATTTATATCCGAGAAGTAATACATCAAATTTTCTGGTTTTTCCATTAATTTGCTATTGACTGTTTCTCATGTTTATTATTCAATTGTTGTCAAACATGTTGAATTTGTATTACTGTATTGTTGCTTTTGTAAGCAAAATACCATTTCTGTAATACAACTATCAATATACCTTTTTCGCTTTTAATGTATTATAAAATCGTTTTAAAAACATTTCTCAAATCATGAACAAAATTATGAGCAACAACCCAAATTATTGTGAAAACTTTTATGAGGCTTTTTTTATTCCTTTTCTCGTTGTTTATTTTGTCAATGCATTAACTGAAAGTTGATATTCTCACCTGGTATAATTGAATGTAACTTATTATATAACTTATCTACTAAATGATTCGCCTGTTTCTTCTTCCTGGAAGTATTTCTTAGGTTCCTCATTTAAATTGGTCACATTTCATTAAAAAATGTTTGTTTCTATAATTGACCTGCAATCTCAATTAAATTTACGTATAGGTATCAACGTTACTAGTTATCTGTAACGCCTGACAATTGGATAATCGATTCTTTCGACATCTGTAATCTATTCCAACTTCTTCACAAGGATATTTTCGGGTTTAAAAACCATTATTTTCTTTGACATAGAGAAACTGGCTAAGACTCAAGCACTAATTGAAACCGCGTACTTTTCAACTGCTTCTAAAACGTTTACAATCACAATAATACATCCACAAATAACATTATTACTTGTCCAATCAAACTATTCCCTCACTTACACCAACACAGTACGTGATCTATTATCTGCTACCACTCCACAATTCAAGAACCATTAATCTTCCACCATACTGCCATGTTTCATATGATCACCAGAAGAATATTTTGACTCCAAGACTGAAAACTATTCACCACCCACCCACCAAATTACACATTTCCAAATTATAACAGAAGTTAGAGTACAGCGGGCGAGAAATTCGTGGAACGTCCGGTCAGAATTTTTCGCTCCCTCCCTCGTTACCGAGCTCACCCCTATCGCCATCAACAATGTTGCCACCCTCACGGTCGCTTACTGGTACACTTTGCCCGCGCGTTAACCTAAAATTTACGTCGCCGCCCGGTATATTTCACTCTCCTCGCTCTACATATCGTCCCCGGTGGAGTTTTCATTTCCCATTCCAGCCCCCCCCCCCCCCCCTCTACACTCCCCACCTCACTCACCTACCGCCAGCTTCTCGCCCTCTCCTTCGTCTTACTTTTCGTGAGTGTCGCCGTCACAGAGTGCGCGCGCGCGCTCCCCCCCCCCCCTCTCTCTCTTCTCTCTCTCTCTCTCTCTCTCTCTCCCCGACGACGTTTCCGTGTAGGCAGAAATTGTGTCATGCCCGGCGAACTCGTTAAAGTGCCTACTACGGGAGTTCAGCTTTCTGCTCGGATTTTCGTCAAAGGTCACGCGTCGAAATAGGTTGCCGTGCAGGGGACGTGATCGATTTGATGCGAAACTCTTTGCCTGCGTTACTTAATGGACGCCGATGCGTGAATATTTCGCACTCGAATTATAGGTTACGTGTGGACGCTTCGGTGGTAAGGGGAAGCCCGGAAGGGCAATTGGAGAAAGGGGCCTGTACGGTAGATCCCTCCTATAACACGGGTTCATACAAGACGGATTCGTATAACACGGTGGAAGAATTGTGATCGTGTTCGTATAACGCGCTGAAAGAGGCTCGTATAACACGGTAAACGAATGAGAGATGTTGCGATTTTCTGTAAGCCAGAGCAACGCTTTACTTCAGAAATCTTAAATTAAGGATTAGAATTGGCGAGAAATGTACATTTTTCGAACAATCATCCGTGAACAAGACACTTTCAGAAATTTGAGAAAAAATTGGAAGATTGTTTATGTACATATTGTTACGTGGGCGCGGCATACCGAAACGATAAAGGAATAGACCAGTTTATAAAAAGGCACAAGACAACATTTATTACTGGAACACGTCCGGTCTCTTTCGTGTCCAGACTAACAAGGGGAGGACCAGGATTGTGGGTCACCGATTTTGATGAAATTTGGCACAGACCTTCTTTAGCCAAAAATATTGGACACGTGTTTTGCCAAAAGTGGCACTTCTCCCCCATTTTTGAAAAAATCGAGGTCAAAAATCAAAATTTTTCGATCGATCTGAAATTTTAGATACACGTTTAGAATTGAAAAATACACAATACGTATTATTTTATTTTGCAAAATATGAATGTTTAAAAAATTATGTGCGTGTTAAGTATCCTGTAGTTTACAGGGTTTGCATCGAACCGTGCTAGCCGAGTTAGTAAAGCGTCTGACTACAAGTTTCATGGTGGAGAGTTCGAATCCTAGTGGTTTTGCCGTTTTGCATGTATATTTTTTTTTTGCTTTTTTTTATATGTATTTTTGTCGTTTTTTACTTGCATGCATAAAATCATAATTATATTTCATTTACTTAATAATATTATTGTTATATTCACTACTGGGTTAAGTTGGAAGCATGCATAAATTCCACATTAAAGACTACAATGTACGATTATGAAAATAAAAATGTATCACAACTGTCAAGGTGATACTTGTCATAAAAACATGAAAAAGATCAATTTTGCCGACACCATGCACATTTAATAAATGATTGCAATTTGCAAATGCAGAGAGTCCTTGGTATTACATCCGAAAAGCATACTTGCCGGACGTTCAGAAAAACATTTCGTGTCGGTGTTAATTTTGAAGTAAACCACGTGTATCTGATCATATTAGCGAAAATTGGGGCACATAATTGGTTATGCACAAATGAATGAATTTTTATAATATCTTATATCAAGTATGAATATACTGCATTGCTGCAGACATTGCCTTCACTGGCAGCACTGGTAGAAGGCTGATCCATTTTTGACACAACGAATTATAATTTTGTCAAAATTCAATTTTTTTTCGTCACAAAATTCCTTCTGGGAACTGCACGGGAGAAGAGTTTTACATCGACACTTTCACTAGAAGCAGTAGTCAATGAATGACCGCAACTTGCGCAAGGTACGGGGGATTGCTGCATTCCGAGAACTACCTGTGTCAAAAACTCATTCGAATCGATTTATTGTTCATAATATCCGAACGGATGAGGAGATTACGGGTTTTTCCCTGCATTTGTTCTTACCGAACTTGGAATTTACGCATACTTCCAACCTAACCCAGTAGTGAATATAACAATAATATTATTAAATAAATGAAATATAATTATGATTTTATGCATGCAAGTAAAAAACGACAAAAATACATATAAAAAAAGCAAAAAAAAATATACATGCAAAACGACAAAACCACTAGGATTCGAACTCTCCACCATGAGACTTGTAGTCAGACGCTTTACTAACTCGGCTAGCACGGTTCGATGCAAACCCTGTAAACTACAGGATACTTAACACGCATATAATTTTTTAAACATTCATATTTTGCAAAATAAAATAATACGTATTGTATATTTTTCAATTCTAAACGTGTATCTAAAATTTCAGGTCGATCGAAAAATTTTGATTTTTGACCTCGATTTTTTCAAAAATGGGGGAGAAGTGCCACTTTTGGCAAAACACGTGTCCAATATTTTCGGCTAAAGAAGGTCTGTGCCAAATTTCATCAAAATCGGTGACCCACAATCCTGGTCCTCCCCTTGTAAGACTCTGTATCTAACAACAACGTGTCTTCTTATGTCTAACAACGCTCTTCTAATTTATTGATTAAATAGTGTTCGTTGACATCTGCACCCATCTTCACGGTCGTAACAATATTTTGAAGTAAAATTAGATCTAGAAAGTGGCTATAATAAATTGTTGAAAGCGAAAGGAAAATAACCTTTCAAACAACGAAAATCTTACAATTAGAGAAGAACCCAGTTAAACTTCAAACTGGCAGTGAATAAATGTAAAAAAATAATGTAACTGCTTCTTCTATTTAACGCAAAATGAGTAACAAACCATTTTTACTTTCATTGTTTGATTGAAAAGAAATAAAAAATATTTTGACTGTTACATATTTAATTCAAATATTTATTTCATACCTTTTTTAAGTATGTGTATAAGTGTACGTTTATGCATACGAGGGTTAGGAATATCTGTATATTATAAATCTGTAGGGTACTTTTTTTAGTGTATAAAGATACTCTGAGGATTTTTAGTAACGAACGAAGAGTGAATTAGAGTTCACTGGTAAGGTACTAGAATGTTTCATTCAACAGGATAAGTGCAATATAGTAGATACAGAAATGTATTATGGAACGAAATGGTTTGTTATAATGATGAGATTAATGCTATCATCTTATGTTTGTGCACAGGGCATATTAGATGGTTAAAAGGGAAGCATTTTCGGCAACGCAGGGGTTTTGGTAGTTAAATTCGAGAGGGTGGATACAGAAAGGGCACATCTGGCAAAGTGGATGCTGTACAGTTTGCCCTCGCTACCCAGACTGTGAATTCTCATAAGAATTTGCCTCTTCTCATAAAATGTTCATTTTGTCGGGAAGGACGGCGTATTCGCATAAAGTACCAGCAGGAACGTATGTTGGATCCGAAAATCACAAACTGTATCATTTGATAAAACAGACAGTTGAAAACACATTGAATTTCTACTCACTATTACAAATTCTTCATAATGTACTGTATGCCCTGATATTGTTATATGTAAGTTCGAGAACTGTGTGCACAAACGGTTGATGAGTACATTTCAACGAATCGAAAAATTTGCGCTTTTAATGTGTTCAGAGGAATGGTTCTATAATTAAGATGCAGAAAGTTTATGGCTACTCGCACCGTCATAATCTGAGAACAAATGAAATAACTGTTTGCATACACTAACGCCACTTATTTATCTATTTTCCAAAGTATATGTATAGATATGTACCATTATATATCGTAAAACGATGATTAAGGTGAAAGTGAAAAATAAATAAAAAATGATTAAGTTGTTACCATTGTTTAATGCAGGTGTTTGTGTAGGCAAATAATGTGTACTGTGTACATATTTTTGAGAACAATTTAAAGATTGTAAATATTTTAAAAAAATGTAGCTGTGTAGAGGACACGATCGATTTGACGCGAAAGTTTGGGGTGTGTCATTACTTGGCAAAAGCTGGCCCTTGATTCTTTCGCATTTACATATTATATAGTACTTGATCTTCATCCATGAAATATGAACAACGTGGAATACCGCACATGCTTTTCGATCAATTGTTTCGGACTGTCAGAATAGTATTTGAGCCGCTCAGTGCACACATCGATTAACTCCATAAAACGAAAAGTTGAGAAACGCGATGATGTAATGTATATTGTTTTTTAAAATTCCTCTGATAATATGAATTCAAATATATAATGTAGAATGCATAATTGCAGATATAGCTTTCATCTAACGGTATATAAAATTAATAAGAAAGAATAGCCAACAAACAATCGTCAGTAATGTTACAGTTTTTATGTGACTGGTGGAGTTAATCGATTTGGCAACTGAAAAAAGTAATAAAGTTAAATTTAGTCTTTACATTTTTAAGTTTTTTATTACAGAAAAAGTTAGTTATTATACATTTTTATCACAGCTTTTCCATAAAAATGAATGTTGGCAGTTCTGTTATAATATAATTTTTGTAATTAATTCATAGCAGCTTTATGTTAGCGGCATTATTCTTTGGGATGATTCAGCAATATTATAAATAATGTCTTCTTCATCAGCTGTATGCGAGGATTCGTCATTTCGATTTGTTGACAAGTTCTTATAGTACTCGTGTTTAACAGGAGGAATGAATTTTAGCAGGTCCATCATGTCTCTCCATTTTTCCCTTGTCACAGTTCTACCTTTAGGATATAATAAAGGCTGATCTATATTTTTCAAACTTTGCGGTCTACCCACTAAAGATTTTCTTATATTAAAGGCTTGAAATTCTGTATCTTCATTATAGTCACATTTGAATTGTATGAGATAGGGTTTGGACCTTTCTAACTTTATCCAGCGTATTTTAAGCCAATTTACTGGAAGCCCTGTGACGGTTACTTTTCTGTTAGTGATAGACTGTTCTAAAGGTTTTGTTGACAAAAAATCTTGGTGAGTCATTTGGATTAGATGAAATGGCGCTTTCTTTTTACATTTTTTGATTATATGGTACCAATCATCTGGTGAAAAAATGTTTTGATTTTTTTTCGCACATGACTCAATAATGGCAAAATCTGAGTCATTGGGCAAATAGCTGTGTCCACTTACCAAAAATTTCATGTCAATTGATTCAGCTTTGATTTCCGTGCTTTGAACAAGTTTCAATAAACTTAAGACGGTTTTAATATTTCTGTTTTGCCCGGTACACGAATCCGAATATGTTATTATTTTTTCAAAGTTTGCAGCGTAAGTCTTTATGTACTTTATTAGACAAGATGAAATTTCTTGAGACCCACGAGATCCTTCAGTTTCTGGCCAAACAAACATGTGGCTTATATTTTTATTGAATTCATGACATCCAAAATTATAAACATATAAATTTCGCTTATAATAAGCTACGGATGTGGTCAACTTGGGAAAGGCTAAAGCTTTTTCCAAGTCAAAAGAAAATACGAACAATTTTTCCGATGTTGCCATTCGATCGGCAGCCATTTGACTGCGAGCCCGTTCAGCCTCTTCTAAGTGAGTTTCCTTTTCAATTTTTGCCATCTTAATTCCCTCATCGTCTGAAGATTGAATTTTTATTTGAAAAGCATCACAAGTTTGACACGTATCCTTTGATGGTTGTTTAAAATGTAAATTAAATTTTGTAGAGAACACATTATAGTAATATTTTTCTTTCACTGGTGCTACGTTTTCCTTTTCACATTCTGTGACGTATAGTTCATACATCTTCTTAATATTTAAGTCAGGATTTAAATATTGTCGTCTTGGATTATGAGCTCTGGTGTAGTGACTACTGTAGGCTGGAAATGACTTTATATGCTTTATAACATTTGTATCATCTATTTTATTGCTTGCAACGCGGCCTTTGCGCTTATCAACCAAAGATGTAACTTGTTCTTTAGAACAACAATCGTATATCCGCCCGTCACTCACCTGATAAGTGTCTCTAAAATATTTTTTACAAACGGGAATATCAAGTCTCTCTTTTCGAAAGTAATATGTAAACGAATGTGATCTTGGTTCTTTAGTTTCATTCGTAGGGCGTCTTCTTTTTATTTCGTTAACTTTGATACAACCTCTTAAGAAAATATTTTGGTCAAGTTGACTATGTAAACTATAAAATGCTTTCATGGCAGCCTCTCTCTCATCCGAAACAATTTTTTGATTGCAATTTTGACGGCATCTGCATTGTATATCGACAAATGTTTTTGCAGGTATTAATTTTCCTCCCCTATTCCTGTATGCCAAACCTTTTATCCTGTTATGCTTTTGTAAATTTCGTATCCATTTAACAGGATTACGACTTCTTTTCCTCCCAATCAATGTGTTTGTTGGGTTTGTACTGTTGCAATTCGATGAATCCGAGGAAAACGATAAACGTCTTCTTGGACCAGACTTTCTGTTGATAAATCGTATTGAAGAATCATCACTGCTTTCCTCACTCACATTATTAATCTCACTCATCTTGATTATAACGGTATAATATTTATTTCTTTAAAAACAATCTGGGAGTAATGTTGAAAAGACTAAGAAGTACACAGTAACATTCAGCGTGCGAGACCACTGCTATACTAACTACCGTTTGCATTGCGCTTCTTTTTATTTGTTTACCGATGCGATTTTGTTACGAATATTATTGAGAGGAGAGAGCATCTTCGGCTGTTTAAAAACAAATAAGCGTCGATGCACGGCCAGAACAGATACAGCGTTACTGAAACGATTTACATTAGAGTATGGAGTTAATCGAAATGGCTTCTGAAATAAATTACTTATTATTCAATGGCCAAAAAAAATTTGCCATTTAACGGTGCTAATCTTTATTATTCAGGAAAGTTATTATAAACATAAAAAGTTATGACTATACCAAGGGCTTTGACACTTAAATTTAAGATTTTTCAAAAAGTGGAGTTAATCGATGTGTGCACTGAGCGGCTCATTTAACGTTTCTCTTAGCTTAGCCAGTTCAAGCTTTCTATTCCTCATAACGTTCAAGAATTTTTTGAAAATATACCAAATCTCAACTGACAATCGCATATGTCATTGTATGTATTGCAAGGTGAAATGTTGCTACGATGCATAAAAATTGTACTTCTTTCATTTATTCATAGGGTCAGAACAGAAAGAATGTACGAGTTCAAATAAATTGCATATGGGACTGTAGATTTGGTATACAAAATTTAGTGTTTGGTACCCTGCAGAACCAATCCGCGAGTTCATTCAGATTTCAAAATGCTTTGAAATGGATTGCTGCGTGGGAAGTCTGACCCGTTTACTTCAAAGCTTTTATTTCTTTATCGGTCGATAAAGACGACGTGCGAATATGTACATATTTGAAAACACAGTCATTAGAATAGATTGTCCCGTAGGAAGATTTATCGGTTTTCTGCAAGAATTTTCAGTCATATTTCTGTTCGGGGAAGTCCACGTATGGATTTGTTTGTACTGAAAGTGCAATTGTTGGAAATAGGTTGCCGCATAGGATGCCTTTACCAACCCTGTGTAACAATTTCTGTTTATTGCTCCACCCGCTTTGGTGCATTTATTTGCCCACACAGATATTGCTGTACACAGTCGTCAAACAAAAATAGACTGTCACATAAATATAAATTTACACACAAACTGTATATTATTCTAGTAGGTTAGTCGCTAGATATATAGATGAATAAATATATATATTTATTTACTTAACTACTACTTTGTTGAGTATTTTGAATTGAACATAAATACATTCAAGCTCTTAAGCTTTTGAGCCAAACTGACCACAGCAATAATTGCATCTTAAAACCTGCAAATCATCCATACTTAAAACCCCAAAATCACCAACAAACAATCGCATCCCCCGACATTCTACCCCAAGCATCTAGTCGAACAATTCTCAGCAATAAAACAATTTCCATCCCAGCAAATTGAGTTCGACGAACGCGAACTTGGCAGTAGAACGAAACGTCCGAACTCGAAGTTGTCAGGAAAGCGGGTAGGAGTTCCGTCGGATCATGAAGAGACCACTTTCAGCCGTTGGAGAGACGTCGATACATCATTTCCCGGCGGGCTACGCGTCGGTTTAACCCCTACGTTTCAACTATAGTCGGCGTTCATGTAATACCACTTTTGAACATCGATAGCGTTTGCCACCGTCCTGCATTTGTTTTACACTATGAAACAAAACACAACAATGACTTAGAGCAGGGATCGCGAATCTTCTTGAGAAGTGGGTCAAATTTTGTTCATTATTTTTGTAGTACTAGTTCGTGAGTCGCAACGTCAGTCGGGTTACTTGGAACGTAGGCGGAGGGGTGGTTAAAAACTAGTTTGAAATACTTACTAAAAAATAAATATGAAAATCAACGTGTGGATCATTTAAAAAGTCTGCGGAGGTCAGTTTCTGATCAACGGGTCATACGTTCCCCATCACTGTGTTAGAGGCAACCGGCACAAAAACTGCTCTTTAACTGTGTGCTCAGAACTAAGCCCGTTTCAAGTCTTTAGTAGGCAACCCTAGTAGCATAAAACTTTCAATAAAAATGTATCTTTTATTAAGAAGACATTGAATCTCTTTTTAATATTTATATACACTGTGCGTTTATTTTGAAAATGGTGTAAGTCGATTTATAGTCCGTGAATGTATATTATTTTATATATTATGCAACAGTTTGAAAATAAACGGTTTGTACGTGAAATATTTATTTTGGATTTAGAAAAAAATACTTTTTTCAGGATACAAAACAGCATATTTCCTTTTTTAAATTTACGTACCATTAATACGTTCCGTGCCAGACCGACTTTTGAAGACTTTCCGTTCAGGCCGCGTGAAGCGTATACGACCCACGCTTTTACAATTAAATAAACTCGTTTTTGACGTATACCTTACGATTTTTCAATAGTACAAAGTGATAATTACCAAAAAAAGGGTATAAATTTGAGTATGCATTTTTAAGGAATTATTAAAACAAACACATGGTCGAACGTTTACTCTACCAAACGAATTGCAACCGGCCTGACCGGTGGGTTCAGCGGGGTCGCATACCACCCGACACGGAACGTATTAAAAATTATTTAAATATTAAATAAATATTTTCCAAATATCTACTTTACATTTTTTAAATGCCTATTTTATAACTTCCGAATATTTAGCTGACATTCAGTTGATATTTTTACTGAAAACTCACTTTACATTTTTTGTACACGTATACAGTATTTAGATCTGATATTTTTTTCACTTCCAAAAGTGTGGATTTTTTGTGATATTTGAAAAAGATCTTAAACCAATATTTGTGACAAACTAGGGCAATGTTGGACAAGATATAATATTCACACTTTCCGAGGCGCTACCCTATGTATCGTTCAGTACCGTTGGCTCGTTCTAGCGGACTGCCAAAACGAAAGGTTTAATCTCGAGACAGACACGTCGCGCGAGATGGCACTGTTTTGTTTATTTCTCCTCGAAGATTGCAGACCTGTGAGACTCTCTCTCTCTCTCTCTCTCTCTCTCTCTCTCTCTCTCTCTCTCTTTCTCTCTTTCTCTCTCTGACCCTCCCATTCACTCACTCACTTGCTCCCCACCCCCGCACACTACTGACTCTCTTCCCCTTTCTTGCCGTTTCAGTGACGCCCCCCCCCCCCCCCCTTCCAATCTTGCCGTTTCAGCATTTCCTGGCCGTCATGTGCCATTCCCATTTCGGCTTTTGTTTCTCTAGGTTTTTACGGTGCGTACCTGGGTGTCGGATTACACGTGCGAGGAGCTCAGAGGTAATAAATCTACGAGGTTGAATAAGACGTCGGCGGGACCCTCTTTGACGCACTTTGGGCGGCGTAGTTCCCATTGGGACGATTGATTTTTTTTTTGCGAAAAGTAGAAGGATTATGAGAAGAGCGGTAGTAGTCGGCGAATTCTGTATTCTGTATTCTATCGGAACGGTTGACTAATGTGAGAGGTAGATGAATTTAGGAAATCGGAAACTTCGTTAATTACGGAATGATTGCAGATTAATCAGGTATCATGAACGTGTTTCGGAAGCTTAACATGTTGAAGTGAGGGAAATTTGCATTGATAATTATCGGATGTACAGTGAGCTTCGATCATGATGCACGTTCTGGGAAGAGTGAGTAATACCAAACATCCTGATTGCGTATACAGTGTACCGTTTTAACGGTATAACCTATAAAACTTAAATAATCTACTAACCTTGGAAACTGTTCCGCCTAGAACGTGTATTCCGGATCGCTGCCATGTGATGGCTACCAGTACTAACTTATCACCTTTTCATCCCTTCGCCCTTCCACACAAAGCAAACGCCCACCAGCCATCCATATTTTCATCTTACGTGTCCATCCCACCGACATTCCCTTCTACCTTCGCTGGCATACCTTACCCGGCTTTCACCACTTTCCGTTCATCAGAGAATTAACGTCAACCCGGCAATGGTGGTATTTAGGCCAGCCCAGTCATTCTCATCCCCCTGGGCTTCGGGTTCTCTCCATTATCGACCTACTGACTATAATTTTTGCCCTTTCTCGCGTGCGCGACTCTTTCAAGCTCAACTCTACTTTTTTTTCCTCTTCTTTTCCCTCCCCTTCTTTATCAATCCGCAGCTTTGTTCCGATACTTTGGGATACGAAACAATGATCCTGGCATTGGCCAGTTTTATGTCATATTGAAATGGGTCATGTACATAGCAGCATTCTCTCATTAAGTCTCGTTAATTGGAATGCCGGAATCTCGAACATTTCAATACAGCTCTCCGCTTTCGCACATTCTATTTTCGCACACTTCGCTAGTTAAAAATTTTTTAAAAATTCGACACCTGAAGAAACATCCGTAACTGTCGTACATGGAACAGTGAGGCTAATGAATTTAGTAAACATGGATGTCAACAATGAAGATTTTGATGAGTGATTGTGTCTCACTCAGTACTTACCTTTGTCAAATGATTACTTAATTGAGCAACAATCGAGCAATGAAATACACAGTGAAAGTGAGGAAGAAGAAGCTGGTAAAAACTTCAAGATTTTGACATTTAAAAATATCAACGAAGTCTTCATGCATTTTGACACAGTTTTAAGTATTATGGAAGAATGTGATCCCAATGGAGAATGTTAGATGTCAAGAACGCAGGTTGATTGAGAAAGACACAACATGTTATAGAAATCTTTATTAAGAAAAGAAGAAAAAGGATAGTATACAACTAAAACTCTTGACAAGTTTATAAAGGAAACACCCGAAAGCATTTAAATACGCTTCGTTAAATTCATTACGTATACTTATTGATAAATAAGTAATTTAAAACACAGTGTTTAGTGCATGTTTTTTCTCATCCCTCTACTTTCGAACAGTTAACCCCTTAACGTGCACACCCGAGTATATTCGGGCGGCGTTATACTTGATGCTGCTAAAATAAAAATAAAAATTTTGATTAATTTTGTATTTTTTTATGTCTTTGCCAAGACAATGTTCTACCGTGTGTTTTACATAAAAAAAATTGATTTTTTTTTGGCCGCTTTATTTAAAAGAAATCGTACGTTAAGGGGTTAATATTCGCACACATTTTCATGAACCAGTTTTGTGCGAAGGTCGCTTCGGTCGCCTGTGTATTGCCTATGGTGGGCGAGTTTTTGTTTTGGATTCAGTTCTTCGTTTTGTTGTTACGGTAGGTTAGGTGCGATTTAAGGAGTTTGTATTCGTCAGCAATCAGCAGATTTGTTGATAAGATAGTGTGTAATCCGAGCTATAAAGCGATTGACCAACAGGAGATACAAGTAGATCTTTTTTATTCGCTTCGTTCGCTATATTTCTCTTCATCGCTGTTTTTCATGACAATCAAATTCTTTTCAAACAGATATTCATTATATCAGTAACGTTTGTCTGTTTCAATTTACTTCTTGATCTGTTACCAGCTGTAATATTAACTTTATGTAAAAGGGTACAGTCGAATGAGATGGTAAAAATTGATCAAATAAAATTTTTAATGAGCCATTCGATAACTTATAAAAAAGGACCATTTGCATGAAATTTCGACTTTCTGTCTGTCAGGGTGAGAAAGGATTAAATGAAACACCAGGTTCGCTCATCATTTTCTTAGAACGTAGGCGACAGTAAAATTTAAAAAAAATCAGCGCTACACCTGGTAATAATGCAGGTATTTCAGATTTTTTTTAGATGTTTAAATAAAAAATTCAACTAATACGAAAGCAGAAACCATAGGAATAATCGAAAAATGTCGGTTTGGTACTGGATAAATCGTTACACAGGAATGTCACAATATTCTGAAGTCGTCAAATTACTAATGACGCTCTGTTATTTTTTTCATACTGTTTGCCTTAATGCCTCATTGTTAAAAAATCAACCACCCTCGCCTGGTTTTTTTTTACGTGTATGCAACTAATAGCAAACTTTCGTTCATTTTTTTGCCACCTAACAATTTCATGGAATATACATTGTTATTGGATACACCGAACAGTCATAAGAATGCTTCTTCCTTGACGACACTTGCATTCCACAATGTGCACGTTTGTAAGAAGGCAGCGTTTACATGAATATGGAAGCGAAGCAAGGACTTCCGTCGGTAAGAATGGGGAAGCAAAGAAATGGAGTGAAGCTAGTGGAGTAGATACACAAGAAACTCGCGGTACCGTTGCAAGCTAAGTTGATTATGTCAGCTCTAACGGCTAATGGTATAAAAGTACGGCAAGTGGAAAAAAGGAGACTTCCGTCCCGATCGAAATTGAATTAAAGGACGTGCCGCTGGTCTCGTTGTTGCGAAATTACTTGCCTTTATTCCTTCTGTGGCAAACGAGCGCCGTGGAAGCGGATACCATCTTCCACGGAAGGAAAAATTTTCCATTTTCTAGCAACAAGTGACGTAGCAAGATGCCGGCAACTAATTTGTAGAACTAACCTTTATTGCATCTTCAGCGAACCTTACCTGTTTTTAGTGGCAGGAGGGTGGTAGCAAATTGCCGTAAACGTGGCCTCTAACGAAATTAACAGTATACGTTGACAAATTCGATGATAATAAATCCAGGAGTATACAAATTTTTGAAGCGAGTGATCTTATCCTCGGAAGAGATGTTTTATTCTACTCTAGTTTAGAATGAAGCGAAGTACGACTGTAAGAAGGTTTCAGTTGTGTTTGAAAGGACATTTTACATGTGCGGTGTACAATAATAATAGCTTTACCGGTCAAGCTAGCAAAGATTAAAGAGAAAAAGTTTGATAATGAAGAGAATTTTTTGCTTTTATTATAATGAATACAGAGAATGATTATCAAAGTAGGTAGCAAGGAGTGAGAACAGTAAAGATAGGAGTGGAAGAATGTAATTTTTACAGTGAATCACATTCTTTTGTAATTGCGGGCGAGAAGAAGGTGGAGAAATCAATGAAAGAGGGAAACAAGTTGTGTTATAAGGTTTCGCGATTGTTCCCAATCCAACAGCGATTCATCGTCATGCAGCCTCTGACCACAAATGAAATAAGGTCACGGTGAACATTGTACACCTATAATTCTCTATTTATTTCATTTGCGAAGTGGCCGACCCGATTGATTGGCACTAATTACGTGCGGTGTTATTCTTGGTATATTATGCTTACTACTATAATTTGAATCATGGCAATGAAATTTTTGAATATTAAGTACTTTGCTCTATGATTATTACAAATACTATAATGTGTTTATTTATAATCTTTATTGAATTAACTTCAGTACATATAATATTAACTTGAACTTTTTCACGCTGGTAATTTGTAGTGAAATATTAGCAATAGCAAAACAGTTGAGTATATGAGTATTAATGAACAAGAGCAAAAAAAAAATAGTACTGAAAAGAGGTGTACATGTTACTAAAATTAATCTTTGGCATACTTCCTTTACATTATTCTTTCAGGGTTCTTGGCAGTTAAAATGTTGACATAAATCCGTTTTAATTATTCACTTCCACAAATAAGGAATTTTCCATTCACTTTGACCTTTCTTTGCATCCTGTATTAAAAAATATATATGTTTGTCAGTTCAACCATCCATTTTTGCAACCAGCAAATCTCACCTATGCAGCGTCAATCGGTTTCGGTATATTCTATACAGTACGAAAAGTTTTCGCGCGCAAATTTGAAATCCTCTGACTCTCAATAGAATCCATCCGAAACAAAAGCACATCAAATGTTAAACATAAACCACCTGAATAACTGACACAATTTCCACCATACATCCTCAGTCTATTTCGCACAAATCCACACATTTCGAAAAGTTTGCCGCGCAAATTTGAAACATCCTCTGTCTCAATACAATCCATTCGAAACAAAAGAATAGCAAATGCTAAATGCAAACCGCCCCAACAACTAACAAAATTTCCACCATACATCGTCAGTCTATTTCGCACAAATCCACACATTTCGAAAAGTTTGGCGCGCAAATTTGAAACATCCTCTGTCTCTCAATAGAATCCATTCGAAACAAAAGCATAGCAAATGCTAAATGCAAACCGCCCCAACAACTAACAAAATTTCCACCATACATCGTCAGTCAATTTCGCACATTCCACACATTTCGAAAAGTTTGCCGCGCAAATTTGAAACATCCTCCGTCTCTCAATACAATCCATTCGAAACAAAAGCATAGCAAATGCTAAATGCAAACCGCCCCAACAACTAACAAAATTTCCACCATACATCGTCAGTCAATTTCGCACATTCCACATATTTCGAAAAGTTTGCCGCGTAAATTTGAAAGATCCTCTCCCGGACACCTAACGCAATTCGCTCCGCACAGGGAACAGGGAACAGGGAACAGGGAGCAGGAGGTAAATACTCGCGGTCGTTAGTGGGAAGACGTCGGTCGTTAGGGAAAAGTCGTCCTTTACGCCATCGTTGCGAGGCGTCCTGACAGTTTAACCTCGGCGGTTAATAAAGCTCCTTAATGAAGCTCCTTAATTAAGTCCCACTCTCTCTTTCGCCACGTACCATCGCCAGCGGCATGCATTCTCTGACCGCGACGTATTCGTTATTCCCACTTTTTTTTTCGGACCTCTCACGTTGCCGGAGAAAATTTTCGCTTGCGATCGGGATCGTTTTGTCGCCGGACGTTAAAATCTTAATTGAGCCATTCATTTTCACGGACGGGCCGAGTCTAATTTCCGAAGGAATGGATAATGTAATTGCGGTCGCTGCAGATTAATGTTAGGCGCCCGTTTCAAACCTCGGCTCGCTGAGGGTGGCTATATTCTATGTTGCTTTTGTTTGGGAAATTTTGTGCGAGTAAGGCCGTTTATTGGTAATCAAGCGCTGGTGTGTGTAGGTATCGAGCTCTGAAACAAAGAATGTGGTCATTGTAAGAATAATTAATAATAGTTACTTTATTTTTGGTGTATATATTAAGTAAAAGGAGAATTGGATGTTATCTGAAAAAAATATATAATTGGTTTTTAATAAATCTCTGTTACTCCTATTCTGGTATATCGTTGACATTAATTTATACGTCTTTAGATTTTTTGGTTGAATTCCAATCTTGGTACGATGAACAGTACACAGCAGACAGTATTCACAATTTGCAAATGGAATTTTCACAACCTACACATTTCTCTCTGATTTCAACTCCACATGGGAAGTTATCCCAGTAAAAAACGATTATCTTTCAGAACTTAAAACAAAACGTTATTTGAAATGTACATGTATAAAATAACACCACGAGAAAATCACAGATGGATCTTCCAAACATCTGTATTTCAAAGATTAGTGCAAAAAATATCTGTTTCTCAAATTAATGTCCTGTGCAAATACAAATAAAACATTTATAAGTTGACACACCGCTCTTTAATGGTTTACATCTTCAATATCCATCACGACAATTTCTGAACGATTCAATCAAAATGAAATGGTAAAGAAATAATTTTCGGGAATTAAGTCGTAGTCTGTCTCAATTTAAAGGCATTAAAAAGAATCGGAATAGTAGTAGTAATACTGTATACTTACGAGCTATTTGTAGGAATCTACAATATTTCTAGAATCTAAAATTTCCATGGAACTAAATAATTCCTTCCAAGTTATATTTTTCATTAAAAAGTCAAAAAACGTGTCAGCTACACACTAAATATCTTTCTAATTATTCCCAAATTTTTAATCGATTATGAAAGGAAACACTCAATTTATACTCTCATACCTTACACCCTCCTATTTCAGACACAATGTTGCAATTCGAACCGTATGACAAATAAATGATATGTGTCACAATGCAGTACATGTATTATACAGACCCTATCGATTAGCCGCTTAAAAATTTCAGAGGTACAATTCGCCCTTATTCTTTAACGCCTCCCGTCTTCATCCTCAACAAACAGCCCATGGACAACATTCTTGATCGAACAACTTCCGCACGAATCGATCCAAACGGAAAGTCATGGGAATAATTCCCGCCGATCGGCGGACCGATAATCTTCACCGTGCAAATAGTCGGATGAGGAGGGCATTTCGATGAATTAACTCGGTCGGCTTAATTAACGGTCGCTGCCCGGGTGAAATTGCTGTTTCGCATTCTCTGGCCGCGAGCCATTTACCATCGGAGGGAAATTTCCCTCTCCGAGAGAAGAACTGACCGCCTCTCGATGCATTCCGCTTAGCGAGCGTGGCCCATTCCTTTGACAGGCCGATTAACACCAGAGCTACCGACGATTTTCATTCATATTTTCATATGACTTATCGCAATGATACAAGTCAGTGTTTTTTGAATTTATAAAAGGAGAATCATTTAATTGTTTACGTATGTCACTGAATATTAAGGATGTTTCAAAAGGTATTGTATTTCATGAGAATTGTTAGGTTAGGGTCAGATCAATTATTTTGGCACATCAGTGAATATCAGAATTAGCGACGATATCTGTTCTATTTTATTTGACTTGCCCTGTGTTTAAACTTACAAAATGTGAAACAATTAATCATTTACCTATATCACAGGGCGCTAAAAGATATTAGAAAAATAAAATATTTTATGACAGAAGAGAGAAGAGTCAATGTTAGGTTAGGGTAAGACCATGATATGTTGTTGGTGGTCTAGTGTTAATAACCTCACCTTTTCTGTCCCGTATGTATTCATCTATCTATCGATTGATGCTGCGTTCATTTTTTACTGTCACGCCCTTGACAATGTCGAATTCAAGTATGAAAGGCGTGTAATCATTTAACGAAGGAAATTTTAAACGCAATAACTACACATTTCGCACATTAAATATATGAATAATTGGGTTGTTTTTGAAGGACTTGATACAATTAACTGTAACCGAAGACAAAAAATGCAGGAAGATGACCAATTGATGATGTGTTTAAATATTTAATATTAAATGGTATGAAATCTATTTTTATTTCATTGTAACGTTGATGATAAAGTTGAATTAATGTGTAGAAGATTTGTGATACATTTGAAAAGACAAATTCAGTTGTTTATTATAGGGCGAGAATAAGAATTGCGGAATGACAATGTTGAATTTGATCTCTGGATTGATGTTTATTTAAAAAACTAGGAATAATTGCTATATGCTTCAAACCTTAATATGATATATGGCATGAGTCAATTTTATATACTGAACGTTTATTTTCAATTTTTGTGTAAAAGTTAGCTGATTTGGAAAGAGCATAGGAAATTACCAGCAATTAAACAAACATAAAAATTGCTCATAGGTTCAAAGTAATCGATGCTTGCTTAAAAGGATAATGTCCAATATTTTAAGATCAAATTGTATGGAATTCAAAGAAGCGGGAATCAAATGGATCAAGCTGAATCTGATTTGTTCGAAAACATCGTGAAAAAAGTACTCCAGAAATTTGTATTTTCATTCCAACGTTTATGACGATGCCAAATTTCAAGGTAAACGTGACGTCACGTTGAAATATTGGGTGTACATGTCTCTTATGAAAGTACCTAGTACCTCCCCGTTTGCAAAATTGCAAGAAGTCTTAAAAACTTGGAATATAACTAATTAAATGCATAACACACACTATGTTAAAAATTGGAGACGGTTGACCACACCAAACATGAGATAATTGGGATTGAAAATGACAGTTTTTGTACATACAGCATGGGAGAAGCGTGGGAAAATGACAAATTTTTTATTTTTTTGCATTGAAAGACTTGTACCATCTTCATGAAAAACTAATATTTGTTAGAGTAATATATTTGGAATATCTTACAAAATAATGAAAATTATTTACCACGTAGATGGTAATGATATAATGAAACATTAGAAAGAATAACATATTTAGACGATTATTTATTGTGGAGGGGATATCAGAGTAGTCGCGTAGAAACGATGCGGCAACGTTGCAACGGTGAAAATGACTGTGCAAAAGAAAAAGGCGGGAAAATACGAAGTGCAACAGTGATGTTTTTCTATCGCATGTGCGTGTCTTTTGATTACGGCTATATCCAAGAATTGAGTAAATAATCGCCACCACCATTTTTTTTTAACGAATTCTTGTTCTATATAAGGACATTTACTTATCTTGCAAGTCGACGCCACCCATATTTTTATTATACTGACTAAACAAACGAGGTATTGGAACAGTAATTTTTTGCTTGTCTTTTCTTGGGAATCGTTTGACATTTCCTAGCGGTAATACGTCGCTATAATTTATTTAGCAGTTGCAGTTAATAAAAGAATAAAATTTGAAAGTGCGTTCCAAAAATGGGACATTGGCGGGTAATGGGTTAAGGTGATAACAGAGAAGATTTCGAATAGTATGCCGAAATGTGCTTGAATCAATTCCGCTTAACTTACGGTATCAGCGCCGACAGTTTACGCATAATTAGTATCGATCCCTGGTTAAGACAATAGCCACATTACCAGGATAATGAAGAAATGTTCTATGCAAGCCCCTTGTATCATCGCACTTCATTCTAGCTCTGGCTCAGAACATAGAATTAATATGCCTGTCGCAATCGAAACGCATCGTAAAAATATTTTTTATTTTTTTTAAATAGCTTTAACCCTTAAAGTGCCGACTGTTAAAGTCCTACAGGGACCCCAGAAAGCATATTTCCTTGATAACTTTGTAAATAATTTTTTGTAATTTTTCAAATTCCATGTACTTGCTCACTTTCATCGTCAAGTATTGTGGATGATATGTCTATTCTAAAAACATTACTGTTATTTTGTTTTTAACTCTAAACGTACTGGGGTCTCCAGGAGACCCTATACCGCTATTAGTGTCCACCCATTTCTCGCGCAATAAATCGGCAGATAACGCCAACCAAGTCGGGTTCCTCGCATTTTTTCACGTTATAATGTCGAATGTTCATCTGCACTGATCATAGAAGAGAAGTAATAGAAAAAACTGTATGTTGCCTGGACCATGACGGCGAATGAATTGTATCGAATGTCTTGATGTATTAATTTTTTTGTGAGACGAATAAAATTTAATTCTATATTTTCATACCGTAAATATGTCAATAAATACATATATTAAACATCTCCATTTTTTGTTTTCAATTCTACAATTTTTTTTAAGTGGGGTCCCTTGAGGACCACACGTCGTTATTAGTGTTGCCAAAAAGTATACGGCACTCTAAGGGTTAAGTAGGCATCTGACAGGGGTACTGATTGTGAGTGAGATACAATCAACACATTAACATCTTCATTGTCGACGTCCACGTTTGTTTCGTTCATTGGGCTAACTATTTCATGTGTGATAGATTCCGGTGTTTCTTCAGAAGTTGAATTTTCAAAAACATGCGAATTAGCGAGTTGCGCGAAAGAAGAAGGTGCGAAAGTCGAGGGCCGCCTGTATATAATACCTGCTTCAGTCTCCTCTACTGACTAATAGGCTATACTTCCGTCATTATACTTAACCGAAGTCTGAAATAGTCCGTTATATAGATTATTGAGATGTCTAATGAAAATGAGAAAGTTTATTGCAAATATGACGAACTCACGATTGACTGCCGTCTCGTTACAGACACACATGCAATGAAATAGTTGTGCGGTGTGCAAACTTGACACCATGAAAAGAGCAACAGTCTCACACACTATGATGCGCCATGTTTGATCTTATGAGCATTTGCGATTACGATTCACAATGTACACTATAGATAGATGCAGACTAAATTCTACGAAACATGCATTTATTCAAATTGTCATAGTTGTTTGTTATTTACAACGCAATACGACGACTTAAACCTCTAACTTCATAAATATTCACTGCAACCGCCAAATACCCAGATTTCTGCTCGTTTGTTGTTGTAATACTCGGAACATGTTATTTACGCTAATATCGATAGTCCAGATAGTTAGAAAGAATATGGATAATACCACCGTTTTGTAAGCATCGGCGCAAAGGAAATGAAACATAGAAAGTTACTTGTTTCAAGTTTACATAAAGCGGTTATACTTACATCCGAACTATTCGTCGATTATCCGATGCTGATCTGAATACATGGAATAGTCATTGCGTACATTTTACGGTGCGGGGACTGCCTGATCTAACTAAATTATGTAAAATTCTGAAACTGACTTTTTTCACAAGAAGGATTTTGCAAAACATAACATCATTTAGTAATTTATGCAATAATTTAATCAGTGTTTTATTTTCAAATGAAACAGCTCCGCTTCTCCTACGCGCAGGAATAGAGCGCTTTACATTATTGTTATTAACCTGTGGCAACATGTAATTATCGGCCATCGAGAAACGATACAGAAAATATGTGAACTAAAACAATAAAAATGAAAACACAGTAATCCGCATTGCTTGCCGTAACAAAAGGAAATGTATTATCTCAAAATAACGTGACAACTTATGTGAGGGTGCGTGAAGTGTACGAATGCGAGAAAAACGAATGGCTGGTTGAACAAATGACGAGCGCGATGAGTGAATGCATCCTGAATATACATTATTTTACCTATCAAGCTTAAGTATTTTTCATTATTACACCTTCTTGATAAAACGGAATCCTACACTTATTTTAACGAAATCTAACAAATGCATTGTAGATATCCGACAATACGTACTCTGCTGAAGCTCTCCATTTCAAGAATGAAGAACGATCCGGCTTTGATTATGCTCGGTCTCATGCCTCTCATTATGATCAAAATCAACAAGCTCTGTGTATTCGACTGTAGATTGTACCAGGGAAAGCCCTATCTGTGATGGGCGGTAATCCTTACTCATGATGCATGACATTTCGACCGATTCTCATCAGCCATTTATCCGATTATGCAGAAATGAACTCAACTTACGCCGCGCTGCGTACGGATGTGCTACAGTGTATCAAAAGCTGATCGGGCAAACTTGAGAAGAACAGATGCAGCAATTGAGCGCACAAGTAAACTCCGGCTGCCAAAATTTCTTCAAATTCGCCGATCTGCAGCATGAGCTAAAAGTAAGCAGAGTCGTCAGTAGGCATTCTTCAGAGATCTGCACGGATGAAGACGATTCACTTACTTGCAAGCCAGTGATGCTGATCATCGTCATGTTCAGGGTTACCATTACGAAAAAGGTAGCCGAGTAATACCTTTTAAGAAAATCAGCATACCTGGCAAGCGGTATCATAAATCATAAGTAAGAAACGTTACGTACAAAAATGAGAATCTTCCTTAGCGTGAGTGCAGGTAGAAGTAATGTGGGAGACGATATAAATATGTAGGGATTTGTTAATGCTAACCAGATCGCTCGGCTGTGAAGTTTGACGCAACTCGCTATGACAGCGGTATTAGGCTCATGTTGACGTAAAGAGACCATATCTTTGTAATCAGTCTCAAATGTGTGCTCCAGTTTCCTGATGTTCTTCAACACCTCCGGCGTGCTTGCACTACCCAATCGCTGGCTAACTAACAGTCCCTATTACGCAACTAAACTCCTTCCACAAAATTGATCGAAATTGTACGATTTCTTTCATCGTAAAGTGAGGAATTTTCCCTCAAAAGCCGGAAAGTTTCAGTACAATTATTTCAGCAAAACTTTGCATAAACCAAGCCGTCAGAGATTTGTTAACAGATGCTATCATATTACGGACAAAAATGAAAGGCTTTTGGTGAAAAATAATTATGTTTCTCACTAAAAATGTTATAACCAGACATGATGTCCAGATTGAGTATCATCTCTATTTGTACAAAATACTTTTACAGCATGTCCTAGTATCGTTTCTAATTTACATATCTGCAATCGTTACGATACGTTCTTTCAGGCCACATCAAACATAACCTGCTATCACTTATCGATTTATCCCGAACTGACATTTTATCATATTTATTAAATAGAATCAAAACCAGCTTCAACATTGAGGAACGTTTAAATTAGTGCTTATTTTCAATGATTTACTTTGTTTTATGCATAAATATGTAAAAGCCCTAATTATTCAGTATTCGTCATATGTTTCACAACCCAATATTAGATATCCTGACTCCACACGTCAATCCTTTGAAATCGACTTTTTGTAGCCTTTGAAGGCGAATACTTGACTGTGTGATTGGCAAATAATCTGCTGACGTTTAGGAGTGCACAGCGTCCAAATTCATTTAACGTCCCAGAAAGTTTGCTTACCCGGCGACTGCAAATAAGCCGCAACAGTGGAAAACCAGAGGCATGTATACACCTTCGCAAGCGACGAAGATGTTTATTACCAAAAATGTTGCGAGACTTGATTGTAGCACGATCAAATTACGATATTTCTTTCCATACTCCCCGTAATCCATCGGAAACAACAGACGCGCCTGCCCACTTTCGTTTAGCACCTTGATAACGGTCAGGATGCGAGGCACGTGTGGCGCAGTAAGGAAGATTGCGAGGGACGCATAAATGTATGCTGAAAGTACACGAAGACACTTGCATAAAACTAAGCTGACCAACTGTACTCATTTACTGAGTTTTGTACTCTTTTCTCGCACACCGTACTCTTTTCAAATCCTGTACTCTGAAAGTACTCATTTGTATAATTTTATACTCATTTGTATTTCTAAAACATTTTTTTAGATTATTTTATTTCAATTTTATTAATATGATTTCCCACATGAAAATTTAAAAGTTTTAATAGAAATTTCCTTATGTTGTCCAGGCACTAATGCTGCTGTTGAAAGGGTATTTTCACTAGGGAATGATTATTGGAGCAGTGAGAAGTCGCAACTTTCTGTAAAAACATTATCTGCCGTCTTAACAGTCAAATTTAATATGCAAAATGAAAGTTGTTCGGATGTGGCTACATTATTAGACGAACATCCTCATTTAGCAAAAAAAAATCCACTCCGAAGAAAAATATGTTTTTAAAAGAAAATAAAGTTTTTATCGTTTTTTCGTCTTTTTTTCACCTATGACATACTTGCAAAGTGTACTCTTTTTGAACAAAAAATAGTTGGTCACCTTAATAAAACATACAGTACGAGAACGAAGCGTCGGTGAAATACGCTGCAGAGACATTGACACTCAGAGTAAGTCGTCCTCGAGTAATGTGCACCCAAACAATTACGATGATGATATGCATACACAACACATAATATATGGACCGTTTATTTTGAAAGTGGTGTAAGTCCACCTTTAAACAAAAATGAGTTATTACGTAATTTGTACTTAATTTAGCGTAAACTCTATTTATAACGAGTTAGTATTTAATATCTTAAAAATGCTAATACTTTGTTCAATTTAAAATTGATCCATTAAAGAAATTGCATATCCATTTATTATGAAAGAGGTGTAAGTCCAATTTTCATAGACATAGGTGGGTCATTTGGTTACACGTACTTTATTTCACGAATCTTGTACACACCACAGGATTATTATTATGCCATCAAACAATGTAGACAGAATAATACATCTATTTTACACGAAACTCTCTCGTTTTATTTCATGTAAAATAAAGAATCTACCAATCGCAATTCAAAAACGGGTAAGAAAAATTACTAATGGAGAAAAGGTAAACTGGTTGAAAATATTTGGATGAGGTTTTGTAAAATTGCGCCGTATGCTATTTTATATAAAATATCGATGGGGGATACACAATTTTAGACGATAGATTTATCACTTACATGTCGGGAAAGACCACCAAACTTTGAAAGAATTGTCCGAACACCTTTGTATAACGATTCCAAACCAAATTACATACGAAAAATATAAGCATATGAAGCAGTTATTACCTTAATAACTAAACAATAGCTTAATAGCAAACTTAAATAATATAAACTAATTAACGTTCAAAATAAAAAATACCAGTCCTATTTTATTTTTCCTTATTATTTATAAACAAAATTGGATTAGTATAATATATATTTGAAGAGATATTTATTTTTCCAGAATTGAAACAAAATAAATTTTTACAATTGACTAATTATGAAAGTGGTGTAAGTCCATTTGCAGCCCGTAAATATACATTATTTCAGTTAAATTCGCCCAAAAAAAATTTTTATAATCAAATTATACTATGATAAATCCGCAGAAACATTGCCAGACTTGGCATAATTAATGTATATTTTTCAATTGATTAATATGCTAACCTTTAATTTACTCGAAACAACAGAAAATGGACTTACACCGCTTTCAAAATAAACGGTCCATATGTCGAATCAACAAAAATAAAAATATTAAAAAAACATAGGTAAATTTATATTTGGATTTAATACGTCCTCACAAAAAAAAATCAATAGAAGTACTTTTCTGAGAATGCAAGCAAAAAAGTTTATTGCTAACCAAAACCAACAAATGTTGGTGCATATTTACATTATGAACAACGATGTGAGTAAGTTTGCTTAGTTATTTACAGCTTGTATATTTATATACATATACATATACATACCTTTATTTATTCCATAACAATTTAACATCCAATGATAACATGTCCGTAATGTACTTCAAACTATACTTACCAGTCATATAATATTCCAGGCAACTAACCATAAATACCGTGATGAAATACATAATTACACTTTCGGTACAGAACACATGCCAGGGTACCGTTAAATAAATCATTCAAATCTCAAATAGTTAATATTAATCGGCGCATAGTTAGAGAATGTCATGCGCAGTCAGCGTTACATGAATGTAAACAGGCCTGATATTAAAGTGTCATTATCATTCTTAACAGCGTGGTATGTTTAGTATGCATAGCCTTGAGCTGCAGGGAAAGATTGCTGATCTTGTGATCCTGCGTTTTTCATGCAAAATCGTTAGCAGTCTAGCAGGTTCCCATGCCTCATTCTGTAACGTGAATTTTTCTGTTTTTTCACACCCATCTCTCTCCAACATAAAACAAATTTGGTGCCAGTATGCATTTATTTATTATATTATATAATTACAACAAGTATAACTGAAAATACGAATAATGTAATTTGTATAATTATATATTCATTACAACTTTTACTTTTATCTCATCTTATCTCTCTATATCTTAGAATGATATTAACTAGTAAAAAATGTTTCCGATCTTTGTCTTGTGAGTCCAATTATAATCAGGATTTTGTGATAGTGTGCTGCTGTTAGATATAATGCATGCTTTGTTAAACTTTCAACTCTTAACCCTTTCGTTACGAGCGCCGGATATAGACGGCATCCATTCGATGATCTGTGTGTACGAGCGCCGGCCATAGACGGCATCCATGCGATGACCCGTGTGTACGAGTGCCGGCTATAGACGGCATCCGCGCGAAGACTCGCGTGTACGAGCGCCGGCTCTAGCCGGCGCGGCCTTAGTGTTATTCCGCTTGACCACTGGCCTCGCAATACTTTTATTTTTTTCGTAGTATGCATCTTGCGCAACGATAGCACTTGTCATTGTTTATTTCGTTCTTCATTTATTTACTCTAAAAAAAACACAAAACCAAACAATCGGGACAAAAATCTCGCACCAGTCTCTTTCAAGCTATCAGTGACTAATATTCAAACGTCGTGCATTGTGCAATTTCATTTACCCGTATTGAGTTAATCCCATGAAAAGTATATCGTAAATGCACATTATATATTCTGTACGTCCAAACAAGTCTCTTCTGTGTTCTATTCGGGACTGGAGTATTTGGCACAAAAGTGTAATATAACAGGAAATATTCGTTGAATCATTACGAGAAATTGGATAACAGCAATGAATTTTTCAAGGTTTGCAACATTTATTTGAAAATTTTATTTTGAGCTTTGTTTAATTTGTTTGATAAAATCTTTTTTTATCCCTCATGTCAGAATCTTACGGCGAAGATCGGAAAGAAATTTACTCTTAAACGGATTGACTGATTCAGAAAACGATTCAGATAATGAAAATCAAAATAATTTTACAACACACAAAAAAAGAAGAACTATATGTAGTACTTCTGAATCAGAAGCAGAGCAGATTGAAGCTAATAACAGTCATTGTGAAATATGGACGTCAAAAGCATTTGTCCCTAAAATACATAAATTTGCATCAGGAAATTCAGGAATTAAAAGAAGCATCAATAGATCAGCCAAAATTTTAGACTACTTTCAACTTTTCGTCTCCGAAGAGCTCGTAGAATTGATTGTAAGCGAAACAAATCAATATTGGTCTCAAAAGAATAACGACAATGTAAACAATGTAGAAGGAACAGTACTAGCCGAACTATACTGTTTTTTTGCTTTGTCATTTTTAATGACACGCAATAAAAAATTATCATTAGTAGAGTACTGGAGTAAAGACAAACTTCTGCGTAGCGATATTTTTGCAGAAATTATGACGAGAGATCGTTATTTTAAATTATTACAGATGCTTCATTTCAGCCATGATGTCGGTCCTACTAATGATCGTTTACACAAAATACGGAACGTAATTGATATATTGCGAAAAAAATTTAGTCAAGCATTTCAACCTTATCAACGGCTATGCATTGACGAAAGCTTACTTTTATATAAAGGCCGGTTATCCTTTAAACAATACATCCCGTGCAAAAGAAATAGATTTGGTGTAAAATCCTTTATTCTTAGTGATTGTCAGACAGGTTTTATACAAGATTTTATTGTTTATGCCGGATCGTCTACCATGGTGCATAGTGAAACTAAGGATATTGGAATATCTGGTACAATAGTTGAAACACTTATGCAACCATATCTAGGAATGGGCCACACACTTTATGTGGACAATTGGTATTCAAGTCCAGCTTTATTTAATTTCCTACATAATAATTACACAAATGCATGCGGAACGGTTAAAAAAAGGAGGAAAGGAATGCCAAAAATTGCTGAACGATTAAAAAGAGGAGAGGCAACATTCCGATCATCCAATAATTTATTAGTAACAAAGTGGATGGACAAAAAAGAGGTATACATGCTCTCCAGCATGCATACGCCAGAATTCGAAACGATAACCAGGCACGGAGGAGAAAAGGTTGTACAAAAACCTGTATGCGTATTAGATTATAATAATTCAATGGGTGCGGTAGATAAAGCGGATATGGTTATTAGCACCGTGAATTCCACACGCAAATCCTTAAAATGGTACCGCAAATATTTCTTTCATTTGTTGGATATGTGCGTGTGGAATGCTTATTGCCTTTACAAACACAAGATGGAAGAACCGATATCCATGGCAAAATTTCATTTGCAACTAATTAGGGAAATATTAGGTAAATATCACCAAAATACAATTCGTCAACACCTAACAGGCAATAATCATCCATTAAGATTAACGGAAAGACATTTTCCTTCGGTTTATAAATCGGCTGGAAAAAACCGAAGTAGACGGTGCGTCGTTTGTAGTGCAAATGACAAAAGACGTGAATCTAAGTACGAATGTAAAGACTGTAATGTAGGTTTGTGTGTTGATCCTTGTTTTAAAATTTATCATTGTGAATTGAATTATTGAAAATTTTGTATTTGAAATATTATGCCCTAAATTGTATTTATTGTTTATTGTATTTAATTATGTTGTTGTTTTAAAATTTATCATTGTGAATTGAGTTATTGAAAATTTTTATTTGAAATATTATGCCTTAAATTGTATTTATTGTTTATTGTATTTAATTATATTTAATTATAAATATATATTATGTTTAATTGGGAATAAAATTTATTTATAATTGTTGACAAGTTTATAATATCTGAACATTTATTTAGCAAAATATCGTCTTTTAAACTTTTTGAGGTCTTCAAGTAACCAATCGCAACCTTTGATATGATACATGAGCTAAGAGATCAGATTGCAAAGTATTTGTTGGAGGCTTAATCAATTTGCATTAGTAATCAAAATAATCCTCGATAGTAATAATTTGCAACATCTACAAACATGTCATTATGTTACACCAAAAACAGAGTATGATGCGGAGAATGACAACGTAACATTGAAAGACGAAACTCCGAACGCCAATTTACCGACGCGCAATATGCATACTTTGCGGCGCAGTGGTCCGTTCAGTGGCGTTACTCCGGCGGCGCGCTGCCCCGTTTGGTGGCGTTACTCCAGCGGAGTGAGCTGCCGTAACGAAAGGGTTAATAGGTTTGAAGAAAAATAATAAAATCACATCTGGCATATTCTTTTATGATTTACGCCGATAATGCACCGAGTTCTTAACGTTTCACAGACAGATGACCTGATTGAGTCGTTATGCATCTCTCGGGCTAGTCAATATGTTGTTCTTTTATTCCAAATGATTATTGACTCACTCGTATGTAACAAAGGTTCACGCTTACTATAAGAAAGTTGTAAGCTCTCGCAATTCAATTAGTTCAACAAACTCTTTACATTCTATACCTTGATGAAAGTGTTCGAAACCAAAATAATAATAATAAAAAGAGAAACCTTTTATCATTTTATCTCTTGAACGTCGTCGTTCAAGATGAACAGCTGACTGCGTCAGCTCAAGACTTTAACTTCGCTACACTGTAAAACTACACTTCGCTAAAAGTCTTACGCTAAACTGAACAAATGAGCCGTTTTTTTTAAAGTGACCCAAGTTCGTTTTTGTTTAAGTTGAGATATTTTTGAGCTTGCGTATCGATGATTTTAAAAATATGCGTATAGGATACCAATGTATCACATTTCTTAAGTGTGTCTAAGAGAGTTGAATTTACGCTTCCTATTAACCTAATAACAATTTTATGTAAGTAATATGTGTTTTCTCACCAAAGTGGACGTAAACGACATTTACAAATAATTAGTACCTTTGTTATAATATTTGCAAGAATCTGAGTTCATTCGACATAATTTAAAATGCATCCAATTAAAAAAAACAATACCTAATTTAATTTATATTTCTTTACAACTCTTCAAAAACACAATTTATGAAATTTAGGAAATCTTCTAACTACATAAATTGCATAACAGTTTACTGCTCATCTAGATTTTGTGTATGCGGGACGGATTTGAAGGAGTCGTAGTGTTTCAGTGGCATATATAGTAGTAAGTCCATCATCTTGTTGTAATTCGTTTCATATTTTTATAAAGTAGTGTCAGTACAATATTTTCGAAGTTTCTTGGTTTGTGCCAGCATGGTAATAAATCCAGGATTTTAAACTTTGCATTCTCATCCATTGATATCTTAGACAAAATTTGTTGTGGTTCACTTCTCAAAAGACGCATCCAGCCTAATTTTTATTTTTCCCGTTTCATTTCCATTAAAATAAATTTATTCTCTTTTCAGTACTTTCTGATAACATTATAATAATCTCGGAAGACAATCTGTTAATTATTGATATGTACACACCTGCACTTCCGAACATTATCGATAAAGGATTGAACTGAGGCCACGTTCAAAGAAATCTTTTGAATTATTCGAGTAAATGCGAAAACTTAAACGTCTATAATCGTTGTATAGTCTGGATATACTTAACTGGAACATATTGTTTACGACAGCTACCTTAAAATTGCACGCGTTACAACAACAATGAAAATTTGACAAATGAGCATAGGCTACTTTGAAAATAAACTTCTCGAATATTCTCCAATAACAGCATTCCTGTCCACAAAATGGTCTGTTCAAAGTACAATGCGTATGCTGCGGAAACGATGCATACATCATTGCTCGCTCGAGTAAAATGTCGCGGATCGCCGCAGTCTCTAGTTTTAATCAGTTTAACACGGTCTTATCGCGAGGCATAAATTGGCGAGGGAAAGAAGAGTTCATAGCACTTGACTAGCATCGTGGAAGAGTGCATGTACGCGGAGCAGGTCGTACGTTCCACTTTTCACCGATGGAAAGCTCAACGTTTTCGAAGTGGAAAGTGTTTCGGCCTATTAATACCAGAAGATATGCGCCTGTATTGCGATCTAGAGTAGTACTCCGTTCTATTGACCCGCGTAGTACAGCTACAGATCGAGGATATTACTCTGGCACCAGTCGCGAATTGTCGTTGGCCTGTCGGTCCGATGATAAAATGTGCGACGGGGGCTACCCTTGTTGTCGCTGCACTGCTCTGGTCAAGTAGGCGTCCGTTATCTGCATTTTAGTCTAGAAAGTCTTTTTTATGAAAGTGAGCGTGACCGTGTGCGCATGTTTAATGAACGATTAATAGAATTCAAGGTTTGTAGGGACATAAAGGAACATGCATGCGAAAATGTGTGTCTTATCATGGCAAGTGTATTGGTGTAGTATAATGTATGGTCTTGAGCGCATTAATCTTGTGATTATTTCAAGAACGGTTGCGTTCTTCAAGCGTTGGGGAACATGGACATATAATCGAAGTTTTTGTTATTTATTGTTGTACGTGGCGGTATTACTTTAGTCCGATGATAAAAGAGTCAAGTGTGAAAATGAGGGAGAAGCCTTTTTTACGTTGTTAACGCCAATATCAATTTTTGTGGATAATAAAGTAAAATGTACATATAATAGTACTTTATGCAGTTTAGTAGTTTAATAACTTTATTACTAAAGTGCATATGCGAGTAGAACGTAACTAATGTGTAATTGATCATAAAAGTCCCCATTAATACTTCCAAGCTATATGAAGCTCATTAATCTGATTGCAGAAGCCATTAGTGCGAAAAAGTATTAATGTAAACGATAAATGTAGCGTGGTTAACAAACTTCGTAGTTTATTTCGATTCCATTTATTAGCAGTGCCGCTTGACTTCCGGATCTGATAGGAATCGTACCTGAAACGTTGCGTTAATATTAATTAAAGGAAGGACGACAAAAATGTGGATCGTTCAAAAAGTTTGCCGCGAAAAAATTTCCGGCTAACGAAGAGTAAAGTTGGGAAAGGTCAGGTGCGGCCCCTCGTTAAATTATGCATTTATGAGCAAATGAAACTCATTTCGGGTTAAATTGACCCAAACAGAGTGTGCGGAGTTAATGGAACAGAGACAAACGGAATTGGGTTACGCGGAGTTGCTTGTTTGCATGTTTTTCCCGTGATCGTAACACCTTTCCTGTTAGTTGGCTATTTTTCGTAGCCAGTTACGCATTCGATTATTCGAACATTATTCCGAATTCATCCACTCTTCGTACGAATGGCAGAATGAACTGTAGCAAAGAGTATATGGTAATGGTTATTCTCTTATGGCAAACGTGTTTGCAAGTTAAATTTTAAATTGTTCCAGAAAGTCGACGCATTACAGCATTGTTTTACCTGGCTGGTTATACCGATAATGCCATGTAATAAGGAAATTCGGGTAATGCTTATTATGCTATGGAATTTATTAAAATATGTGCCTTAAATCAGGAATTATCTGTAAAAGTGGGGAGTGAATTCAGTACAATATCAGCTGGCTATTTTTTTAAGGACATCTCCTTCGATTATTCGAGTACTGTTCCACATACGCAAATTGTGAGAGTGAGAGATTGAACTGTGATACAGAGGATTTGGTAATGTTATTATTCCATTGCATGAGCGAGTATGGCGGCACGTTAAATCTGTAATTATCGGAGCAATTGAGTAATTTCAATGCAAATTCAGTCGTGCAGCTGTGAAGCGTTCATTTTCTCTGATGTTTCGAAGTCGAGCACGTTATTCAAATGATTATTAGGTCTCTGTTGCAATTCTGTTTAGAGGATTGAATAATAATAAGGAATTTATTTTTGTTTCAGGTGGGTGCCAATATACGTTATTAAATCAGTGAAGGTGAAGAGAAGTATGCGGAACACGCTTGTAAGATACCTTGAATGTTAAATCAATTTTCGTATGTTGCTAAATTATCTAAAACAGAACAATGTTGATATTCCACACTTAAGTCTTTAAGAATGTGTTTAAAGTACAATATTTGTAAATATTTAATAGAAGATTAACATACTACGTATAATATGTTTTATTAACGTAGCATTAAAATGATACTGCCTAATAAAAGGCACTAAAAAAACAATTAGTATTAGGTGGAACTACACTACGCTCTACGGCTTGTATTACACAGTTTAAAATTGCGAAATAAACTTACCTTTTGTTGGTTACAATTTGCTCATGTTTTCCAAACTAAGTCTTTACCTCAAATAATAACATGTTACTCAACTAGTTAAAGCCAGAATCGACGTACCGCAACCTTTAATTCTCTCAATTCAATGACCAATTTTCGAACACGAGCTTGCACGAACTCCAAAACGCATAACCTTAATTCCGCGCCGCTTCGCTGGAACATTCGAAACATTCCGTGCAACTTCCTTCCAGCATAGCGCATTTCGCGAATCAATTTCATAACTTCAGCCGCTTCTTACCCCGTACTCGGAAGGCACGTAATCAAAGTCGACGCCTACGACTTTCCGAAACGAGAACATAACCTCTTCGACGGCGCACGTGCCTGACCAACGTTGTAACGCCCACGCGTCGCAAGTTCCGCGGGAAACGATCGTTCGTTCACACTGGCAACTGTAGAAGCCGACAGGTCGATCGCTGAAAGATGGGACATTGATTTTTAATTAGACGCCCCGCTAACCTAATATGTCGCGGATTATATCGCCGGCCTCTCTCGCCCGACGCTCTTCTCGCGAACCTGAATTAGCTTCATTACGAGGGAACAATGGCGTTGTTTCGCTTAAGGCGTAGCATCAATCGTTTACGTGTCCTTGAGAGTGCGAGCGGCTGGGAGGAAAAGTAGGCTTCGTACGGGGAGCAGATAACGATGACGAGAGTGTGGACGTGCAGCGATCAACCTGATAACGAGCGGATGAATTGAAATTGGTGTCATCAGAAGTGCATTGGATACAATCTGTTTCACGGCACTTTAGCCGGTTGGCTGGCTCGCAATGGGTTGCGATGCGAAGAGAGGATTGAAAAATTAGATTCTTAGCTGGGACTCGTTGTCGGTCTATATAGATTTTCTTTAGATGCTGTTTTTGTTACAGTGACGCAGCACACTTTTTCTTCAGTTCTATTATTTATAAATCGCGTACTACTAATAGTTTCGTGTAATAAAGTAAGGTACATATTTTGTATCCTTCACCGTTTTGCTGAATATATATAATGCTGGTTGTTTTGGAATGATTATTGTGTTATATGTTTGTCAAATAAAGGTCCACTGATTTTGGTAATGAAGTAATTGGTGGTTTCGATTAATATGTGATTCTCTTTGGAGATTATTTGTTTAATTTGATTCATTGTCAAAACGTTAAACACAGTTTATTGAAGATTAATTTATTAACAATTAGGCAAAAGAACCCAAAGATTGAATTTTATATAACAACATTTTTTTCGTACATAACAATAATGTCTGATGTTTCAGCAAAGTTCTACTTGGAAAAATTCGATTAAAATGTGTAGAAAATCCTTTACTTGTTCAAGTCTGCAAAAAAACAAGAAGTAACAAAAAGATGAGTCATTGTAAATTAATTCAAACTCTCTTTGGAATTTATTAGATGGACACAAAGTATTATTTATAATCGCAATAAGTTTTAAACAAATCAATATACGTGGTTCTTATAAATACGAAAAATTATGAATCCGAATCTCACTATAATATATTTTTGTGTTACAATATTAGTATCGTTGTACTTCTGCACAGACAGTTTTTTATTCCTTGTGTCAGTACGGTATTAAGAGCGTCGCACAATGTTCACTTTTTCCCCTACGAATGATAATTACTCAACGACTTCCCCAGTGCAATACAGAAGGCACGGAGGAATTAAACACGTTATCAGTTTCTCGCAGAATTTTCTTCGTTATAACATCGATATTTCATACATCCTTCGATACCCAGGAGTATTTAAATTCCTCCTCGCTGCACTGTCTAATTCAGCGGTCGACTAACAGATAAAAATTGCCTTTTTTAAAACATACTAATAAGACACTTGAGTATTTCTGATTAAAAATGTATTTCCTCAGTATTCCTAAACGTACATGTATGTATGTAGGTGGGGCGCGTAATGACTCGTTCTTATGGACGTATCAATTATAAAATTGGACGTCGATTTACTGATTAACCTGTTATTACTCTTTCTTGTTGCCCCTGTTACCTAATTTTCTTACGTATTCGTACTACGATATACTTTTGTAACCTCTGCCTCCGAACCGACATTTTCTTTTGTACTTTATGAAATACTTGTCCTTTTATATATAAAGTAAATTTTTAGATGCATATTCACAACTTGACACCCTCTTATTATCTAATAAATACCCGGTCAGTTTAAACAGCATATTCTTTATTTGCTACTTGTTCAATTATTATAATTATGTAGTTTATATAGGTATAACGTTAATTTTTGTTTTCTTATTTGACGTCTTACTGTAGTTGAATATTCTGCAAATACGTAATTACCATCCCCGAGGTTTCAAATAACCGTTAGGTTACGCAACGCAGTAGGATATCACTTTAAAAACACTGGAAACTTTAATTGAAAGAACATAGCCATCGGTACAAGCTGTCACATTCGCACCAGGTTGGCATTTTCACGAAAGTGTATCATACATTCGTGCCATAATATTTTGAATATATCAAGCATGTTTTACGGAATACCGATTGGAATAAAGTTTTCATGCAATGATCTTTGGAAATGGTGTATGTGCTATAATCTTATTACATTATTCATTTGTACTTCAATTCCTTTTATAACACGTGTACAAAGATAAACACGTGTCCGTAAACTCTTTTGCAAAAGTTTGAACACCTAGTATGTATGGTTGCTCCAATTTTCGTAAACACCCTATATTTCTTGGGCAGGACTGTACCATTCACACTAATATCAACCAAAGAAAAACTCTACCAAACAACACTGCTTTCAACAACACGTCCACAATCTACTACCAATTTAATTGCACATTCCAAGACCATCCTTAAGTGTATATGTAACCTAAAAAATTACATGAAACATTCGTGAACTTCGCAAAATTGCAAGCTACAACTGCTACGTAAAAAAACATAAGTAACCTAAAAAAAGCATCAACGGTAACAAGATACCGAATTTACCTCAGTGTACTTACACCATCAATATTTCTTATGAACACACACAAATACACGTCCCATGGCCATAAACGTCTTGTCTCTCTTCCCGCGCATTTCATTGACGATCCTCGAACTCTCCTACCGGAAAAAGGAAAAGGCTACCATCGATTTTGCCTCTCACGGAAAATCATCCGCTCATTTCGTCGCTGCACGACCGTTAATTCCGATTTCGCGGTCAAACGGAGGCAATTATCATTTTCATTATTGCCGATTCGTAATTGCGCGGGGGGGGGGGGGGGCTGATGGCGGCTGGTGGAGGGGGAGGAAGTGGGTTGTGCGGCCGCGAACAGGAAATCGATTATTCGTCGCAGTGCAGCTGAAGTCCTCCGTCTCCTCGTCGCTCGCCACCCTTTTCCTCATTTCCATGAAATAAACACGACGGCGTGCGTATCGGAACCCCGACGCCGTCCTTTCAAGAGTATCTTTCATTTGCGGCTCATTCATATTCTGTTTTCGTCCCGTTTTGTTCCGCTAGGACAAAAGGGAGTTGCCGATAGGAAAAAATTTTGCCCTACTTTTTCGCCACCCCTACGCCGCCCCTCCCCCCTCCATTTGGCTGAAAATAGTTTCCGATGTTCGATGCACGTTTTTGCCGGTTCTGTACGTTGCACTTTTCGTTGGGGTTGGAAGTCTGGCCGAAGAGCTTTGGAAAATTATGTTTGAGCCGAGCGGCTGGGGGGAAAAAAATTGTGCTGACGATGATGGAGGCAGGTCACTCACCTTCTCGGGACGGTATTGGGATGTAGTTTCGAGAACGTGTCACGAAAAAATTGCTGACCCGGTTCCGTTCTCGGTTTCGCAGGTATCTGTATCCTAGGATGCACTCTGTCAATGTTAGAAGGTGCTTATGTATGTTTAGGTTGTCAGAATGCGTGAGATTATCACGACCTGTGTCAGCCAATCAGATGGTAGGGCGATAAACATCTTGTATTGTGTAATTTAAAGTCCTGCATATTATATCTTTTGAAGCCACCTATTCGCAGCCCTTTTTGTATAGTTGAGTATCTAATCATCGTGTGCTGCATTGAGATGCTTATCTGTTCCTCCATTCATTCTTGATCCACTCAATACCCTCGCCAATCCGCTTACGATTCCACCTATCTCACGTTCATGTATATATTTTCTAGGTGATTTTGCAATCTCCTATCTTTTATAGTTTCGCAATTTTCCTATTACTCAAATACTTGTTCATCAATCTATTTTTAATATTACTACGTTTTTCTTCATACCTCCATGCCTGTTTTAATGTCAGCTAACAGTGAGTTAATCCACAGAACACATTTTGACACCTTGTCTATCTGTGAATATAATTCTTGTAAAACATATTTATTATAGTAATTCAAAACTTGGATGTGATCTAATCAATCAAAATGGCATTTAGCCGTGTTTTAATCATTTCCACTCACAAAACATTTTAATTCGTATTTTCTTTAACGCCCACCAAATAATAATTAACTTTCCACTTTATAAGGTTACACTTATCAACTTACGTCATTGGAATAAATTTAGTAAAAATACATCGATATACCATATAACAATCCATCAGTAATCCATTCACTTTCATCATTTTGTCATGAGATTCATTTGACATACATACTCATGTACAGACATAGGAAATGACATCTAAAAAATAGTCAACTCTATTCAATACTCAACTCCTCAAAACTGATTATTCCATGAAAAGTGTGCAATTTTGCCAAGTGAACATACCTATATTCATTGCTCGCTGTGTAGCAAAAATCGTTATTTTCAATATATCGATTCGCTTGTGGTATACGTTGTACCTGCATGTATATACTATATTTCAAGTCGATTGGACTGGCCATTCCGGGAAAAATCGTGTCAGCCGCGTTCAGAAGTTGTGTTCCGCGGAAAGCACAGCCGATACGTGGAACTCAAGTTTGTGGAACAGGATCACGAAAAACCACTAAATCCATTTTAACATTTTGAGTTTTCTCTAAAAGCCCAGCGACGTATCTCTAAAGGGTGTCCCATAAAGTGCAAGATTCCATTTGTGTATTGTCGTTCCGTTGACCTGGCTACGCTCAAAATTACAATTTTGAAAACTGTTTTGATTCATATTGACCGAAATGGAATACTACACCAATATTTCATACTTAAGAGTTATAACAACATTGCACAAATATAGAATAAAGAATGTTATGTGGGCATAGTTCAAGAGGGTTGCGAATTTTTTCATTACTATAACTTGGACGGACAGACGATATTCCCGAAATTTCGTAAGCAATTAGGGAAAGCAGAATTTATAATGTAGAAGGTGGCTATTAAAAGACTGAGTCTGAATAATTCCTCTGTCTCTGAAATAAGAAAATGCAGAGTTCTACACGTTGCTGGATATCATTCGTAGACATTTCATTCTCCAAGAGACGCTAGATAATCTAAAGTAAAAAAGAAATACGAAAAAGATTGGAAAAGTTCAGTATATTAAGTCAGTTAGACATTGTCAGACACATCAAACCTTTGTGACAAAATTGCAAATATTTTCATACGGCACTGCATGTGCTTTAATTAAAAGCAATTTTATAATAATTATCTTTATCCTACAACTTTTATTTTGATTACCAGCTTTAATATAATTTCACATCAATATGATAGAAAGTCATGAAAACGTGTTTAAAAAGAAAACATTTCTTCCATCAAATTCGAGGAAATGAAAGAAAATCGAATATAATATTATTTCGGTGTCAGTTACATTCTCAGCTCACAGGTTCGCTTGAGATAAACATTTTACCTCTCTTCCTCCCATTGATTAATTCGCCTACCAAGCACCAGCCAAAGGAAGGATGTCCCGACTTATACTTTTTGAGGGAGAAGTTGCCATGCTTTGTCGTTGGCGTTGTGCCGTTTCAAGTAAAAAAAGGGAGAGAAGGCCGTAGGGACTCTCAGTTGTACAGAAAAAAAACTGCTTTACCCCGTCGTTGGCTATCTGCCGTAGCGAGACAAAAAGGGGACCTTAGGGACTTTCGGTTGTTTAGAAAAAAAATTGCTGCGGGTTGGCCATGTGCCGCTGAAGTTGCCAACTTCCTTCGTTCCGGCGCATTTGAAGGCAAACGTTGCAACATGATCAAGTGTCTACGTTCAATACGTGCCTCCAGCAAAGTGTTCGTGTTCAAACATTCGAATTCCTATGAGCGGCAATGTGTCGCTATACAATATGCTAATTTGCAATTCAGTGTTTCTTCTTGGGAAAAAAGCGGCGGGAATGATGTCTTTATCCCCTGTTTTTACCGAAATCACAGATTTTGGGGATAGAGTTTTTCTCGTGGAAGATGTATTCACGCGAGGGAGTGCGACGTATGACTTCGTGCAGCTGCAAAACTGTCTCGTGTGCGAAGATGGAATTGTTTGCGTATGACACAATAATTTTTTCATTAATACGATATGCAATGCAATCTGCCATTAGCAGACATGTTGAACGGTCAACTTATTTTTACATGAAAATTGTAGTGTTTTCTTCTGATAACATTTGGAAATAGTATCTTATACGGTGTTTCATATCTACTCATAATTACGCTAATGATCTCGTTTAATCATTCGAGCAACCAATATCTGTCAACTTTTATCTACGTTGATTATAATGCTGTCATGAAAGATTAGAATACCTAATCCTTCTAATATGTCGTTACTCTAGTGCCTTACTCAAACTGCATTTCTAACCTCTAGCACATATTCTCTACGCACCTCTCCGAAGAGAACAAGTGCAAAAGTATAATTCGTTGTACTGCCATAAACTTGTTCGGTTTCCATGAAACGTGAGATGTTAGGGAGCCTGGCTTGGTACGATTTGCATGTTGGATGTGAATCTAACCTTCCAGATCTTTCTCCCGCCTTTTTTGCCTCTCTTCTTTTTACTTCTCTCTGCGTTCTTTGAGAAATGGCGGATCGCGCTGAAAAACGGTAAGTGAAGAGAGGCATGTGAGGGGCAGGCGGGGTTGGGAGGAGTGGGGGGGTGATAAGAAGTTGGCTGCTTTGTGCGGCGAAATTGAGAATTCCGTTAGAAAAGTCGACGGGCCGGATGAGGTTGAAAGTCCATATCTTTGGCGAGAAAAAGGTTTCTCGAAAGTTCGGCTGCCTCTAATAACGAGAGATGGCAGAAAAGTCTGCAGGTGTAGGCACGAAAGTGTTGCTGCAATTAAATTTTCCAAACAGGGCGTGGGGGATTTCTGAATTGTTATCTCTGGTTAAATGTTCATTTAACTGTTTTACGGGCTCATCGCTCCATGTGTGTACTTTTAGTTGTATTCATGCTTCATTACTTGTGACAAATCACACATACCTATAATATATATATTAATATTTATTATTTAGGTAGATAAGCATAGTTCCTAATAGTAAGAATTTGCAAGGTATTACATTTGTTATATATACTCGAGTTTTGCAGATCTGTGCTTCGGCTTTCTTGAATTGTATGAATTTCCATTGCTGACATTGAAAGTCTTTGATTTTTTTCCTGGTATCGGTACATTCTACGAAATAATCTTATTCCATGTGTTTACTTACTTTTCTCGCGCAGAACCACTATCTGTACGATGTGCCATGAATTATGGAAGACCATGTGCGTTTATGTACATACAGATATTCAGTTTATATACTCGAATTTACATAGATGTGCACAGGATAAGTTGGCAGGGTCCCGACTTTCAAATATTTACCGAATTCGTGATCGAATTACTTTGCCATGAGAGCTCTTAAACTATAAACCACCAAAAATTGATTCAAGTAAACAACTGGAATTTTTGTCAGAGCAGTTCGAGCACATAGAACATTTTACATTCTCAAGGAAAAATTTATCTTAATCTGTACCCTAAAAAAATAAGTGAAATAAACCGTGCGAAGTTTCCTTCGAGAAACTAAAATATAGAAAATAATTTGTCTCGTTATTAGTTAATATGGTAATAAAATGACAGTGACTTTAAAGCTGTACATAATTTTTATGTGAAAAATATGGAACTTCGTTCTCATATTTCCCTTAGACCACCAACTTTGTGCCGAGACACATTTACATAGTACTCATCCAAGTGAGACATTTAAGTATCCTTCTGGTAACCCACCCCGTAGATGTAAGCATGTAGATGCGCACGTACATTCCTTGAAATAAACACGTTCTCTCACAGTATGTGCACTCTCGGATTTACAACATCCGTCGGCCATTTCTCATTTCTTTGAACAGTTATTCTAACCGTCATTCAAATTCCAACCATTCCACATACTTCCATTAGAAATCCGGATACGATCGTTTATACAGTTCATATAAGGAGACAAATGTTACCTTGTACAATGATCCAAGTAAATGTGCACATCTACATGAGGAAAAAATAGTTATGTTTATATACACCTTATTTACTGAATAAAATACATTGCAAATGAAAAATAAGTTTTAAACTGACTCGTACAACTGTATTTTGACTCCTGTGTAAATCAAGCGTTGAAGGGTACATATTCTGTACGATATTGACCACTAGTATTAACAGTTTCCCCCGTTCCACACATGTTTCTCTAGAATTAAAAACTTGACAGAATCCCAGCATTCTACGTCCCATGTTTCTCCGGACGTAAAGGATCTGTCGGGTAATTATTCGACATTAGACGGGCAAACGTTAGCTGGGCATATCCTTGTCGGGTAGAAAGAAAGGCATAAATTAATCGCCCGTAGGACATGACAGGCCAGCGGCTAATGCGAAATGCGGAACGCGAACAAACAATGGACATTTTCTGCTTTCATGGCGAATCCTCGTTTGGTCGGAGAGCGATTGCATGTTACGCGGATCGGTGAATGGAAAAATCGATAGTTTCGACGAATGGGGAAAGAATGGAGTATGCATAACTAGGAAAAGGATACAGGAGAATGAAGGACAGGAAAAACAGACGAATTGCCTACTTTAAGGAATCCTGCAAAATAACATGTTACGAATCCGTCCAGTTCGTTGCATTCTTCCAACGTACTTACGTATGACATTCTCAACATTCCAACTCCACATTTCTGAAAAATACTCTGCTGCGAGCTGTAGAGTCCCAGTTTG
The DNA here is from genome assembly GCA_914767735.1 of Anoplius nigerrimus. NCBI lineage: Eukaryota > Metazoa > Arthropoda > Insecta > Hymenoptera > Pompilidae > Anoplius > Anoplius nigerrimus. Next base: position 11,266,087 of record OU612087.1, read on the forward strand.
GTCCCTGAGCAAGATTTTGCATTGAGTGATATAATTTATTGATAGCACGACGTGATATTCCGTTATAGAGAATCGAACATAACCTTAAAATCATGAGTAAATGACATTGCTGCGTTATTCGCGTACACTCTTCTCGACGACACGCAATTTTCACAGTCCACGTGAATTGCAGGCAACAATGTAACGCTTAGCTTTAGCGTCAGGTAGTGTTAGGTGTTTGAGGCATAAATATTCACTACTTGCTCTCGCGGCAGTTCATCCAGCGTATTAAATTATTCAAATATACCGTGCGCTCACCGACTCCGACACTTAATTGCGCCCATAAAGAGTGCTTCCGATAGAGAAATGATTCGGTTAACAGGTTAGCAGGTAGATTTCTCGTAGGCACGCGCTGCATTCCGTGCGTGACCATCTCGTGGCACCTAAACTGAACGTTAAATAATAGGCCTATCCGGATGAAGGAGACCGGGCGAATTAGCATGCGATTTGCATATGTAATTGCGCGGCAATTATTCGTTGTCGTTTTTTTTCCCTTCCCGCCGCACCGATTGCAATTCGAACGTTCTTCAGTGCATTCTAGCAGGCAAACGTACACTCGGTAATAGTGGACATCGACTTTTAATGGATTTTGCGGATTCTTGAAGTAATTGAGCAGTGATTTTATCATTGATGTGTAGTTGGATATGTATGGTGGAACAGACAGTTTTTGTGTATGATAAAGCACGCATGTGTTGGAGAAATATAGAACACCATCAAAATCGCAATAATCTTGACATTGATTGAATTTGTGCATATAATATTTAATAACAAATATTTGAAATTTTTGTCTTGTGTTTAGATTCAAAAAAGTTGTTAAACCGCAATGTCTGGTATTTCTTTTGTCGGCGTACACAGGTGCACTTATTCGCAAATTTTGTTATACGAGATTTACTAAGAGATTTCTTGAAACTTCATGAATTCAAGGCAGTTAGTCCTGTTTTAAGGAAGATCTTCTGATTTTTTAGGCGTTTGACCATTTTTGGGAGGAGTTCTACGTGCATAAAGTATAAACTACTATTCTTTTGATAATTGTGCGTTGGACAACGAAAATGTGTTTCTTCGTAAACATTTATTTGAAAAGTAAATAAAAACATTTATTCAAATGTACTTATGTACTCAGTTTGAAAACAGTATCTTGTGATAATATTTGTTACACGTAACCACTATTAGATTCTGCAGCAATGAATTACTCTTCAAATTAGATTAATCTAAAAGTTTACAAAAAAACATCTCTTGAACTAAATAACAAATCAATGTACTTCCATTTATCACGTAAATTGACACGCTGAAGGCTATGAAGCTCTGCAAAATATAATCCTGCAAGCCCGTTTCTCCATAGAGCGTTTCCTCAACAGATGCAAAATACTGCAAGACATGAACAAAATTTTGATCCGCATCATTATATTCATGCAAGGCACCATTGTATATCGTGTTATCTTAGAGGACTAAGTCTCATGAGATGAAATTTTCGTCCTTTCGCAGGAAGCGGCTTCATTCCTGAAATATATGAAAGCCCGCAGGCTAAATAAACGTTTAGGCGAGGATGGAATTCATGTGCGCGCACACGCTTCTACACCAATCTTGTGACGAATAATCTCCTGATTTTCTCGTAGCGTCCTTCATGTTCATCAAGCGAACATCATTACGATAACGTTATAAAAACACAAGGTGTGATGATCATGCAGAACGTGTCCCTATTTGATATTTCTCACTTGTATTTAATTTCATTATATTATTATATTAAGTCAATTATGTTTTATTATATTTTAAATCATTTATATTTTTTTCTTATAAATTCTGCTAGAGTAGGTCACGTATGTAAAAAATTATATATATATTAAAAAAATGAAGACTCTTGAAGAAAGAGAAAAGTACATAACTTTCATAAAAATGGTATCAATTAATTCAGTAATTTTTTTCATCGATATTACGTAAATTATCCAAGTCGAGCGGAAAGTTAAAGGACTGTTTATTTAAATCGCAAGCAATTATTAATCTGTCAATGAAAAACGAAGAAATCAGCTATCGGCAGTAAATGAAAACTTGTCTGCATAAAAAATGACGATTTTTTGGTTGACGGGCAAGCAATTTATCAGTTAAAATGGAAATTGACAATCCTTTCATCAGGAATGAAAAATCGGCGAGGCTGAATTAATTACCGATAATCAAATAATTGAGCTTTATCCTCAAATTTTCGTGAAAATTGAAAATGCTCCGCTTAGCATTTAACAAATGGCAATAAAGAAATTATTAATTTGCTGTTAGTAAAAATATCTGCCAAAACCGTACACGATCAGTATATAGATGAATATCGTCTTTTTTATTGTACTTTGAAATTCTCTTAAGGACGATATTTATCAGTTACGGCAAAAAAAGTACTCGAAGCTCAATAAAGCATCCGCATATACAGCACTTTTCATAATTTCACAATCATCGTGCAAAAATTACAAAACTCTACGACCAACAATATCGATGTCAAATACATGTCTCGTCACTCCGCAAAAAATCATGAATCCTATTAACCATTTTATTTACTACCGCCCGCGAAACAGCGACTGAAATGGTCCCGCAAAAAAATTTCCAACAAATCCTGGGAAAATCGTAATTTCCGTTCCAGCCGTTTAATAAAGCATTTCGGGAGCTCCATTTATGCAGCTCGTTCCGGGCCGATCCTATTCGCACAAAGGATCGTGAGAGCTCGGCCGGATAAAGCTCGCACGGCGTGCACACAATGCGCCCAATGTATAAGCGCATAAGTACGGAATATCTCAGTATTTATACGCACTGTCGTTCCGCATTCTCACTAGCCCTGGCGAATTATGCATATTGTACGATCCGAGATAGGCAAAATTAATAACTAACCTGAATCTTAAACAACATAAATTTATTAGCGGTCAGTTTATCGCTCATGCGAATCAGATCCACACACATATATATATGTATATATATTATTGACAAGTGAGTATAATAATAATAATAAACGACATACATATAAGGCGTGTCGTCGGTGACGTCAGACGTATCAGTACAACGTATAATATAGATATACAGGGTGAGCCAGAATTCAAGGGAGAAAAATTGGGGGGGTGGTAGAACACATAAATATAAACACTTTTTGTCAAATAATATATGGGTCGCAACTCAACGGATAAAAAGTTACAGGGCATTTTTGAACCGTCTCATTTAACGCGCTGACTGCCGCGCGCGTCGTCGATTCTCGACCTGGCGGCGAACGTGTTAAAGAATTATCACAAGAATGAGAGCAGATATTTCACAAAACACTTTATTAACACTAATATTATTGATTTATATGCTCAAAAATAAAAAGTTACGGGTAACACGCTAACTGCTATGCGAATTGATGAGAAAACAACCGTCAGCTACGCGCGCTGCTCAGAACTGCGCTGGTATTGTGGAATAGCAATGCCAAGCGTACTTCTAAGATTAATACTTACTCAATTTGACAAAAAGTGCTTGATTTCATGTGTTCTACCACCCCCCAATTTTTCTCCCTCGAATTCTGGCTCACCCTGTAGATATAGACAGTATTGTACTTGAACATATATATACATATATATCACATTTATCTAAAAGTACTAGCGCCTAATCCGGACGTCTACGATCCTGTCTGACGTCTACCGTCTACCGTGTGACGTCATCAACGACTCGTCTTACGTGCCGCCCGGCGGGGAGGGGGCAACAAGTGACGATCGTCGCCGATAGGCGAGTGACGCCAGACACACGTATATGACGCTACACACGCGCTGGCGCACAACCCTGTATTCCACGATATTATCCGAAATTATTTCGCTACCTTGCGCGCGTGAAGCGTCGCTGAAAAAGCCTGCGGGTTTTTTGCGGCGCAAGGTGAAAAAGAAAGCTTCCATTGAGCTTAAGTACGCCTGCACTTACTCGAATATATAATCACGATTCTGCGTGTATTTACGTATGTGCGCGCATGTTCGTCCTTTCGTTTTTGCACAATTTCTGCTAAGAACGAACGCCGCGTACGCTTTCACGTATTGCTGCGGCGTCGATGTGTGAACTGCTCTTTGTATGCAGGCGTGTGTGAGCACGTAGAGGACAGCCGGTACGTGTGTTGGCGGTCGTAATGAGAGCGAGGAAAGAATCGTGGAAAATGTGAGCGAAACGAAGGAGAGAATGAGGAAACCGTAGTACGCACTTTCGCGAACAGAGATTATATGCGTCTCTCATGCAGTTATTAATGGGGAATAAATGTGTGATCCCATCTTCCTGTTGACGAACACCTGCTTAGCTTCGTTTCTTGGCCCTTACGTTTACGGACGTTTTGCTTTTGTGCGCACAGATTGTCCTGCACTCATTGTTGCTTGTGCGGGTAACATTTTTTAATGAGGAGAAATGAGCGTGGAAAGAGATTGCATACATTTACGTTGCGGTGGGAACAGCGTTTGTAATGAAATTTTAATGAAAAGATTTAACGTGGACAAACGTTTAAAGATTTATTGTTCCTCGTGGTCCATAAACACATTTTGGTACGTTATACGAGAATTAATTCAGGGTCCTCTCGCGTACAAACGTATTTTACACAATGGTTGTATTATTTTACACCGAAACTGTTCTGGAAGAGCTCGACATCGGTATTATCTCTTCATGGTATTCATATGTTACATAGAAGTGTAAATCTGTAATGCCTCTCTTCATTTGAAAAGTGGAACGTGATATAAAGCACGTTACATTCTTGATCGTGTCTGTCGACGAAATCAGCCTAATTCCTGGTAAAGCACGATCTCGTTCCTGTGATATGTGCATGAAATATACGTTACGTAACAATATAAATGTACAGAGTGGCACTGAAGTATCCGCAGCCAAATTTACTTGTGCGCGTGTTGAGTACATCGATTGAGACGGAAAAAATTTGAGATAAAGCCACGTCGGGGAATGATTTATTGAGTTTCCGAACGCTGGCGGCCAAAAGGCATTCGGAAGTGCAAACTGAGACTGTGAGCGTGCAAAAAAGTCGATAGCAACTTTGCGAGATGAACGCGAAGCAGATCCAAAGAGGTATGCAAGAAAGTCAGGTGAGAGTATAAAGATATATTTGCACTTTATTCATTCGCAGATTACGTAAAGCGCGGTAATTTTAATTACGTTTAGTTTATTTTAAGTACGTACGCGAAATACACACTAGAAGTAAAAATAAGTATCGCGATAAGCTTGGAGTTGAAGCAACGCGAATTAACTAAAATCTGTAGGCACGTTTAACATTTGAGTTTGAGAACATCGAATAATTATTTTTATTTAATTATGTATTATTATATCTATTATATTAATATATATAAAAAATATTTATTTAATTAGCGAAAATTCAAAGTGGATTTTCGCGAAAACGGAGCGTTTAAAAAAAATGTTCATACGCTTTTTCCGATTTATTTTTCCACGTAGATTCACCTCCTTTTCGGTTGTACCGCCGGATCGAAACCACCCTGTATATATGATCTGAAAAAATGTGATATGTATGATATATAATAATCTTTATAAACTGACCCACACCAATCACATACAGCGTTTAAATCGATTCCGTATTCGCAGCAATATTCAAAACTCAAACACTTTCCTCAAAAAGCATAGATCCTTTTTTTCAAATATCGCACAACCAGCCATCACAAATTATTTCATCGTCATCGAAAGACCTCCAATGTCTTCATAATTTTTCATTCAGTATTCTTGTCCATGATTTGATCTCGCATTTCCCACATTCTCCACATTTATACACAAGCAGTAGCCATTATGAACTGTCACACACCAATCAGATGAATGATCACACGCTGTCATTTTTCACTCAATATTCGAGTGACGAAATCAATGTCCTGGATTCGATGTCCCAGTCTAGAAATCATTGTATCTAAAGCGTGTACAGAGGGGAACTGTGAACGAGGAAGATGATGGGGTCAATGTTGGACTGGTCGATTCTTCTGTTCTTTTTACTCTTCCGTCGTTCGCCTCGCTCTCCGCACGCATACCAATCGGACACAGTTCATTGCATAATGTTTCACCTTTACGTAATAAGCAGGTGTGCGCACATTTCCTGGCCTACTTTTCCGCCAGTTTTCCAGAGTAACGGCTAGCGGTGCAGCAAACGAGTCCGAATGAGATAAGAGAAGGTGGAATGGAACGAAGAAGAATGAGGAGGACACTCCGATAGGTCGGATTGCGTTTGTTTGTGCTCCTGCGACGCGTTATCTCGGAAATGCTCGATTACGTCGGTCAGGTTCCTCTGGCGAATCCACCGGAATGTTATTCGAATCCGGCGCTGGCTGCTCGGTCTTGAATGTTTGGAAAGTAAACACAATAGCGGGCAATGATTCATTATATTTGGCGGTGGGCGAAGTCTCCGTTGGAACGGATTCAAATGTTATTTTGACCTCCACGGTCTTGGGGGTATTGATGGCTGTGTTCGGTGTGGTTTGATAGTGTTAATGGGTCTTTGATGGGTTGGGAGTGAATGTTGCGGTAATGAGAAGTGGTTTGTTCTGTTTCGGTTGACACTGACGTTTATAGGTTAACTTAACGTTTAATCCGGAGTGCATTGCACGTACGCGTCTCGTTGAAAGTATTTGATTTAGCCTGGAAGTGTGTTTGCATCATTCTTCAGCATTTGTTTGTCTATGTAGGGTGAATTAGCCTTTTTATGTGCATATGCATAGGAAAATGTGGGCTAGACGTTTCAGTCACCGTGAAAAATTGTCTTCCGGTGACAATCGATGAAACGTAGATATGAGTACTGTGCAATAAGTAGAGTGTAGGGTTGAAATTGTAGATAAAGTGGGAAGAAAGCAATTAAATTGTATCAGTTGATTTAATTTTATCATTCACACGAAACGTTATTAATTAAGTAAATGGCATTGTTTCACGAAGTTATGTGATATAGAGAACGACACTGTATTAAAAATCCATGCCTTGATAAATAATCTTTTTTTCAACAGCATTTTTGTTTAAAGCATTCCATTTCAGACTTATTTCTGGCGACTTTCTGTTCAGACTTCATCGTTATTTGCAATTCTATTTCTGATGGACGATATCAAATATGTATGATGCGACAAAAATGTTGATTATCGAGACAAATATGAAGCGTATAAGATGAATTCCGCAAAAAAGTAATACATCGTCTTTTAATTAATTAAATAAACAAAGTAACCGGATAAACAAAAACATGTTCTACTTTTCTCACCTATTTTTTTGTAATAGAAAGGTTGGCTTAAATAAAACATTATTTACGGAATTGTCTATACTCACTTATATCACGTACCTATTAACAGAAAATAGCAGATTAACGTAAAATGAACTGAATATGCATCGATATGGGTGATTTTAAAAAAAGATTGGAAACAATGACTGTCACAAACATGGAACGTAGACGTTTCATTACACGAAAAAGTATTATTCGGATATCAGTATATGTTTTTCCCACGATTTTCTTTCACAATTTCATATTACAGTAAAAATATTGAATGCGCTGAATTGAGAGTGGTAATTAGCAAACATATAATTGACACCAGTGAAGAAGGGTGACATGAGAATGAAACGTATCAAAATTCTAGATACTGAAACTTAAGGAAGTGAGGGAAAAACAATTACACGACAACACAGGGTGACCACTGGAAGACCGTTTGAATAATTCATCGTCCACTGCAACTGAAATGCTCAATGAGTTTTTTGTTGCTAGTCATTATACCTAGCGATTTTGCTCACCAACGGATAGTTTATAACCTACACAAATAGAAAATAAAAATGGTTGAAAACTAACAATTTATAACTCTTTCGAACCTTTCAGTTTTTTCTGTGGCCACACTATATAAACCACTCAGAATCAGGAATGTATGACGATTACGTGAGATCATATTGCGTTTTATTTATTGCACCGCGTAATACCGGATATCATTATCCGAGGATACAAAGAGCGAACATGATTCAGGAAAAGTTTGATTTGGCTCCGTCAAAAGCATACGTGTGTGATGTGATAAGTGACATAGAAGAAGGAGAATAGTGTGGGTCTTGGATCATTCTTTACCCGACTTGCATTAGTGACAGATGTACATAACCTCTCAAATTCTCACCAACACTGCTCAACGACATGAACACGTTCGATTGTTGGGTCAAGGTTCTTTTCCGCTGATTACGAAGTGATCGCTTTCCGGTTTTTGCCATTCCACATTAAGTACCGCCAAGAGATCGATTAAAACTTGCCCTTTGTGTTACCTTTTTGTCTGTCATTCGGCTTTAGGCTTCCAATCAACAGACATCATTTACACCTTTTATCCTCAAAATACATTGTAAGGGACATAAAACCGATTTATCTTTCATTCAAAATTCTTTGCTTTTTTATGAAACAAATATTTCATCTTCCTGACAAACCTTTATGTAGTTATTTTTTTCCCATATACGGCAACAATAATGTGTCGCCTAATACTTTTTTCGAAATCAGTATTTTTGTTGACTTTACTAGACTCCGTGTGGTTACCAGAACCGTAGGATACAACTAATTTTTTTCTTTAAAAGCCGAACATAAATCTAAACAACGTTCTGATAATCATAATTAAATCCGGTTGAAAATATGTACTGACGTTTAAAAATATATAAGTTGACATTTACTATATAATATTTTTGTAGATATCATGTGCGAAAGATATAAAATCAACAATATCGCAATATATACATTTATAATAATGTTTATGTTGCCTACAATTACAGTTTCGCAAATAACATGCTACATGTCGCGTTCTTTGTCGGTTGTTTTCATTGAGTTTTCTAGTTGTCATCACATTGCAAAAGGAAAAATCTGTGTGATTGTCTCCATCAATGGCAGGCATTAACTGTCACGAGCTGGGTCACGGACTAATTGAATCATTCTCGTTGCAACTCGATTATGAAAAAACAGTTAAGATACACGGTCAAATACAAAATTACATCTATACCGAAAGTGATCCAATTGAATAGCTTTTCACAAGACGCCCGATATATGCTTCACGTCGCTGCTTGTTAAATCTTTCATCCTGGCAGCAAAAAAAGTCGAAAGTTAAACGTGACATAACGATGTTAAAAGCGGCGATTTCAATAGTGGCATACTCGGCAAAAAGGAGAAATTCGAATCAACGGGAGATGCAGAACGAACTTTTGGATTGCAATCGGAGGGACAATTAGTTTCAAATTTCCGGCAAATCACAGCGAATGTCGTGTGAAGGTCACATACCATGCACTCTCTCCCGTTCATCCCGATGATCGTTTTACTCGTGTATCAAGTCGAGCAGGATTCCATTCAGTGTACAGGCTGTGTTGCAAAATCCGAAACAGCGAGAAATGGGCTTATTATGTAATACAGGAAACAGGGATATAATAAAATGCACAACGACCGTATGCAGAGCACTGAATCACGTGCGAACATTAACGTTTCATAAACTTTGCAAATGGAACTCACTTCGTTATTATTTTCTCTACGCGTGGCACTGAGAATAATTTTTATTTTACGCTTTATTTCAGTCGTTATTCCACGTTTATTCTACGATTTTTTTAACTTTTAATACACTCGTCCAAAAACCGTGCTCTTCATCGTTTTCTGCTTTACATAAATCCTTAGCTCAGTATAAAATAAATCATCATGTAATATCATCGATTTGGAAACCGGACGTTCTTATGTACGTTTACTATAATTTTGATTTGTGTCTTTCCTCTGAACGTAACACTTGTTTCCTCGTACTCTGCTCCTCTAACTCAATAAGTTTCTTTCACTTATTTCCTTTTTTTATCCCCCTCGCTTTCTCCCTTCCTGCAGAATGTACAGGATGTGCGCGAAGTGAAAATTACGAAAGTTTCGCGCTCGTTAAAGAACATCGTTCGAGGGTTGTACTCTCGGGTAATTAAAAATTTTGCATTACTCTGTTCTCCGATACTCCTGCTGACTCATCAGTCTAATGGCACGTGCCGTTCTCTGCAGGCACCGATAAACAAAGCCGATGGAGACAAAAAGAGCATTAACTCGCGCTAAAGAGCAAACACGAGATCACAGGAATCTTTCGAGAAGATGGGATTACTTGTGGTCTGTGATGTAATCCACTGCGATGTTTGTCAAATTTCTTTAGTTTGTTACTTGTGATGTGGAATTATTCGAGAAAGAAAGAACTTAATTTTTATGTTATAAGCATACATGCATGTGTCAATTGAATTTACTTTGTAACTCACATAGTGTTTTGTTGATGCCAAATGTAATAACGTAAAATACTTAAGATCCAAATAAAATTTCATTTTATTATTATATTAGAATCACCTAAGTATATGGATCAATTCATGAACGATTTAAAGTTAGGTTTTTCAGAGTGGTCGCTGAAAACCTGAAAGCTTTGAATAGTCATAACTTGTTCGTTCTCTATCGTTTTTATTTTTTTGTTTAGAGGCCATAGAGACTACGGGGCATCCGCTAGAGATTAAAATGGCTATGTATGATGCGCACCAACGAGTAAAAGTAATTAAGTTTTTCTACGCCAGCGAAAGATCAATTATTCAGCCTCAGTCTTTCAGTGGCTGTACAAAAGCCGCTTATTGAATCATTTTTCAATCACTTATACATACAGTAGACTGTCATCGCGTTAAATTGGCATCATAACAATAACCGCACGTTGTCAAACTACAAAATTTACTTGAGCATTCTAACTTTTAATTAAGAGAAAATTAGACACTTTTGTACGCCGCTGCAAATAATCCAGAAACAGTACAAACGAAGAACACAATGCCCGTCATCAAATGGAAATTATTAAAGTTTCTGCAACAATGCACGAATCCTTGTATTCTATCTCCTCATAACTTATTTTGTATACATCTTATACAAACGGTATATCATCTACCTGTCAACTAAATACATTATAAATTGACCGCTTAAGGTAACAATGACAAAATTTGATCCACATAACCTAACTTCCGATGATGACAGAATCGAACAAACGGCCGCACAATTTTCAGCTTCTTACAAACAACATCGCGTCCCTTCAAATGCCGCTGTAAATAACCAAGAACGTACATAATTTCCGGCAGTGAGGCCATTTCATTCACCGCCGAGCATAAAACGATAACTCCCCCCGCGGAATTGTGTTCGACGTTATGAACCCGGGCCGCGCCACGTTTTGACCCAAGACTCTCTTTGCGCCAGCTTGCCATCCGATGTGGGTCGCCGTTTCTAAAGTTTTCCACCGTCGGGCTCGGTGTCCAACTTTCAATGTCGACGTTTAATCATAATGGCGGGCAAGAGCGTCCTTAAACGCGTATAATAGTATCGCCCTGCGAAACGACATTAACGAACCTCGGCACTTTCGACTTGGTTGCCGAACGTTCGGCTTGAAAGACCTGTAACCGACCGAGGCACCTTCTTTCATGTAACTCTGCGTCTGCAACACGACTCTACGACGTTTAACCCCTTTAATTGCGGACCACACGTCGTTGCCCATCAAATGTCGCTCTTCGCAGTTCTGTGCGAATATTCTTACGTATATCATATGACTCTTCTTGCTTGGTAGTGAACTTAACCTACAAAAACTGCCCATCAAATGCCAGTCTTCGCAGTTTTCTGTGAATGTTCTTACGCATAACATATGTCTGTTTTTGTTTTGCAGTAAACCTAACCTACAAAATTTGTGCATTTTCCTCTCTTTAACTTTGCCAAACTTGTCTTAACTGATTTGGTGTTTGCTTCAACTGCATGTAAGTTTTGTATTGCCACTAAAAGATTTGGGGTATGATATATGACCAGGCTGCGAGCGTGTCGATATTTGTAAATTGTCAGAAGTATCAGAGTACTCCATATTCTTACCGTTTCCGAGAACTCCAAGACGGACGAAACGAAAACTTTAGAATTAGCAGATGATCATCTACTGACCCCCTAAAATAGAGAAGAAACGCTTACTTCGATGTCTGGACTGTCGTCGATCAGAATTCCAACGTTAACGCTCATACCTTGTTATAATTTCTCTTCGTAATGGATACTTTAATTATTTTATGTTGTTCGTTCAATTTGCGCTATCACGGTAAGAAAGCATTGAGCGGAAAAAGCGTGGCTAGGGGAAAGAAAGGAGAGTCTGTCTTAAGTCGCATTAACCGAAGTTTTTCATGCCTGCGGCAAGCACTTTGGCCGGGCTTGTAGTGATTAGAAATGGAAACAACGAACGGAACTCTTCGTAGGGGACTGGAGGAGGAATAATGTTAATGAGATTTATAATTTGATAATTTTGAACGAGGTATACGCTTCAAAGAAAAAACGATGAAACTCTTACCGAAAGGTAACTGTGGCATTCTGCCCACTCTAAACATACAAAGTCAATTTCAGAAGATTATATATGAGTCATAAGTGGATCTATAATACATTTTTTTGAAACGATCTTGTTTTATCAGTTTGGAAACAGTGTCCTGTTAGAAGGTTTATTTGATTTTCAGTGCCGAAATATTAAACTTAAATTTACCAAGTACTTTGTAACATGTTTGATATTCAAAACAATAAGTTCTATCATGAAGAAATGATCAAATTTCTGCGTTGAATATGATAAGTCAAGACACTGTGCATGATTATCTACGTGTTACAAGTACTTGGTTCCTTCTTATTTCTTGGAAGTATGTTAACATGTGAAATCAGTGTAATGCATTGCGAAGTAAGAGTAAATTATGACAATAAGAGTCTCTATTGGTTTGCAACAAGACATAACAGACGGGTGAAGACTTAAGTGATTGATTGTACGTAAAGAATTCCGTGATGAATGCGTTAATGAATCTTCTGACGTAAATTAAAATCTATGCAACGTCGTTGAACGTATACGTGAAGTATATTTGCATTGTACTGTTTAATTTAAACTTTAATGCATAACGGGTAGTAGAAGAAGAGAAGAATAAAATCTTTTTCAGACACTGTCTTATTTAGTAATTAAAGGAATAGTTTGAAACAATTATAACTGAATAAGAATGAATATTAAAGAGAAAATTATTAATAGCGACATATTTATGGATTGTGCCGTAAGGTTAAATACTGGCGGTTTTGTCTCAGTACTTCATCAGAACTTCTATTTTATTCTGACTTTTAACGGTTCCGCCTGTTAGTGAACTTCGATTCATTACTCAGTCATTCTTTTCTGCCCGTTCGCTTTTATTTTTTGCTCAATACTTACGCGTAGATTGAAAAGCCTGATACGGAATTTTCCATTCAACAATTCGCGAAATCGATCGAGTACGAACTCCATTGAATTCCTTCCCTGAACAATTTTTAATGGAAACGCTTTTGAAAAGTGAAAACTTTCAGGTAATACTATGCACCGTAGTTAATATATTTTGCTGTACTGAAGTACATTCTCGTGCTGTTCTTATCTACCACTATAGGAGAAAACGTTGTGCAGCGAATTTCTCCAGTTTTGCCAGTGCCTTTGTATTAATTAAAAATTGATTAATCGCTTCAAAAACTTATATAAGTACGGTACCATGACATTCTAGGTTTCCCCCAGCAGTTTTGTGTTACACGCGAGTCGGTACAATACCTTTTCATAATAAACGACATTGGAAAGGTTTATTTAAAAATTATCATTACAGTATGCCTTAAGAAACTGATTATCAATCATCCACATGAACCATCATAATTACTAAAATACAGACAGTAAAACTGTGCATTAAACGCATTTCAAAGCTATACAATGTTACAAATTATATAGCTCTTAAGTGTTCTAACACACCATAATACAGTATCGCGCCTTTTAAGCAACATATTTTTTACTTATACAACTCACATAAAGCTAACAATAAAAGTAAAATATTCAATTAACTACAAAACCAAACACATTCCAATAACTAAAGTTACACCAACGGTATCTACCTTTATAACTACGTCAGTATAAACACGAATAATACAAAAAAAAAAAGGCAAATTTTAAACCGACAAAGTTACAGTTACAAACAGTCTAATCCATAAGCACTGCGATGCACTGTACTACCTGTCCCGCTCAGTCCAGCAAAACTTTTCGTTGCCTGCACAACTCCAGTGCAACAGACAAGACAAATAAGACATTCAATCAATCGCATGACTCACCGTATTTTCTAGCCTACACATTGTCCACCGTCCTCCATCGATTGATTCCGAACTCAGCGTACCTTGTCCTTATTCCTCCCCAGCTTCAAACTTTAATGCACTTCCCAGCGCAATGTCGGTTCTTTGCACGTGCACGTCGAACTTTTGTTACATTCATGGATGAAAGGCATTTCTCCTCTCTCTCTCTCTCTCTCTCTCTTACACACATACACACACACATACTCGGTCACTCTCAAATCCCGTTCTGCCTTGTTGTCCCAGCATCTTCACTTCACCCTCCCTGCTCCTCTTAATCGGGATGCACATATGTGCCCGGAGAAATTGTGAGCGGCATGTACTTACATGCTCATTCGGCACGTGCGGATGCGGGCGGTAAAATTGTATTCATGGAAGAAGGCACAGTTCGCGGACTAAGTATAGCGATATGGCGGTGCAGTAACTCGACTTCTCGTTCTCTTTTCGCTTCCAGTGCGTTTAACACAGTGGCCACGTGTACAAACGACGGCGAGTCTATCCTCGGTGGCCAACCCTTTGTGCACCGTAGGTTGTAAAGGCGAGAGTATCGAGCGCGTTTCAACAAAGATTTCGAGCCTTTTCAGCGCGAACTCTACGCTAGCTTTCAGCTGGTTTTACCGAAAATATTGCGCACTCAAAGTAACCTCTGTCCCGTTAACACGTTCCGGGGACACTCTTAGGTGTTAGACATCAGATTCGAATGTTGGGATGCTCTGTTGAAATGTGTCAAATGTTTCTTTTTTGTTTCATGTTTTCGATTATTTGTTTGTTTAACAGCTTGGTTAAAAAGCTGACATGATGGTGGGATTGATGGATTAGTGGTATTAGAGACCTGCAAGTAATTGTTCTGGATATGAAAAAACGTGTAGTAGAAGTTACGGTGTTGGTATTTAAGTATGCATTTTGAAATTGTGTAGGATTTAGATAGTGACATTGAACGCAAGAATTTGTATTTTAGTACTACGTTGCTAGCCTAGAATGTATTACTCATTTATATTTTGGCTAGAGCTGCTTCCTGTAATCACGATTTGGATATATTTAAAGAAAATGTTGAGTACCTTTCTGACATTTTCTCCTTTTAACACGTTAATCTTTAACTGGATGTCATTTCTGAAACCCTGCAGATAAATATTATGTTGGTCTGCTTTATTTCAATGCATAAAATTACAATAACCGTTTTAGCCATTAGCCAAAGTTTTTATTTATTTCTTGTTCAAAATTCGACCACACGCTAACAGCGTTCAAGAAAAAATTGCTAATAATAATTAATTGTAAAAGATTTGTTCGGACATTGGTGGAAACATCTGCAAGGTTGCCACTAACAAACCGAAAGGCAAAAATCACAGCTCATTTTTTGGCATATTTATTTTTATCGTATTGTAGGTTATGTTGTCTAGCAACAAGAACGGCACATTTAAATGTTCTATTGCAGCAAAAAATCAATTATTCAAACTCAGTTTTTGAGTAACCACCCTGTAGAAATAAATTATGGAACTACGTTGTCGATACATAACTAGTGATTTCAAAATAATGGAGGATTTAGTTACTAACTTTCAACTAAACGAACTTTTGTACTAACGTAGGACTACGTTAGTGGCTTTGAATTTGATATTTTAGAGATAAGTGCACGTTTTGATTAATATTTGTATATATTTCAAGCAAACTCGAAGATATAATATTATGTGCGGGTCAAACGCGTTTCAATGAAAGCTTCGAGTTTTTTCTTTTTTCTGGCTTTGCGCGGATGTCAGTTGATTTTGAGCAAAGATATGACTTACTCTAAATATTTTGACATCTCCAAAATATACTTTTAACAAACATGTGCGTACATCTTAACAAAAGTCTTATAGGTATAGCAATGTTATTGAATTTGATGGTGAAAATGTATACGCAGAGACTTTTCTATTTCGTAGTTGTGCTCTTCTATTTATTTATTTTTATTAAAACTAGTACTGTTGACAAATGTTTTAAGTAAAATTGCTAGTTTTACGAAGAAAGTACCGTGAACTGTCATCACATTTTTTTCCGCAGATTTATGTATCCTACTTTATACTATGATCTTAATGCATTCCACTTTTTTATTCAACATTACACATCCCATAATTACACGCAATGCTGTTTTACATTACAGCGGTTTATCTTCGTTTAACAATAAGATCGTAGACAAGTAAACTGAACGTAACGATAATCAATGCTAATAGCATGCTTCTTCTATGCTAATCTTGCTTGAACACTCTCATTCCTTGGCACTCGATCGGCGTCCAACTGAGGCATTAAAATCGAAGCCTGCAATAACCGCATTCTCAATTTCATAAATACCTGGAAGAATCGCTCTTGAATTCCGACAAAGCGATTCCCACAAAGATATTCAAGTGGGATGCTTATTGTGCGTTTATATCGCGAAAGGTAAAATATTTAAATTTGCGAGATTCCCAGCTGACAGACGTGACTTGTGATGAGATCAAGTTCAATATAAGATCATGAATATCAGTAAATTCAACGACCTACAAATCATTTATTTTAGGATGGATCTAGTGAAAAGTGCCCGTCTATTTAATATATCTGTTAAGATATTTGCGCTCTGCAAAAGAATAAATTGATTCGGTTGGTGTTTATTGAATGCGATTTAGTCTTACTATAAAAAATTAAAGTTTATCCACGAATTCATAGTTATCCACTGTTCAAGATAATCATTCTCAAAAAACGATGCCTCCGCTTAAAGCTGTATATGTCACAAAATACTTGTAGTATAATCAAGCAACGTTCAGTCACTAGTTCATTCACACTCATGCTAAGAATTATGCGCTGCTATTAACGCGTGAATCAAGGATTTGCGTAAGTGCTTGCAAACACGGCTATTATCGTTTTAGTTACTCGTGCAAGTACTGAACATTCCTCATTAGTTTCAACCTGCTCGCGATGCGTTTATCCCACTATTACTCATTCCTTTACTGAGTGTCTGAGATGGTTGCTGAGATGGTTACGGCATGAAAAATTAATGTATTTGATATAATTATATATAATGCACTTTGTACGGGAAACAGTAATATGAACCATTTATTTTTAAAGTTGTGTAAGTCTGTTTTCTGCTGTTTAGAGAAATTTAAAAATTATTTAAGATTAAATTAGTCAATGCAGAAATATACATTAATTATATTAAGTCTGGCGATGTTTTGACTGATTTATCAACACGTAATTTGATTACATACTTAAGTTTCTTTTAGGCAAATTTAACAAAAGTACTATGTATTTACGGGGTGTAAATGGACATGCACCATTTTCATAATTAGTCAATTGTAAAAATCGTGTAATTTTAATATTGAAAAATTAAATATCTCTTAAAATATATGTTCTATTAGTCCATTTTTTTTTAAATAATTATAAGCGCTAACTGCTCCATATGCTTATATTTTTCGTATAAAATTTGATCTGACATCGTTATATTATACAAAGGTGTCAGAGCTCTTCTTTCAAATTTTGGTGGTATTTTCCGATATGTAGTTGATAAATCCAACGTCTTCAAACTCTGTGTCTTCCATCGATGTTTAATATAAAATAGCATACGATGTACTTTTACAAAACGTTATACGAATACTTTTAGCCTGTTTACCGATTCTTCGTTAGTAACTTTTCTTACCAGTTTTTGAGTTGCGATTTGTAGATTCTTTGTTAAAACAAAATTCTCTTGTTTTATTTCGTGTAAAATAAATGTATTATTTTGTCTACATTGTTTTATAACATCATATTAATGTTGTGGTGTGCACAAGATACGTGACATAAAACAAATGTAACATGACCCACCTATGGCTATGGTAATTGGACTTACACCACTTTCAAAATAAGTGGTCTATATGATGCCATAACAGCCAGTGTCCTCTTATACATGTGAAATTTTCCAATGAAGAACAAGATAAAGATCATTACTTTCTTCCCTTTCTCACTTAATAATTCTGACACCTACCAAGAAATTTATTTGTATACCTCGAATTCCTGTAAGTAAGAAATGTGTACATCACAAAATAGTTCCATTAAATTCAACCAAAATTTTACTGTAGTGAGTTTTTGGGATAGAACTGCAAATATGGCTGATAAGGAACATTTATTTGCTTTCACTGATTAGACGTAGGAGGAGTGGTTTAGTGTGCCTTCTGCATATTTTTAAGATTGGCTACAGGGGTCCTAATGCAGATCCGATTAAGAAACGAAAAATGTAAATGGGTCAATACGCGACTGAACGAAATAGATCGAAGTGAACGCTGCGACGTACTTCGAAGTGTTAAAGTAGATGTGGACTCAAAGCATTAGCTTCAGATTTCCCAGCTGACCCTCACGAGAGTGCTGAAATCTAACTGCATCATTGAGACTTGTCAGCACTCTACAAGTGGGAGCTGTAAGGGTAGTAAAAGTAAAATTAGAATGAGAATGCCTTTGATCCTTTGAAATATGTACAAGATGTCATTGAAGTCATCATAACACAGCCAGATCGTGAAATTTGACTCATTCGCGAAAAGTTTGTCCTGTGTTCCACTAGCTATCTTTTGAACTCTGCACCCTTGACAACTCCTAAAAATATTCCCCTTTGTTGTTGCCTGCTGTTATAATGTTTATCTGACACCCAAACTCCTGAAGTTTTGGGGATGTTTCTACTTGTTCATGAATTGTTATTTAGCAATGTTGCCAGGTTTTATTACATCGCATCCTGGACATTATTGTCATACGTACCATTCGGAGTTCGAATGAAATTATGGTTAAGATCATTTAACTTCTTGGAAACAAGACAAGACTAGTTGAAAGATCTTTTTTGTCTCTCCCGTAGTTTTGGTCCGCTGCGTTTTAGAACAGAAAATGTATGCGTCCTTTTGCAACCTGACCCTTCCAGCTTTTCTCAAAAATTCAATCCTTTCAGATTCAAATAGCTAAATGCTCTTGTTACTTAATATGAACATCTTACAATTGGCAAGCCATCATATTTTGCTTCACTGATCAGCACAAGTCAGTGGAGTAAGTAATGATCGACTATAAAAACAGTAGTATTGGCAGATACATGCAGAGATAACACTGTCTCCAACGTACCGATCCCCTGAAAGTAGTTAATCATCTAAAAAGGGACAGTCATTCTCTTCCAGACGAAAACAGCTATTTCCTCTTTACATTATATGATCTGTACATTATGGAAGTAGTTAAAGTGAACTTCCTTATAGCATACAATGTACGTTAACAGCTAATAAAGAAACTTTCCTAACGTGTAATTAACAAGTGTTAACCTCTAAATTTAAACTAACGATTAACTTCTACTTTTGAAATATAAAAGTATTTACCCTCACATACTCCAACGAGCTTAAAAGTCTTGACAAATAATAGTGTTAATAAAAAAACCAAGAAAGAAAACCAAAATATCAGCACTTCGGTCACGTTGGTCCACGTAAGTCAAGCGATGGACTAAAATTTGCCAGACACTTGACAAATTTTGTTCACGATCCCCGATGTAACACGTAGCACCATCGCAACACCGGGTACATCCACCGACCACGGTTCTGTAACCCTGCAATTCAGTCGTTACGATCCGAGGTCACCGTGCAGGATTCAAAGGTCCGTAATTGTTTCGAAGCTTGCGAGCAATAGGGCTGATCCCACTGCTAATCCCGACGTGCACCTGCCCTGGAAACTGTAGGAAAGGTTTGACCCACATCGAGAGGCAACCGGGCTCCCCATTTAAATTCCTCGCCCGAATAAATTTCCTTTCTACGAGACGCCCCGGCGAGAGGAATCGGTTGGTATTCCCAGCTAAGAAGACGAGGGAAGAGCCCACTGTCTAACCTTATCGCAGCTACGGCCAACCTGCCCGTGAATGAATTCGGGGACGTTCTACTTTCGTCAACTGTGTTAGGTCCGTTAACTTAGTCAGAAGCGGGCGAGTCCATGAAAGTGGAGGATTCAATTTCGTGCCGAAGTGCGAAATCTTCGCCGCGTATTCAACTGACAATTTTTCGTGCTCGACGTCGCCTAAGGCTTGCTTCCGTATTTGGAGGTTAGGAAGGGTTGGTAGGTTAGATGTGTGAGGGTCGTTTGTTAGACCCAGTGAAGGTAGGGTGGGTTGGTACTACAATGTGGTTGGGAAGGTCACGGATGGCAGGTGTCATCCTTCGAAACGGATTAGGTTAAATTTTAATTGGAAGCGGTACGTTTACGTTTGACGGAACGTTTGAAGGAGGCATTGCGGAAGTTGATGGACATTACGTGACTGGATGATTTATGTTTTGAGTTGATTGTCCGTATTTCTTAGCCTATGGATCTAGGTACGAACAAATGCTTTCCTTTGTCAAATTTAACCGTTTGGTTCGGCAAATTATGTCAGCTCTGGGTCAACGTTTCTCTTTGGAATATTTATGAAAAAAAATACTGGTTTTCCTGACAGAATGAACAGTTTGGGAACTACACGGTCAAATGAATAGAATTCAATGGAGACTAAATTGAAAAATATAATCGCTATCAAGAGCATACAATTAAACGTTTTTGTTTTAGCAAGAATTTTGAACCAAGATTTGTAGAAAATAAATGTGGCGTGACTATGTGGTGGAAAAGTTTAGCGTTTTAGGGGCACGAAAGAATGGAGGGTCGCGTGAAATACGTGAAATGTTTTCGTAGATGGGATCTGTCAGCTTGTCCAGATAATTGAATGGAGGTTTGTTGGCCCAATTGCTGTGGAACGATGCTGCGAATGTTGA
Source organism: Anoplius nigerrimus (assembly GCA_914767735.1). Taxonomy (NCBI): domain Eukaryota; kingdom Metazoa; phylum Arthropoda; class Insecta; order Hymenoptera; family Pompilidae; genus Anoplius; species Anoplius nigerrimus. The sequence goes on from OU612087.1 coordinate 11,286,949, forward strand.
TTTGTTCAGAAAGTCACGACTTTTTATTTATTTTTGTATGGTAATATATCTGTGACGTGGATTTGTGCGAAAGTTTTTAAGAATTTTATAAGAATGCAAACATAAAACTTTCTTGTTATATATTTAAATATTACAAAAATAGAAAGACGTAAACTATAGGACACTTGTCCTGACAACATAACCTGTAATCAAACTATGATATAAAATAACTGTTTATTAAAACGTTAAGAAGCTATAAAAATATAAACGCTATAACATTGCATCCATTTGATATTTCGTTTAACAATTAATACTGCTAATACTATACAAAAATAAACTAAATATAGATCAAATACCCATTTCATCACAGAAAAAAATACCACCTAACAAAATAGTATCGCAGCGTTAAAAAATAAAAGTTCCTCAAATGTCTCAATTTCGCAGAATTGTGATATCTGTGCACGCTAATATAAACTCCTATCAGACGTGCATTGACCTGTTGCGAAATAATCAGCGACTAGAATCAGCCTTCACAATTCGTCGAAAACTTTGTTCATTTCGTGCATCTAGTTCTATTTTCATTCGAAACGAACTTATTATCGCGATCAATGTAAGTATAACACACTGCTCGACGCCATGGACAATTTTCCCCAGAGTTTATAGGCTTCTGATGGCCGACGAAGAACACTGTGCATTGTGGAACGCAGCGTTGTCCGGCTGGAACTGAACTATACGATGCCGATATTGATCAGAGTGTGTTGGTGGTTTTGTGAATTTTTTATTACAACTGAGGCATCAGAGCGAAAGAATGGAAGAGCGGCGTTAAGAAGACAAATAGGAAAAAAAGGAGATGAGCCGTAAAGGAACGTCAGACTGGAGACAGGGCTGATGCGCTAATAAAATTAAAAAGCCTATAATGATGCACTATCTATATATTGACGTAGGTATTAACCCATTAGCTGCCACGTCCCCCATTTGGGAATTTTGGAATTTATATAATTATACTCTTGCATAACCTTTTGTACACATATATAACTTATTCGATAAAAAAAATATTTGGCAGTTAATGGGTGAAATTTGAATGTAAAATGGGAAAAATTCGCTGTTATTTGTTTTACGAACAGGAGTCGTTTAAAGAAAGTGTAATGGATATGTTTTTTATTTATGCCATTGAATGGAGTGAGCTGCATGAAGTGACGCACAGCTTCCTTGACATCATTCGCTTAGTCACGTTCTCCATATTCCCAAAATCGTCAACACTGGTTCAAGATCCGGCATTGCCATTTATGTGTAAACAATGGATCTGCCCTGGAAAGTAAATACTTACTACGCAGGTTTGCGTAACGATGTAACCGTGCTCGGAAACAGCACCGTTTCCTAAACTGCAGACTTCAGAAACTCTTAGGATCATTCACTGTCACTGCTATTTCCACATTTCGAGTGCAAAAACATATCGTGAACGAATACACTTGGCGGTTAAAATTTCCTTTCATCCTAACCTGTCTAAACTTTATCCATCCATTACGCTTTCGCAAATATCGAAAAAGTATCCGGACGCGAACAGCTGTTCGCCTCGATACACCTCAAATTATCTCCACTCGCGTCTACATTTGCAGCCAGTCAACCCTAAAAAGCCGCAGTCGAAACTCCGAGTGCCATCAAAGCCCGTAAAATCGCCTCAGATACCCGATACATCGGGTAGCAAATCGCAAATCGTCGAGCCTCTCTCATCCTTGCACATTTGCCTACAGAAAAAAAACGAAGTGTGGGGAGAATTGTAGAAAAAGGCGGGAAGGGAAAAATCGAGCCAAAGCCGATACTCCGTAGAAAAATATCATTAATTACCTCGTTATCGTGGACGATATCGGCCGCGAATGGGCGTCGGTCGATGAAAAATTTCCGTTTCGAGGCTCGATGACACGTCGTTAGACGAGCTTCGTGATTGCGTCGGGTGAAACGTCGGCCGGAGGGGAGGGCATCATTCAATTACCGTCACTCGTCTCATTTGCAGCGTCGCCTCGATAGCCTCTCTCTACCTATCCCCACTCCTCGCTCCTACTTCTACCCGTACCCCTATCCCCACTCCCACTCCCACTCCCGCTCGCACTACGCTGCCTGATCCCCCACCCCGCCCGTCTCCGCGCCGTTCGTGCGCGCACACACACCAATCGATACTTAGCCATATTGAAGTGCACGAGGGCAGGCGACGTTTCCTTCTGACGCTCTGCGCTCGATTCACAACGTTCATCCCACTTTTTTATCTTTCTCTACCTGCGGCGAGGATCACAATCGAATTTGTCGACACTTCTACCGGGTGGGGAGCTGTTGCTTGACCGTTTTCGATCGGCTGTTTTGTCAGTTGTCTGGGGGCGGAAGGCTCGCACTTGAAGGAACGAAAGTGGGCAATTGAATGTTCGTAGGATGTGGAAGTATTCAATATTGCTCTGGCGGTCTGAAACAGTTTGTAGAAGAAAGAATATGGCACGGGTTCTTTCATTGGTGGGCCTTCATGCGCAGCCATGTGACTTTGAGGTTTAGAGATTTTTCTGCTCTTCGTTTTCTGTCGATGCACTCTTCTCGATTCAGGATATTTTCGTGCTTTGTATCACGGCGGCTATTGGCGCATGGAATTTGTTTGGGCTGTAGAAATCTTTTTTAAAATAATGTGCCAGGATTCGGGTATTTTTGTTGGATACGCTTATATGAATAACTTTGTATAAAGAAAGGGTCAATTTTTTGAAGGAATATGTTACTACATATTTTTTTTCATATTTGAAGCATATAGTGTACAATTTAAATATAGCAGACGATTTACTAGTGAAGTATAATTTGAACGTAAATAATTTCAAATATTTAAATGATATAAATGACAAACAGAAAATTATTTCTATCAATTACATCTTATAATTAAGACTTGAAGTTCTATATTCGGGTAACTAAATGAACTTCTGGGAATAAACGTCATAAGCGGCATGTCGCTCCCGGAAATAATTAATTTCGCTTTTTTGAACACGTATCGGCAATATCGTGTAGTTTAAAACGTTCTCCCGTTATTTCTATTTTCTTTTGCAATTCGGTTCAAAAAGTAATTTCTCGCCACTTCTCTTACGTTCAACACAGCACATCGATCGTTTTCGAAGGTTCGCAAACTATTCGAACGGCGGAAATGATCAGACTCGATTTGTTTTGATCTTTTGAGCCTGAAGTCAATTGATGGCTTGAGTGGGATTTGTTTTTCCTACGTTCAGCTGGTACTGTTTTTTTTTTGATGTTAACTTATGATCTGATTGCAATACGATCACTGTTTTGGATTGGTAAGGAGAGAAAGTGTGTGGGAATGAATTTTTGCTTGAAGGCTCTAATGAATAATGTTGCGTCAAGATGTGTTGAATTAATTTGACGTATCACATTGTATGCAAAGCACTTTTGAAGTAACAGGGATTGATCAACTAGTTTTAGACAGTACGATCATGCCAGTGTTTCTTTTTGTCCAAGTAAGTATTGCGTTCGATATTCTCAGAGACCAGGCGCTGATGAATGGCTTACATATAAAACCATTCTATTTTCAGTCGAATTTTGTGCAAATAGCTACTTTTATGTTAATTGTATCATTTCCCGAATGTTACACTCAGGTTATACATCTCGATAACATTCAAAATCGACGGTACTGCACTTGCTTGTAACGTGAATACTTGTACTCTTTCTAACACCAGGTGATAGTTGACTTATTGACTGACCTTACATGTTAAAAATATACAATACTCCTACATTTACATATACAAAGAATCCATTTTACAGCCGAGTGCTTTTTGGTTGTACCGACTGGGTTTCCACGATGGAGGTACGGTACGAGTTCAAAGTTGGTTTTGTTGAATGAATTTATTTTATGCAATGTTAAAAACTTGATGAACGCTGGTTGCTTGAAGAGTGAAGTGACGTGTGGTGGCTATCTGTTTTTATATGTTTTTGAGTATGCAGGAAGGATTCTGATTGGTTAAGGAAGGTAGAGAAGGGGTAGTTTTGGAGCTGTGGAAATTTGAGGTGAGAGGAGGTGGAGGAATGGGTGGCGAAAGTAGCGGTACATCGGGGTGTTTCGGTTTTATGGTAGGGTCGCGGTCGGTCGGCGCAGAGGATGATTAAAATGGTTTGTAATTATTGTGGGTTGAAGATTATAAAATGTTGAGCGGATTGGGCGTGTGGAAAGGATTAACGGATTGTGGAAGGGACACAAGGGATTAGGTAATGATCGACTGGTCCGGTAATATTTTTGGGAGTGTTGTGTGTACATCAGGGCAGTGGGGTGTACGGTGGGACCGGACACTTTTCTCGCCCAATAATCATGTATCTCTACAGACCGTGTACTACAAAGAGCTGCAAGGAATTGATCAGACCGCAGCATAACCTGATTGGTAGAAATACCTGCTACCTCGCAATATCGACAAAAATAGTCTCATATACAAGCCACGAGCACCAAAGGTCTGTCCAAGCAGAACCGGTAGATACGCTTCTCCCGCCTCACAAGTTCATTATTTTCACGGCTCATGCCTGTACGTTTCCTCTTTTTTTTTTTGTCAAGCCTCGTCTCAACGTCATCCTTTGACTTTTTGGGCCCGATACAACTTTTCCATCCAATATTACTGCCAAGCGCTTCGGGTTGAGAAGGAATATGCGACGTATATAGCTTTGGTTAAGAACTCTGGCACTGCTCTAGTCAATGTATCTCTCGTCGAAATGGACGGTGAGGCTAAATGAAATTCCTCAGTGCGCTCCGTTCAAGTATCCCCATACGTATGTACGTATGTTTATGGATGTGAATACATGAATATGTCGGCTGTACGAGGCCACAAATTAAAACTTATAGCCCGCGCAGATTTTCATTAGTCGGAAGGCGAAGTTCAGGAGAGTGCAGTCAATATACTATCCGTGGAAAGTATATGCCGGAACGGAGATTGTTGAATGACACGGGATTAAATGTGAATGGCATGGCCACGTGGTTATTACTGGACGATCCAAGGATTTTTATACCAGAACGGTATTGGTGATTAACCTAGCGGCCATTCGAGTTTTCACGAGTATGTGCTATTACGTTGTAACGTTTTTAATTATTTGGACCATTTATTTTCAAAGTGGTGTAAGTTAATTTCCCAAAAAAATTAAATATTACATAAATAAACCGTTTACAGTACGTTAATTATAAGTTATATGTCTCATTGGTTTTTAAATATGAACTTACACTACTTTCAAAATAAACAGTCCATATGTACAGGGTCGGCGGTGAATTTGGCGTTCATTTTACATCACAAAAATGTGGTCTAATTTCGTTAAATCATTTGGTATATACGTGTAGAGTAGCAATAGCGACAAGATGTAACGACCGATATGCAATAAAGTTCAAAAAATAATCATTGTCGAAGAAAAATTTCAATGTTGGAAAAATGAACGATGAGTGATCCTTCCGCCGGGAAGGTGTTCTTTTCTTCATGTGCCTCAGGAAACTGACTCATATCGTTTGTTGGACGTGCACGTTGAGACTTGCAAGTAAAGTAGTTTCTCACGTGAGATTGTCACCGCGTAAAAGCAACACAAAAATTGTGTCACTATTCTTATGAAACATACACTGTGTAACATTGTCGTAACAAGTGGTATCACGAAAGATCCAGGATCATCATGTGAAACTTGAAAACTGGCGTAAATATAACAAATTTGAATTTGTTACATTAACCATTACAAATCTAAATAAAATTGGTAAATAACTTCAACTGACATACAGCGTTCTACAAATCTTACATGACTATTGAAAACTAACTCTCCATTTTTTCTCGTACATTTTGTAAGTTACATTTTTTATTATTACATTAACAGAAACATTACAAACAGCGGAAAATTTGTAAATCTCTTACGTTGTCGCATAAATAGGGTTGGAAGTTAACAAATTATGTGTTTTCATGAAATCTAATGAACTGTAGTATATACTGCGTAAAAAATGTTTTCTTAATGAAAGGGACTTGGATACGATATACTACGCAGAGATTCGATCGATATAGGGATGAAAGGGCTCAGTTGATGCGATGAATGTAATGATAAATGGGGTAAAAGAATTTACTAAGAACAGCATCAGCTCGCGGCAAAATTTTCGGGGTGGCCGCTATTTTCTCTCACGCGAAGGTCAATTTATCGTAAAAGTAGCCGACCCATATCTCGTAACGTATTTGGACCAAAAACTAGGAAGATAAAAGTGTAACGTCTGACCGTATTACCAACAGTATTATTATTGTGCATGCTCAGAAGAATTTGCAGAACTTCTGTCAGGTGATAGAAACTGACATACTTAGTCTTTTATATGGCGCTTCAAAGTTCATTTAATTGTTCTGAACATGGAACAGGTCCGAGGTTCAATTTACAGATTTGTATCAAGTCATGACCTTGTGTACGTATGAACGTGTTTTTAACTAATGCCATAAATGTAAACAAGGTATTGAAATCGAAAGTAAGTGCAGTAGACTCTCTATAACACGGGTTCATATAAGACGGATTTGTATAACACGGTAAATGACTGAGACAGATGTTGCGATTTAATTACGTTTTAGTTTCAATATAATAATTAAAGTACAATAACTTTTTGGCTGGTAACACACTCAAATTTCGGGATAAAAACTTTGATAAGTATCATGATTTATTTCATTCAACTTAAATTTCATCTAGAGGAAGTAGATATCTGTTATCTCTGGTACACACATACTATCAATTGAGCTGTGTTTAAAGTGAAGCGTGTCAAATAAATTTAAAAAGTTATTATAATATGTATTATTCATCGGCTATAAATCCTGTTGTCATGTAGTGTCTAAGCCTAATTACTAAAGGATGTTATTTTAAATATAACAAGTAAGTTCATTGCTTTAGGCTGTAAACAGCTTATGCTTTCATATAATCTAAGCGACAGGTACAACACAGATTCATATAACGCGGAACGTGTCCGTGTATAGTGGGGTCTACCGTATAGTCAAAGAATATTGGGTTTTGAATACAGATTGTTGTCCCGCAACGTTAATTACTCCCTTGCTCGCTGCAGGGTAGAATATCGCAAAGAAAGTGTCGGGCACGGGTCCGTTTGATTAAACGATACTAGTTGAGCATTATACTAACCGCCGAACGCCATTCAGCGGGGGACGTAAGCGATTTAGCTCGCTCTTTATCCCGGCACCCCAGGATTATTTATTTGCCGGCCAAGGCGAAGACGTCTTGCCCGCTCGGCTCAGTCGCCTTTAAGCTTCCCGTCGGGGCAATTAACCCAGATTCTTAATTAACGCACGCAATTCCGCGGCTCGGCGAAATTTCGAGCCGCAAATTCGCATTACCGGCCGTAAGCCATGTTTCGTTTCGTTCCTCGGGAATGGCATTCGGGAACCATAGAAACGACAGCCGATTTAACGTCTCAATTTTATCGCAAGAAAACTTGTCGCGACTTTCTTGGCCATCGTTCGCAGAATAACCACGCTTTTCTGAATACTTTCGATGGAAACGACGCCGTTTTCAGACTGCAATTCTTATCCGCGGATACATTTATTTTGTTCGGTTATTATTTATATTTGGCGGATGTGGTTGTGACGTTTAAAATGTTTTTAGGTTAGGAAAACAACTGGCGCATTAGTAGTTGGTTTGGTAAAAAAGTGTTCACGTAGACAATAATGATTACTTGCGCTGTTATTAAGCATCGATAATGTTTTTTTAGGTTATGTTTCAAACATTTTATAATTGCTTTGAGAAATTCTATGACTGCTTTAGACCATGCACAAACGATAGTACAATAAATCATCCTTATGACTGGTTGAGCCGTATTTAAGAAGATTTATAGCAATAATGTTGGTAATCATTTTAGTGTCGTCCATTTCTACTACACAAGTTGTTAACAGACGGACGATTCAACAATTAGCAACCCAAGTTATAATAGGAAATAAAAAACTGCAAAAAAAATTAATTTTGCATGAAATTTAATTTGGAAACAGAGTACGCGTTACTAAATTTCCTCATTTTCGAAGGCTCATTTATGCGGTAAATTAGAGCTACCCACTCACAGTCCTGCACATCGGGCCCAATTTCAAGTTGACATATGTCATCCACTTCTCATTTAGCCTCACTGACCCTGACTTATTTGAAATCGACAGAAATCCTATTTTCGTGTTCATACGTAATTTGCCTGCATTTTGTATTTGTCAAATTTTCATGTTGCTGTTCTTATTGCTATTTGCTGCAAATGAAAGTCCTTAATGGTTACACTTATGGTACCTTTAGTATAATTTTTGATGGAATTCTCTATACCAAGAATTTGTGCATCATCAATACTAATGACTGATTTGATGATTTTGATAGCTGGGCACATAAATACGAACTGTTTTTCAATTGTTTTGGCATTCTAAATTCCAAAGATTGTACAATAAACAAAGACAGATTATGGTCTTCTTTGACGTTAATTCCGTTATATTCAAAATTTAGAATCTCTGTATTCATTCCAATCAAATAACTTCCATTGGTCCTACTCTTGAATTATTACCAAGTCAATCTTTTACACAGTTTCGTGACTTTAATACGTCAAAGTAATGTTTCAAGACAAAATTATTTCTCCCCATCGCATTATTTGCATTGCAGCCGTACAACACCATCGATCGTACGTTGCTCTCGCATACTAACTGCTTCACTCAACTCCAGCAAAAAGCTTTAATTCCTACCATCATTTAACCGTGACCGAATCAATTCCTTGCATTCGCTCGGTGACGTCTAATTGATCCTAATGAAATTATCTCCAACCTCGACTGCCCTTTCACACTGTATCGCTTTTGTTCACGCCCCCACAATACCGCCGACTATACACACCCTCTCATCCCGTCCCCATCCGATCTTTCTGCGATACGTCGCCCTCAGAAAAACGAAACAAAAAAAGAAAACGTCAAACAAGCCTCCCACAATGGGACGTCGATAAACGCCGCGCGTCCGAAAAAAAAGAAGGCAAAAAGAGGGAAAGCAAAAGATCGAACAAAAGAACTGCCGTCTGAGAGCGTAAGTATAACGACCGGCGTGCAGAAGGAGGCGGGGGTGGGTGGGGAATAATTTACAGGGCACTTCTGGCAAAAAGTTCAGAAGCGCCATTGATCCCTGGCAGTAAAAGCCAGTCTAGCCTCCGCGTCGTCCTCACGACGATATCTGCCACCACTCTTTCCCTCCCCCTAGCTACCTTTGCCCCCCCGCCATCCTCTCCTATAACCCCAGCTCCACTCTTTTTTTTGTTAGCCTGTAGTAGGCACAGTTCATCCGAGAACAATGCCAAAGACGCGTTCTGAATGTCTGTGCACTCTTTCCTCTCTCTTCTACCTTCCCTTTTCTTCGCTCCGAGTCCGCAAAGTAGCTGGCGAAGGCACGTTTTGTTTTTCGGCGACTATCGTCCCTTTATCGTTTCGCCCTTCGTCGATTTGACTGTTTGTCTCTTTGACCCTTACCTCTCGCGTCGTTGACACTTCTTTTACGTGCTTTCCACGGCTTGCAATGCAGTTGCGTCCTTGTTGCTGAAGAGTGTTCCTTTTAATATGTCCTTTGGAGGTTAGGCTTGTTGATGATACTAATAGAATTAACCCCTTAACGCGCGGATTCTTTGAAATATTAACGTGTTATACCTTACAATCCTATGTAAATGATAAGTATCAATCAAACTTTTTTTTTTAACTTTCACATTGTTTGTTCAATTCTCGATTATATTCAAATGTGAAAAATTATAACAACATCAAATACAACGCCGCTCGAATAAACTCGAGCGTGCACGTTATGGGGTTAAATACATATTCCGCGTCGAAGGAATATGCATTTAATGTCAATTTTTGTGCTATGGCACCAATCGGAAGTACCTGATTTGACTTATGCTTGCCGTGTCAAGCATTGTTTTCTATGTTTTAGCTTGGGTGGTTGTTCTATAAATGTGTATACAATCGACTATTCTACAACACGGTAGATGCGTTCCGCGTTGTATGAATCTATGTTGTAGGGGTCACTTAGATTTTACAAATAGGCGAGCCATTCGCAACCCGAAACGATTAACTTAATGTTACTTGTTATATTTCAAGTAAGTTTTTGGAATTACGACTTTTAAGACACTACATGACAACAATTTTTGTGAGTTGCATAATAAATGTTTTTTTCACAAGAAATGTATAAAAATTGATTATACATATTTTCTACCTTTCTCTTTATGAAGTTAATCGATTCGCAAATGCGCGGTTCACATATATTTTACTTATGAATAAACATACACATATTCATACTTAACAAGGATGTAGAATAAATATTTGATATGTAAGAGTAAGAATATTATTTATTTCTCTTCAAAACAAACAAATATTGAAATTAAAAATTTTGTGTTATTCATTTTGCGTATAGTAAAAGAAGCAGTAACACTTTTTTTTGTAGAATTTATACATATATTATCGGAGCTATCCATAATTAACTTCTAGCGACATCGTATTTTACACTTGTTTCTTCTGTATTATTTTCGTTATTTAAAAGGGTATCTTCTTGTGCTTTCAACAATTCATTACGTGTTATACGAAGTTTAAGTATTACGAGTCCCTTTTAGCGTGTTACATGAACACGATCACAATTGTTCGACCGTGTTATACGAATCCGTTTTATATGAACCTGTGTTATGGTGGGGGGGTCTATGGTGCTGTATGTTATCTGGCCGCCTAGGAAAATTACTGACATAAACGAGTATAAAACGAGTATGAATGCTTAATGAAAGTAAGTTTGACTTTTTATTGAAAAGACTTTAACGTTTTCGCATATCGCATTGTACGAGAAATTCTGTTTGCAAGAAAATACTTTCATGAGCTGGGATGTTATTTTCGGGTGTCCCTTGTTCTTATTTCGCTGATCTTGGCTACTTTTTATGCCAATTTTATGCTCTTTCACTTTCTGTGCCTGTTTTTACGGACGTAAGAGACATTGGGAGAATGTACTCTTTGCCTTTGGAGACGTCAAAGTTGTTTGACACAGGCGAATGCTGAATTCCAGTTTGATGTGCGGGCAAATCAATTTTCATGCACAAAAGGAGTAACTGCCTCTTTCTCGTTTTATATTCTGTATAGGCGTTGCTTAGTGCTTTATTGTCGCTACTATTTTTTACGTGACTTTTTTCATGGTTCTGCTTTTTTGTTTTATGGTGCGTCTCTGCGTTTTTACCATTGTTTTTTTTATGGTTTCAAACTTTATCATTGTCAATCAATGCTGACTTATTACTTAATGCATTCTGCGCGTTCCTCTTTTTGTGGAAATATTACACCACTGCCACTTCATTGAATAATATGTAATTAATCGGTGAAGTTTCTAATGAATTTTTGGTAAAGGAACAGTGCCGAAAAAAAGTATAAAAAGAAATGAATCACCCTTGTCTAGCGAATTAAGCGAATTCAAGCAGATTTCTGACTTTACCATAAGCAAGTTTATTGTTGTTTTAGGCATATACATCATAGTTTGAAAACAAAATGAAAATGCTTGAAAAGTATGAGATAAAAAAATGTGTTTGCGAAGTCATTTGCTTAAGTCTTCCTTCCCCTTTCTACAAGAATGGCAGCCAAAAACGTCAAGTTATATCTGTAATGCTAACGTCAAAAGTTGAAGTTGTAATCTTCAGATTCGATTAGATATAGCTTATTACATTTCACGTGCAAAATATTAAACCCATCAATATTTAAATCCAAATTTTAATATTGGTATAAATCCACAAGGTCTTGTGTTCTATAACCGGAAATCTATTTCCCGCATATAAGGCTATTTGTCAGGTGGCACACGTACTACTGTAAAATAGTAATACTACGCGGAACGATTTCAAAGCACGTTACTGTTAGCACGATATATATGTATATATATATATATATATATACATGGGAGACACACGACTATACTTTCCTTAAACTACTTTTGCAGTGTGTGGGATAGATGCACTTACATCTGCAGCCCGCACATTGTTTAATCGTACAAAGAAGTCACGTACGCCCAGTAAATTGTGCACTTAAAATATTGTATAGGGCACTTTAGCCCCTGTCAAGTTCTCGAAACGAATTTAGTTTGAGAATCCATCTGTACTAAAAGTGTTTATCATATGAAAACCGGGAAGGAATAGTGAAAATAATTCATGATTTTGGGATGAATTTTTATTGTAAATGTGACATAAAGAATTGGAAATATTAAACACATCTTTTAAGTATACAACGTTATAATCATAGGGTGCATATTGTACACCAGCTTTCTACGATTGAAGATTTATTGTCATTATCCACCTTAACCTAAACCGGTAATGAAATCAATTGAAGAAATAAACTTGTTTTTGCAATATTATTCCCATAAAATTAATATAAAAATCCATTCAGTCAAATAAGATGCTACATGAAATATTCTACATAAATAATATACTATTTTACTTTCATTAACGCGTATACGCTTACAATACGTACACAAACTTAACTTTCACAAATTTAAATTCAGTCTTACGCCCTTCGATATTCTTACCATACCGTCCATTAATCCACACATAAAATATTTCCAACCATAAGCCCTACATTTAAATCCAAACATTCTCCCTCCCAAAACCCACCTTCTCCTCGACCCATCTACATCCAAAAACTGTAGCCAGTCGGTTACCGCACAGAAGCAGCCCGGACACGTTCTATCAAAACGTCTGAACCGGAAACGCAAAAAAGAGAGCGTCGCCGGACGAAATCGAGAGTACGCGCGGATTTCGGTAATAACTTCCCGTGCTCGAATAAATTGCCGATCGTACGTCCGACCAGGGTCGAGCCTTGTCAGCGGAGGCTGCGCATTTGAAGCGAATTCCTCTATAATGCGTGCGCACGCGCAATTTATCTCCATGAGCGAGCTCTGTCGCTCGAACTCCATGCAACCTCGACGGCATTCGACCTCTGACCTTTCTCGACGCGCAACGCTGCCTTTATTGAATCCCCGCTTCCAACCTCCCCTCCCTCTCAGCCTCCTCTGCCCTTCTCGCCAACTCCTTTTTATTCTTCCTTTTCATCTATATTCCGCCCCTTCGTCCTGATTTTCCATCCTCCAGCTCCTTTATTCCACGCTATCTTCTTCGCAGTCCTATTCGCAGACTTCTTCACAGTCTTACCCTTCCCACATTCTGTTTATCCCGTCTCGCATTATGGACTCTTCCTCGTGCACCCTTTATGTCCAGTCGCTTTTTATCCCGGGTCTCGGCGTGATTTTATTGCCGCTTTTTCATCCTTTTTCATCGGTTCTTGTCTTGCGAATGTTCTTCCCCCCCCCCCCTAACCCCCCGCTCGCTTCTCATTCGATCCATTCAATTTTTCTTGATCCCAGTTTCACTGGGTTTTGCGCTGCTTGTTTACACGCTGTTCCTCGGCTTGCGATTGACGCCGCATCGCGCTTTTTGATTCTCTTGCATTGTTTCCCTGGTCTGTTGATCTCTTCGTCCTTGCTTTGTTGCGCATCCCTTTATCTTCCCTTTGCCGACTTTCGTCTTCTCATTCGAGCTCTTCACTTTTTCTTGATCCCAGCATCAGTTAACTGCACTGTTTGTTTGCACTGTTCTCTCGTTTCTGATTAATGTCTCTTTCTCTCTTTTCGTTTTGATAGTTAGCTTCCTTTCTTGCCGATCTCCTTATCTTTCGCTTTGTTTCCCACTTTTTCAGCTTTCCTTTATTCACGTCTTCCGTCTTCTTTTCATTGGCTTTTGTTGCACATTTTATTGCCGCTTTTTATGCGCTCGCTTCGTTCTTTCATATTCTCTTTTTAGATTCATTCTCAGTGCTTTCTCTCCTTCCTTTGGCTGCACGTTTTTCCTTTCGTTCCTTTTGGTACCCTTTTCTGCTACGCTGCCAGCAAACGCGGGAGGAGTAGGAGTGAATAACACATCCGTCATGGAAAAATTTTAGCTGAATTGCTTCCGACTTTGTTTCCCTCTTTCGATTCCCGCGTCCTTGCTTGAGAACCTCTTAATTTACCTTGAACTGAACTTCTCAGTCCAGACTTGTACACTATACCGAGATACTTCAAGATATTGTGCACACAATTTAAAAATCTTTCTTGCTAATATCAATGCAGAAATGTTTTATTTACAGGTGAAATATACCTTTTATATGTCGTTTTTCATGCAAATTAAGTTTTGTGACACGTGTACAATATTTTGTAAGTCGAATTTTGATCCTGTGGTTTCCAGTAGCTGTCGTTGATGGCTATTCGTTATTCAATGTGCTATTTCTGTAGCGTTGAAGAAATAAAAAACGATGACAGAGAAGGGGAGCAGAGAGGTATGTAATTAGTTTTGCCTGCCAGTGTCGTTTCTCGTCAGTCGGCAGTAATGAAATTTGTTAAAATACGCCCACACGGTTACACACTGGCTTTCACGTAATACGACAGTGCATAATGTTTGTGAGAACTGTAGTTTTAGGTACTATTTCTATACCGACAAATTATAAAGCATGAAAAGAAAACAGATAGAAAGATTCTATATAAAAACAATAACCCTATTTTTGGGCAACAAAAGTGAATAAAAGTATAAATTTGCGGCCCAGATAAGTAATTTAAATCTAACAACAAACCACTGATTAAACAATAAAACTTGAACTACTTTAACAAACTTCATGGAGACGATTCATTTGTTTACTCCTGATTTAAAGAATTCATGAATTGTCCTGACTTCATCTTTCTACGTTTTTTGTTTGTGCACTCTGATTCCTTTATACAACGAGCTTAAAGACAAAGCAGTGTAGTGAGTTACTCAGTGTTTTTGAGCATATTTTACTCCGCATTTGACTTTCAAACGCACGACAGCCGAGGCGTAAAAAGAAAGTGAGCTTTAATCAGTAAGATTTATATGCGTAATATACGTCGGAATAATGAAAACGTATTGCTGTGCGAAAATGAAAGCTTATATTCGTCATTATGATACGGCAATACAATGGCGGAAGTAGAATTGTTCTGGACCCCACAATGAAAGAGATCCAAATCCTTGTTCGTACTTTCTTTACCTTTGTTCTTATTTATCCGTTTAAAAAAAAAGTTGAATTAAATGCACCATACAAAGAGTGAAATATTCATCCGATCGGAGCAATTCGATGATTTGAATGTATCAGAGGATCAAAGCTGGTGCAGGAAGGGTTAGTGCCAGATTTTTTTCTGTGAAAGGAGTCTAAATTACAGTACAAAATGTAATGTTTTGATATTATGATAATAATTTTATCTTTTGGTGTGCTGTACTTATGGAACTATGCTAAAACACGTTTTCAGTTAAAGAAGTGCACGATAGTAATATTATATACATTTGAATTAAATCGATTTCAATGACAAATCTGAACTTCTTTCTGCAGTGGCTGATTGTATATGACATAAGTATAATTTAGATATTATTTACGTTCAAGAACAATTTGTGTATTTCTGTAGTCGGTTTGGTACAACCATACTGATTCCTACACTAATTAACTAATTTCATTTTCTCTACAAGTCACTTTATGATCATCCTGCATTCCCAGATTATGGAGTGTTCAGCAGTGTCTATATCAGAAGCGTAGTGTCTAGTAGGTATACGCTATGGTAACTTGTTCCCAAAACAAGGCAAGAAATACCAAAGCTTTATTCCCATATTTAATGTATTTCATCTGAATATGCAGATGTACCATCGTACACATTTTACATCTCAGTTTTTTCCAACATCAAACAATAAGCCCCTTAATTGTCTTGTCTAAAAGTCGTATGATCAAACTTCATGCCATCTCTGAGCTCGAAAAGTCACAGAGAAAATATAAAGGTGATGTATATATATATATATGTGTGTGTTGTATTCGTAGCAATATACATAGTATTATATATATACACATATATATTAGAATGTGGCGTAGTAGCTATATCACGGGATCCTAACCTCGAAAACATTATTTCAGCGTTCGCATCAAATTACGGCGTGCGTATGCAAACTGTGATATACGAAGAAATTTGAGGCCTCAAAGGCATTTATGTTCTTACCAAACGAATAACCCTCTCATCATTCGGCATCGCGCTCCAGCCATAAGTAAACACGCGAACATTCTGTCCCACTTTCGTGATTAAACATTGATCCCGAATGTATCGAGCCGCCATTAGTTCGTCGGCATTATTAATGTGTAATCATTGGCATTCGACGTTGCTTGCGCGAAAAAAAGGGTCGCCCAGTATTTGAGGAAAGGTATGAAGGGGAGAGTATAAAAAGATAAGGCTGAGGGTATATAAGGTAGGGTGGGGAGAAGATGAAGAAGGGGTTGTCGGTGATAACGCACTTTAATATTGCGTAGAACGAAAAAATACACGCTATCTTGTTGTATCGATCGACGTACAGGGTGACTTGGAAGTAAGTTTTTGCCAAGTATGATTCTCATTCGAGAGAATAATATTAACCGTTGCAGTGTGTTTTATTTATTTTTTTTTGTTTTTTTTTTGTTTTTGTAAGCTCAGTTGACAAGAATTATCAATTTTTATCTATCGTATACACTTTTGAGAACATACAAAATTTGGGAATCAAATATTCAATTTCGCGATAGTAATTTCATATCGTAGGACACATTTATTTTCAGTAAAATTTTGCTCATGCTCTTCTTGTTCGAGTTACTTCTCTTTTTTACGTTGAAACGATTTTGGGGGAAAGTGAATTTAGAGAACAATTGGCGAAAATCGGACAAACGTGAGCGTATCGAAAATCTTCTATAAAGGGATGCAGTTTTATATCGCGACTCTTTTTACAAAGAAGTCGTCTCATGTCATCGTTTATTTTTCTTTGTTATCAAAACCGTTGTCCTTTTGCCCAAAATCCTTTTCTACCACAGTACCGAGATCCTTCCAGACTTAACCTCTACTGCAAAACACCGAGCAACGTTCAACAGAACGGTATCAAAAAGAAATCCTTCACCGTCCATTTATTCTGCGTTACACATCGATCAATATCCCTACGCTATTAAAACATGCATCTCCAAACTTTTTCTTCCGACTTTTCCACCGAATACGTTCGCAGTCAGAACTTTTGCGCAGTTCATTCTCTGTTCAGAAGTTCAAATTGTTCATACCTGTGTCGCCTGACGAACGTCGCCGAACTCTATTTCAAGACTTATTATCTGCATCTGAACATATTTACAACCAATTGACGTCTCTTATGAACATTATCCCAATAAAAATAATGTGTTCGAATTCTTTAAATCGAATGACGTGTATCGACATGCATTTACGCGTCATCCCGTACGTGACATATGCAAAATGTCGCACACAAGGTAAGCAAGGCGTGTATAGTCCGATAAGCAAGATAATGCGCACTTTGATAGAGATCACGATACCGCGGTCGCTCGTTATCTCGAAGCATTATCTAAAGTTCCTGTCTGCTCTGGCAAATGTCAACGCTAATGGCCGACATCGTCAGAAATTACGTGTCGCGCATACGCTCGCGTCAAATTAAGTGCGCCTTTTTCTGTCCCGGTAATTCTCAAGACGACGCACGGAATAAGAATTCTGTCCTCCAGAAAATTGCGACTGAGAAATTTGCCTCAGTTCAGGCCGAACTTTTTTTATTATTAAACTTAAATGCTTTCTGGTGTTTCACGTAAAATTTTACTAGAGACGCATTCAGATATTCCTGTGAAAATGGTATAATTTGTGTGTAATTAATCGACTTAGTAGATTACGGTCCCTTGAAAGCTTATTTGTAAGAGCTATGTAAATGTTTGTCCTGCCCGGTATTAGGAATACGTACAATGATATTGTTGATATTCTTTTTTTTATGGAATTCGAGCCATATTCTTTGTTAGCCACGCACATAGCGAAAAGACGCAATTTTCACGAAAGATTTCTGACAAATTTCGATATTTGTGTTTGATATGAACCGTAACGTATAAATAAATGTTTGCCATATTGTGCGTTGGAGATGGAATAGTAATTTGCTTTATTGTTTTGATAAAGCATTTATCTGTCCTCACTTCTATAATGATTGAATTTGACCCATTCAGTGACTTTTGCGTTTATCTGTCCTTCTGATTTTATTCCACATTTAAAAATTACCAAAATATTCCAGCCTACATTTTCATTCCACTTTTCAAATAAACGCTTTTTTCGAACTACCGACGTAAATTTACTATACACAAATTAATCAAGCTTATCTTTATTAGTTCTTAATTATATACTCAATCTTAAGCAGCCAAAGGTAAAAAAAAATGTCAACAAGTGTATAAACAACTTCACGATTATATTTATATTAGAAAAAACGAAAGTAACACTGCAATTTATGTAGTAGGAGATTTCTCTGCATAAATTGTGTTTTTTAACAGTTGTAAAAAAACATAAAATAAATTGAGTATTGCTTTGTCAATTTAAAGCATTTTTAATTATGTCGAATAGAATTGGACTCAAATTGTATAAGAAATGTAGTTGTTAATTTTGAAAGAGGCGTAACACAATTTATAGTAGAAAAAAACATATTATCCATTCAATAATTGCTATTATTTCAGTAGGAATTGTAAAGGGCATAGCCGGGTAAGACAGTGAAATGTGCCCCAAAACCGATCGAAATTCTGAATGGGCCATTCGATAGCTTATGAAAAAATAAACATTTTTGTCAATTTTCAAATTTGTATCTCGACCGTGGGGGGCGGGGGGGTGTAAAATGTACTTTCCGCTTCTCCCACCATTTTCTCGGAATCTAGTGCATAAAAAAATTCGAAAAAAATCAGAGCCATATTTCACAATGGCACGCATATACCAGATTTTTTTTCAGATTTTTACAAAGAAAATCCTATTGGTAAAAAAATAAAAACCGAAAAGTCAATCAGAAAAACATTTATTTGATACCGAAGGAGGTCCGGATCAGTGATGCCGCTTTTTTGTGTAATGTAATATTACAATCAACATCTCTCTGATTTTTTTTATAATTTTTGCTCACCGGCAACAGCGTCGAAAAAATTAAAAACCCGTTTTTTCGTCAGTTTGTGGGTGTCAGAACAACGTATGAGGAAAACTTTGGTTCAATTTTTGTCACATAACTATTTCATGTAATGTTTAATGTTATTGATTACATTGCACAGTCGTAATAATGCAAGAAAACTAAATAAATGGAAGAAATCGATGTCACAATGTATGCCTTACGTTCTGAAAAATTGAAGATCAACCAAAGATCGTTGGTAGCGACACGCGTAAGGTGACAGTCTGTTTTGTCGAAGCCAACTTTTTCTTTGGGTTCGAATCCTGTTAGGTGCCTTTTTTTCATCGTTTTTTTTGTCCTCTATGCAACAATAGTTAATATACAAATATAACCAAAAATATAATAAAAACAAAAATATTGTGAAATCATTTGACATTAAATATTAACTATTGTTGCATAGAGAAAGGAGAAAAAAAACGATGAAAAAAAAAGGCACCTAACATACAAATATAACCAAAAATATAATATAAACAAAAATATTGTGAAATCATCTGACATTAAATATTAACTATTGTTGCATAGAGAAAGGACAAAAAAAAACGATGAAAAAAAAGGCTCCTAACAGGATTTGAACCCAAAGAAAAAGTTTGCTTCGACAAAACAGACTGTCACCTTACGCGTGTCGCTACCACCGATCTTTGGTTGATCTTCAATTTTTCAGAACATAAGGCTTACATTGTGACATCGATTTTCTCCATTTACTTAGTTTTCTTGCATTATTACGACCATGGAATGTAATGAATAACATTAAACATAACATAAAATAGTTATATGACAAAAATTGAACCAAAGTTTACCTCATTGGTTGTTCTGACGCCCAAAAACTGACGAAACAACGGGTTTTTTATTTTTCCGACGCTGTTGCCGGTGAGCAAAAATTATAAAAAAAATCAGAGAGTTGTTGATTGTAATATTACATTACACAAAAAAGCGGCATCACTGATCCGGACCTCCTTCGGTATCAAATAAATGTTTTTCTGATTGACTTTTCGGTTTTTATTTTTTTACCAATAGGATTTTTTATGTAAAAATCTGAAAAAAATCTGGAATATGCGTGCCATTGCGAGATATGGCTCTGATTTTTTTTAAATTTTTTTATGCACTAGATTCCGAGAAAATGGTGGGAGAAACGGACAGTACATTTTACACCCCCCCGCCCCCCACGGTCGAGATACAAAGTTGAAAATTGACAAAAATGTTTATTTTTTCATAAGCTATCGAATGGCCCATTCAGAATTTCGATCGGTTTTGGGGCACATTTCACTGTCTTACCCGGCTATGCCCTTTAACTTATATTTAAACAGTGTGACACATTGGTATCCTATACACACATTTTTAATTTTATTGAAACGCAAGCTCTTAAATATCTCAATTTGCATATAATTGGACTTAGGTGACTTTCAAAAATAACTCATTTATCGGTTCCCTTGATCCATAAAATTTCATTATTAAACCTTTAACTTTACGTTCAGCGGCTGTAGCCAACTGACGTAATGAATTATGTTCATAACATCAATCATGCATTCAGTCTCTCGCTTTATCGGCCCTTGTCTGTACCTTCTATCTCTTCAGCATCTCTCGGTGCCAAGTATCGAATCTCAACTTTTTTTCCGGCAAGAGGATCCTTGGCAGGATGCCAGGTTGTAATCCACACCCGCGTATATTAACAGGCACACTCGTGTTCGCATACTCTCGTACAGTTGTATTACTCCTGTTCTATTGTACCAGTCCTTGCACCGACCGATTCATTTCCGGCAAATTTATGTGTATTCAAGATTCGACTTGGGGTCCGGAACTTCAAACTGTCTACCAACATTTCAATGTAACGCCGTCAGACTACGAACGCAATAAAACCATGTTGAGTCAATGTTCGATGTAAAAGCGCTGATCCAATTTGACCTAACGTAGTTTGACATTTGTTGAAATGGGAATCATTATTGTATCACGTTTAAACATCTGCTTGTGAAAAATTAAAGTTCAAATCCATTTTCGCACGCAAAATTGTGTGAAGACACGGACTATGTTTGCAGAATGGATATTGATGTAAAAATTGTTCATATAATGGGATGGAATTCTTGGCAATCGATAGCATTTCATATTATGCGTGTCATGCGTTTAATGTTCAAAGAATACAATTCCACACATTTTGTCTTTATTATTATGAATATTCCTGCTATTACAGTCATTGTTGAAAAGACTCATTAAAGTGGCAGTTTAAACCTGTGATGTCCCACAGTTGCATTGTTTATATAATAATAAATATTCCTTCTCTCCTCATTTATCTTCAGATCACAAACTTCTGAGTTGCAGGAACCGTAAAACATTTGAACGATTGTTTGTCTGAAGACATTGGAAGTAGTAATCCCTTCTGGCGAATTGCAGTTGGAAAAATGTCGCATATCGAACGCATCCCAGTAATGCAGCACGTTTGTATACAGTGTCGTAGATATGAATTCGTTCAAGGTTCATCCTCATGGACACCAGATGCGAATCAATTCTGCTGGAAAACGTCATTTGCGATCTATAGACGCACTTAACAGTTTCCTCTTCCAGTATAGGCCAGCGTAGTTTGAATTGGGCCAGGGACAATGTGTACAACTTTTTCATACTCGAGAATTATTGTATGTTAGACTAGACAGATTGATCTTTACGGAAGGCTAGCAATTCTTGAAATCCTACCTTGAGTCTTCTGCTAGGATAACATCCATAATGAAAGTAGTATTTTTGAATGTGGTGTGTTTAAATGTTGAGTTTAGTTGACATAACCATTGAAGGTATAAGATGGTTTTCCACATAAATATTCGTTAACAAATATAATATTTGGAGCGATTCGATTTTTTGTGAGATTTTATATGTAAGTAGTTTTTTCTCTTTGTCTGCTGCACTTGTCATCATTTATTTGCATAAGGTGTGACGCCACTGCACGTCATTTGTTTGACGCAAAATCATGTAAAGTTTAACACTCTCTGTTGACATCAATATGTCGAACTGAACAAAGACAACATTTCCAACATGTCAACCTCATATCTTGGAAATTAAGCATGGGAAATTCCTTTGTCTGCCTTTTGCCTGTGTGAATAGTACTGCAAAATTTCTAAACGCGGACATAAAACAAGTTACATTTTCCGGCTTGATTGTCTCTGCTTTCGCGAGTTTTTCACTTTTCCATGGAAACTGGGGAAAACCTGGTTGAAATGTTTATTTAACACGAACCGTAATTCGTATCATTTCATACTGGCATGATATTAGCTTATGGCCGCGATCTACTTCTGAGGCTCTCCGCGGATTTCTCGTACGATATCGTTTCACTTTCGCGAATACTCTCTCTTCTAAATGTTCATATTTTCACAGCGTGGAATTTAATGGCCATTCGGCGCTTTGCTTGATGACTGAAAATTACCGAGAATTCTTACTTTTCCAGAGAACACTCTGTACACCCGATTAGTGTATTAATTTGTGAAAAATATTTTTTATGAAAATTATTACGAAAAAATTGCACCTAACTGGTACAGATTATTCTCATGTTAGGAATTAAATTTATTTGACCGTAAGTCGCTAAACATAAATCCTTATTAACAAGAACTGTATCGTTTGATCAAATTTAACGTTCTCAGTATCGCTCTGCATTAAAAATATACGAAGTAAAAGTAGAGAATCGTAAACTTTATATAAAACCTCCGCTTTTAGTCTAACGCGAATATTTAAAAATGATCTGGAACGTTAGAAATCGTGAATACTCGGAAAGTCGGCCAGCAGCGTGGCAGAAAATGACCAAATTGGCAACCGCACTCGCAAACATTCAAATGTCGCACACCGTGGAACTTGAGATTACGCGGAAGTTGGAAGATTGGAGGCCGGAGCGAAAAATTTCGCGAAAATTGGAAACTGCGAAACTTGCGCGGCTTATGAAGATTGATAGAGGAGGAAAGTAGAGGCGGCCTATGTTTCGTCAGGCAATTTCCATGGCAATTTTTCTCAGGCAGACAGCCGTTTTCCCGTCGGCGCAGCAAACCTTAACGTCTTAATTGCAAACAGGCAAATGCTCGTTTAATTAGCCTGACGCACGAATCGTCCGACTCTGGCGAGTTATAAACTCACCTCTCATTTTCTTCGTTCTCTTCGCAAACGCCTGCTTATCCACGCGATTGTTTTGCTGTCAACACCTGTCTAACAGGACTCCTTCTATCGTAGCATCGTTCCAGCAGATTTTTGATCTTCTGTGCATTTACGGTACACGGATGTAAACCATAATGAGGCTGTGTACCAATACGTGTATTGTATATAGGCTGTAAGTTACAGAGCATTATCGAACGGTTCTCGCTTTGTGAAGTGTAACATGAAATTGATAACAGATGGTATTGTGTAATTGATAACAAGTACAGCATACAAACTGCTCAGATGAGTGTCTTCTCTTTTTGTGCATGTAGTGCCTATTGTGTTTATTTTACTGCCACCAGATGTCTAAGGCTGTACTTTTTCTTGTATTTTTATTTTACTATTCTGGGTTTTATTTGAGTGTGCAGGTAAGCAGGTACTTAATTGATAACATAATTAATACAACACGAGGCTTAATACACAAATTATTTTTTACTATTTCATTTTTATTTATACTATTATTTTGTACCATATATAGGTTTGTTTGAGATACACGCAGTCTGTTGATTCTATTTTGACCTTACATTAGAATTACTGGAATAAAGAGAAATACCAAAGGCATTTTTCATTCTGTCATTCCAGTTTTGCTATTCTGCTAACAGTTACACAGTCCACAGTCGAAATATATTTACAATAACAAACCTTCTACACCTAATTTCGTTAAAATAATACCAGATACACATCGCGATCAATTTGGCAATTGCCAAACATTTGGCATGCGCCATAACCTGATTGATTCAATACTCAACGAGCACGCATCGATTCCGAACATTTCCTGTGGGTCAACCGCAGCCAACCGATCAGACCAAAAACTTTTTGTCCACTTCATCAAAATCAGCCCGTCGGCAACCGATGGCAGTCCATCCCGCCCAGTCGCGATCGAACATAACCTCACAATGAAAACTTCGCGAATCGTTACCACCGCATTCTCCCACTGCTTTACGACCCTGCACTTTGTCGATGCATCGTTATGCGACGGAGGTCCTTCAACAGTTAGTCTAATATGCCGAAATGTTTCTCGTCAGACGAGGACATCCAGCCGTTGATTAAAATTCATGCCGGCCAACGTAGCCTGCTAACTGTCCCTTGTGTGTCAGCAAAACGTTTAAGCCCCGCGATGGGGCTCGTTACCCATTCAAGGAGCGTTTATATAGTCATTCAGAACCGGATTAAAGTTGACTGTTACGAGTGAATGCGAACGGAAACGAAAAGAACGTTCAACTGGTCCGTCGTGGGCGGCCAGGAGAAAAAAGGGCAAATAGGGAGGGGGAAGGAAATGAGGAAAGGAAAGAAAGAGTGGACGTCAAAGTGGGAAAATGTGAGCAAGGGAATACGGAAAACAGCAAGTCGATGAATCTGGGATTTGAAGATGAAAGTGAACCGTCGTCAATGAATCGCATATCAGATCTGAACAGTACTCACAAATTGTTCCAAAGCCTAAATTTTGATTAAATGGAGATATGCTGTAACAGGAGTGCTTATACTTAAAATCCTTTGAGATGTAACATTTTCGGGAATATTAGCGAGTGTAATAACACATTTTATGTTGAAATAGTATTGTTCGATGCTGTCACGCAACAGTTCGAAGTTTGAGTTTATTTCCGTTTTACTCGGTGCAAGAAGCAGCATTGATTTCCGCAAAGGAAGGAGGTGGAGTACTGCTGATGAATGGAGTGATGAACGCGATAGTGATCAAGAATAACGACGTGTATCAGGATGAAAGGCAACCGGGATAGAGTAATAAACGGGTGAAACGGACATGAGCAGCAATTAGCGTGAGTGAACGAAATGCGTCCACTTAAGAGCAGAAACAAATGAGCGCCAATTACCTGGGAAGAAGGAAAGAGTGAAGCACAAACAATGGACCGTTTGCGTTCTCTGCGTCATCGTGCCGGGCCTTGCCATGTTATTCGCTGGATTAGCGTGTAGGAATGCTACCGGAAACTGGAAACTGTTTCTCCGGCGCGTTAGACGTTCGCTCGTTTTCTTATCGGCGACGATTTTGTTTGCCTGCTTTGCGTTCTCGGTGAAAGTCACTTTTTTGTGCTGGGAAATCCGACGCGAAGCTTTCAATCTATTACATGGACGTGTAATTGTTATATAAACAGGAAACCGTACAGTTTTTCGATTTTGAGATATTAGTCATGTACTTATACTTGCTGAGGCGAAGTAGTAAAGTGTGTGTAATGATAATTTTTCAGAATACGTAGCGAAAACGAAAATTATCAAGTGATTCGTGATTCTCAAATTTTGTACTTTCAGAATTACTTATACATGTGTATATGTAAGGTTTTATTGCAACATAGTTTTACGAGGAGGTTTCATACTGTTTACTGCGGTGGGTGTAGTAAATTTTTTCTACGTTACGTTTAATATCATAAAAAATTACGAAACAGCGAGGGAAAGTGGAACTGACCAGGTGATTAAATTGGTTAAAGAAACAGTGAACATCTGCTGCTGTTGGCTACTGAAAATAATCACCGATAGCAAAAACGATTCTCGGTCGTTCCTTTCTTTGTAACATAATTTAGAGCATAAACACTATTCGCCAGGCAAGAAGTAATCTGTTTTTTAGGGTTTATTACCGTTTATTCTGCTACGTACTTATAATTCTGAACATCAAACTAATGAACTCAAGATGACCTGGAACAAGTAATTGCAAATGTTTGTTTTTTTGACGAAACGTTTTAAATAATAATAATTGAGCAATGTATAAACTTAGAGACATTGAAATTGTAAAAGTTACGATAAGGTTGCAATGGTTAATATGCAAAACAAGAATGGGATATTTGTGCAATATGTCAAACTTGAAAAATACAATGAATTTGGATTCTAAAATAACTTTAAATTTGCAAACTAAAAATTCCTCATAGTAAGAGTGCAAAAAAAAATGACAGAACGTCCAATGTATTTTATGAAATAGCGATTGTAAATTATTTTTAATATTGTACCCTGATTTCCGAACAACTTTCTCCACAGTCATTATTCATTTCTAATTTCACATTTTTATACTATCCATCATTAGTTACTGTCCGTCCTCAGTACACACCACTCCAAAAAAAAACATTAAAAAAACACGATGCTCTCTAACACTATATTGTATGACCTCAAAATCTCATTCACAGTAAAACGTTCCCTCCACATTTGTCATCACAATTCTTCTCGGCCAACGACCAAGTTAACTTTGACTCGATTTCGTCCAGGTACATTTCCACCTACATAACCTCAAAACCAGATCACAGCGCGTCAATGTCACGAATGATCGCGTCGAACCAACGTCCCCCCACCAATCAGTGGATCAAAAAATTTCATCCGAGACTGACACGATCGAAGTCTTTGAATCGATTGGTGGTAGTGCAGGCGTTGACCGGGCGAAATCCGCTGGATGAAATACAGTCGCGCCGCACAGTCGACGATCGACAATTGGCTTAATTAGGTTAGCCCTCGTTAAATCTCCGTCCGAGTGTTCCGCGACGTTTATATCCGCTGCCCACGGCGTGCAGTTCGCCTCTTCCTCCGCATCAAATCCCGCCTTTCACATGCCGGTTTCCGTTGGCCAGCGCCGATTTACATTCTTCGACGAAGATTATGAGGCCGTTGACGCTTGACCCTGCGGCAATCCATCTGTCGAGGCTGCCTGCACTTTTCCTCCGTCGGAGCCGAGCTACTTTCCGCCTCTACGTTCGCGGACGATTTTACTGCCGTCCTATGTGGGACAGTTAAAAGTCTCGACGGTTAAGCGCGGCTCGATGGGGGCAAAGCGATTGAAGCTTCCTTGCTGTCGTCTGGTTAGCAAGAATCAGGTGTCATAGACACCGAATAGGCTTTTTGTGGTACGCGTATGTATGGATGATTGACTCTCTATGGGCGGATTTTTTTTCTCTGTTATAACAAAATTTATTCAACGGAAGTCAATATTTATGATTGTATGTATGTCGACTAAACAAAATTTACCGGTATAGACAATTTTATTATGATTGTTTCACTTTATAACTGTGAAGTACCAACGGCTTACAGTGTTCTGCGCATAAACGCTTAAGGGGTCTGGCCACGATGTAATTTTAATTTTTTCATTTTTTTTTTTATTGTTTTATAATAATCTTTGAACTGTTACGCATCATTTAATCCATAGTTGGTACTGAAAATCGCAAAATTACTAAAGTTACAGGTATTTCTCGGTAGGAAGGTCGAGCCGCTGCGAGCGGTCGACCGCGCGGTTCGATCAGTGTATGCAACTCGCACGGTTCAGCACGTGCAGCTGTCCTATTGTGTCGTTTGTATGGGTTAGTTGAATTGTTTACTCGAATCCATACAAACAAAAAGTGATGAAAAAAGAATGCATAGGTCATGTGCAGAAACGGATGGGCACACGACTTCGTAAAATCAAAAAGGAAAAGAAAGGTCTTGCTGGCAAAGGAAAGCTAACCGATAAATTAATTAACGAGCTAACAGTATATTACGGTCTCGCTATTCGAACGTTCTCTAATTCTAAAGAAGAAATGAAGAAAGCTATTTGGGCAACATTCAAGCACAAGAGCTCGACCGACGAAATCCCGCAGCATGAAAATTGTCCGCCGGGAGAAGACTCGTGGTGCTCTTGGCAAATATCAAAAGCGATTGGCACTTTGGATGAATATCTACACAAGAATCCTCTGCCTCAAATTGTTCAAGATGCCATTCGACCTGTTTATGAGGACCTCACTTCAGATGAATTGTTAGAACGGTGCGAAGGAGGCTTCACGCAAAACGCCAACGAAAGCGTCAACTCCGTCATCTGGTCAATGGCTCCAAAAACGAGTTCCAGCGGTGCGAAAACCGTCGAAATTGCCAGTTACATTGCTATCAGCACTTTCAACGATGGGTACAATAGTATTTTGCTGATGATGAAACTGATGGATCTAAGCATCGGAGATCGCTGCTACGATTTCTGTAGGGCAGTCGACGAGGAACGTTGCGCTACAGCAAATGTCCGAGCGCAAAAAAGTACGAAAGAAGCACGCCAAGCACGTAGATCTTCGCAAAAAGACGCCCAGGATGCTCAAACAGCTGCCGAAGAGGACATGTATGGACCAGGAATCGCTGATTGAAGGTAAGACTCACAAAAACCGCGCCGTCAGTCGAATAACCGCACGTTTACTTTCTTTTGCGATTATCTCGAAACTATATTTTTCGAAACGGTACCACGAAAATCTCGTAAACTAGCGGTCCGATTGCTGCGAATTTTGGACACAATACTT
The DNA here is from genome assembly GCA_914767735.1 of Anoplius nigerrimus. Lineage (NCBI taxonomy): Eukaryota > Metazoa > Arthropoda > Insecta > Hymenoptera > Pompilidae > Anoplius > Anoplius nigerrimus. The sequence continues at coordinate 11,315,329 of OU612087.1, forward strand.
CTAGATACATTATCTAAAGCGTAACGTGGGATTTTTGCGATTACTTGATTAGTTTTTTTTTTATGACGTTTTTTCTCGTGAAATTTCGGTGAAAATCGTGAAAAAAAATTCTTCGGCTCACCATTTTTTCCCTAATGTAAAAAAAAAAATTTCCCCACGTTACGCTCTAGCAATACGATCCAGGAATAAGCTAATTTTTTATTTTTTTTTTCAGATGCAAAATGAAGCAGGTAACGATGGTACCGCCCACGTGCGTTTCGTGCCGAGAGCCTTCACAAAAATGAACGAAACGCCGGTATTTTTTATTTTTTTTTCACAAAATTTTTTTCACTTGTTCACTAAACCGTTTTCTAGTATGTGACAAAAAATAAAAATATTTTGTGCTATATTTTCGCGTTTATAAAATTTTTAAAATAGTACTCATCTGGCGAGCGCACATGGTGGCCAGACCCCTTAAGTGCGAAATTCCGTGAAACAGTTTACGCTTAGCGGTAAGCATAGATGTACAATACGTTGTATTTGGAACATTTTATTTTTGGAACTGCGTTACACCCCGGCATTTTGCAGCGTCCTCTTCTGTCCGAAGAAATTGGCCAATGAGCTACTTCACCCTTTCCCACGTTTTGTGTTGGTAGTATTTGGTCTGGAATACTGATTGCTAAATAATTTTTTGTGGTCCTGAATTTTCCTCATCTCGTGATGATTCAGTACTAAATTCATCGTCACCGCCAATAATATTTTTGCACCGTCGGATAAATACTATTGGATAATTGTCATCGAACCCAGAATCTAATAAAGATTCTTTGGACCTGTTACCGTTAATGGGTCTAACTCTAATTTCTTTGTTATTTTTTGGGGTTTTTGGATTATTTATCCATACTTTAGGTATATGATATAAAAATCTGAAAGTAGAAGAAGGTACAAGCATTTTTCTAAATATTCCGAAATCTACCATAATAGCCCACTATAATTTGTAAGTTATAAAGTTGTTTCATATACAAATAGTAACAAACTATTATTGGTATTCAAGCAAGTAAGTTGTTATTGATATACAAATCCAGAGTATTATGTATGCTTTTTTGGTTTAGTAAACTACGACAGAAGCATAAATAATGTCAATTCCACAAAATGGTTCCGTTGAATTCTATGTGCAGACAACCCCCAAGGGTTATATTTCAGGTTCACGAAGCTGCCAATCGTCATTAATATTGTTATAATTCAACTCAGAGACATTATATCATTAAGTAGTATACGTTATATGTGAACAAAAGCTAAAATTATTTGGTATAATGTCGATATATTAACATGCGATCTGAAAGTGACACGGGCCCATAGAGGGTTAAATTGAATTTGATTCAGTATAGATTTGGGCTTTGCAGTATAATGATATCAGCTTTAACACATTGTTGGTTTACCAACTTGTGTATCACTGCATGTGTCCCTTTGGGCGTGTAAATTTTGAAATCAACCAGTGGCTATCGAGGTATGGTTCGTTAGGGGATCAACACGTGATGAAAATGGAATGAGTGGCTGTAGTGAGTTCTACGAAAAGTGCGTACATGCGGCTAAAGAAGGGGGTCTGTACAATTTTAACTGGTTTATGGCTTGCAACGTGTGCAGAATTCGGTACGTTGGTTGTTCGCGACACGTGCAAGGAATTGAAGGGATAATCGAAGGTTTTGAAGTATTAAACTTTAGGCAGGAACTGTAGTTCTTAAGATGCGATGTCGAAAAGACAGGTTTGGACCCTTTCTGAGACTCAACGGTTGAGTTGAATAAAGGATAGGTAAGTAGGTATATAGCAGTGTGATTGATACTTGTTATGAATTAAAAGATCGTTGCTAATAAAACCTTTTTATATCAAAACTTTGAAGACTATTTGGTGAGATACGGTATGAAGGAACAGTAGTGTTTACTTGACATTGCATGGATTCATGTCTATATTTTTGCCATGTATTGTATGTCATCGTTATATACTATTTGAACCAGAATTTGAAGATAGATATTAACATACATTGTCAAAATAAGCAAACAGATTCTTGGAATTTCTATTGATACAGAAAACGAGTTGGCAAGAAAGTAATTTCGATTTTGTAGTGTTAAATAAAAGTCATACTTTAAACAAAAAATAAAGTTTAACCCACAATGTATTTTCCATTTAGTTCCGTAACTTGAATTTGACTACTATCAAATGCAAACGAAAAATATTTTAAGTCTGATCCAAGATCTCTAAATAAAATTACAATGGGATCTGTGTTTGAAAACTAAATATACTTTCTCGTCAGCCCAATACCACGTTTAAATAAAGGTTATTTATAATTTGAGCAACATATTTAAGTATCAACGAATCTTTATTTATGTTTTTCATCTAACGCTTCCTAAGAAATTAGAGAATAGTAACCGCAATACCTGTTCCAGTTCCGAGACTCCTTTTAGCACACCCTATATACGCGCGCGTACAAGATCATCTATGTAAAGATATATATCTCTACGTTCAATGAGCATCCTTGCCCTAGAATGTTTAGTGTGCCTCTTTTACGACGTGATCTATGATACGCAAACCTTGGTAGGCATAGATTTTATAATCTGTATACTTTTGTGACATGTATATTGCGCGATATGCGGTCTGTAATGTGCAAATTCTCGTCATGTGTTAACTCAATATAGTTCGTCGGTTTTAACCCGACGAGTCTTAAACTTGTAGGATTCGTCCGTTGCGAAAGTTTGTGCTCGAACTGCAAGTAAGGCAATAACATGTTACGAATAAACGTACAGAGGAACATTCTAGACGGAGAAGAAACGACTTCGAACAATTTTAAACTCTGATCAACGAAGCAGTAGCCCTGCGAAAGATGAAACATCGCAAAGTGAAATCGGCAAAGCCACAATGGTGCGTATTTGAAAATGAAAAAATCGAAATTTAAACGACCGCGGAATTGAAAACAGGCATATTTCATTAAAAGTTTTATAAATACTAGTTTTGCGCTCCCGTGTACGCATACACTTTTCGAGCGTCTTTTTTTCCAGAAAATAAAGCGGCACATAAACCTGTTACACGCGCAATCAATGTAAATTAGTTTAATGGCCGCTTTAAGCTCGCTATTGTACTCTTTGTTCTACGGCGGCAAATACGAATGCACGAAGCGTGTAAAGATACACTTCTGGCAATGCATGAATCAGATATGACGACTCAGTCGAACATTACACCCACCGTGCGACGAGATAGAGTTTGAAGTAAACGCCGGACCGACCTTACGTCAGAATGATGCACGTAAGCGCGTAAGTTACATCGTAATCGGTGTGTAAATCGCGCCGCAAATGTCACGGTTAAATCGGCCTGACTTAACAAATCTCAACTTTGTGTATCACGTCACCTGTTCCCATTACCGTTCACGCTAACTTTAGCCGTTACACTGTAGTTGGGTAAACACTCACGGATCCAGTAAGTGAGCTGTCTAGCAAAATAAATGATCAATGAATTCCACACGTGAATCACATTAAACAAATAATGTGATCTGATATTCGATATTGTCGCAGGTTGCTTTATATTGTAAATTTATGAAACATACACGAATATAAAGTAATGATTTGAATACGTTGTAATTGTTTATTGTCATGCGTTATGATACAGATGAAATATGCAATTTTTACAGAATCGTTCGTATTGCGCCTGAAATGGATTTTTCTTGTAACTTGTAACGGTCAAGTTTGTAATTGTGTTTATGCAGATAACGTTCTATCTTTTAATTGTTCTGTCACTCAAAAGTTTTAAATGTCAAAGTCGGCTACAAAAGCTTGAGAATGAGTTAGTAACAAGAGTTTCATCTTGTTCGCAACGGAATATCCAGCAATTTTCAAAGTAACAGCCGATTGCTGTTAAAAATAAACGTCGTACCCCAGTTTAATTTCCCTGTCTTACGATAAAGCGCACGCCACTTCACTTCATGAAGCAAAATACATAGTGATCACTGATATATGTCCACATCTTAACCACCTATCCGTCTACTCAGTCAATTTAAAAAAACCGGCACCTTTAATTCTCAATTTATCATGCACAATATTTTCCGTCATACCTTAACACAATTAGATACATTTACGAAAGTGTCACCTAAAATAAGAGCTTCAATCACTTTACCCTAAATAACTTAATTGTCCTCCGTTAGCTAGCTTCCCTTAAATAACTTAATATACCCTAAATAATTAATACTCTTACATAGACCAATATTTAAAAAAGTTGCCTCAGTAAGGACTCGCAGAAAATTGAAATTATGTATACCATCATTGTAATAAATGTATGTCAGACCGGTTTCGTGGGCCTTCGAATTTTCGACTTGAACCAATTTCATAATGATCGGCACACATCTGCGGTGAGGCGGCGTGAACATTTTGTATTTATTAACTTCACTTAACTGCATGTCTGAGCAACGGTAAGGTCATACTACTGCACCAGCGCACAAACTGACCACTGCAGTGGATCGCGTGTCGAAGGCCGTTTGTCCTCCTTCCCTCGAGCACCCCTCTCATACTTCTACACCACTCAATCCAGCCTCTAACTCACGTATCACCTTCGCACAAGATCACTTTGTCCTACCCTCTCTGTCCTCCTCGCAAAATTCACAACATTACCTTGCTTTTTAAATAGCTACATATATTTCCACACTTTATAATTTTGACCACTAGTACTGAGCACTGCAATTTCAGTTTTTATACAACGGAGTTTTATGGAAATTCGCTTTTCACCTTGCATGTTTCAATAATTTTTATATTATTTTTATAGCTTGGTATCTCCTTCCCTTTAAATTGTTGCAAAGCACTTAATGCAGCCTTTGCCCAATCTTTTATGTGCCCATTTTTCTGTCCTTACACAACTACTAAATTGAATTTTTTTCTATTATAGTATATCTATGTACAAATTCATTGTTGCTCCTGGATCCTGTATAGTTCGTTCAATGGTTTTTTTTTATTTTTGTGTCTGCTAATTCCCTGTTGGACCCTTTACACTTCAATACCGTGCAATCTAGCGTCTAATCCACTTATCAGCTTTATACAAGATTACCCTTTATCCTATGCTCTCTACCCTTTTTGTAATTCCCTCTATATTATTTCTTCCCGCCTCTGAAATTTGCCACGTTTTTCATTACAATACTTTTTTTTTTAAACGAGCCCTTGTACGTGTTTCTAAGTACAGCTTTTATCTAACATATCAGCTTTGTCCAAGATAATTTTTGTTGTTATTTTTATCTTGTGTTATCGTCTAACTTCCCTTTACGTACTGCACCAGAAAATCCAACCTCTAACTCGCGTATTGATTTGTATAAGATCATGCCAGGTATGTTTTTACAATTCCTATATCCCTTTTAGTCGTTATTTCTTCCTATTCTACCAATTTCCAACACATTCTATTGCTTGTTTTTCCTATTGGAAAAATATGACACTTCATTATTACTATATAAGAATAACAAATATGGTTAAAAAATAATACTGTTTATATCCGATAACTTAGTTCACACTATTTTTTAAGGACCATACATGAAACTCACCCATTTATTTACATAACATATCATCGATTACAATATATTAAAAATCATAGATTATAATCTATTGTCTCTGATATTCGCACATAAAAAATTGTTAGTTTTGGCTGGGACAAATCGTCATAATATGTCTTAACAAAAAATACTAAATTGCTGCTATGTTACCATTATCCTAAGCTGCATATATTGAATTATTCAATTAAAGGACCATATTTCTTACTACTCTATACGCTTATTATACGTACATCAAAACATTACTTATAAAAAACGTTTATTACATCTTACATGTATTTCACAACTTTTACATCGATCAGTAAAATGATCTTGGTCGACCGACAAAGTGTTACGTAATTAGTCCTTTTAAAACGTTTCTTTCAAGAGTACACTTTACAGTTTCAAAGCTTTAAGCCAGCGAAACGTTTTTAATCAACTCCCTCTTCTTTTATTCATCGTTCGGCGCGTAAGGAATCCTGCGACTTGACACACTCGGGCAATATCAAGATTTCTGTCCGTTCCACGAGACGAAAAGTTTTCCGCTCCGCAATGAGACAACGACTCGCCAGTCGATCGACAAGTGCAAAGTTTTCGACGGGTAAATGTCGAACGACGGTGGCAAATAATGTTTTCGCTCGACCGATATCAGGGCGAATGTTGGCCAGACTCGGAATGGCACCCTTTCAGACCCGATTGATTATTGAAGTTGACCATGAAAACTTAACGCGCCACTTCCACGTACGAGTAATCAAAGCGATACGCAGACTTCGACCTGAACTTCTCCCGGAAAATTGCTTGCCGAACCTTCGAGTATTATCTCATTTTGCGTCCAAGTCTCTTTGAGCAATCACGTCAGTGTTACATAATATTTAATTCCTCTCATTGAATGCGACAGCTATGTGGAATGTGCCAGTCGTTACATTGATCAAATTTGTGACTGATAAAAGATATCAAATATTAACGTTAAAAGCAAGCTTTCATGCTTGAAAACTGATTATTTTTTGTATGGGAAGATTGAACGTTTCTAGAAACGTTTATTTTTTTATGAAGCTTTCAACGATTTTTCGCACATCTGATACTCATTAAATATATAAGTTAAATGCTACAGAATCACTTGAAAGCACTGTTTTGTATATGGAGCCGGATAATGTAAAGGTAGCCGTCCTATAACACGGCAGATAGGCTCCTAGAAAATACCGTGTTGTGCGAAACCGTGTTATATGAGACCCGGAACCAGTCCAAAAAGGGGGATTATGTTCCAAAAACTTTCTGAAGACAAACTTTTTACTTCCGCACAAGCAACTTAATTTTTATTAAGAATGTAAATGTATGTATAATACAAAACAAAAGAAAGACAAAAAATATTATTTTCATTCAATGCAACCTTAATTTAATCAATTTCTCTGTCCTCACTACTCAGTAAAATCAAACGAGAACGTTTTTTCGGTTGAACCGTATCACCAATGATATAATATCGGAATAGAGTTATAAATGCGTCTGTTATAATCTATTTATTTTTCATGTAAATGCACCATAGTTCATTATTTGTTCCCGGCATCATTTTATGGTAATTTAGTTTTTAAACATGTTAAACAAAAGTCATGTTATCCAGTGCTGTAGAAGTAGACTGTTGTACATATGTATGTATGTATGTTTATTTCTTTGTACCCTTACGGGTTACATTTTTTTTTCTACATCAATCCTTAACCTATTTTCTCCTGTTGTACATATTTTTATTCACGCAATTTTCTTATCGTGTTAGAGGAAATCGGTATAACAGGATGCCGTGTTCTAAGAGGGTTTACAACATACGACGTACTAAAACTGCAATTTCGTCAGCTTATGCAAAGAAAATATTTATAAAGACGCTGCCGTTGTAACTCGTTGAATTTGATGGCATTTTATAGCTGCTCATTGAATGCTGCCGTTTTCCTCGTATTTCAATGAGCCTTGCCGTGTCTCTCGCACTCCGGAATCTTTCGTCTCACTCGAAACTCGTTTTCTTGCCGTCCTGAGGACAAAGAAAGGAACAATGATCGAAAGCTAAACCATTGAATGAATCACCTTTGTCGAACTCGCGGGACCGGTTCTACAGAGGCTGACTGGACAAATCGATGCCCATTGCCGCTAAATTACTTCCTCATCGGTGAACGGGACGTCCTGTCGATAGGCATATGCCTTCAATTATTCTTCAATGATATCGCAACCCGACAAGGTCCCTTTAAAGATTTTCCTCGCACTGCGAGCAAATGTAGGAGGTCATGCTTATATTTCGTTACCAACGTTGTGGTGTAACATTTCGCCTAAAGAGTTTTGTAGAAACTGATTTTTGACCTTGCATATTTTAATAATTTTTATATTAGTTTTTTATCTTGTTTGTTTCTAGCAGTTTCAGATGATTGCATACCGATAAATCGAATCCCTAATTTTCTAATTCTTTTTTGTGTAAGAAGTTCTTTTGAAACTGGGTATATATATGATATACAATAGATGTCTGAGTATTACGATAGGAAAAAATGATGATGTTACTGTTACGTCACTGACAAATTATGAAAACAGCCAAGACCTTGATTAAGAATAAGATGAAAACATAATGTTAGAATTAAAAAATCAACAATAATTACTTAAAGTTTCCTATCTACTTATTGAGTTATTTGGGAGGAATTTTCTGCTTTCAAATATTGTTTTGATGTAAATGTTCGAGCACAAACAACAGAATGGGCGATAAATGCATAAACACAAAGTTTAAGTAAAGTTTTGGTCTCATACGTTATACCATAGCACGTCCCATGTGAATTTTATTACAACTGAGAAAAGCTATTAAAATATGTAAAAATGTCTTCCACACTCTGTCATATTCACACGTATTTTCCTTTAAAAACGTATTTCACACTTCTTTTTCTTCAAAGGTCCAACTCACCGCACCCACTTAAACTAAAAAAATCAATTTTTATCGTCAAATGAAAAATAGCACGTAACGTTTCGTGCAAGCATTTTGTACCCACATTCTCTCCCGTTTGCAAGTCACGTTTTCACGCAGGAATGCACATTTTTTGGTTTAACAAGTAAAGCCCACTCAATTTCCAATTAAAAGGTTCGCACCTATGAGCCACTTTATCGTTGAGACTGCGTGGGTGGAAAAAAATGTAAGTCAGGGAAAGTAAACAGCGAAACCTCCTGACAAGTATAACGGGGACAAGCGAGTCGACAAGATCAATATATTTGCACTGTCTAGACATGACATACACTGTCGTATTATCTTCATTCCTCATCATAAACTCTTAGAAAATAGTATTTTCCAAATTACAAGCCAACGAGCGCGATGTGTGTCCTTTGTTCCTGTATTTAAACACATTTTGGTGCTGACAGTCCTTGAGCTGATGAAGTTTACATGAGATGCAGTAGAACAATGTGCTTCATGAATTAGTCAATCGATAGTAGATCGTTAGTCAGTGACCTATTCTAGGTGCTAACTACCGTTCCGATGGGAATGTTAAGATAGGTAATGCCAAGATAAAAGCGAGGCAATGACCCAGTAATGCGTGATGTAACCTAATTATCTATAGTTAACTGCAGATAGTTGGCCATGTGGCTATAGAAGCAATTTAGAGTTTCTTTTTGACAGCGACTTCTTATGCTCATTACTTCCTTCACTTACTACCACCTGTGACCTGTTTCCCTTTTGCTTAAACATTATCGACTTGATTGTTTATTTGCGTTAGCAATGCAAACGTTGAATTAGTTTGAAATTATCTGTGGATGACTTATTTTTTCGGCCTCAACGGTAGTCAATTTATTATGATGATTAATGTTGATTCGTCAATGTGAATTACTTTCTTAATGTTGTTACCTACTCAATATTATTACGGCTGTATGTATATATTCCGCCTGCAAGAAGAAAGTATTTATTGGTCAGCATGCAAATGGAACCGAAAACTACAAACAGCATTCTCAGTCAGGCAACAGTTATTTAAATTTTAGCTAAGGATATTTTCTTCCAGTATTAACTCAGCGTTTGGAACAGTCATCCGTATGCTTGTTAACTAAAGCGTGATCACGATAATTAATTCCATAAATGAATGAACAAAGCAGGAAATGATTACGAATCTTACAGAATGTAAACATATGTTAATCTACATTTGTATAACAGACAAGCAAATGTTAATCATTACACAACCAAGAACTGTATCTGTTACATACCTGCACATGACAATTAAAAGTAAAATAGTTCTTGCTTAAGCATCTGGCATTAATCCATTTACACAAAATATTATTTTGAAAAACCGCATGTATTATAAGGAAACCATGACAGGCATTGGCAAATCTTACAATCATAACATCTTTATTAACGTACAAAGCATCATGCATTAAAATACTACAAGCAAAACCACACTGTATTATTACACATATTTAACACAAATCTTACCATGTCAATACCAGCGTCCAGACAGTCGTAAACATAAACACACGTATTCTGCATACCATACATATCCTACATAGAACTTTCAAGGTATACAGCTGTGCGTATCTTACATCCTGCACTACCTTATATGCCACTGGCACTTGGGCTTCATGGACCATTTTCTTTGATTGCAGGAACAAACCGAAGACGTTCGCGTTCGATCACTGCTTTTACTCGTTGGACCCAGGACAAGAAAGCTTCGCGAGCCAGGAGGTCGTTTTCGACGCCCTCGGCCGCGACATTTTGGATAATGCGTTCCAGGGCTATAATGCATGCATCTTCGCGTACGGCCAAACTGGTGAGTACATATAAAGCTGATGTCGCGACAAACAGGCGTCTGGCCATGCGTTTAACTTCCAACTATTGACGTCGCATCCTTCGCGCTCATTACGTCCTTTTCCTCGACCGATCGCGTCTTATCGTCTGATATAGTTATATCAAGATTCGTTGCTTTTCAAATGTTCGTGCAGACACTGTTTTTGAGTGTGTTTGAAATTTGAGAATCACTATAGCCCACCCTAATAGGTTTGACAAGTGAAAAAAGAACAGTATGTCAAGAACGTTGGCTATACGTTTTATCTTTTTGTATTGTTACATGTTGGATATTTTAATGCAACTACAACTGTTTTTTCGGCCAAATATTTGGGTGAATGTTGGACTTACTATAGTCTATGCTCGATTAGTAGGGTTGTGTATCTACATGTCAGTGACAAATTTGAAAAAATCTCATACGATGAAAAAATTGAAAGAGACATTAAAAAGTTGGGCCCAAGAAGTAGAGCGTTCGTAATGATAAAATTCGTAAAGATTGTTATAACCGTGAAAATTATATGGTAGAAGAACGTTAGGACCACGCTGATAAAGAATTTGAAGTGAAAATGTTACTTGTCTTATGTACAAGTATAATACAATTACAAATACAAGTTACTCTTTATTGTTGTATCCATTTAAATGTATACATTTATGTATATACACAGTATAATACAATTACAAATACAAGTTACTCTTTATTGTTGTATCCATTTAAGTGTATACATTTATGTATATACACAGTATATAAACAATATGTATACAATTGTATGTAATAGGACGAAATTGCTTATGTCATGCGTCTTTTCTTTACACATTTAATTGGAAACGTTAAAATGTTTTAGCAATCTTTATTGAAATTATTTTTGGTCTCCAATATTTTAATTCTTGGGACATTGTATTCTGAGTAAACTATAAATATTTATATTCTCATCTTGCTTCTTATAAATGTTAAAATAAGGGAAGTTAATGTACTCATTTCATATGATAGATTTAATTAACAGTAAACACTTATAGATCCGTTTTTGGAATATCTTTTAATAGAATGCTTACACTCATTTATGAACCGTGTTTTTTTTTAAATTTTCCTATGTTAAAAATATCATTCTTACTTAATATTTGTACATTAATATTATTACTCGCTTGTAATTTTCTTGCAATTTCTTTAGCGGATTTTTACCACTGTGCTACGTTTTCTATTATTTACGTAGCTTACTTTACAGCTGCATGTACACTGCACAGCACTCTTAAATCAATATTTCGCAATTCCTATAAGTAAACACATTTCTAATTAGTGAAGCCATCTAAAGAAAAATGTAAGATATCAAAAATATAAAAAAGTGAGATATTAGCATCACTAAATACGTTGTGGGAGACTTATCAGTTTTACTCTATTTTTGCACATTGGCGCCTTATAATTATCGCACATCGTAAAACAACAGGAGACCGCAATTATGCGTTTGCTTTTTCCGTTTGCCTACATCTTTCCTGCCATTGTCATCGCTCTTCCATTCTTATCTCGCGACAGAAGTCAATGCCACGGACTACCGCAGTTTCTGATAAAAGGAACGCTACACACAAACATCGTATTCCGACTAGTTGTGGGATCAAGTTCAACATGTATTCATGAATGAGTCAACTCGATAAAAACAGCATGCTTTATTTTTTGTGTTTATAAAGCATATGGTATCATTAAATTAGTATATGAATCGAGAATTACGATACTTGACCGTAAACTTACAACAAACATGTAAAGTAGGATCAGTGATGCTAAAGTAAAAAAAGAGTTATTTTAGGACTTTTGTATCGAGAAAAGATGCAACTAATAATAATAAAAATTGTTTCGAGCACCAGTCATTCCAGCGAACAAAATTTTAATAATAAATTACATTGGCCCAGATTTATTACTTCTTTGTTGGTGTTTAATCACGAGTTCCCATCCATTAACACGTTCCGTGCCGGAACAATTTTTGAAGACTTTCTTTTCAGACCGCGTGGGGCGTACACGACCCACACTTTTACAATTAAATAAACCCGTTTTCGACGTACGCCTTATAATTTTTCGATAGTACAAAGCCATAATTAGCAAAAAAAGGGTATAAATTTTAATATGCATTAGACAACAAAGCAATAAATTTAATTTTTAAGGAATTATTTTAACAAACACATAGTCGAACGTTTACTCTACCAGACGAGCAAACGACCTGAGCGGAAAGTTCAGCGGGGATCGCATACGCCCCATGCGGCACGGAACGTGTCAAAAGAAGGAAATGCAAAACTGCTTATTAACCCTTCGCACTCGAAGTTTTTTTTTTAGTTATATTACCAGCAACTCGAAGCAATTTTATTAGAACACACCACACAATCTTTTTTGGTTCCAGAGCGTATGATGTGTAGGTGATTGTTGAGCCTGCCCTCCGTATGTGGTGTGTAAATGGGGTCTCGAGATGTGGTGTTTTGTCGAAAATTCCCAATCAATTGCTCCAACAACAATTTGACAAACTTCAAATGTGACATTGGTTTTTTATTATTTATTTTTGTAACAGAAGTGTACAATATGTATGAATTTACTATCTACATTTCCGTCCCCCAGAAAAATAGTTTTCTACACCATTTCAGGGATTTTGTCAAAAAACAGTATGTTACAGCATATTGGTAGGCCCGATCTACTCTACGTATATTTCTTGTGTAATTAATTACAATTTTACATTTTTGTATACGGGGTAATTCACCACCACGTACTCTTCTATCAACCGATATCGACAATTGTTCTTAAGATTTGTCTTTGTCCTTACGTTATGCACTGAAAATACTTGTGTTGTCTCCATAGCGGAGCCGTCGAGATTGAAGACTTTGAAATGGCTCCGCTCGGGAACCCTCGAGTGCAAAGGGTTAATATACAACACGATGCAAATAACACTGAGATTACTTTGTTATGATTATCAAAAGTCACACTCTTCAACACATATTTGTTAAGCAAATATATTTAACCTATCATCGCATAAGAAATTTCAAACAGCAGGGTCATGTAGCCTACAAAACTCCACAACTATTTCCTTGTAATTACCTCTAACAGTAACAAGAATACGTATATACCCAAAGTTCGACAAACACAAAATTCGATCATACAATCACTAGAATAATTTTGCAAAGTTTCCAAAGACTACACGTAACCCCACGGCATTCTCTTTCAAAATAATCACATGGACTCCGTCCGCTCGCCATTAGACAGCGAACACAACCGGCAATAAACGCAGTCCCATCGTTAATTCCGACGGCGCGAAGCAAAGGGAAAGAGTGAGGCGCGCTTGACTAGGGTCATCGATGATAAACAGAAGCCGTTTGATCTTAGGAGCTGGCTGAGAGTCGAGACATTGACCCGCGATGAGATACAAGTCGGTAACAATGCACGTGCTCGGCAAGCAAATAAGCTCGAGAGATTGGCGTACGAGACGTGAAGGGAAGGTGAGGGGGACAGGAAGAGTGCAAGGAAGACGGGAAGAGTGCGAAAAGGTTGACTAAGGCGCGAAAAACAAGAGAGATGACGTTTGGTAGGAGGAGGAGAAGGATGAGGGTGGTGGCGGTGGCGGGGGGGGGGGGGGGGGGGGTATGGATAGGGCAGCGAACGTTACGGAGGGCGATGAAAAACGAGATTAAGTACTTCTACAGCTTCTCGTTTGTCTCTCTTCTTTCTTAGGGACGTACTTAACACCGTCAACTTGCCGCGCCGAAGTTAATCTGCGATGACTCTCGGTGCGATCGGTTTAACGTTCCTTGACGCTCGATGGGATCAAGAGGATTCTTCCGGTGTTCTCGCTAACGTGCGGATCATGAAGTCGATGGGCTTTGTTCCGATTTTGAACGGGTTGTTTTTGCGATTGCTTTGCTTAATTATGTGTGTCCTTACGGAATGTTTCCTTGGGGGAGAATTATATGAACGACGATGACGGGGTGGATGTTTTTTCTGCTGTTTGGAGCAAAGTTGATGGGAATGTCGAATGAATGATTCTGCTTCATGGATTTGCGATTCATTAAGCGGCGATGATTTCGGACGCAATTGGTTTAATGGTTGTTGACGTTGAATACTGCTGCTGCTTAATACGCTGATCAAATATTTGATGTTTTGGGTGATTTTGCGGATCGATACCTTTGTTTGTTTTCGGAAATAATTTTAATATGGTTTTCATGGGATATAATATACTTTCATCTGTTATTAATTAATTAATAAGTGGATCCAGGACGAGACGATTATTTTAACTTATTTTCTTCCTTCTTTTTTTCCTACCTGTCCAAATTGGCAGTTAGCGTACGATTTTACGTTATTAATGAAATATAATAGTTTAGTTTTCACTGCGTGGATCTTTCTGGCAAACGCAATATAGATTTGTACCGGTTATTGAAACTTTGACTATAATATGGTAGTTTTAGTTCGGTGATGCAGTACAGCAACTTTTAACACGGTAGATACCGCTGTTATATGAAACCGTGTTGTACGAATTACATATTGTAGATTACACAAGTACATGAGTCGTTCACAGCCCAAAGCGATTAACTTACTTGTTACATTTAAAATAACTTATATACTATAATAAGACACTACGTGAAACAATTTTTATGACCGTTGAATAATAAATGCTTTTTTTCAGAAGAAATGTATACAAATTTATCAATACATACTTTCTACCTTTTCTTTTATGGAATTAATTGATTTGACAAATAAGTGCCATTCATACATTTTACTTATTCATAAACATATACTTATGTTTAATATAACTGCTTCATTCTCTTACCGTGTTATACGAATCCGTCTTATGTAAATCCGTGTTATAGGGGGCTCTACTGTAATTACGTTCTGTAAACAGGAAATTTAACTGTCCTGCAACTTTTTTATAACATAGTATTGAAGTTCGTCGACATTTAGTGTAATTCAGTTTCATTGAATAGACAATCTCAGTAGGATTTTGAAAAAAACAATCACAACAGCCACCCGCCAATCAATCATCAGTCTGCTACGAAATACAATTTAATTGCCAATCAGCGTGTGTATCCTTGCTGTCAGTTTCTAAAATAATTCATACTACGCCACAACTTGATATCCTTTTATATATAAATGTTATTCAATTGAATATAATGAATCTAACATAGAATTTGTATGCTCTATTTACACGTTAATATAAACGAAGATGACATATATCACAATTTGCCAGCAACTTTTAACGAATGTGTTGGTCTATATAAAAGTGGTAGTAGGAATTGAGTAAAATGTCTCTTTACCAGCTATTAACAGAATGAAATAAATTATTTAAAATATTCTGAACAAATGTTGAAGAAAAACATTTAAAAAAACAACACATTTTTCTGGTATTTCATTGTAAAAGAAGGTAGCCCAAAGGAACCTTAACGTTTTTCGTATCTGGAGACCCACTTGGTAATAAACTTACAAGCACACAGTTCCACAGTACGACAGTAAAGTTCTCACGTAAAAGAAAGTACTATCATGCGCCATCCACTCGTCCTAAAAGTGCCTAAACAATAAAACAGAATTTCCCCCTAAACGCTTGTGTACTTGACAAATGGCAAAGTACTAAACCCTGAATCTTACACTACCACAATTCAAGGTTTAAGATTTACTTAACACACGGTACGTTCCGTGAAGTAGTCAAATAACTGACGAAAACAAAAACAAAGTCAAAAAGATTTGCAAAGAACGAACTGTACAGATTTGTTCGCGTCGAAAGACGATGGGCTGAACGTCAGTCGTCTGCACTCTGTCGGTTCACGAATGTCAAACGGAATTTAGTGTAACAGCCTTAGTCGGCGCCGACAATAAATTCATCCCGGCCTCTCTCTTTATGTTTTCAAAGGCTCCGGGAAGTCTTACACGATGATGGGCAGCGGCGACAACAAAGGTATTATACCGAGACTCTGCGACAATCTGTTCGACATGATCGCGAAGCAGCAGAGCTTCGAGCTTAGCTACAAGGTCGAGGTTTCTTACATGGAGATCTATAACGAGAAGGTGCATGACCTGTTGGACCCGAAGCCGAACAAGCAGTCTCTCAAAGTCAGGGAGCACAATGTACTCGGGCCATACGTCGATGGGCTCAGTCAATTGGCCGTCACGTCTTTCCAGGTATGAAAAATCCCGATTTTCACACATTCCTCATCGGCCATGGTAAAGCAGTTTGGAAAGTTTTATGATTTTCTTCATATTTATTCCTTATTTAGACTTTGCGGAACACCGTCAATTCTTATATACATTTTTTGTTCGTACTTCCGTTTTATCATTTGTTCCGATTTAAACAAAATATTTACAAATAGATATAACAGGTAATAAGTAATTTTTGGCTGCCGTTACATTTAACAGCAAGTACCCAACACGGTATTTGTTTTAGAACAGTGAAAACGCACTTGAGCGAATAATGGAGTTAGGAAGTTAATATAATGTTGGGATTGCTTTACGTTGAATAAAGCCTAACGTTTGAGCACGGTATTGTTTTGAACGGGAAAAATTAAGTTGGATGAAAGTTTTCCAATTTAATTATACGAGTTCGCTGAACTGAGTACAATGGAAGGTCGCAGTTATATAATTTTGTACTTATAATAGAATATCAATCATTTTGAATGTGAATACAACGTTCCTAAATACTTTCAATTAAGACAATATTTTTCTATTCTGACTAAACAAGAAACTGTTCCGTTTCTAGCAGTCTTAATTATGAACTTTCTTCAGAAACTTCTCGAACAGGATAAAATGTTTCAAATGATGGAAATATGTATTTTGCTTACCTACGCTTCGAAAGACTGAACGTGTTGTATCTAATGGAACAGACACTCGTTAAAACATTAGCTCTCTCATAGAACGTCGATGTGCGGTTGATCATTAATTGATGAGCGGTTTTAATCATCATTTGACCTACAGTTTCAATTATCATTTCAGAGGATAATTGCAATATTGTACGGAATTGATTACGTTACATTTCGGTATACGTCATACCAGTCCACGTCGGAACATGTTTCCTTCGAATTCTGATTCCTGAACATAATTAACGCTATTTCACCGATTGATTAATCTATTAGACTTGACATTTTGAACACATATTCGGAGTAGCTGTAGCTACAGCCTCAGCCTTCGAATTAATCAATACCTGGAGAATTAGTCTCTAAACAGATTCAGAAATATTGTAGTTCATTCTCTTTACCATTTTTTTATGTTGTGATATAATAATCAACATTTTCGTCGTTTATAATGCATTTTATATCGGGCTACAAGAAATTATGAATAATTGTAATCGCCATTATTAGTTTAATAGACTAAATAAAGTCAACATCCTACGTTTCACATTATGTACCGAACAAAAGTTTCCTGGTGCAGTATAGGAAATTCGGAGTATCAAAATAATATAACTTTATAATCTTTTTTCCATTGTTTGAGACATGCAACCTAATCCAACTTAAAAATATTATTTATTCTAGTGAATAGTCTTCATTATTAGCACAGGAAAATTTTCATTAATACGCTATCTTACACGCACAGCGGCCAAATAAAGCTTGATATTGCAAGTCACAAACATACAACCTAACATATAGGTTGAAATAGAGTAGTGCAAATCACTGGATAGGCCCTCTATGTACAAGAACACGACCAAGAACAGAACATACCAACTATTTATTGTTATGATTATAACAGATTATAGTTTTTAATTGATGTAATAAATAATAACATATAGGTATGAGGCGACTATTTTGAAAGTCAAACATTTTTCAGTTAAGTATATTGAGTGTGTACGATCATTTTGGACACATAAATTTTTGCAGTTACTCCAGTAATTAAAAATATTATTTTGAAAGTGGCCTGAGTCCATTCTATTATTGATAATGCCCGAAAGTACGGATTTTTAAAGGCTAATAATTGACTGTTTTTCCTCCAAGATTATTATAATGTTATAAAAATGTGTCGGGAAGGTAACAACTTTATTCCAAATAAAATGAAACAGGACGAATTTGTGTCAACAAAATTTTTGGAACAATTTAAGTTGTGGCGAATGAACTTGGGCTCTTTCAAAATGTATAACAAATCTAGTTGTTAATTTTGAAAGTAGTTTAACTCCATTTTTAGTAAGAAAGTACATGATACACTTTAATAATTGTTTAAGTCCCTTTCATATACTCAAACAGTGTAACACATTGGTATTCTATACATATATTTTCATTAAAACGCAAACTTATAAATATCACAATTTATACATAGATAATCTTAGGCCACTTTCAAAATAAACAGCTTATGTACACAATGCATCTTCATACAGTGTCTTTCCTTTCGCACTTGTAATTACCACAAACACTCATTACCCTATCACAAATATATTCAATGGGTTCGATACAGGGTAGGTTTGAACAGTGTTAAGCGTACGCACACAATTTACACTCGATAGAAGCCACATCAACGTTTGCTTCGTCAATACTGAGCAGCGAAACGGATGTGACCTTATCGATGGGCAATCCTTTCTGTGTCACAGGATATCGATAATCTGATGGCGGAGGGGAACAAGTCAAGGACTGTGGCGGCGACCAACATGAACTCGGAGAGTTCTCGCTCGCATGCCGTCTTCTCCGTGATCCTCACGCAGACTCTGACAGACTCTAAGAGCGGAGTCAGCGGCGAGAAGGTCTCGAGGATGAGTCTGGTGGATTTGGCGGGAAGCGAAAGGGCTGTGAAAACCGGAGCGGTGGGCGATAGGCTTAAAGAAGGCAGCAACATTAACAAGTACGATCCTGCCGAACTATATATACCGAAACTTGATCAATTGAGGGAATCTACAGAGAGCTTTGAACGATTTTCAAAATTAACGTTAACTTTGCCGCGAATACACATTTTACTGGAATGGGTCGTTTGCATGAAACTGTCCTTCGTTATTTTACTAATATGTGATTTTTGTGATACGTTTTTTATTTATCAATATGCTGATCTGTTGCTACTCGGTATGAAATTGCTGAAATTGGGAGTGTACGGAGTTAAGAATTTAAATGGACAGATTATTTGTAAATGGCTCATTGTTGGTCTTTCGTTTCTATCATAAAGACGGACAATAGAAGTTAATGAATTTGATCAAATTTGTTTGTGCAGGTCTCTCACGACGCTAGGTCTAGTCATTTCGAAGCTAGCGGATCAGAATTCTGGAGGTACCAAGAATAGGGACAAGTTTGTACCGTATAGAGATTCAGTCCTGACATGGCTTCTCAAGGTAACTTATGTCAATTCCCCCTATATTTATGAAACAAACCATTACTTTATCGCCTGAAAAAGTTGAGTCTATTACGTGTCGTTGTCTGAAGTAATTACAAATGGCATATATAGGAAATTATTTTTTATAAATTTTACAATTGTTCACTGCAATTTTCGCGGAACATTACCTGGAACTCTCCTATATAAATACATGGCGGGTGAATTTGTTTGCCATAATAGCCATAGCAGCAAAAGAGTTCTAAATGCTACATGTCAGGCTATTGAACAATCGATGAAGAAAAGTAACTTTACCCTCGTATTCTCAATGATTCCACATTAACATATGACATGAGAACTTTTTAGGATAATCTCGGTGGCAACAGTAAAACTGTAATGGTGGCAACGATATCGCCAGCGGCAGATAATTACGAGGAAACGCTGTCAACTCTCCGATACGCTGACAGAGCGAAACGAATAGTCAATCATGCTGTAGTCAATGAAGATCCGAATGCCAGAATAATTCGCGAGCTCAGGCAGGAGGTCGAGACGTTGAAGGAAATGCTGCTACACGCAACAGTAAGTGACATACTGTTATTTAGTTCAAATTGCCCATAGGCTGCAATTTTAAAAATAAAACATCTGAATCAGCATGACTGAAAAGCTCGTTTTAGCAATTTATGATTAATAATGGGATTGCATATTTATGTTAAGCGCTACTTTATAAGTTACAACAAGAAATCTATCACTTGTAAAATCACGCTATGAAATTCATACATTGGAATATTCGCAGGAAAAAAATTGTCGGTGGTAATATTATAATATCCATCCTCCGCAAAACGCTGTCATTGGTTCATGCATTTTCCATAAAGGTGCCAAGGGAAAAATAAGTGAATTGATGCGTTGCAGCGTTGAAAATGTAATATTAATGCATTCATCCGATTACTGATGCTTTAATAAATCAAAGGGGCGGCACGTGCGTTCAAAATTATTGATCAGTCAGTTTCAATAAACATTTAAAATGCTATATACTTGACCATGCAAAGGAATTGCAACATGAAAAGTGATTGATTTTTGATAGTTGGTAAAAAATTCTTTATTGTAACATTAACCATGTAAAATAATATCAGATACCAACGGAATCGTAAAAAGTAAAAAATAATACACAATCTGTGCAAACATATTATAAATAAATTTAAACGTGGAGTGACATTTTCACATTTCCAATTTATTACATTATTTATAATTAATGCGATTACACAATATCTTCCTCAAAGTTTGTTCAATATCAGTCCCTAGATTCTGTATACGTAACGTTATTCTTTGACAACTGTTGAAAACAAGAAAGTATTATATTTCGAATGTGTCAAATATTAATATCTGACCGATACCTGTCATACATCGATACATGTACAATTCATCTTTTGGAGAATATATTGTCAACAAATGCGGTTATACGAGGGCTCCCACGTTTCAGCTTGCATGCCTTTAAGTTCAAACAGGCATTTTAGTCCTGTCCCAATAGATTTCAGTTTCTAAAATACAGTATTAACTTGTTACAACATTAAGTGTATATTGGAATTGTTGATGGGATTTGACCTTACTCGATGACGTTAAAATGTTACAGGGCCAGGGTACTATAGTAGGTCAACAACGCACAGACATAACAGAGAAATTATCGGAGTCGGAGCGTTTGATGAAGGAGATGTCGCAGACGTGGGAAGAGAAGTTGGTGAAGACTGAGAGGCTACAGCATGAGAGACAACAGGCTCTCGAGAAGATGGGCATCAGTGTTCAGGCGTCCGGCATTCAGGTGGAGAAGAACAAGTACTACCTGGTCAATCTAAACGACGATCCGAGCTTGAACGAGCTCTTGGTTTACTATCTGAAGGTAAATTTTCCTAACTTTGTAGCAATTATTTCAGTAACTGTAGTGGATTATGAGCAGAACACATATTTGCCTGGCAGAGATTGTACCAACTTTATATACTTTTACCACGATATTGTTTCATCTGCGTAGATTAAAATACCTGTCTAATATGTAAATGTACTTTTGTTGAAGAGTTTTAGTACATTTGGCTAGTTACTCAGTACATAAACTGTTAAAATATAAACATAACTTCATAAAATTACAACATGAAAATAATTGAAAGGTTAATAAATATAAATGCTCATATATCAATATCTAAAATTGTAATATTAAAGTCACTTTACCTGGTTTGTAAGCAGTTCTACTGTACGTAAACAATAATTTTCTACCCTTATTCTCATATTATACTTCTAGACTGAATTTGCTAATACACGTTTTGTACATTATTATTCACTTAACTTCTCTCATCTTGTAGGAGAGGACTCTCGTAGGCGGTCGATCAGCTAAAACGGACCAAGACATTCAGCTCCATGGCTTAGGCATACTACCGGAACACTGTGTTATCACGATAGAAGAGACCGGACTTTACATGACGCCTTTGAATGGTGCCAGGTGCTTCGTAAACGGTACTCAGGTCGTTGAAAAGACGCCGTTGCTCCATGGCGACAGAATAGTGTGGGGAAATCACCACTTCTTCAGAGTTAATTGTCCTCGAAGCGCGACAGGTACGAATCAATTCGGTCTGCTTTTTTCTCATTGTCAATTTATATCACATATTTATTAGATTTTCGCTTCAGCATACAATTCTTAGTATTTTTAGAAGCTTTCTGTCAGCGGAAATGTTTAAGGTTTCTGAAAGTGTAACTACTTAAGAAATTATAAATGTCTCAATACCTTCATTATCTTCTTCAATTTAACCCATTATCCGCCAATGTCCAATTTTTGGGACACATTTGCAAATTGTTTTCTTTTAATGACTACAACTTCTAAACGTAAAGTTAATTTTTTGTATTTTTGTATTGCGTCGGGTAATGGGTAAACGTATATTTTTATTTCTTAAAGAAGTCGTCAAAATATTCATGTCACAATTCACATTGCGTTTTTTGAGAGGCACACATATTAAAAATTTCTTGAGGTAACTGGATTTTATTTCAGTATAATTTTTGCTTAGAACATTGGTAATGTTTTATTTCTTTAAATGTGGCTTGTACAATCGTTTTATTTCTAACCTCTCAAAACCGTGGGAACATTTCAGCAATTAATAGCGAGCCTCAAACACCTGCTCAGAACATCGACTACAATTTCGCTCGTGAAGAACTAATGCTGAACGAACTCTCTAACGATCCCATTCAGAGAGCCATTGCGAGACTCGAAAAGCAGCACGAGGAGGACAAGCAGGTAAACAAGATAAAATCTGGCTAGCAATAATTTACGCGACGGTAATGAAAAATTGTTTTGATAACTTCAAATACGTTTTTGAATTTCGCGCATTATACGTTACACATGTTCTAATTTATCTTCGAGATTTTACATCGGATAATTGTCTAACCTTCTCTATATATGCAGTTATTTATTATTAGCTGTGTTCAGGGCCGCAATTGTGCTATTAACGCCACAAAAATTTTTGTATGATACATAAAGAAAAAGTTTGTTTGTGCGTATATGCTTCAAATACAATTAAACAGCATAGTTGTAAAAGAAAATCAATCTCAAATATAAAAAGTTGCAAGTTTTACCGAAACCAACAACGTTAATTTTGTCAAACTGTATTCAAATTGATCGTAAAACTGGATATTACCCACTCTTCAACTCAATATTTACGTTTTTGTTTTCCTGGGACATATTTACAACACTCTACAAAAATAGAAAGTTAATCAAAAATCATCTAACAGATATTAACAATACAACTATTTTCTTGGTCTACAATACGTACTAAAAAAAAGTGTCGTAAAAGAGTGACAAAATTACTGCAAACTCTGCCTTCCTTAGGTATTGGGTTGACAAGAGAGTATTTTCGATTTTTAAACATAAATAGTGTTCAGTTTTTTGCTAATGAGGACTAGAAGATCGATGAGCGCAGAATTATGAAGTTACCAGTAAGATGACAAAAGGCCAACGAACAAAATGAAAAATACATTGTTAATTAAAGTTTATTCTTTGTAAAAAAAAGTGTCTTTTTTACATTACGGAACCAAATTTACTTTCTTTGCAACCTGACACTTGCAAATCGAATTAAAGGATCTTAAGAACATAAAAAGCAAAATACAAAATTACATTAAGTACTCGCTTAACTATTTAGGTTAAGAAAAAATAATCACATAATTTTTCTCACCAATTTTTTAATACATAGTGCCACAATGCATGCTATATTGAGGCATTTCGATCGAAATCGACAGTCTGCTGACGAATCTGCTGACGCCGTTGTCGCCAACATTTTTCAGGTCGCCCTTGAGAAACAAAGGCAAGAATACGAGCGGCAATTTCAGCAGCTGCGCAACATTTTGTCGCCGTCCACTCCATATTCGCCTTACGTCCCTTACGACCCCCTGAGGGGCAGTCAAAGCGGGAAGCTTCCGGCATGCACGCCGACTACGCAGATGAGGGTTGAAAAGTGGGCACAGGAGAGGGACGAGATGTTCAAGAGGAGCCTCGGCCAATTGAAGACGGACATACTGAAGGCGAACGCCCTCGTGCAGGAGGCGAACTTTCTTGCCGAGGAAATGGGCAAGCAGACCAAGTTTAGCGTTACCTTACAGATTCCGCCGAACAATCTCAGTCCCAACAGAAAGGTAATGACCGACGCTGTGTGAAAATTTCGAGTTTTCAATGCGAACACGTATTTGATTGGTGATTGCTTACGCGCAAGGTTTTCGGATAGATCACAGTAGAACTTGAAAATTTAGCAGGTGGGAAATAGGTGTTTCTATGTTATTTTATACCTAATGGTCCAACAGTTGAATGAAACTGTTTCAAATTTGTATTGAATTTAAATAGTATATCTGGGAAATACAAAGAATGCTATATAACATCGATTACTGTAAAGTTTTTCAATACAAGACTGTACGATTCCACATTGTATTAGATTACTAAAGAAGAAAGAACTAAAATTTCGAATTCTGATTTGGAAGACCAATTTTTCAATTTTGTTGTGCGTCCTTCGTACATAACAAGTTTCAAAAAATAGAAAATAGTAAGAATGTTCCTTTTATAAAGGAAGAATTGTATGCTTGAATGAAGCGTGATTTACTGGATACCTTGCGCGTAAGTCGGCGTTGTATATATATATGTGTAATAAAACAGTTTAATCGATTGGCAATATTACGCGTATTCCACATTCTCACGCACATTTCAGTATATTCATTACCTTCAGTTATTGTTATTCCTTTGTGACACCTATTATGGTATCTGTTCAGTTATGTCTTATTGTTTTAGTCCTATTGTATTTTTGCCTTTGTGCTGTAATAACAACCTGCCCTTACCAATATAACTTTCATTTTGTTATGTTATTTCAGTTTCTTTTCATTCATTTGCCATTTTTTGCTTTATCCATACACTCTGACATATGTAGAGTGTATTTTTCCAGCGTGGGGCATTTGTGAGTGAACCTGCAATCCTAGTGAAGAGAACAAACATGGGTAGTCAAGTATGGTCAATGGAAAAGTTGGAAAACAAGCTAGTCGATATGCGAGAAATGTATGAGGAAAGAAAGGATCCAAACAACTGTCGATTGCCTATTACAAAGGTACTGCTTGAATTAAGGAGATATGGATTTTTTTGTTTTACATGTTCTGGTACTTAAAGACATTGGACATAAAACTTATCTGTGACCTTTAGATAACGATGGTTATAAAAAATGCTGTATAATAACGTCACGTGAATTGATACAATTTTTACTAGAAACGTTGATGAACTCAAATGAGAAGTATTAACAGCAAAATGTAGTTTTTGCAAATACAAGTGTTTTGATATAAGCTTAATAAATAATACTATATAACACTAATTTATGGTACTTTATTGACATTTAATACAAATAATATTTCTAATAAACCAATTGACTTTTAGGTATAATCACTTGAATTTGTATCAATCCACTGTACCAGTATCAAACTTAGTTAAAACTGCAATCTCAGCTAATATAAAACCCAACGCTTAGAACGCATCAACTGAAGTTCGTACAATTTTCTAGGACGAAGTACCCGGTAAAACGCAAGATCCGTTCTACGAGTCGCAGGAGAATCACAATTTAATCGGCGTCGCGAACATCTTCCTTGAAGTTCTGTTCCACGACGTTCGGCTGGACTACCACACGCCGATAATCAGTCAACAGGGCGAAGTGGCAGGTCGACTGCAGGTGGAAATAAGTCGAATATCCGGACACTTTCCGCAGGATCGTATTTGCGAGGCCGCCTCGGAATCGTCGGCAGACTCGACTTCGTCCGAACCAGAAGATTATTCTGGTTCCAACACCATAACTTGTCGCGTTACGATAAAGCAAGCGACTGGGTTGCCACTTTCGTTGAGCCACTTCGTCTTTTGTCAGTATATGTTCTGGGGACACCCTGAGCCAATTGTGGTACCTCCTGTCGTAAACGCCGAATTGCCCAGCTCGAACTGCGTTGCTGGACAGAGAGACACGTTAGCGTTCAAATTCGATCATACGAGGGACTTTACGGTACCAATTACGGAGGAGTTCCTCGAGCATAGTGCCGGTAAGAAATAGTTAACTTCAGAAGACATATGAAAATTCACATGTGTCACATTAGTATGAGAAATGATTGGATGTCGATGAAGTAATTCAAAGTGAACGAGTAATAGAAGATGACTGTCAATGGCAAAGAATGATACGTTCTTGTTCTGACAACTAAATTTCATTTCTTCTCAAGTTTAGTGCGATACTTGTTAATTTGAATAGTAATATGATTTTATGTGTATGAGCAAGTCTTGCCTGAGCTGCAACGCGTTCAAAAATGTTTGAATATTGCGCCTTTTAGCTTTTTACATCGTTAAATGACAATCGTTAAATACATTAATGAGGGACAAGAAGTCTACTTTTGTGTTGACATATTCATTGAAGGTAATTACGATTTCTTAATCTCTATACATGTATTTTAGAGGGTGCATTGAGCATAGAAGTATGGGGTCATAGAAGCGCTGGATTCTCAAGAACTAAACCGGAATGGGAAGTCGAACAACAGCAATTAGCAAAGGCAAGATCACTCGCTGATCGATGGTCGGAGTTGACAAGGAAGATCGAGCTATGGGTAGAAATTCAGGAACTTAATGAGCAAGGAGAATATTCGCCTGTGGAAGTTGTTATAAAACAAGATACGTGGACAGGTATTAAATGTCGAACTCATTAATAATTAATCAAGTTTACATTTTAAAAACTTTCTGCCCAATGCAATTACAAAAGCAGAAGCATAGAGTCTGACTAAACTTTTCACAAACATTCCCGTACTAAAGACGTATTTTATTCGTATACTGAGTATGCTAGAATCTGGTAAACGTATCCTTTCTTTTTCTATGTTCTTAAGGTGGTGATAAAAAATTGTCTTAATAACTTACATAAATTCAAATGTACGTCTATATTTATCACGTAGATCTTCGGTTAAATGAATTTTCTTGTCTTGCCCAGGTGGAATTTATCAGTTGAGACAAGGGCAACAACGTCGAATACAGGTTCGAGTGAAGCCTGTGCAGAATTCGGGAACTCTAC
This sequence comes from Anoplius nigerrimus, assembly GCA_914767735.1. Classification (NCBI taxonomy): domain Eukaryota; kingdom Metazoa; phylum Arthropoda; class Insecta; order Hymenoptera; family Pompilidae; genus Anoplius; species Anoplius nigerrimus. The sequence goes on from OU612087.1 coordinate 11,342,437, forward strand.
CTATAATCTGTCAGTCTATACTCAACATAGCAGTCGGCAGCGTATCCGTTCGGTATCGACTTCAGATTCCACTGGACAGCTACCAAGATGAGGATCTAAGCATATTGAGGAAAAAATGGAGTGATGCTCTGATGAGAAGGAGGCAGTACCTTGATCAGCAAATTCAAAAACTTATTAATAAGCAAGGTAATTTTTGCTAATATAATCAATATTAAAGGAACGAAACAAATCATTATTCGCTAATATAATATATTCGCAGATAAAACGGAGCAGGATATAGAGCGAGAACAAAGTCTGGTCGATCAGTGGGTTAGTCTTACAGAGGAAAGAAATGCAGTTTTAGTACCTGCTGCAGGATCCGGGATTCCAGGTGCACCCGCTGACTGGAATCCTCCAGCAGGAATGGAACCGCATATACCTGTCTTGTTCCTTGATCTCAATGGTAATAATCTTAGAAGTGTATTTTTACATTTACAATCTTTGTTCCTTTTGTTGCAGTGTATCTATTCATTGCATGTAATCTTGCATATTTTATCATCATCACCTGATAATAACATTTCGTACAAACATTCATAGCACGAAATTGTAAAAGATAGGTTAAACAATGTATTCATGTATTTTTCTTTTCTAGCTTCGTTTATCAAAAATGTGTATTATTATGTAGTTTAGTGTTTACATTAGGTGGTTTGGTACGGAATTGGATATAACTTGTATTTTTATTTTGTAGCCGACGATCTTTCGACGCACCAATCGGGAGAAGAGGTGTCGGTAACTGGATTGAATTCAATCCTACCTAAGGAACATGGAAACAAGTTTTACAATCTACCGATTATCAGACATTTAGAGAAAGACGTGTGTGCCATTGCAGCCTGGGATTCTAGTATACACGATAATGTGCACCTCAACAGAGTCACCGATGGTATGTATTGGATACTCGCATCTTGGGACTACCTCACACTTAAACAGCTTTAATTGCACTAATGCGTATTCTTCAGTTTTTATACTGTGATCAGGCTACAGTACACATAATTCATAGGATTGAAATTACATTACAAAAGTCTCATAGAAATCATTATCCTTTTGACTATATCGCCCTTAACCCTAAATGTACAGTAATTTTAGATATAGACATACTTATGGACATAGGTCTTTTTGTATCATAGTTTAACGCGGTATGAAAGAACAGCAAACAAAAATAAAAATCTGCGTACGCAATAAAAATAACTTTGAATTTAATATAGAATTCACCATGTACTCGTGATACATTTACATACAGTTGACAGACACATTATAGATCTTTACACCGAATAATTAGCATTACGTCCACTGTATGTCGAAAGAAAATCCTCTTAGAAAATTGTGTCTCTTACATAATGTATAATTGTATGGTTTTGACTGACACAATTATGTAACAATGTTCACAGCGAACGAAAGGGTATTTCTAATCCTGAAGACGACTGTTCGACTCTCGCATCCGGCGCCGATGGATCTCGTATTGCGTAAACGATTAGCTTTAAATATATACAAGAGGCAGAGCATCACGGATCGGATCTTCAAGAGGATTGTGCGGACCGATTGTCTGTCGCAGACGGGGGTTACGTATGAAGTCGTATCGAATATACCAAAGGCTAGCGAGGAGCTGGAGGATCGTGAAAGTTTGGCTCAAATTGCTGCGAGTGGAGAAGATACTAGCTTATGCGACGGTGAAACGTACATCGGTATGTAAAGCTAAATTATATTAATGATGGAATCGTTGTGCCGAGACAAACTGTTACACAGCCGGAGAATCGTATTATGTTGCACAGGAGTGCAGCACAGAAGTGTTTAAAATAGTAATTAGGGAATAATGTTATTCAGTTAATACGTATTAGATACTCAAACCAAAAAGTTGGTTGAATGGAATAGATAATTACCATAATAGTGTAAAGAAAACTACATAGCGCTGTATATCAGAGTGGGTGAAGTTGTTCACAATTAATGACACATTATTCTTATACGCCGATATAATGAAATTATTAATGTATATTGTTAAACGTCAACATTGTAGAAAAGTACACGCGCGGCGTCTCAGCCGTTGAAAGCATCCTGACACTGGACAGATTGAGACAAAACGTGGCTGTGAAGGAATTGCTGCAGGCTCGAGGTCAGCCGTTGATGCGAAAGACAGCAAGCGTGCCCAACTTCTCGCAGGTACTTCTGCCTCTTCGCCGTCTTGGACGCACTGTATGCTTTTCATTGTATTTATCATTTTATATCCTTACATTGCCCACTAAATCCGTATATTTCTGGTATCAATCCCTTTTTAACTTATTTACGCAATTGGGGAATAACGTTTCACAACATTCAATACCACAGAAGTGGAATCTTCGCATAAATTGTGTCAAAATATCGAATGGTTGTTAAGTTGTTTTAAGACTACGTAATTAACACAAAATTACAATTTTATCCAAGTTATTAAGACAAATATCAGTCTACGGTATGCACAAATTAATTATCGTTTAAGGGAAAAATACACTAACTGCTTTGCTTCTTTAAATCCGGGAAAGTCTTTAGAAAAATAATGTAACTTCTCAACATTTGTCTCATTTTAACTGTATATGGTTCACAGGGCATTAACTTGATATAACAATCAAGGGTATATTGTTGAAAGTGTTACTGACAAGAATTATCTGTTTTCTGCCGTTTAAAGTAAAAATGATGAGTTCATTCCTGTTATCGTCTATTATTTTTGTACATAAAATTTTATTTTTCTTATGTGTTATCACCACGCATGGTTATATCGATCCAAAAGTATGTTTATTTATGTATCTAGTTGAATGATTTGTACTCGGTATCAACATATTTTGCACCATTGTACTTTCTGTTAAAGAGTGCTCCTCTGTATTATTACCAGTACAATTGTCGATATCTCTCCTTCTTATCAAATAATTTCTGTACATAGAAAATTATATGTGGTGTTTACATACTTGTTGTCCTGTGTTAATAGATCTTTTGTTTAATATAAAACAATATTATATTGAACACGTTGGGTGGACTATACAAACCTCCCTTATAGTTTGTTACTTTCTGTAAAAGTGTACTGTAAAAAGTTTCTCCTCAAGTAAATTCTTGTTATGTGTTATACTTTCATACGCATGAAATCATCGGGAATATGTAAAGGAATTTTCATTCATTATAGACTAACGCACGTAATATGAATTGAGTAATTATTGTTTGGTGTGTCGTACGTAATTACGTTGGTTTTGCCATTAGATAATGAGATTTGACAACTCAATGGATTCTCTGAACGTCACTCGATCTGAAAGTGTGACGGATCTCAATTCGGAAATGAATGGCATGCCACATCCTCGACGAGCTTCAGCTGGTCATGCTAGGGCAGAAGAAAATTTCATATCCACACCGCCAAAACCGTTCGGACTCGGTAAGGATATACTTCTCATATTCATACATAATTGCATTTGTCTCTCTCCGCAAGAGTCGTTTTGTTAAAGATGTACATGACTCGTCGTGTGATTTCACAAGCTTTCGTAAGAGCTTTACCTCTTACCTGAATACAACATATACATACACAAAAAGACGTGTAATACTTGTTCGTATTTGGTGTTGCTGGTATTATACAATATAGAATAGTTAAAGAAAGTAATCATTTATTGAAAGTGATTTCTATGTAATTGTGAAAAATGTGAGCAATATCCAGTTGAGAGGTTTATTGTCTTTTGTATACTTGAGACTCAAGTATTGAGCAGATATTTTCTTTATGAAATCACAATACGATCATTGTAAAGAACAGATATTTTCATATATCGGTGTGAATTCTCAATGACATACGACGAAATATGTCTCGAATAATCATTCACACATTCATTCATTCATTGGCGGCAATCCATTTTATATCTTGTGGCTTATGTACTCTATAGTATACATTTTGTATTAATATGTATTATATAGTAACTGACAAGGACTGATGAAGACAAAAAAAATATTTCTACGCTGTCGTAAAATGGGTTGTTACCAGCATTATTTCAATTACGTTCAATAAATTTGTTTTTCAATTTTTTTTCTACTATTGTTCTATACAAATACATCATATACCGAATGAATGCAACTTCATAGTTTGCTTAAATCACGGTTATACTCCTTAAACTAAACCGCTTCTCGATTTTTAATGGCACTGTGTTTAGGGATATTAGTGTTAGAGTAAATTTCAGTTTAAACAATTCATTGTCTTGGTTTTCGCTTCCTTCAAGTATATATTCAATACAGAGTCAACGGTTTATTCCTTGAAATGTGGCTTATGCAGTGTTTTTTAATATTCTACATATATTATATATTCCACCTTGTCATGATGGCCATATATTTTGCCCTAGTTTTTGATTGTCTCGGATTCCACTGTTGCGTTTCTCTTTTCCTTTCAACTCGAAATATTTAACTGATTTGGTACAAATCGAATCATACTTTCTTGTTTCCATCTGTTTTTATTATACTTCATGTCATCCACCGTAAGCATGTACCTTTCATGGTCCGTAAAAGTGACATTGCCATTTTCTGTTGAAATTCAGTAAAATCATATAAATGTAACTTTTCCATCTCGAGAAAATCATAATAGAATTCTACAAGGCAAATGTATATTTCTTTGAACAGAGGAAGTATGAGCAAAGCATTATGAAAGGTTAATGCTATCACTTAGAATAAACACCGAATTTTATCAGTCTATCACAATTCTTGAGAACGTTTGGTGATACCGGGTTTCCCTTATTTAGTAAATTACTGTCACATTAAAGTTCCGTATTATTGTATTTACAGCTTCTGTCATATCGTTATGTCACCAAAAGTTATGTTCAACTCTCACGAATGAAAAATACCTACTTGTTAAACTTTGCTTCATCACAAGATTCGTTACAATTTGCATCAGCTTTCTACCCTTTGCAATGGAATTTGTTTGATACATCTACAGCTGCCAGCAGCAAAAGAGTTGAACATGACGAACGAGAAACCCACTTTTATCAGATTTGCCTAGTGTTTTTAGCAATGACATTTAAGCTCCACCACTTATTACAATACCTAAGACGCTAACGACAGTGAATCTTTGTAGCAAAATTAATAATCGATAATCAAGTGACTAATTAATATATGCTACTTATCTGTTCCTCTGTTTTAACACTACGTCCTACTACTTCTACAACTATTTCGGCCCCTCGCAAGGCTCCATTCTGAACTCAGGTAAAATGGAGTCTTGATTTGATATTTAATTGATGCCGTACACGGCAGTGACGATTAGTAAATATGTCTCGTGAGTGGTTGAGTCTGTTGTTTAGTTCCTTTTTTATAAACGTACGCCTTAGTCTGTCGGAGATATTGAGTTCCACGCAATATTCAGAACATATCAGTTAGTGAACGTGAGTCTTGAAATAGTCTAAAAAAAAATCAAAAAACCCTTCATTGTCAATGGAACGAAAGTATACGTTCTGGAAATTGCCGATTACTTTATTTAGAATTGAATGCCACTTTATTTGCGTAAGCGATATTTATCATTTTGTTTCGTCTGACGTGCATGCTGAACGTTATTCCCTGTGTGCCAAGCATCAGCAAGTTTGTTTAATCATTTATATGTTCCCTCCTTTGTCACATCTTATGTATATACCTTGTGTGTCAATTGTGTTTTCATTGAGCAGACCGATGTGATAAAACGGGAGAAACAAGGAGGAAAAGGGCTTGGAGTCGCACATGAGCGCGAAAATAATTTGTTTGTCACGGCCGTTTTGCACTTGTTTATACCGAGAGACACCACCATAGAAATCATTTTCATTCAACATATACGCCCCTTCTTACCGAAATCTCTCTATCAAATTTCTTTAGGACAGAATGCACGACGAGCATTTCGTGGCCTCCATGAACTCTGTGAACAGAAATGATTTCTATCGTAGATTTTAATTCGAGGATCCGTTAAACGTACCTTATGCTTTAAGATAAAGGTACGCTTGATGTGAGTCAATTACGAGGCATCCATACAATCTCTCATGACTGAACCATTGTCAACGTTATTGTATAATCCCGGTTTTTTACTTTTAAATATTTTTCGACAGAACGTACGATGGATCAGTCCTCACCATTCTTATATGTGAATGTGCTATCAAGCGATATTCTAGAGACATCCGTAGGTCCATTGTAACATACATATATATATATATATATCTATCTATCTATAAATACATGTGTATATAAGTATTTAATATTATTTTTATTGTAGGCAATAATGGTCACGTTTCCGGGAAACAGTTTAATCGCTTCCTTTTCAGGGTGGATTAATAGAACATTATGTATGAAGGGATGAGCGAATTGAACTACCAAGCGATTTAAATTGTTTGCCCGAAATATAGTGAGAAAAGGAGTACCGAGATTCGGTGTCCTGAGGTGAAGAAGAGAGAGAATAGAGTGTGACGAAAAAGTTAATTATCTTAAGCACCGCTGTAGTTATGTGTGGAAATGTTTTATACAAATCTACGTATTCCTTTTCCACATAAATGAGAGAGAGAGAGTGAGAGAGCTAGTTTAAAGTCAGGTATAGTAAAAATTCGAATTTGATGGCAAAGTTAAATTCTCGCTTTCAGTGAAGAGTGCAAGAGAGTTTCTACAACGCTTAGCTATGCATGACATTACCAATTATTCGATATTGCTCATAGCATGTTGTTGAAGCATAGTTGATAAACATAGTATGTTCATTAAACGCAGTTCAATTCGACAATGTACTAAAATTCGTCACTTTCGACTTTAAACTAATGTACTCTTCCAATTACTTTGCAACAAATTCACAGATGCATCACGCGGATGAAATTTTGATAAGTGCGACAGCGTTTAGCTGTGTAGGACTAAAAATATTAGTGGAAAATATATCTTGTGTATGATGCTCCAACTGTATATTTCGTACATGTCATATGTAAATTAGTGCAACGATTGGTCAAAACGATATTTAGCAAAAGACGTTGTGCAGTGTGAATTTGTCACATCATATCACATTAGGTAAATATATTTACAGTCTATCACTACAAAACAATCGATGAGGTACAATATAAGATTGCAACAACGTTATAATTAACGAACGATGTTCGACACGTTTCAATGGGGGCCGAACGGAATATTTTTCGAATCGGTGCAATATATGTACATTCCACAATTCTTCCGTTTGTGTCTAAACTGCCCTGTGTCTATGGCTTGCAGGCATGATCCATTATTATACCAGCCTGTAAACGGCTTCCGAAGTTTCACATGAACAAAAATCAATCGTCAAAGAGAGAAAGATGCACAGATTTTAGTTGATTTTAAACAAAGTCGCGCGAAATACTAAAATGATGGGTGGGAGGGGGAGGACGAGAGAGAGAAAAAGGGAGAGAGTGAGTGGGCGTAGGTATGTGAAAAAGAGATGTAATCAGTACAACTATCTCCTTTCAGCGAGACCAACTTTCCTGAATCTCAACCTGAATCTCAACTCACTGACACGTCTGCAACAATCCACCTCTGCCAAGTGTAGGTGACACTCGCTATGGAATAACTCTTTCAAACGTTGACGCTACGTTAGTAACGACTTGTGTACAGCGTCTCTTAGTTTTTAATCAAATCTGTCCAGAATCATCAATATATCGTATTGGTTCAATGTGTAAATTATTGTAGGGGTTGTACAGCAAACGGTTTATTTATCAAATTTTTATTAAGCTTGTGCAATTAAAGTTAATAATATTTGATTAATGATTCTATTCTAATTAAAATTGAAAAAAAAGACAAACACGTTTATAGTCAGGACTTATACAGAACGAATATATATATATATCTATATATATATATATATCTATATATATATATCTATATATATTCGTTCTATATATATATATATCGATTAATAAAAAAATTTAGTCAAGTAATTCATATAATAAATTTCAAACGGAAACTATTTAATTATCTTCGAAAATCATACCAGACGAAGAAACAATTAATGTGTATAATTTTAATGCGCTTGAGTCAAGACAGATTAATCAAACGTACACAAGTCGTGTTAAAACGTGCATCATAAAACACATAAAATGAGGAACGGAGTTTGAAAGAGTGTATTCGGACCATTTTCGTAGAGTTTTGTAGTTTCTTAGATTTCTTTTTGTTCTTGTTGTTTAGTTCAGTTTTTGTATATCATATCACTTGGTATTCTTCAAAAAGGCTGTGATTCTGTAGCGTACATGACACAAACTAGGTTCTCTAACTTCGTTGTTTAGTAAGAACTTCTTATATTCGCATCCTATTATCGCTAGGCAGAAATACGTAATGTAGCAGACATGCAATTTTTAACTGATATATGTTGTGATTAATCTTATTCATATTAAAACATAATACCTGTTCATGACATAACATACAGTACTCATGCATCAAGTAAGTGCAATAGTGTGTGGTATGAACAGTAACACAAACTAAAAGCTGTACACGTCTGCATACATCCTATTGACTATATTTCTTGGACATGTATGAAGAAGTTACAAAGTGACCAAACTGACATTTTTGTTTTGGACTATGTAATATAATGAGAAATTGTAATTGAAATAGTAGTTTTGAGTGGCTTCCATAACGCAGTAAAATAACGTATGTATATCATTCGTCTTAAATCTTTTCTGATCTGTCAGTCAGAATAATTAACCTTGCATGAAGAAGACTGATAATCCAGAAACTTGAATTGTATATTTCTCTCTTAAAACAAGATATTGTAGTACATACAATTTCTGATTGCTCGTTTTAGTTTAAATAAAAAATTATGCCGGTTCGGAGGTCACATTGTGTTACTTTTTCTATACTAGGCGAATTTTAGAATAGCAAGCTTTTAATATTCGTGATTTACAGTCAGAAACCTGTTAACTGACGCCGTTGAAGTAAACAAATGTTTTTGTAGAAATAGTACATGTAACATACAATATTTGTATGTACTTACTATTCATAAAAATCTGATAATAATGAATAACAGGAGAAGCAAAATATGAATCTGTAATGACGCTCATTATGGAATCACCGTCTTATCCATGAGTGTTAAGTGTTGTCCGCTGCTTCCATTATCCTAACTTTTTTTAATTATTTTAATTTCAGACTGTTGTATAATCCACGCACTTATAATCGTAATCAGCTGATTACGTCCATTCTGTTAGGTCAAATTGGTGATAAACAGAATGCGTACAAGCGTGGAATATACTATAATGTTACCTTTTTTTGTTATTTCTAGGAGCATGCAGAGACCCTTATTTGTACCTTAATCATAAGTGTGTATCAGAACCGACCTGGCACCTTCAGTGTATAAAACTCATGATATATACATACGTATACCTGAACCCTCTACTGTCGGAATTTTGTATTCACCTGATTGTTATACATCATGTCAAAGGACAAAGTTAATTTGTTAATATGTATTTTGAAACCTTTGTCGTCCTCGTTAATGTAGGAAAGAAGTAAATCATCCCATTCGTATAATTCTCTTGAAAAATATAGAATAACATAAATGTTACGTATAATAATAACGATAGTATTAAAGTTTGTTTCATTTATTGTATATTTATCAAGGTAAACATTTCGTTATTTACTTTATTAATAGTACAATGTTTTATATCAAATGACAAAGTACAAAGAAGTGGTTTACATTATATTGTATATTATTTTTAAATTACAGTAAATATTCTCAGCTAATTTTGTTAACAAAATCTTTATAATGTTAAAACGAAAAAAAACTCAGAATGTCTGAAGGAATTAGTGGACACAACATATTGAATTTCGTTAATGTTTGTTCTTATGCTCGCTAGGCTCTTAGTAATCCAAGTAATTTCTAGGCAAAGTAAAAGTTGCATTGACCATTAATTATTTGCTCTCTTCTTTTGTCATGGGAGGAGTCAAACATTTATTTTTAACACCATACAAAACTTCCATTTTACGTTGAATTGCAAAAAATCATGAAGGTATTGTGGTCGCCTATCATTACATATTGATTATTCAAACAGTAGAATCCTACATAGATAATAATTATATTAACGTTGAGAACTTCGTTATTTTTTTGTTACTGTGTTGAACCTTTTTGTAGTCAGCAATACTGTAACCTTGAATAGGACGATAAAGGTTAACGATTGTCGGCCAGATCGGCCCTGATATATCTGAAACTCTACACGCTTTTATTGCACTTTGAAGCTGTGCAACAAAAGACTGTCATTTGTCAGAGATTAATTCGAATGAATACGCATTTTAGCGTCACCAAACATTGTTGGCACAAAGCTGGGCTTGCGGATGACGACACTTCACGAGGAAACGTCAAATGTCAGCAATCAATCCTCAACACCCATTCACGATGACGACGAGGATAAGAGCGACGCCGATTACTCAGAGTACGATGCTTACCAGGTAGGAGCTCGGAATTTTTGTTCTATGGTGTCCTATGTACACTCTCTTATGCCGTTGAGACAGTTAGCATTTTAGGTAGTAGTAAAATCTTTGTTCATTTCAAAATGTTTGCAGGATGTAGTTAGAATACTTAAACCATAGATGCAGTGATAGAAGGAATGGTTTTTAGGGTTTTGTTTATGGAAACTTATTCTTCAATTTTGTACGCGTAGAACGTAAATACGTAGGCGAATTGTATGAGACGTTATTTTATGTTCTTTAAGATACAGTTCAAGACATTTTCAAAATGAATCCCGAATTCGATGACATAAATATAGAAATGGTATTGAGCAGATTTAAATCATTGCGGCAATTTATAACTAACAAAGTGGAAAGAAAAAATCAATGTAAGTTTATGTATAGGTAGCCCTCCTCCAATCTGGCATCTTATAACACGGTTTCGCCTTAACACGATGAAATACAGGTAGCCCTTCTGCAACACGACATTCTATAACACCATTTCGCTGTAACAATAATAAAATTGCTGAGACCTTCGACCAGCATTGTACTTCTACAGTACTGTATACCATGATTTTTGTTTAACATATTTGCAAATTAAATTACCTTAAAAAAATGACAGGTAGGAATAATGAACTATCGTGCCTTCATATGAAAATATATAAATAAATCATAATTTACTCATTCAAAACTCTATTCCAATGTTATATTGTTGGTGATATCGTTCAACCGAAAAAAGATTCCCGTTTAATTGTGGTGAGTAGTGACGAGGAAGAAATTGTTAAATCAAAGTTACAAACAATGAAAATAATATTTTGTTTCTATTTTGGCTTTGTGTTATACCTGTATTTCCATTTCTAATCAAAATTAATTTGCTCACATAAGATTGAAGAAAAATGTTTGTTTTTAATCATTTTTCGGAACGTAACCCCCACCCCCTTGTACTGGCTCTGGATCTCATATAACACGGTATCACAAAACACGGCGTTTCTAGGAAATTATCTACCGTGTTACGGGGGGCTACCTATACTGTGTCTGCACATGATCAAATCCTATAAATCCGTTTTTTTATTAGGTAATTTAATAATTGTTCACGCCCTGCACGACATACAACATATAACATATTAGTTGTTTGTCATTTTCATTGTTATCTTGTACCAGATCGATACATTTCTACTTGGTAGAGGTTCAATGAATATAATGAATTGTGAATGTTGCAATCAGACACCAGCAAAACCAGTGAAACCGTTGACGTCGTCACGCACATTGGACTCCCTGGTGGAACTTCAATCAACGAAAATAAATACGCCCAGTATGAGCAGTAGCGGATACGGATCTCAGGCAGTCTCCACGACCAATCTCACGTCCGAAGATTCCATTTCAATAAAATCGATCAGCGTAGATGAAACGCCTGATTTGGAATACAGGACATTACTGGACAGTAAAAAGCCTGAGAAGATGGACAGTTCTCTCGTCGAAGAGACTCCAGAAGAGTATATGGGTGACATTACTGGAGCCTTGGACAACGTAACAATGCAAGAATCGTGCGTTGAGGGTTGGTATTTTTACATCAGTATTACAACAATTACCATATTCAGATCATTGGAAGTTACGATTAAGTTATATCCATACTACGGGCAAATCTCTTTTTCCAAAATATAGTCATTGTTTATAGGTAAAGAGATCATATTAACCTTTTATCCGCCGCAATTAAAACATACAAAAAAGAAATTAAATTAACTGTATATTTACAAGGTGCAGTCGATAAAAGAAAATAATTTGAAAATGTGTCCTAAAAATGGGACATAGGTCAGTAATGGGTTAACTTCTATCTATTTTGATCATTATCTTCATTTCTCGGAAATGTGAATACAGCGTATAAGAATTAAAAAGTTTATGCATAATGTATTAAATTAGTATTACTTATTGTCATAACAATGGTAATAATGATATATTCGTTTTGTATTATAGATGAGAGGAGAAAAAACCTAGAAGAAACTGAAAATTACGCGGACATCGACAGTCCAATTTCGTCCACAAAGAGTGACAACAGTGATGTGAGCAGTAACGCTCAGCAAATTCCAGGCGTGAGCAAGAAGGATTCACAGATTTTTGGAGGTCGGCGGAAAAGTGAAATGGAAAACAGTCAAACGTCCAATTCCGGAGACGACAGTCCATTAGAGGGTAGTTCCGTTGTTCACACGAAGTTGCCACCTGGAAAGGTAAAGTGCTCATTTACTTTTTTGCTTATTATCCTATGATAGATTCATTGTTAGCAATTTGTTTGAGTATGGCACGGACATATTTTCAAACAATTATATTTCCTAATATCTTGTCTTGGATCCCGGTTCCTTTTAATGTGACGAGTATGATAAAAACATCCCTTGCACAAATGTTCGTACTTTTTCATAGAAAACAATGCGTTGCATCGCCTGTTGCAATAAAAAGAATTTTTCATTTCGCCTGAAAAACACGTTTGATCCACACAACATATTTTTCAATAAACCTATTTGTACTAGGGTTGAATGTACAACATTATTTATCAAAACTTTTAATCTCTTAACCTTACACGTATGCCAACATTTTTGCTGAATGTATCATATTGAAAGAGAATGATTTACAGAAATATTTTAAGTAACAGAATTGAACAACGATATTTGCATGATATGAATAAAACAAAAATAATCTGTGTTGTACTGTGCGTAGGTTGTACGAAGAAAAAAGGCTTCTAACAGTGCGGGAAGGCCTATTAGTTCCCAGCATAGAGCCTCATTCCCTATGGTCCGTCCACAACTTTCTGAGAGTAAAGCTGCAGCGCGGTTGGAACAATCCATGCAACCAAATATGCCCTACGAAAATGGCGATAACAGCTCATCCGAGCGAATCGATGGTACGTTCTAATAAATATTTTTATAACACCTTGTCATCCTGTACCTAACTTATACACAAATTGTTCCCCACTCAAACGTTCCAACTATTATAGACGTATTTATATTGGTTTTTCTGTACTATGTAAACAAGAAATATAAGTGCAAACTGCCACTTTTTTAAACATATATAATCCGCTGTTTTAACGAATATGATAATCTATTAATACTTATTCAGTTTCGATGAAGTATGGCTATGTAACTTGATGAAAATATAAAATGCCTTATCTAAAGATTAAAACTATGGACTTTTCTACCATGATAAGGTAGTAGAACAATAACAGCATGAGATGTTAATAAACAGTTGTGTAGTTAATGTCGTTTTATTATATTTTACAATTTAATATACATCGCACCTGCTATAACTAAAACGAAAAAATATTGTTTATTCAACAGACGACGTGAGCGACAAGAGTTCGGCTTTCGGCTCCAGACACGATTTGACCAGAATAGAGACCCCTCTGCCAGACTGGGTCGTCGTTGGAGAATCTGTACTGGTTCGACCTTACAGCTACTCCGGTGTGATAGCATACGTAGGTCCCACAGAATTCGCGTCTGGTACGTGGGTGGGAGTCGAACTCGATGCTCCAACAGGTGAGGACGTATATTGATATACATAATTATGCAACATTACAATGTCATTTATTTGCGGACGAGTCAATTGTACAGAATTATTTTAAAATTACCCTCCAGTTTCCTTTTATGTAAAAGAACGTTCTTTTGATAAACGGAAATTAAAAATTGTTTCAAAAATCTTTATCTGTAACGTTCGATATTTTTCATTTGACTTATTATGAAAAAATATTAACACTAGAACTACCGACTTGTCAAAATGACTAGGTTGACACTGCCTTTATAATAATGTTTTTTCTCCGAAGAAACTTTCATCTCTTTAAATATTGTTTAGCACTTATCTAGATTAATTGCTTTTCAGTCGGTAAGGACAATCACATCGTGTAACGTTACGGCAAATTAAATGCATATATGTATATGAGTAGGAATAGTCGATAATCCTGGTGTTAGTAGTATAATGTTCTTTTAATACGAATACGAATGCAATAAAATGTTTGTACCCTTTAAATCTAGCTAACATGATATCGAAGAATTTATATTTTTATTGTTTATAGGAAAGAATGACGGTGCTGTCAATGGCCATAGGTACTTTACATGTCGGTCAAAGTGCGGGATCTTTGTGAAAGTTGACAAACTGATTCAAGATAGACGTGGACGGGCATTAAGAAGTTATAGTAAACAAGATCCTGCACCACCTCCGTCTGCATCAATGCGTAGAAGCGTTAGTAGAGGTAAGGTCTTTTTGTATTTTCATATGAGTCAATATATAGGCACATAGATATATATTTCATTAAAAATACACATATTCGCGACTATCACAATAATTATTTGTACTTTCTCAAAAATTCCTCTATCAGTCCTCTAACTATACAGGTTCGTTTGTCAATCATAATATAGGCACTTGTTAGTTTGAATGCTGCTGTAATTACAAAGTTAGTGTTTACTCTGACCATTAATTTTTGTTAAAGTAGGCAATGGAATTATAAACATGTTGTATTGCTTGGAACAGGAATTTACTAAAGAACAAATAGTATCATTTTGCCATGGTATCTTGTAATATCTTACAAAACACTTCTATATAATAATATTAGATTTTCAAAACATTTTTAATTCAATTTATGGTATATATCATAATTTGTATTTGTGTACTTTCTTTCTTGAATTAGCGAAGAGTGCATTTGTGCAAAGAGTTCGAACACGACTTTTAAAGTTTTATATTCGAAAACTCAACGAGTCTTATCACCAACGTTCAACGTAACGTTTATGATTACGAAAAGACGGTTTGTTCTTTTGGTTATCGACATGTTTCTGTAAACAGGTGAGGGCTTACATTCCTTACACCGAAGTCGGAGCCGAGGAGAAGGACTTTCTACAACAGGTACGCGTTCTTCTCCGCGGAGCAAGTAAAAAATGCGGATTAAATTACGTACATACGGATATGTAACACGGAAGAGGCATACTGGATGAAGAAACACATACATATACATAAATACATGAACACATACACGTACACGATGAATACCTACACGCGATCATACATACGCCGTTCCACCGTAAGAACTTCGTCTCCTAAAGCATAAGTCACTAAGTAATATCCTAATTGCTACATGCCTATTGATATGTGTAGCAGAAGGCAGTGTTTGAGTCCCTTAGACAAGATGAAGTTTTAGGGCAGCTAAAGTCGATCGAGTATCGATTAATTATAAATATTTCTTGAAAGGATAAAAAAAAAATATTACGATTAGGTCATATTACATGTGTATCGCACGAGGCATCGGGGCGGACGCTCTTCAGTTTCAGGCGTCGCGATGCCGAATGGAACATAGGTATATGTTATCTATCTTCGCGCATTTCCGTAGAAATAATAGAGGAGTGAGTCGGGTGCGTAGGTATCATTATGTATCCGCGATGCAATGAGTCAGTGACGCCATGCTCTCCTGTTTTACTTTGTCTCCCTTATCGTTGCATTCAGGTTTCTTCTCCCTTCCCTCCCCACCCCTCAGCGCATTTATCCACCCACGAGTATTGAATCATTTCAACGATGCATTCCAACATTTCCAATGGTTTCGACTACCTGGACGATGAAGCATTTTCAGCGGTCGCGCGATTGCAGAGAAGAACAATTGATTCCAAGCAAACAGTAAAAGGCAGGTGGAAGGAATGACAGAAAGCGGCAGCGTCCGACCTTACGAACTCTATCGTACATTACTCAAGAGAGTCGAAAAGGTAGTCAGCTTCTCGACGATGCCGTCTTTCGTCGTTCGATGTCGGTTTCCCAAGAGGAAGAACGTTCCGAGTCAACGACTTTAACTCGAGGAACAGCAAAACGATTACACAAACGAACAGACATCCAAAGTCGTTACTCACTTATCGTGAACGTTGACCGACGAGAAAAAGATAAAAAAAAACATTGCTGGTACACACGCAGGCAGGTAACAGGAATATTACACGCGATACACGTACACTGGTAACCACACTCGAACACACACATACACACACACCGAACCCACACTTTCCGAAATTACCGGATGGTAATTTGTTAGCTGGACAAGTGCCCGATACAATTATATAGGGAAAAAAAAACCCGTGGAAGGACAAGAGAAGCCCAAATTTCTTATTCATTAACTATATTTAACCGCGTTATGTAGATTATTTAAAGATTTATATATGTATACAATTGTTTCATATATTGTATTTTTTTAGCGCAATCTGTTAAGTTCCTCTTTTATTGTAACATACGTGTCCTTTGTCACTTTTATCCTCCCACCATCGACCCTTCCCGTCCACCCACTCCCCCCCCCCCCCCCCCCCCCCCCCCGAGTCTTAATTTCTCGACCCTCCTACCTCCCCGCTCCAAAACAATTTTCTTATCTGACTAGCTACATGACACGTTTTAATTTATACACCGCAAACGAAGGTAACGATACGGTTTGTGGCCGATCGATTCTCGAAATGTCTCGCTCACCTTCGACGAGTGCGTCCCATCGTCGCTTGTCGATCGTTGACAATTGTCTGGGACGCATGTCGAACGGCCGACGAACATTCTGCGAATGCGTGGGCGTTGCGTTGTAAACAGAGAGAAATCGCAATATTAGGTTCGTAAGGCTTAGACGGTAGAGATTCATTATAAAGAAAAGGGAAGAAAGAGAGAGAGAGAGAGAGATAGGAGAACGAAACTTGCTTCATTGTACGTACGATTATCGTGTAACTCCTGAAGTAATCAATTGGCACCTGTCCGACGCGCTCATTTTATTCGCCGAAAATACAAGCGAAGGACACGCGGCGTGCTGTTGTTTGCTCGATATTTATTCCAGGCCACTCGGTCGATCGATCGCCGTCACGTTTGTCGTTCGACTTTTATCGTATGAAGGGGGAAAATATTCTGATTCTCGTCGGCTCGCCATCTTGCGCGGCGATCAAATTATTGTTTGCGGGCCGAGCGACGATCCCTTTTCCGATCTTTCCTGTCTTTCGTTTTGGGAATAGAGAGAGAAAGAGAGAGAGAGAGAAGACATGGAGTGAGAAAGAAAGAGTATGTGAGAGAGAGAGTGAGGGAGAGAGAGAGAGAGTGTTGTACTTTACCGATTACGCGAGCGGTGCGAGAGGTGTGCTCCTAAATAACATTAAAGAAAATAACTAACGGAAATTCAGCGGTAAATCAAACGGCGGTCAGAGAGAAGGCTATCAATATTTTTTTGTATAACTCACGAAAACGAAGCAGACAAATGATCCGCCAGATTTGAACGTGATTTAACGGTTAAGAATTAAGGGACGATCGACGGAGTATGCGAGATTTCGCCCAAATTAAGCGTGACGGATAAGCAGCAGGAGGGAGGAGATATGAAATGATAACAATTCCTGTCCAATTAGAACAATACTAATATTATCGCGTAATGAGCGCATTACCGTATGTAATATTTATTGATTATAATAATAAAAATCCGGCCTCGGCGCAATGTTTTCTTTTCGCGATGGATCTCGAAACATCCTCGGCCGTTTCTCCTTCATCTTCCAAAGAGACTCTGGCGTCCATGATTATGATTATTGGGTTTGGGCGAGCGAACGTGCGTTGATGGCAATGGGGAAAATGAAGACTTGAATAAGGAGCAAGCGAAACACATTGTCCCTGTCCGAGAGGGAAACGTTGCGAGCGTAGGCACCTGTCCATTTTTTGGTAATCAAGATTGTTAAACAGAAGGAGACACAAGTTTAAGACTCACAATGTCACATAGTGTGATGACGATGACGACGACGATGATGATAATGATGATTATGATGATGGTGACGATGGTAATGACGACGACGATGATGATGATGATGATGATGATGATAATGATGATGCTACATGCCTGCCTGGCATAAACATTACGAATAAAACTATCATTTGAGACACGATGTTTTTTCTTTTTATCACTTGTTTCGTTTGCGAAGCGCGGGACTGCGATTTGGTATGAACGCGGTTTTGTTCGGTTGCGTTAATGTTGCACGCCGAAAACAAGGATCAGTCATTTTGCGATAAATTTAGTTTGAGGAAGAAGCGATGAAGGAGTTGAAGTTGAGTTCATTGTATGAGTTTGTGTCATTCGATTGTTTGGACGTTGGCGCCGTTGTTGGAATCCATGATGCATTTATGTAGAAAAAATGGTTTAGTGAACGTTTCGTTAATACGAATTTCTTTGAATGTGAAGGTATTGAGTCATGTCATTTACATTTGACAAATTTCATTTGACATTAAAAGCATTTATTGAATATTTTGAAAAGTAAAATTCAATATGAAAAGTAATGAAAGCTAACAAGCAAAGTATGAAATATTAATAATTTTCCAAGTGATTCTACAATTAAACTTGTGTGACATATATATAGTTGGAGAGCTGTAACCATAATTTGTCCACTCTTTTATTTCATCTGGATGCCAAGTTTTCTTGCAGTTTTGTTATAAATGAAAATGATTGAAAATTTGTCACCATAAAATAAAATACCTAATATGCGAGAATACATGGTATTCTTTTATTTGTGCTAAATGGTTAATTAATATGATAGAAAACTTTGTTCTCTGAGTAAATATGAAGATTCGTATCAACATTTTTTTTGGATTCTGACAACGGTTTATCTGATACCATCAAACTGTACAGAGTGCCTCTAGATAAATCTAATTTTAGTAATGAAAAACATTAACCAGGATGAAACGTGTAAAGTTGTATTGCCTTTATTTCTGAAACCATGATTTATTTATAATAGATTTTGTTGAACTTGGCACTGTTGCTTAACTGTCATTTAACTCTTATTTCCTGAAGTCATGGGCAAAAATTGTTCCATCAAAGAACTAACTGTGCAACTGATGATGAAAACAGACTTCCTACCTGAGAGTCAGATGAACTTATAACCAATCAAGTACGTAAATAATGAGATCCCTGTCCAGCCGACCTTTAAACAACAAAATCAACAGACGTTTCAGGTTTTGCTCTCTGAAATAATTTGTAACACTTAGAGAACCTTAGTCACTCTCAAGGGCACAGTCAATGATCGATTCACATGGAATTGCACTTTTATCGGCTGTCAGGACAGAAACAGTCCTACGCCACTCGACTAACGCAAATACAAGAAAAAGTGTACCTAAGATTTGCGTTACACGAAACATAGTCCTCTTTACACGTTTCTTTTGATCCTCCGTTGTTCGAGTGGCTGTTAATGCAACACTTATCCCGAGACACTCTGCGCAATTGATTATTCCGTTCAGGTCGCCAGCGTTTCAACCGCTACACGAGACACGCGTGTCCGTCTTCGCACTGTCCTCCTCTTCGTTCGACTTCCGGCGCGAGAGAAAGAGAATGCGCCTCGTTTACACGTTCGCCAACGATTCCGTTCGCCTTGTATTCTGTCACATCGACAACGGCAGTGCAATCTAGCATTGACGGAGCTTACACAGCCTATTCCATCCCAGAATAAGACAATGTCCATTTTTATCGTTACAAATTATCTTTAATGATATACGAATACCCGTTCAGCACTTTGTACCCTAACGACTCTAGGATATAATATTTTCGACCAATCGGTTTTACGAGTGTCGCCAGCGGAAGACTTCCGAGTTTAACATTATGACCGTATATCGTCCATCGGCGACGAGGCCAAGCGGTTTAAGTTCCAAAAGGGTCGCAAGGGTCCACTTTATCGGAAGGTAGAGAAGGAGGATGAGAGAGAATAGAAAGTAAATTGCACGAGGTCCGTAACATTAAATTGTCCATTTTCCTATCACTAAGGCTGTGAGATAAATCAATCTTTTGTCGCTCAAGCTTCACTCCCACCTTTGCATGAGTTTTGGTAATGTACCGTTATGTGAAGTATTGGAATGTTTGGAGATTGTTGCTTCAACGGTTAAGTATCTCCATGTGAGAAAACTTTTCTTATTATTCTCGGTAACAATTAGGATATGCAGTATGTGACGTGAATTAATGTGGGAAGAAAACGGTTTGTTTAATTAGTTTCGTCGGAAATTATTTCATCTGTATAGTAAATTGTCAAGAGCTTCAGGGTACTTGTACGTTGAACAATGATCTTTGAACAATTGGAATATTTCAATAGCATTCGATCGACAGTTCCAGGGCTAGTTTTTGTACGAAAAACGGATAAAAGAGTCGAGGAGTCAGTCGATTATCAATGTGCTTAATTGCGAACGGTTTAAAACTCACGTGTCAGGATCAGTCACATTATGCCAATCTACAGTGACTCATGACATTGATAAAAAATTTCATCTGCCCACTTTCTTTACTTAGTCATTGTGCGTGTTTCTTTAAAACCGGTAAAATGGGTTTTTGTGACGATACTTTTTAAGGCATAAGTACGGAAATAAGACCGGGTATATTAGCAAGGTCTGTTACCTAAATTGTTATGGTTTTTGTTGGTTTTATCCACAAACACAAATTAATTACAATGCATTTTTTGTAATTCACTATATGGTCATAATTTAATTTGCTTGTATATTACATTTCTAAGAACTTTAGTAGTGTGCTTTAAAGAAAAACATGAAAAAATTAACAAATGTTTTTCGAGTTTTGGGGTGTGGTTCATTCAAGGTCGCCGTGTTGAAGCTTGTATAACGTAACATTAGAATAAATGCACACGCAGATTATAAGAAGCTGAAATTGATTTTGATATTTTTGAAAATGTAAAATATAAAACAATAGAACTGCATCTGCGCGATAAGTCTTTTAAATCCTTCAGAATTTGTTTGAAAGGTTTTGGAAGGGTAATATTAGGCATTATGTTATTTTATATAGTGGTTTTTCTTGTATGACCCTGCTTAGTGGGAAATATACAACTGCAAGGCAAATCAATTGGTAACCTTCATTTCATGCAATTTGGCAGAATTTAAAATAAATTATGTGACGCCAACGAATAATTTCTAATAAATTGAAAGCTGATTGAAAATTAGTGTGCAGATGAAACATATGAAAAATATTACATTGGACACATTATCTTATTGCATTTCTACTCCAAATCATCAAATCTTTAATCAATTTCATGGTTCACTGTGTCATTTATATAAACATACCTCAATAAATATTTGCTTATGTGCTCTTAATTATGAAACTGGTGTAAGGAAAGAACTCAATTAACGTGGTCTAATCGTTTACTTTACCTTGCTACCGACGTTGTCCTAACAAAACAGACAATTAGAACAAGATTTTTGACATTCTTGCTTACAACAGTTTTATAATTTCGGGCACGTACAGTGCAGCCTTGATTTTAAGAATAATCTTGTGGTTTGCAATGCTCGAATCAATAAAATTACTTTAAAATTGGTACATGTAACTACGAAGTTATGAGGACAGGTTAAATATGCAGCTGATAGTTGGCAATTTATAAGATTTACGTCGTCATAAGTACATGAGAACAGGGTAAGAAAACATTGAAACTCCTTCCGTTGTTTAAAATCTTATCGGCTACAATGAAAAAAAGATTGAGAGTCTTTCGTATTTTCTGGAGTACTTAATTAAGAGTATTTAAATATGTTCTTGTACTGAACCAGAGGAGCACCTCGGGCAGTAAGTCATTTCTCGAACTATCTCAGCAACAGTATTGGCCTATACGTTAAGTATTAAATTCTTACGACAGGGTACCTTCTTCAAGGTCAACAGTCTTGAACTCAGTACTTACTTCACTTTCACACTTGCAATAATATTATGTTGCACTAATCGTTTACAGAAGTACTCACATGCGTCGGTAATTGTAAAAGTGGTCCGAGTCAGAACAATAAATATAATTTTCGCCATTAATTTCGTCGCAATTCGATCCAACCCTAACTGAATTGTCGATTCAAATTTCACAACTCTTTGCCTTTGGCCGCTTTTCGTCGCACATGTTTGTACGTCTGGCAAACATATAAGTGTGTGCAATATAGACAAATATTGCTGAACGTCTGATGTAACGTTCAATAAAATATTTTAAATTAATTGCCGCTCGTGAGCACCGCATTGGATGAGCGTTACGAATTTATATTATTACTATCCTATCTTCTCTCCCTGGACTTAAAGACAGTCATTTCTGACATTTAAAGAAATGACCCTGTTCGGCTATTTTGCCGATAACGATCTACCCTTATCAATGTCGTCAATTGAAACGACGCGCGAGAAACGTAATATTGAATTCGGAACTCTTCTAAAAAAAAAATAATAAAAACATACTAAAGCACGCTTCACAGATAAAAGAGAGACTGTTTAAAACACGATCGCGTTAGTCTAAATGAAACTAAGGAAATCAAAAAAATGAAATACTATTTAAGATCTACATACGTGTACATGTACAACGTAAAGGCATCCAGATTGATGCTATATTTTATTGTAAACATAAACAGCAGGTGTAAGCGATAGGGTAATGAAATTGGCACGAAAAAATTACAATCTTGTACGGTCTTGTATGCTGATGTTACGAAAGATCATTGATATGAAGCAAACGGTTTATTTTTGAGTTGAGTGCTGTTATCTCTGTAGCCAGTAAAGAAAAATTCGAATCTATTGTCTAAATAATTCGATTTCGGCGAATGTTGGGAGAAAAATTCAGATTGATTATTAACATATAAATTGAAGTTTGCTACCAGTCTACTTGATCAACGTTGTTTTTCAAGGATTTTTCATAAAGTACTTTCTGAACAGTACTGAAAAATCTGTTTTGAGCAATTCAGCCCAGTTAATGTAACATTTATCAGAAAACTGATACAAAATATCAGATCATCAAACAATCGGACTGCTTCATAGCGATTATCCTGTAGGAAGCGTGCGCGGGAGAAAAGTGTGAAGAAGGCGAAGATGCGTTGGTGCCAGTTGACATTTTGACCTTCACACCCATTCGCCCTTCGTTTATTCCACGCTATTGGGGTCTGCGATAGTATAAAGACAGTTAAAGTACACATTCACTTTAACAGAGACGTATAAGGTGTTGCCAAGCTAATCGCTCGTTGTCGCTGTCGAGAAAAGGAAAACCAAAATTTCCGTGCGTATGTGTGCATGTGCGTGTTTGCGTGGCGTGTGTATGTGTGCGCGTAAACAGCTTGGTGTGACCAAATGGGATTCTCGATCCCACATCTACGAATCTCCGATTACCGAATCATTATTTTCCAATTGACCTTCAAAATAATGTCACGCTAATGTTACGAAGAAAGCATCGCTCTCGGTGTAAACATTATTTCCAATTTTCATTGTTTCAGTGTCGAAAAGTCTTGTTTCCACGTTCGGTTCTAACGTCAGCACTGAACACTGTGCATGTGTATATATGTGTGTGCGTCGAAAGCTTATATGTTGATCGGAGATTCTAGTTAAGCTTCTTCGCCAAAATAGAGAGCGTATTGATACGTAATATGATAGACGTTAAGAATGTTTCAACTTGATTCACCGTAGATGGTTTCGGGCGTCGTCTACTTTCTCGATCTGGTTGTTGATGAGAGCCGGAAACAGGAAAGCCTATTTTTGCATTGCACGCGCCAGCGAGGGGGGAGGGGAGGGGGCGGGGGGAGGGAGGGGTAGGGCAAAAATCACGTTTAGGCGTTCGCGTAAGGTAACGGACGACATTTCGGGCCGATATGTAGGATGTTTACCATTTCTTCTAGTCATATCCTTCGTTCTTGCACGGCACACTCTCGAACCGAGACACTCGATACGATTTTGATACGTCGATTAAGCTTGCAAGTGCGCAAAATTAAAATGCGTTTTACCGGCCGTTTCGCGACATCTTCGAGCCTTCACGCTTCGACATTGAAAAGAATGAGTTGTTTCGAAATTTTCTGTACACTGCATTTTCCGCGGTTTTATACATTCTACACTCTCTGTCTGAGACTCTTGCATTCGATGCGATTTTGATACGTCGATCAAACTTTATCTGACAAATCAACACACTCTATTGCCACATTTTGTACCCATTTATTGATCTAACCGTAAAGTCACTTTAAAATGCCTGTTAAGTGCAGTTTTCCGACGCCTGTTCTCCGAGCAGGACGAAAATGAAATCTAATCATTATTTGACTTTATGGACGTCCAGTATGCTGCAAATTTTACTTGGCAGACTCATCTTTCGAATGAAGTGGGACAAAGACGTATACATATTTCGTCATATCAGTATTGGCATTCAAGGTACAAAATAGTCTACATATATCTTACAACCGAGGGAAAAGAATGCTTGCAGTCTGAAAGACGGCCAAGCGGCGCGCCATTAAAGAAAAAGAGAACAAAGTCAGAAATTCTATCCAATGGGACGTCGTCGGCACGAATGTGTTCGCTAAATTAACACTAACGTAATGTTTACATGTATTATTATTACTATTAATCCTACTACCTAATGTTATCACTATCATCACTACCGTTACTGTCCCCGGTCGATCATCAGGTCGGCGCAAATGATTTTTAAGCCGGACACTTCCGTCTAACATTGTGCGGCAAACAAAATTGTCGGACTTTCGACGAGTACACGATACATCTATTTTTTACTCTATTTATTGCTAAGCATCGTACCTACAAGTGTGCAAAGCAGGGCCGCTTGTCAACGTGCGACCTCCAACGAAAGTCGTACACGAAAAACCGATCAGAGATATGACTGAAAAGAGCGGAAATTACGATCGGTCAACATCCTACAATCGACTTCGCGAATTGTCCTCGTAACGTAACGGCAAATCGCTTCGATCACGGTCCGCAACAAGTTTGTACAGTGTGAGTCAGTATAAATTAACTCTTCTAGTTCTTCGCGTCCCCTGAGTAAAGCGACATTCATTATGCGAGCATTAAAAACATTTCGACTGTCAAGGATTTCAATTTTGTTGCGCCAGCGATAAGATTAATAATTAGGTTCGTTTCTACGTAATTAAGACTATAGTTTATTTCGTAAATGGATAGCGGTATGATCTTCGGTTTACCAAAAGCTTGTATGTACCTTTCAAATTGTTAGACTTATGCCTTAAGTGTATCATGATGCAATAGTGTATGATTATGTTATCCAGTTTGCTATGGTATAACAGGAAATGCCTTGCGCATAAATAAATTTACTAGCCAAATCATTTGATGTTCGAATAATGTGTCAAGCAGTCAAACTTTAATTGGATAGTCTCCATTAGCTTCTGCCGTGTTCATGTTTTGAAGATGTGGGGCCATATTGAAGTATTATATAACATCATACTGATCAAACATTGATTCATATATTGGAATACTCAAATCTTGAACTTATGTTTGATAATGATTCAAGCACAGCAGTCTGATATTTTCAATAAAATGTATGACAACTAAAAGATGAATCTGCATTACTCGACTAACCTCAAAATGGCACCCACCAAGCATTTTTCCATGTTATTGTCTCATGGTGTTCCGGAATTCGTGGTACAGCTCGAAAGGAAGGCGAATTTTAATGTGAAAGTAAGTGAACAATATGTAATAAAATTTTCCTTACGTAAAAGGTTCATCTTTGGGGAAATCAAGTATGAGATCTGTTAACTGTGCATGGTATGAATTAACAACAAATTGCTAACTTTACTTAATATATCCGACAAATGGATACTTAACAGATCTTGAGCAGTGATTTTCTCAAAAAGAAGGACATGTAGTAAATAATTTTATTATATGTTTCTGACTTAGGCACAAGGAATCTTTTCCCTTTAGTTTACACCACTTCGTACTTCGAGAAGAATATTGGCGGGTAAATTGGATCATATTACATGTTGCCGGTTATACTTTTAACCCCATAAAATTAGCATTTACTTAAGTTAATTTATAGTGACCCT
This sequence comes from Anoplius nigerrimus, assembly GCA_914767735.1. Taxonomy (NCBI): domain Eukaryota; kingdom Metazoa; phylum Arthropoda; class Insecta; order Hymenoptera; family Pompilidae; genus Anoplius; species Anoplius nigerrimus. Next base: position 11,368,594 of record OU612087.1, read on the forward strand.
CTCTGAATAGGATATAACGAGGCTATACAAAATATTTCATCTGTACAAATTGTGAAGTATATCCATGTAATTATTGCATTATATATAATACATACAACCTAATGCTATGCCCAATAATGGTGTTATGTATCATATGGTACATTATGTAATTCCTAATATTGGGTCATTGAACAAGTTTCTACCCTACCTTTTGTTTTTTTGTGTTATAATCTTCAAAAATCGACTCAAACTGTCCAAAATACGTAGACATTTTCATTGTAACGTGTTAATGAAACTTGATGCAAATTATGTAACGGTTGGAGATACCAACAAACCCGAATTAAAAGTGTTAGATGTAAAAGAATGTGTACATGTTTCAATTTTTCTGTCCCGCGCATATTTATACTGCAGAAATAATCACATTGCAATTGTGTGTTTTATTAATATACAAACTAAGAAGATGATATGTTTGATTTATACCGTTACATAGAAATGTAAAAGAGAAGAAATATGTACTCTACTTTGCGCAAAGATATTTATAACTTGAAAACATTCGTTTATCAGCTCGGAGGGAAACTAAGTGAACATGGAAGTAAAAAAGCTTAACTGATTCTTATCTCCTGTACGAATTAAATGTATAAACTCTGCATACGTACGATGCAATAATCGAGTGGTAAAAATCTTAATCGTCCTCTAATACATATACGCAATTATCACGAAAATAAAATCATTTGTTGTCAAAGTATATGAAAATCTATTAGTAAAGTCCAGAAAATGAAATAACTAAAAGTAATATTATACTTAACGAATTTTATATACATATTTTCATTCGGTCTAACAATAGTCAGCGCAAACTTTTTCGACGACCTGATATGAACTTTAAATACTCGTAAGTCATGTTTCAAGTACAATAAACTTACGGAAGGCAAAGAAATGTATAAAGTTGGAAATTGGAAAGTAAACCGACGATTTTTCCCTGATAACAGACTACAGCTTCTCTTTCCATAACAGAAAATGATTTATCCCCATACTGACTCATGTAAATAACAGAAGGAATAAAAACGCGTCATGTATATGTACGAAGTGTACTATATATGTGCTTTATTAATGGAATGCAATCAAGAAAATTTGTACTTGCGGCCGTGAACGGAGTGATGCTTTTTAGTCATGGACTGTATAAATAAATAAGAGTAAATAGAAAAATGCGCTTAGACGAGACATTATTTTGCATCTCCGTTAATAACTAATCTAGAGGTAGGCAAAAACTCGTCGACTTGGCGGATCGAACAAAAACCAACAAAAAAAGAATAGTACACAAAGTCTAATAATTAATTCCGATATTTAATATGATATATACGATTAGTCAATCATAATGTACACTACGTTTAGTACGTACGAATGTCACTGTGTCATGCAATATTGAAGATAACAAGTGAAGCTCGCTCTTTCCTTAGTGTTTTCGTAGATCATAACAATGCCGCTCTCATTTTATCAGGAGCTTAAATCCTACGTCTACAACGCGAGTCAAGTTATTATTTAGTGCCGCTTCCACTTAAAGCGTTTTACTATCCACGTTTGATTTCAATAACGATAGGTCAGTAATGAGACGTAACATTCTTATTAAAATTTGTATGAGATACTGGTTGAACAGAATAAGAAACTTCTATTCGTCTTTTTTTATATAAATTTTATATTGACACACCGCTTTCGTTCACGGTAATCAATCGAATTACAATAAAGTAACTCTATCATAGTTTAGTTGATTAGTGATGTAAGGAGCGAACATCGGCCCCATAAGGTGGACTCCTTGATTTAATATTAACCAAAAAGATGTGCAGCTAGTGCGATCGGATAAAATTAGCCAAGAATGTTCGCGGACGTTCGGAAAGTATTATTTCTGTCCGTTACGCGCGCATGAAGTCATAATTTTCCGATGAAGAATTAATCCTCGACACGGAAGTTTCGGATTCATACGTATTGTGTATGCTTATGTTTAGACGATAATAACGTATGTTAGAGTTAACATTGCAAGCGACTGCATTTTTCATTTGCAAGTATTTGTCAGTAGCGGACAGTGAATTCGAAATTCGCACATTGGATGTTTCGTAATACGTGGTACAACGCAAAAGACGATTTCTTCGTGAGAATTAAACACACGTAGAGTATGATCACTAGACACGAGGATACGTCCATTAGCTCTCAAAATCTTCTTTAATGTGATAATAATCAATTTCTTTACATTCAATCTTACACTTCATAGCTTGGCACTGTTCACTTAGGCTGCTTTTCAATGGCTCGAAAAATGACATTTGTCAGAAATCAGTGGTCAACGAGGTTAATTTTACGGATGTTCTACAAAAATTGTACGACAAATTACGAGACATCTCTACATGGATTTCCATAAGTTAGTAGATCATACGGCAAAGACGAAGACAAGTAAACTGTATACTTATTCATACACATACACACAAGGATATATACATGCGTAGAGTGTACATTCCATGTAATTAATTGAGAAACGATAAGAAAGCTATAATTCGCACCTTTTGTATCTCCCATAGCGATTGTGCCGTATTTTGTCAGGGAGAGGAAAAACTGTAATTTTGTCGATCGCGTAGGCCATCTAAGGGCTAGTTATTTACTTACACATACATGCGTATCTATCTATACACCATGTGACGCGGTGCGTTCGAACATTCTTTCAGACGCCGTTTCTCTGATGTCAAATTCACGGCGTGTTTCACATTTCCCATGTCGACAGTTGGACGTTCGCGAAAGTCAATTTTGATTCGAACAATTGTGAAAATTCGCTTATTAGCTATCTGCGATAATATGATCACAGACAAACGCTATGGATCTAAAATCGTTAAACTTCAATCTCTGAACTAATTATAATCATGAAGTGAGAGCTTTTAATCTTGTTACTTATGAAATTCATCCACCCTTCTTCCAGATTGAAATCTTAAAATAACTGAACGTTCAAATTATTCGATAGCAATTCGCAATTATGATGAGCGAAAAAATTTATTGCTCAATCATAAATAAAGTCAGCTAATATTTGTTATTTGTATAATAACATGTCCAACTGTGTTACTAATTTCTTATGGCTGCCATTCAGTTTAATCTCAACAATTTTAAACACCTTAAACCAAAATAAATTCGATCAAGGTGTGATTCAAAGTAATCGATTTAGTCTGATCAAATTTTCGAACGAATTCTGTATATTGGCACGTGGACATATTTACATATACAGATAGACATGCCGAAACCGTGTCGTAAAACTCGTGAAAGAAACAACCAATACCAATGGATGGTCACTGTGTAATAGTATTATTTTGTAAGCAGTCAATAATACCGATAACTAATGAGATAAAACTTAATAAGAAGTATCAATTGAGGAATGATTCGTGTATTTATTTCATAAACTCGTCTCGTATCAAGGAAGTACCTACACTTCTATTGTTAATATATTATACATAAAGCGACAATTGCATAGTACTGCTAATCGTACCGTGTAAGTATTAAGTTTAAATAATAAGGTGTGTACATTTTAATTTTTATGAATATAATAAAAGTATAATTTAATGTTCTATCTATTCTTTGTTTATGAAGCCTCTTTGATGAAATGGTAAAAGCATCACAGTATTCACGGTAGTCTGACTGTTGGCAGTAGAAAATGTGTTGATTTATGCAAAAATTGTAGTTTAATAATCTGTCTATAATATGAATTGATAATAATTTGCGTAAATTGGTACATTTCTGATTTTGTTCCATATCACTATTATTAAACGCTAGTCATGGATCCAAATCCATTCGTTTATGAACATAGCTTTGATATGTTGAAACATTAAAAAGTGTGATTCATATTTTCGATATATTATGTTTACGTAATTGTATAAATGTTCTGTCTCTATGTTATATTTGATATTATTCTATATATGTTCTACTATTATTTTTACACAGCTTGCAACATTATATCAGTAGCGGTCCAACTATCCTGAGTCCTAACAGCTGTTGAAAGTTTCTAATTTATTGCTTTATTTATTCATTGTTAAGTTCGGGAAGATTTATCTTTGCAGCATTTTACTTGCATTATTATATCGAAAAAACGTGCGAGTTTTTAGTTACGAACGATCGAAAAACTCAGATTACTTCGTGTGGAATTAAAAGACGCCAATATAAAACGCTTGCTTAACAAATTGACTGCTAGTGTATTCATTCTTTGAAAGTCATATTTCTGCTTTATTACATGTGTTTTTATCCTTTCCCGATTTGACTTAAACATCCTTGCTTTTGGATGTTGAAATCTTTCGCTTACAGTTATATCACAGAATCATATTTGATTTGCGCATTATCACATGTAAGTATATCGTGTATAATTGAAATAAATAGAAAAACGGATTCTTGTATTCCGTAAATGTTTTTCCATGATAAATTATTTGAGACAATGAATAACTATGACGTATCTTGGAACAATGCGCGTGCATATTTGTTCATTTGTAAATGTGTCTTTAATTCGCAGTAAGAGTCAACATTGAAAAGAGCAAAGTTACGGTGAACGCTGTATAAAGGTTACTAAACCATTCAGCCTCTCTGTTCATTTCATTCCGCCTTTAGCCAGAGAAGACGCTATTCATTCATACAGTGTGACTCATCCGACATTGTATGAAGAATATCAACCAGTTCAGTGCAACCTACCATTCTACATATACTTCGCAACAAATGAAAATTCCAAACAGATTTCTACGAAACGTAACATCCCCTATTTAAAACTTCAAGCCATCTGCCTTTAATAAGCATGAAAGGTAAATAAAATTCTTCACAAAGGGTATAGCTGAATTAGATGGTGAAAAGTACCATTATATCGAATTCAATTTTAAATGAATTATTCGGTGGCTTATGTTAAAAAACCTGTGTCATCTGTGTGAAGTTTTAATTTCGATTCTCAACTATGGGGGTGGAATAGGGTAAAATGAATCATCACATTCCATCTTGGCAGTGGTCAGCAAAATGTTAATAAAATTAGAGCTACACCTGGTAATAAGGCACAGATTTGAGAGATTTTGTAGTATATTCAAGCAGAAAATCAAACTAAGTAGTTCAAAAGCAAAAAAGTAGAAAACGAAATAATCAATCAGAAAAACGACGATTTGGTATTGAAGGAAAATATATTGATTACATTTACATAACATATCTACATACAATAACATATCTCCGATTTTTTTGACATTTTTGGTTTTAATGCAACATTCTTACAAAATAATAAAAAACACGTTCTCGAATCGGTTTTTACGTGTGAGAACAATCCCTGCGGCAAACTTCCATCCATTTTTTGTCACATAACTAGTTTATTTTACCATTACCAAGTGTGCCTCTGATTTGATTAAAATTCTTTCACCCACTACAATCTGATGAAATGGTGATAGATTCCGATGTTTTATTTTATCCTTTCTCACCCTCACAGTCCAGATTCAAAGTTGAATCATGACACCAATGGATCTCCTTTCATGAGCTATCGAGTGGCTCAACCAAACCTTAATTTCGTTAAGGTGCACCTTCGACCGCCTCACCCTTCATAAAGAGCGTGAATTTCTTCAATACCAGCCACTCCGTATTCCTCACAGCGAGCAAAAAGTCCCCAAACAAACAGTTACGATCACCCATTCGCTGTCGAACAATCATCGTCCAGCTTTAATTCATTCCAGCGGCCGAAGGAAGCCCCACCGAAGGTAAGGGAAAATTAATCTCGGCGCAATCTAGGCTGATCGAATTCCTTCGGGCCGCTTCTCGTGTCTGGAAGAGAGAGGATCATTTGTCAGCTGTTGTCGATGCGACGTAGATGAAGGAAAGTGGCGGAGAAGAAGAATCGTCGGCCGCTCGCCGTCCGATGTTTGTCACTTCCGCCAAACAGGTCTGCGGTGACAAATGAAACTGCGCGACCGATTTCGATGGAAACCGAGCGAGGGGTGGGGAGCACTAGCGGGACGGTTGGGTTAGTGCGCGATGGAGGGAGGGGGGGGGGGGGGGGGGGAAGGGGTTAAGCGTCTGACCGGCTGCGTCGGCTGGGTGCACATATTAATTGCGCACGAAAAACGATCGAGGCAGCGCATGCGTGTGCGTTCTCAGGCTCACACTCACACTTACTCTCGCTGATCGTTCCGGCAGCGGTCGCACGTTAGATATGGGTATACGGTATGCGCGCCCAATTTAAATATAATGGGATGACTCCTGCGGGAATGTCGGTGACACCGGCCGAAGGATTCCAAGGTCCTTTTTGTCCTCGGAAATGGGGGACCTTAGGCGAGAATCCGAGCGACTTGACGGAGCTCGTAGAAACGGCTATCCTATTGTTTATGCGCATATCTAGTCCTTCGATAAAGGTCGTCGGTAGAAGGGATGAGATGCTGAAAAAGTTTTTGACTGGTGAGTTGGATGTGATGGGAAATCAGGTGATGGAATGAGTCGCCGTGATGCTTGCTAAAGAACAAGGTACATGTTGAAGCTTCCGCGTTGGTTTTAAGCAATGTTCAAATCATTCCGTATAATATTAATTTCAGTCGATAGACTGTTTTTGGCGGTTTAGGTTTGTAGTTGTATTGATATCTGAAAAAAAACTATATGTGCTGTGGGACCATACTGATCTACTTGTAAATGAAACAAATCAAGAAGCTTGGAACATACAGAGCGTTTGGCTGAAAGACGTCCGATTATGTATTACAAAAAACATATTACAAATCAAATGTTAAATACGAGACCAAAAATGAAGAAAGATCACGGGTGTTATTGATGTTAATTTGGCCTTGGGATGACCATGGGAAGTCCTGTGTTGGGTATGTTTAAGTATTTCATTGAAATTTCATGTTTTCCGTAATGTGTTTTTGTAGTTGGCGAAGAAGTATTTAAAAATGATATCACGTATGCACTTTTCATAACCTAATTCGCAGACGTGACGGGTTAAAATTAATGGTCTTATGACATAATATTTATTTAATGTACATCATTATATACACATATACAATACATTTTTATGTAATTTTATGCAAGTTAATCTGGATACTTAATGATTTCTTGAAACTTAACAATCAATGTCATATTACAATGATAGCTTAACTTGCGAACAAGTATAGATTCTCTACAACAAAAATTAGAGTCCAAAATGTGACATAGAATCAATGAATGCCTATTTTCATAAACGTATGTTGGTTCACGTTATCATTAAATTTGAAAAATGCATTGCGGGATTAATCGCTTAAAAGATTAAAAAATTATTTTCACCTTGTAAGCGTTGGACTTTACAATGAGATTTTCTTGTCACCCTTTAACTGTTTTCGAATCATAGGGTAGGAAAATTTATAAACACCCCATGCCATGTTTCTTTTTACAGAATGATGATATTAAATCGGCTGTGAGCAAATTATGATTATTCTAATTTTATGCGACGTTGTAAAGCAAGGAGGACCAACGATTATTATTGACAATAAAAACTTCTAAAGGAAAAGTAATGAAAAATTCTATAAAGACATCATGACTACGTTAATTTGATGTAATTGCTGTGAGAGGACAAATTAATTGAAGATCGGTGAAAGGTGAATGAAACGAAGAGGTCCTATTCCATAAAAGGACCTTGAACATAATCGAATGGCCTTCTTGAACACCTGACTTGAATCCTCCGAATTACTTTTCGCGGGAATACTTAAAGACTGTAAAATACTGGCGAACGATGAGTAATCTACTGGATTTACGACCTGAATAGGAAATGCAGTGTCGTACGATACGGGGGAGAGAAGTTATATTTGGCAACGTACGTTGATTTATGATGTGCAGCCGGTCGTATGTGTAAATAGAAAAAAGATACGCCAAACCAATACTTTGAATGTACACTTTGGAATTTTGGTCTTAAAGTGCGTCCAATAAAACAAAAAAAGAATGTAAGGTGATGCTGGTAGTATCTATTCATCGTGTAGTGTATGTTTTACGAGCACTATCATGTTTGATGTCACAAATTAAGTGGTTCCCTTTCTTTCATTTATCAAGTAATTTGTTCATACTATATTTAATGTTAAAGAATGTATAATAAATATTATCTATGTAGTGTCGACGGGGAAAGCAATTTTTTTTCTGTAGGTCAATATTTGAAATTATTAACTGCAAAACTTTATTGACACGTTTGGTTCGCTAAAAAAGTACTCAGCTGCAATTTTGGTACTGTTGTATCGTAATGAGGAAATAATGATTATTGTAATCTTGCTGTGCGAGAAAATATTAGCAACGAAATTGTACGCCACTTTTTGTGTATTCAAATCAAAGGTCTTCATTTTTGTTTTTTTAAACTTTTAATTATAATTTCATGACATTTCATAATCTACGACAATCGATATTTAGTGAAGTACCTGTTAAACAATTAACACCTGTGTGTGTGTGTGAATAATCGGAAAACTAATGCTCTTTCTCTGCTATGCTTCAATGTAGAAGAATCAAATTTAAAAGCCCATCTTATATCAGTAACTCTAGAAACTACCATCGAGAACATCACAAATAAAATAAATCACCTATAAATTCATATCAAGGTCACAATTTACTTCCCGCCATAACCTCCCACCGACAACAACAATAAGCGACGAAACCCAAACCGCCCATTCAACATCGAATTTGCCGAACAAAACACGTCGTCACCCACGTCAGAATCGATTAGCGAAAGCCTTCCCCTAACATCGAGAATCAGTGTTAAGGTTACCGACTCCCGATTCCCTGCCGACCGAACCCGCCGAATTAAATCTGGCCGCTGACAAGCATCGAAATAAGCGCTGCAAATAGCCAGACGCCGTTCAAGATACAGTGAGTAGATCTCGATCGACAGTTTGCCGACCTTCTGGACTCCATCCTCCGCCCGACGAGTGCGACTGCTCCTCTTCCGTCGCAGCCTCTTTCGTTTCTTGCACCCCCCCCCCCCCCACCCCAACCACTCCTGCACCACTTCACGACTCTTACCGTGCCCTTTCACTTTCTTTCTCCGTCCGCCGCTTCCCTCCCTCTCAACCTCCCTCCCCATCGTCCGAACAGTCCGTCCACCATCCCCTCCACCCCCGCCCTTTCACGCACCGTCATTTTTTTCGGCCTACGAGTGCACGCGAATGGTTTATAGCGTCTCACGGAGGGACAGGCTGAAAGTGGTGGCAGAGTCTTCAAAGACGCTCGCGATGGGATCAGTGAACTCTCCCATGGTCGTGCGCACCAATCTGCGTCCTCGTCTTTGTAAATTAAGTGGATAGCGGACAGCGGGAACGTACACGCGACATACGAATTTTCCTCGATCTCCGTCTCTGGCTGAGAGTCGATTCTGAAGGTATGGGATGAGGATCGGATGGATTTGTATGCTGGGGATATGGGCAAGGCGCTTTGCTTGTGTTGGTCCTTGATGGTCGATTTCTGTTCTGCCGGTACGGTGTTTTGTTGATAGGTTAATCGTATGGTTATTTGATACGATTTATTGATGGGGTGCGGGATGAGGATGGCGGATTTGTAGGAGGAAGTTTTGCTGGCGTTGATGCTGATCGAGTTAGGGGTGGCGATACGTTCAAGTGGGATTTATGTTGGATTCGAGTATTATTCGTTTTACATTTTGGTGAATGTGTTTACGTTGAATAGCGTAATATCCATTTGTCGCAGATATGTTGGCAGGTTGAGTTTTCAGGTTTTCAGATTTTGCTTTTATTAACTTTTGATTATTGATTTGGGCAGGCAATCGACTGGCTGCACAAATGTTAAGCAATTTATTGTGATACATCGTTTGGTTTATTGCTTGGAAAATATTCTTCGGCTGCGTAATTGATGTAAGGATTAGAAAACAAAGGAGAGAACTATACTGTTTCAGATTGTGCATTTTGTTACGTGGTCTTTTATTATCAATTTAGGTGCGAAATGTTTCATTGAATGGTACAGCAAGTATTTCTAGTATATTGTTTTCTAGGTATTTTGCAAGCTTTAGGATTAAATGGTATAATTGTAATTCAAAGTATGTACTTTTCGGCCAGCTATTCGGTAATTGCCGGCATATGTTTTCACTACAGTGAACATGTTACATGGATACGTTACCTTATATTTACGTATTCAAAAATAATTCTATCAGTAACCCGAGAATTTGTATTATTTATTATAATTACTATTGTTTATAATGAATAAGAAAAAACACTACATAAATAAATCGTTTGTGCGATCTAATTTTGAATATTTACACAATTTTGCTCAACTTTCGATCTTTTTGTATGTTTCATAACTTTTGCTGCACACCATTCAAAATGTACTTATATCAATATTGACGAAAATGTACTTTAAACAAAGTGAAGCACAATAACAATGTACAACGTACAATATAAAATGCAATAACAATTGCAACATACAGTGTAAGAGGCAAAACCGCATCGGGAATCGAACGCCGAACCGTCAGTTATTACGCTAGTACCATACTAACTGTGCTACGCCGCTTTGATACAGTGCAAGAGGCAATATGCATAACTTGGGACAATAAGAGAAGCAATCTGAGATTTTTAATGACATTTTATTTTAAGCGAATGTTTGACACAGGCCTCAGTCTTTAATTACGCCAATATATGAGTTCACTGCAATTGCATGGATTATTGGTGAATCATGAGGCTGCGATAATAAAACAAACGAAGCTAAGTATGTTTGCAAACAGAAAGCGGGAATTTATTCTCAGTCGTAATGATTAAACACCACAGTCTGTAAGATGTATATTTTGAATGTATGAACTTTTCAGGTGCTGTAAAATAAAAAAATGTCCGAGTAATTTATTAAATTTAAGAGTTAATATATTTCTAACAATTTTTTGTTAGAATGGTTATATTTTAAATTTACCGAAGTGGCGTAATAAGATGGCGATTTATTTTTTGTGCTTTTTAATTTCTATTACATAACGTTACCAAGGACAGTAGTATGTGTGAGGCTTTGTTCCTATTTTTAGCAATATATGACTTTGCTAAATATTATTTCGCAGTCATTAAATTAGCATATTTGATCAAGTATGATCTTCGTACATATACACGTTAATACTTTTGAACTAAGTTGGCAAACAATATTGCGCTTTGAATAAAAATGTATATAATTCCAATTTCCGAAACACTTTAACTATCACATTTTTTGCGTTCACTTACGTAAAAATAAATAATGTCAGATAATGTTTTCCATAATAATTAATATGAGAATATTCAATTCTTATTTACGATATTTTTGGCAATGAATGATAAGATTAATTTAAGCCAAAATGATAATATCAACTAAAGCGTGAGAAATTACATCCTTGACTCAAAAACAAGTGACAATGAATGGAGATTGATGTAATGAAGAACTTGTAATGTATATGTAAGTGCGTATTTAAACAAACCACTAGTTATGCTATTGTAAGAAATGTTAGAAAAATGTATGTTTACTCTACTGTCTGTCTAATCATTAAAACAATGTTATGCCTCAAATTTGAACTACTTAAACTCAATAACTGTCAAAGAAGATGATCAAAGGTTCTTAATAAGTAAACGTTTCCTTCAAATACAGATGTGATTTGTATTCGTAGCACAGCAGCGCATATCCAAGTGCTGGTAAATCATCATTTTTTTAGCCGGCAAACTGCAACGGAACGGAAAGAGGGTGCGTAAATGCTGAAACTGCTGTCGTTTATTCCAAACGCAAGTTAAATTGTCCGATTTCGCAGAAAAGCAGCAGCATTGCATGCGACTAAACTTTAAATAATTTTTTGTCCCTTGCCAGGAAACGGCAAACGTTTGCGAAAACGAAGCACAAGATCCATACGTATTTAAAAATTAACTGCGTACGTAGAATAGCTTGCATTACTTGGGAAACATTGATGTACATGTCACGTCTGTGAAACAATTACCCTTAAGGAAATCTTTTTTCTGGCTAGAGAACGGTAAAACCCGTGTGGTAAAATTTGGGAGGCACACGATGATCCAACAGGTAAAAATGTTGAGACACGTATGTTTAAAAGTATCTTATTTGATCGGTGTACATGATTATCATCGTAACGACGAAATTAATGTTTATCCGACGAATCATAAAATCGAAATAGGAAAATTGAAACCGAAACATTCTTACAATTATTCTCAAATTTTAATATATATTCATTGTAGTTGTTATTATATTATCCACCGCCTATCAAAGTCCACTACGCTTCATTATAAACAAATAAACGAATATTATAATATACATAAAATATTATATATGCAATTAAATATTGTTACGCGGACGCGGCATACCGAAACTATTAAAGATTAGACAAGTTTATAAAAGACACAGGCTCAACATTTATTACTAGAGCACGTCCGATCTCTTTCGTACCCAGACCAAGACTCGTAACTAACAACAACATTTATTCTGTTGTCTAACAACGTTTTTCTAATTTATTGATTAAACAGTGTTCGTTGACATCTTTAGCCTTCTTCACGGCCGTAACAATCTATATAAAAAACCTCGTATTAACTTATCGCTTACTATTATCTTCCTCATAATAAGATAATAAAAACCGCCTTTCCTAATATAAATGGCCACGTTTAGTTTCTAATAAATAATCACCAGTAGTATATCAGAGTAACTATTTAAATATATAAATACTTTCAGAATTACAATACCATTCCAGTTTCAATTTTGATTTACGATTCCTATATAAGCATCTTGATGCTGGTTCTCAACCCCTTTCCCTTTACGGTTCAATAACGTATGGTACTAAGAAAGGATTGTGTCCGTCCATAATTGGCCGTTCGCATTTTATAATGCATTTATGCGCGAAGACGGTGCGCATAACGGCCGTTATCCTTTATTTTCGTGACTAACGCACGTCTCTTGTTTTTCCCAGCTCGGTGGCCTCGTTCTTTCTTTGCAGGTGAACGCGTGCCTGATATGCATCCTTCTTCTTTTCTTCGACGCCCGTCGCTCTTATCTCACTTTCGTCGTTGGCGATTTTGTCTCCCGTTAACGAACATTGAAAGCCGAGGCGCACATTGTAATGAAAGAGAAAGAGAGAGAGAGAGAGAGAGAAGGAGGAGGAGGAGAGAAAGTTTATGACACTCCAGGGATAACTTCAGGCAGCTTCGATTGCCTCAAATAAGTATTTTGCACCCTGTGCTGAAGAGTCTTCTTACTGGCTGTGATACTGATCGGATTCTTTCTTATAGGTGCGTTGGAATTCTGGTGGATTATTGTTACGTGGAAATGGCATGGGTAAGGAAGATGTTAAGGTTGATCGGGTAAGTATTTCCAACGCATTTGGATGAGTGAAACAGAGTGTAATTTCAAATATTGGCGGTTTTGTTAATTTGATTCCTTACTTGCATTACGAAAAATTCATTATTTTAGAATCGTGGATGTAATCAAACGTGGGAATAGAAATATTGCAATTGAATTGAATACTGTACGAAACCGTTTGATAAAATAAAAGCGTAATCTCAAAGGGGATACGGGGTGATGTATTTAAATTCTATCGAATGTCTTCGAGACTGTTGATACCGAAGAATGCTTCAAATGAAAGTTAAAAGATTTTTAAACGGATTCAATGAGATGTAACTGTTTTCAGTGCGGATGCATCGAAGATTTATCAGACTCTACTTTCCCTAGTTTTATTAGATTTATTGATGCACTATATTCTTTCTTGCCTTTTGTACCCATGTATATATACATATACAACACGGAGAATGATTTTATGATACCCGTTCAACAATTTCATCATACCAAACACTTTTTCCGCACAACATATGGATCGTAGTAAAAATTGATCAAATTAAACAAAAGAAGTTTGCTTTTGACGACATTTAATTTAAGTCATTTTTTTTCTAATTTCTATTAATATATATCTACATAAAACACAATATGGAGAATGATTTGATGATACCTGTCCTACAAGATAATTATAGCAATTACATTCTACGCATGATATATGGATCATAGTGAAAACAATCAAATTAGCCAAAACACGTTTATTTTTGACTATATTTGGATGAAATGAATTGAAGATATCCGGTGGTAATAAATAGTTGATTAAATTCGTGCCTGAGAACATGTCAGGTGCAATGTGTTGATTATAGCCAAACGCGTGCGTGCTCGTGCATTTCATCGAGTAAAGAGCTTGTTAACGAATGACGAACATAAACCGTGGGTTGTCCACTTTACGTTATCAATGTTTTACACGATGTCGCAATCGCTGTACTCTCGAGACAACTCGCTCTTGATTCCAAGCCGCGAATCATCCGTTGCTAGTACCAGAATAGTTTCTGCAGTTAACTCAATACTAAAACTTGCACACATTCGCGCATCAAGATACAATATTCTAAGTGTCTAACGCAAATGTGTCGATAAACTAAAATGGTTTTCTACTGACATTAATTTATATTTGTCACGTCACATGATAAGTTTGATTTTTGAGTGAATAAATATTAGGATGGTCCGCATGAAACATCATAATCTGCTTTCTTTATACTATTGTGTTTAGCCACCATGTAAATGTAAAAGTCAATTATGCACTATTCTTGTATTAGGAACCTGTCTAAGGAAATTGCTACTGTTTCGCGAATATATAATACATTTTTTTTTCAGACGTTGGCAGTTTTAAGGAAAAGAGAATTATTGCAAGACTTAATTTTTGTTGTTTAGGGCAAATAAATTTACCGAATTTAATTTTTATCTCTCTACAAACTGCTTCAATTGACGTATATTGTTTATTTTCAGTTTAATGAACATATTCTTACTAACACTGAACATATTTTCAGTTACATCACATCCGTTCTACTAGTTAGACAAATAATCTATTCCGCCATTGCCTAATATTTTTTATTCTGCTACACTACAATATTAATACGGGTCTAATGCACTAGCCACTATTATTATACTATGATGACCCAATGACGTTAGCACCTTTCCATTTAGTAAACCACATATCTGTTTACGCAAAGAAACAGTCATATAAGCCGCAAAACCTTGTCAGGAATTTTTCTATGCTCATTTTCAAATTATCCACCAACAGTTAGCAGAATTTCTTGCAACGAAAAACCGTTTACCTTTCCTAACCTGTAAATTAGTCAATCAACCAGACTTACGCCGTTCTTTAAAACCATTTTCCGGAACACGAGGGGTGACAAGATTATCTCACAGGTCAGTTTTTATGTACCAAAACTGATGTTACTCCGACAGACAGTATCATTTGGATAACGGGAAACGTATCTAGGAACCGTGCGATCCGTCGATCGATTTCCAAACGCTACCGTAACTTGGCCCGCGATATCGTAAACAGCCGTCTGTACCAATAACGTTACAAAACTGTCGGCCGTAGCAGGAAAGGTCAGCAACATAACCATAACCAGACGCTTTCCTGATGGCGTTCAGTCGGTCGAGACCAAGGTTTTCGAGCGTATCGGCATTTCGAAAATCGTCGCCTGGAACGAACTACGTCCAGATAGCGATTCCAGCGATCGAGAGACAAAACCGCGAGCCGACCTTGTCTTCGCTCTCGGGAAATCGTCTGAATAATTCAACGTTCTGCGCAGAAAGCGCCCGCGGCATCTCTAATTTTTATATGCGAACGGTACATTCGTCGCGTATGGTAAAACGGACAATGTCCGTATTCTTCGATGAATTCGAGGAAAGCTGCCGGTATTCCCGTATCCTTCTGTCCCGTCAACTTTTGGGAGAGAACCATTGACGATCTATCGACGGATTGATCGATATTGCCGTACTTTCTTTTTATCGCGTTCATGTGGGCTGTGAAATTGAATGGGAGGGTGGGTGTTTTGTCCTGATTGCCCAAAAAAAACAGTTCATTTTATGAAAGGGCTGTGTAACGCGTGAAGTTGATCTACGTCAGCTGCTTTGTTATATATCTGATTATTTACGTTGATATCTTCCGTAGCATGTAAACATATGGACCGTTTATTTTGAAAGTGGTGTAAGTCCACTTTTAAACAAAAATGAGTTATTACGTAATTTGTACTCAATCTAGCGTAAACTCTTTATTTATAACGTGTTAGCATTTAATATCTTAAAAATGCGAATACTTTGTTCAATTTAAAATTGATCGATTAAAGAAATTGCATATTCATTGATTATGAAAGTGGTGTAAGTCCAATTTTCATAGACATATGTGGGTAATTTGGTTACACGTGCTTTATTTCATGTAGACAGAATAATACAGTTATTTTACACGAAATTCTCTCGTTTTATTTGATGTAAAATAAAGAATCTACAAATCGCAATTCAAAAACGGGTAAGAAAAATTACTAACGGAGAAAAAGTAAACTCGTTGAAAATATTTGGATGCGGTTTTGTAAAAGTGCGCCGTATGCTATTGTATATAAAATATCGATGGGGGATACAGAATTTTAGACGTTAGATTTATCACTTACATGTCGGGAAAGACCACCAAACTTTGAAAGAATTGTCCAAACACCTTTGTATAACGATGCCAAACCAAATTACATACGAAAAATATAAGCATTGAAGCAGTTATTTTACCTTATAACTAAACAATAGCTTAATAGCAAACTTAAATAATATAAACTAATTAACGTTCAAAATAAAAAATACTAGTCCCATTTTATTTCTCCTTATTATTTATAAACAAAATTGGATTAGTATAATATATATTTGAAGTGATATTTATTTTTTCAGAATTGAAACAAAATGATTTTTACAATTGACTAATTATGAAAGTGGTGTAAGTCCATTTGCAGCCCGTAAATATACATTATTTCAGTTAAATTCGCCTAAAAGAAATTTATATAATCAAATTACACATTGATAAATCCGTAGAAACATTGCCAGACTTGATATAATTAATGTATATTTTTTAATTGATTAATATGCTAACCTTTAATTTACTCGAAACAACAGAAAATGGACTTACACCACTTTCAAAATAAACGATCCATATAACGCTTTTGCGTTTTTATTGTGCACGTACAATAAAACTAACCTAAAATTTGATGTTCGGAACGCTTGGCTTATTGTTTATACGTTTTAGTTAAGAATTACATACAAGAAAATGTACAATTTTTTATTTAATCCTGGTTTATGCTCTTAAATTCTACATGTTCCTAGTTCTTCAAACTGTAAACAGAAGTGCACGATTTGATAATGCATAGCAGTCCAGCGACTATTTCCCGTATTACCTTCGCACAACGTTTGGTAATATATAACTTTCGGTACACATTATCATGTATTGTTACTACGATGTATGAAAAAACGTTTGTTAGTGCCGTGTTATTATTTGTATTTGTTATTGCGTTGCATCTAATTGCTGCAAAGGTAACTCTGTTATTTGCTTTATTGTTCATGTTCACATTGCCATAGACTGCAACGTTATAAAATATATTTTTAACAACAAAATAATTTTCATTCTAATGCCCCATTTCGTATGAACTAATGTACCATACGTTACATAACTTGTTAAGTTAAAACGTTTCAATCTTTTTGGTCCATTTTCGCATTCAGTTGTATGGACCAACTCAGTCCAATAACATAAAAGAAATATAATAGTAACTTATTCGAAATTGCGTCTGCGAAATTCATTGCGCGCGCTTCACTGACAACAGAAGCAACCGGTAGTTCATTTCTACGAAGACATTTCTGCGTTATCACGGTACAGTGCTCTAAGTCGAATGCAAAACAAAACAAGTCGTCTCTGCGTAAAATGGACTACCGCAAAATGCGCATCGACCTCAGTTGTTCCTATTAATACCGTCAATACTTCGGTGAAGACGAACGATAGACAGAAAACGTGACCATTTATCAAATACACGTTTTTTCCCGCCACCCGACGGAATTATGCGAAAACCTTATCAGCAGCAAGTTTCATTCCCGATGCAAGCGTCGTACCTTGTACTCAGACTTCAACGTTCGCTGTTTGGAGAATCAACGATTTCAACGTAAACTTCCGCATTTACACACTATTACCTAGTTCAGAAGACATTCCGGAAAGTTATCTTCAACTTCTGCATTTATTCTGTTTTGAGACTCGTGTTGCTTCTAATCTTATTGGCCGTGTGTATTCGATAGGATCATATGTGAGTTGTAACGACTGTGTATTAGTAAGTTTTAGAAATGTACCGTGATGTGGAAAATAAAACTTGTAGAGTAAACCAAAACTTGCAGTAATTACAGTTTTGCCAGGGATTTAATTAAAATAATTATGCAAATATTGTTACTGTTAAAGGTTAATAAATTCTGGGGGAATGCAATATTTGTACAAATGTTCATACAACATGTGACATAGTAAGGAAATCAGATCGTCATTTTATGTCGTTACATTAACAAACATTTTACAATAACTTTCTTTTGAGTAAAATATTAATATTCATCACTCTAAAACATGTAATCATTCTATTCGTATATTGTAATGTCTTACCTAATAGAAGATACTCAATTGTTTGTAAAAGTACTGCATTAGTCAAGTAGATTAATATGTAGATGTGACGAATACATTCCATAATACACGATCCATTATTTTTGGTAATAAAGATGTCGTTTGTTCCGCAACTTTAACAAACTCTTTTGTCCGCCTGAATGCGCATCTTTAGCACGTGTTGCAAGAAATTGTTGCGGCAGCAATCGTATTTATGGGTCGATGAAGCGTAGAATTAGAAACTCAGCATGGAATATTTCATCACTGACCGTAGATTTATTTTACACTTCTTCGTGACAAGTAAAGATTTGGAAAGAGAATTAGTCTGCAGATTGTCAACGTGAATGTTGTTTATTATTTCCAGAAAAATGTCCTTGAAATTCAGATGAGAATACAATGACCTCTTACAGTAGAATGCGAGTATATTCGACATATTGGTCACCTGGATTGCAAAAACCAATTTATGAAGTCTAATGTCAAAGTTATTGATCGTTTGATTACAATAAATTAATATCACTTTCAATTGTACGTAATAAGCAACTTATGACGAGCTCAGTAATAAAAATTACATGTTCCAAATTTATTAACAAATACGTTTATTTAATCCTTTATACCGTCCGTTGTAGTAATTCAATATACATTTAATTATCATCAGTTATATGGATGTCATTTATTTAAATTTGAACAATATTAATCCTGTTAGCTTGTAAAATTGAATGCAAACAGAGCATTACCAACAATATGTCAAATGCCAGTCTTCTTTAGATGCTGGAATTCAGAAGAAACAATGCTGTAAAATGGCGAGAAATATTTTATGTATGATGATAAAAATGGATAAAAATTATGTGACTTATCAATTATGTTTTATTAATTACAGCTTAAATAGTATTTCATCATATTTTGAGATGTGAATCTGCACATCTTCTGAAGTTTTGCTTATGTTATATGAGTTTATTATTTCAATATTACTTGAAATCTTTTTTAGGCAATTTTAAGTTTTTGGGGTATTTGGTATGCCGCTTTAAGCCATATTTCGTTGCAAGAGTTGCTGAAGATTGCTTTTTTTCCTCATTTTAATTTTCCCAATATTCAAACTGCTGAATAACGCTAACGTTTCACTTCAACATTAGAATTTGGCCAATTTATTAGACTGACAATGAGAGCAGAAGTTGCAACTTTTTTGAACGGATCACTTCTCGAAGAACTCTATAATTAAATACTGCCGATCCAAATCTCTCAGTAGGTGCAATATTAATCCGTTTTACCAAATATACGATATTATTATATACTGAATCTGAATTGACAACTTTGACGAAAAATTTCATTTTGTCAATGTAGTAAGTCTAGCAGGGGAATAGCAGTGTTCTTATTATGCGTCAATGTGTTTTGCATTGACGACAAGCTTATTATCTTCAAAATGTCAATATTTTATGGCAAGTAATTAAGCAGCACTTTGTACAGACTAATCTAAAAAGTTTTGTGCTCTTTTTCAGGTGACAATTACTTGATAAGCTTACATTTTTTTTGCTAACTTTCAATTCTCCAAGAATACCCTCAAATCTATAATTTAGCTTTAGTTTAATCTCTTCAAAGTTAGTGTTAGCACTAGGATCAATCCTGCATGGTGGCAGCATTAACATGTTAGCAATTTGAATAAGGAGAGGGGCCAAAACAAAACGGTGTTTTTCTTGATATTTTAATTGATGGACCAAACTAAACTAAATGCTAGACGTAAATCTTTAGTCCCAACTCGTGAAAAATAATGCTAAGTCTAGCATTAAAAATTGCTGGATTGGCAACTCTGATTACCACTTTGTAATTGTACACACGATTATCATACGTTCATACGCAGATTGTTAATATTCATGCGTAAGTACTTAATATACCTATAATGATCTATCGAACAATTGCAGTCCTTCGTGCATAATTCAGTTGTAAATTACTGACCGACTACCGTGGCCGCGCATGTACATTTTTACGCCCGTCAAGAATTTCACATGACTTTTTACACCAGGCACGTGCAAGTCGTACGATTGTTTGAAGGCAGCTTCCTACATGTGCTCTCGCTTTCACAACAATGTCGTCCCAGCCAACTTCCGCCACGACTACAGACACTAGCTTGTATGCCTGTGTTAATCAAACGATAACAATGACTATACTAAGATACGACATTTAAATTTTCCGCCAGAAAGCCGAAGTATTGCAAAGCTCATATTGCATACTATTTACATATTCATTGCGATGTTATGTGTGATTAAATTTAAGATTAAAGCGGTACATGCTTTTTCCGAGCAACAAAACGAAGCCTGTTATCTGCTAAAGAATACAAACTAACCGTAGGAACTTTATAGATATATGGTGGCACGATCGTCATTACCCAAAACTGAACTGTTTCTGAAGTTTGTATATTTTCTTTTTATAATCACTGCATATTGTGACACTTCTTATAGGGAGGATTTATGGAAATATGCAGTCAAATTGCGCTAATATTAATTTTTTAACAATGCTTTACCTTACAAATTTCAGTTGGAAAAGATACACTGTCATTTGATGGAAAAAGCACATAAGAAACAGATAAAAAATTATTATTGACGAACACTGTAGAATTGACTGACAATTTGTAATTAATTTTTAAATTATATATGAATAGTCTGCTCAATAACTTCATATAATGATCAGAATATAAAGAAAATCTACACTTATTCTTCTTCAGAAGAGCATAGATTACTTAGTTCCCGGTTACATAACCTTACTTTGCATCTTGAATGAAAGAGGAATGAAAAACATTAAACGTATTTGAGGATAATGGAAGAATATTACATAATAATATCGCCAATTTGTTGGAATGCATCAAGCGTTGTGTTATTTAATAATTCTGACATGCCAACATAGTGACTCTAAACAAGAAGATTTCTCCGAAGTAATTTTAGCTTAACTCATAGCCATCATCTACCTACCAGTAATAGAAACCAATAAAATCCTTACGAATAGAAATTTCCAAAGATACGCAGAATTACTTGAGCTTTGATTCATCAGACTATGATACTGGCAGCTAAAACGACATAACCTAACTTTTGCAGATAAGATATCAAAAATTGCAAACTTTACCGCATTTATAACTTGCACTACAGTTGAGTTAAAACCGCAGTAATCCTGTGCTGATATGTTGCAAGTATATATTCGCAAGCGGAAAATGAAGCGGGAAAAACACCGAATTCAAACCTTTCGTCTTGCTCATTTGCTAAATGACAGTCCACTCGCTGTTCTCCAGCATCAAGATTGGTGGCATCAAGATTTTCCAATGTTTAATTCAATCTCACTTCTCATGCAGGCCGAGAGTGTTCTCAATTAACCTAATGGAAAATCTTCCGCTGAAGGAACTGAGGAAAGACTATGATTCATTGCGGGAATCATGTTGTCTATTACGCGGTCGACGAGGAGTATTGCAGGCCGGGGAAAAAACCGAGTTTCGGTTGTGACGTGGAATAAAAGTGAATCCGAACGCTGTATTTCTACGGCTCGTGATTGACCGTCCATCTTGGAACTTCGTTTCCCAATACCGCGTAAAGAAATATAACAATTTAAGTGAACGTCACTTGACGCTCGTGACGAATAAAAACCGTATTTTACATGCAACATGTTTGGTGAATTGATAATATTTTATTAAATAGGATTATGTATGATGTAACGTATGTATAATCATTAATGCGGAATAATATTTATGAGTTTATTATTTGATTAATCATTATTAGAATGAAAATGTTACCATTTTTAATACGTAAAACAAGGATTTGTTAGATTCTTAAGAAAAAATACTAATACATATATATGTAGCGTTTCTTACTTTACATTGTGCTGCAGAAGTTGAGTCAGATCACTTATGCTACTGTCAACAATTGATGAAATCATTTGCGGTTCTAGATATACACGTCTTGACACGTTTCATTCTAACATATGACTTGTTCATGTGAAAAATGTGTAACCTTAATTATATTATCACATGACAGAGTAGAAAGAATAAAATAATTAAATTATATACCTAAACATGTTGCAATTAACATAAAAATTTAGAATGCTAGAAATCTTCTTACGATCACAGACCAGGACGTTCAATCAACCCCACTTGATAAATCCAACTAATCTATTGGGTTGGCAAAATAGTATTTCCGCTTTTCAAACATAGCGTTGTATTTTTGGTGAAAAACTTCTGCCAGTGTTAAAATATTCTTCTTTCGCGCTTTGATATTAGTTATATTTAAGTTAGGAAACAAAATGGCGAATACATTGTTCATTAAAGTTTATTCTTTGCACAAAAATATGCGTTTTATTTCACACTACGAAACCAAAATTCCTTTTTTGCCAAGTTGATATCAGATTAAGGGATAAAAATCAAGCCTTAACTTAAAATACTGATACATAGTAACATTAATTAAGGTGTCTTTAAAAAATATTATAACACGTCGAGGTGTTTCGTCATCATAACCCTACGAAATTGAAATTCCTTTCTTGCCAAGCTGATTATCAGAATCAGTGGTAAAAACCAAGCTTTAACTTAAATTATTATTGAATCATAACATTTAGTTAAGATGTCTTTAATAAGTATTATAAAAAGTCAATGTATTACGTCATCATAAAAGGTATTATAAACATTGAAGAAACAGCTTTTAGATTGTTCCCATGATCTGTACCTGTCCAACATGCCAACTCGCTTGCACTGGAAAGGCTGCCACGTCAGTTAATTCGTCAAAATTGCAAGGGGGATGGGACAGAGACAGGAGCCGTTTCGGCAGATGGAAAAGCGAGTTTTGAATAGGAGGAAGGAATAAAGTCGAAGCGAGAGTCGTGGCCGGGCAAGTTGAGGTCAATTCTACGAGCTGCATGCGAATCAAACGGAAGCACGGCAATGCAGATGCATCCTGCGAACCTTGCGCATAATTACGAGGGCGATCCTTGCATAGGAATTATTTATTACCGTACCCGTATGCACAGCCGCACGAGGCCAAGGGCACGCCTAAGCGACCACAAAACGTTTAGATCGCAACTCGCATAACAACTGGATGTCGATATCCCCATTTTTGATCGAGCCGATTAGCTGCTCAGAGACAGCAGGGTACATTATTTCCGGTGTAAGCCACTCTCAGAGCTATATGAAATAAACATCACAACATTGTAGTATCATATAATACAGATAGGTTTTATGTTGCTGGATTTCAATGTCTTTTATTACTGAAAGTTTAGAAAGGGGGAAGCAGTAGAACGCAGATTTTTTGTATCAGGGGCTGTTAAGTAAAATTTTGTACAAAGATAGTAAAGGGCAGAAATTTTATTTATTTTATTATATTTATTATGGAATATTTTTATATACATAATATTAATTATGTATAAATATAATTATTATAAATTTTATTAATTTAAGCGTCTGTTATTGCTAAGAGTTTAGAAAACAAAATTCAGTGGATTACCGATATTTTGAACGAAGTCCAGTTAAATGATGCAAATATACAAAAGCGAGCTGATTAGCTACTTATTAAATCGACGAGGTAGCGGATTATACAATTTATTTTTGGTGGGAAATATTTTCGAAAGTTTGAAAAAAAAGTAAACGAAATTCTGAAGGCAGATGACACTTCAATGATGTTGGAAATTGGAAAATATTAACCCTTTGCGGTCGGCGACAGTTTCGGCGCTGCGAGGTGGCAGGTCGACGCGATTTTCGCGAATGAGGCGGGCACCTTATAGGTACAATAAAAAAATCATACACGTGAATTATCTTACAAAAACATTATATTTTTACAGTTTATCTATATTTACACTTTTAAGAAAATAATTTCACAAACCTAATCTCTGTATTTTACTGTCGTTTGGTAATTTATGAAACATTGACCAAAATGCATTCTTGGTTTGTCTGGGCACGTATCGCAGGAAAAACTCGTTCCGCGTCTTCGACCTGGTGTGTTTCGGCAAGACCAAACTTTGCAATCCATTTTCGAACAAAATCACACTATACAAAATTTCCAGATAGTTTCGCCACGATCGTCGAGTCTCAACTGAGGTCGGAGACATTTTCAAAGCCACAGTCTTGGAAGGACCCTTTGCAAATTTTATCTTACTTTTGTTAAGATGTGTGATTTGATACTTCATACGAAAGAACATCAATAGCTACAGAACCTTTTCAAGAACCAATAATGAGAGCCAAAGAACCAAACCGCTCCGGCGACATCCGGCCTGCGGTGCGAATCTACGTGGCGCCGGAACGGCGCCTTCCGACCGCAACGGGTTAAAAAGTTAATTTTCTATCTGTATTTTACTGAAAGTTTCAAAATGAGGCAATACGGGATCACTAATCTTTTTGTATAATAATCTGCCAAACAAATTGTGTATCATAAAATATTTAGATTGTAACGAGAGTCGCATAACAACTGCTTGTCAATATTACAAACTTTTGATTCTGGTACAAGCCACTGACAAAAGTGTACAGAAAGAACAAATGTAGCATGCAATCTAGTATCATATAATACTTGAACAATTTATAGTTATTATAATTTAGTATCCATTGCCATTAAAAGTTTAAAAAACATGAAAGAGCAAATTGCTGATTCTTGCAGAATTTCTTTGTATAATTGCGTTATATGCATGATATATAAAATTTTGTTGCTGTGTAATGTTCATGGTATTAAGTTAATAGCATAACAACTAAACGTCAATCTTACAATCTTTTGGACGATCCCATTACCTACTCACTCAAATCGGATAGACAATGGGATGTAGAAATGATTTCTGGCGTAAGACATTGGCATTACGGAAAAAAATAAGTGACGTAATATTCTTGTAACTGGTGATACTTCAAAGTCAAGCATTGGTAAGTAATTGGATTGATTTTCAGCTGGCTTTTTGTGCCTGTTATTACTTTCTTATGTTTAAGCATCAGAAACCACTGTGTAGATGTTTTTTTTATATGATTTTCTGTTGCTTACATTTTGTAATAATGAAAGCTATATATTGTAACAATGCTAAACAACGATAGTATGTCGAAATATCCTGTTATTTTTTAAGCAATTTGTTAGCTTTTATTCAAAATGTGCAACAGCGAGATGAAGAGATGGCCTCTGACACAGTAAATTCGTTTATTTTGGGTTTAATATCGATTCTATCACTACAGATTTGTCCTTAAAAACACAAATTGCACCAAAATTTACATAATATTGTCATGCAGAGAATCTTCTTTGAAAAAACATAACAGTTTATCAGACATATTTGCGACATTGGACTTATCTTCTAGATTATGGTTTTACCTTATAGTTATCTGGATCACTGAAAATGTCGGACAGCTCAGTAGTACGAGTTTTCCTGTTACAATTGCGTTGTATTTATTGCACGCTGGATGGTATTCTCTAACTGACAGATAAGAGGATGTGAGCTAGACCTGCGCAATTCCCAGTTTCATTATAAATTATGTCTTTTTTTAACAATTGAAGTCCTAGTATGTTGATCAGGGCTAACCAAACTTTTTATAGCTACCGACGTCTTTTATATCTGTGTTAGTAGTAAAATTTTCTAACCGCTCACCGTCTTTACAATAATGCAGTGGGGAAGTAACTTTACTTTATAACATTTATAAAGCAGAGTTGCAGCAATTTACTTAAAATATATAATAATAATTACTAGATACTTACAATACTTTATGGCGGGCTTTTGCTAAGTTTGGCAGAAGGAATCTTTGCAAAATAACTTACTGTAGTTAAATCTATCTTTTATTTATACTTTACATGTATAAAAGGATGAAATCTAAAGAATATTACATTTAATTAATTAAATTCTTAATATGGTCCTTCAGGCTGATACTGTTAAACTAAATACTAGACATCTGGCTCAGTTTTTGTAAATAACACTTTAAAAAACGTCTATTTCAATGTTTATAAAACGCCAAATTAATTAAAACAAAGGGAAGTGCTACAGTATTGCACAAGACCCCCATGGCCCACCGTGAACATTTTCCGTCAAATGTTGGTATATGGAAAAAAGCAGAAACACCCATTAATTTTCTCATATCCTTAACACTTGATTGGTCAGGTGATTTTAGAGGATCCTTCACATTTGTCCTTGACTGTCCTTGAACTTGCGAATTTGTGGAAACGTTTGTAACTGTTTTGTTTTCTGCTTTATACAACGTATTGTTAGACGTAATTGGAAAGAAGTAAAGGCCACAAAACTCCATTTTGATAGTAGGTAACACTAAACAATCCTGAACCAATATGCATCAGAACCCGAATATTTAGCTAAATTATTAACGATGTAGGTGTGGGATTCGCTCTTAGCCCAGCTCTCGCTGATTGAAGGAACTAGCCTTTGATGCCTAAAGTTTACGTTTTATTTACAGTAAAATCAGACAATTAACATCACATGGTACATCACACATTAATTTATTCCTACTAACCTAAAGTTTAAGAATCGAAAGAACTGTTCCCTTTTATTCCGAATTTGTTGTTTAACCGTAATCACGTCGGCTATCCGTACGTTCTTTTTCTCTCTCCTCTACTCTCCTCTACTATGCTCTCTGTTTTTTCACGGATCTGTCCCCACTTTTTCGGATAGACAGCCCGTCGTCACTGTTCGGATAGCCGCATATTTTAAAAGAAGGGCTGCGTACCATCGCTTCTAGTTTTACAACGAAAGTTTAAATATTATAAAGAGATCAAGTCTCTGATATTTGACATAATAAAACAAATGTTATCTTGGAAATTTATTTATCCATGCTGAGAAGAATACATGTTAAAATATATCAGTTTGGTGTCAGGCTGTAGTGAGCTTAATTATCCGCAAATATAAAAAGTATTAATACCGCGGACGTGAGATTATCTTGTATCTAGTGTTTACCACTTTTTCGAGCAGAACTTTCATATACAGGGTGATTCTGGTAACTGGGCCAAGCTGTAACTCTTTTTTAAATAAATTTAGAACAAAATCGTAGAGGAAACGTTTGTATTAGTCGAAAAGCCCTATCATCCCATGCACCAACTTTTTTCCCAAGTGCATTAGTGCATGTGCAAAGTGTAGTTGCACTGTTTTTTTAAATGGAACCACCCATTTTTTTTTATATAAACGCGTTCCTTAGACCATTCTGCAATAAAAATGTATAAGCGAAATCATCGAAAAACCAATTGTTTACGAGATATTTTGCTTTATTCGAACTCTTATAACAGATGCCCAAGCCGATCAACATCGCATTACCTAAACGTTTTTGGTCCCAGTTACGTTCCGATCATGTTTACTAACATCTCATACTCAAGGATGACCATCATCGCGTGTGTTTATAATCATTCACGCAATTACTCAGTTCATCTACAACTTCAGGTTCGTTAACGAACAAACCGCAATGGTTTTTTCGAATAACCACTTAGTGGATATGTTTATTGTGTACATTAAGTGCAATAAGAATTCAGGAGCTGCTGCGAAAATATACCGTAATGAACACCATCGCCCACAACCACAACGAACTTACTTTCGAAAATTGGTGCAATATTTAAGGGAGTATGGTTCATTTAAAAAATCTAAGAAACATACTACCAAGCCGGTTGTAGAAAGGGAAGATGCAAACTTGCAAGTGTTGCCATATGTGAAACTCAATCCTTCTGCATCAACGCGAATTGTTGCAAGAGAGTGTGGCATAAGTCAGAGTTTTGTTTCGCGAATTTTGGCCGGCTAGAAATAAAAAATAAAGTGTACGCGCAACCTTTTGTTTCTGTAGACGATTTGAAAGAAAGAATTAGGCATCACTGTTCACTCATAACTACTGCACAACTCAGTAGTGTAATAAAAAATACCAAGAAACGTATTAAAAAATGTTTGTAAGCTAATGGTAAAACGTTCGAGTATCTGTTATAAGAATTTGAATAAAGTGAAATATCTCGTAAACTATCGTTTTTTCGATGATTTCCCTTATACATTTTTATTGCAGAATGGCCTAAGGAACGCGTTTATGTAAAAAAAAAATGGGTGGTTCCATTCAAAAAAGCAGTGCAACTGCACTTTGCACATGCACTAATGCACTTGGGAAAAAAGTCGGTGCATGGGATGATAGAGCATTTCGACTAATACAAACCTTTCCTCTACAATTTTGTTCTAAATTTATTTAAAAAAGAATTACAGCTTGGCCCAGTTACTAGAATCACCCTGTATAAAATGTAAAATCTTTTTTCAAGATATTGCTATTAACAGTTTTTACAGTATGTTTCGACCACACAGTGGAAAAATTGCGACTTTGCTAAATCAGACGACCACAAGACATTAACGATCCTTCAGTGATACCCACATATTCTTCCAATTATCAACTAGCACGGTAATTGACACTTTAGATCGAACGATGAATAAAACCGCATATCAATTGACAGTTGACCACAACTCAGCTTCCCATAAACGATCTCACCAATTTGATAGGCAAGATATTCTTACAATATGTTGTGCACTATAACATGGTATACGTAATTTACCATGTGAGAGTTTGACAAAATTCAACTAAATCAACTTAAACAATCAACAATTTAAAGTATAATAGATGTCCAGTGAAATAAGTTATGTAAAGGTTAATTTAATATTGAGTATAACATTATGGTCGTGTTTACATGCAGATTACACGCACGTATTAGGGTAGTAACTGTAGTATAAAATTAATGTTTGCCAGCGGTTGTTATTGGTTACATATTGGTATTAACATTTAACGTAATTTCTATGCACTCGTGCTGTAACGGATGTAATTAAATGTAATACATATTTTGGAGAACAGTGCATTTGTGTATTCCTATACTGTTAATAATAAAGTATAACATTTACCATTAACAGTTTACAATGACCCTTACGTCTACATGCAAATCTAATTTGTTAACCAAATATAAAGAAAACGATAAACTTTTAAGGAGACCGTAAAGATGGGAGGTTTGATTTAGTTTACAATGTTGAATTGTTTACGAAAAACGCTTAAAATAATTCGCAAATTATCGTATTTCTGATTGCAGTGAAGCCTCATTAAGGGGTCTGGCCAACTTGTACGCTCGCCAGATGAGTACTATTTTTAAAAATTCATAAACGCGAAAATAAAGCACAAAATTCTTTTATTTTTTGTCGCATACTAGAAAACGGTTTAGTGAACAAGTGAAAAAAATTTCGTGATAAAAAAATAAAAAATACCGGCGTTTCGTTCACTTTGGTGAAGGCCCTCGGCACGAAACGCACGTGGGCGGCTCGGCAAATACCTGCTACATTTTGCATCTGAAAAAAAAAAAAAAAAATTAGCTTATTCCTGGATCATATTGCAAGGGCGACACGTAGGGAAATTTCTTTTTTTACATTAGGGAAATTATGGTGAGCCGAAGAATATTTTTTCACGATTTTCACCGAAATTTCACGAGAAAAAACGTCATTAAAAAAAAACTAATCAAGTAATCGCAAAAATCCTACGTGTCGCTTTAGATAATGTATCTAAAAGTACTGTGTTCAAATTTCAGAGCAATCGGACCGATAGTTTACGAGATATATGCAGAGCCGTTTCGAAAAACATAGTTTCGAGATAATCGCAAAAGAAAGTAAACGTGCGGTTATTCGGCTGAGGGCGCGGTTTTTGTGAGTCTTACCTTCAATCAGCGATTCCTGGTCCATACATGTCCTCTTCGGCAGCTGTTTGAGCATCCTGGGCCTCTTTTTGCGAAGATCTACGTGCTTGGCGTGCTTCTTTCGTACTTTTTTTCTCTCGGACATTTGCTGTAGCGCAACGTTTCTCGTCGACTGCCCTACAGAAATCGTAGCAGCGATCTCCAATGCTTAGATCCATGAGCTTCATCATCAGCAAAATACTGTTGTACCCATCGTTGGAAGTGCTGATAGCAATGTAACTGTCAATTTCGACGGTTTTCGCACCGCTGGAACTCGTTTTTGGAGCCATTGACCAGATGACGGAGTTGACGCTTTCGTTGGCGTTTTGCGTGAAGCCTCCTTCGCACCGTTCTAACAATTCATCTGAAGTGAGGTCCTCATAAACAGGTCGAATGGCATCTTGAACAATTTGAGGCAGAGGATTCTTGTGTAGATATTCATCCAAAGTGCCAATCGCTTTTGATATTTGCCAAGAGCACCACGAGTCTTCTCCCGGAGGACAATTTTCATGCTGCGGGATTTCGTCGGTCGAGCTCTTGTGCTTGAATGTTGCCCTAATAGCTTTCTTCATTTCGTCTTTAGAGTTAGAGAACCTTCGAATAGCGAGACCGTAATATATTGTTAGCTCGTTAATTAGTTTATCGGTCAGCTCTCCATTGCCAGCAAGACCTTTCTTTTCTTTTTTGATTTTACGAAGTCGTGTGCCTATCCTTTTCTGCACATGACCTACGCATTCTTTTTTCATCACTTTTTCTTCGTATGGATTCGAGTAAACAATTCTACTAGCCCATACAAAGGACACAATAGGACAGTTGCACGTGCTGAACCGTGCGAGTTACATACAGTGATCGAGCCGCGCGGTCGACCGCTCGCAGCGGCTCGACCTTCCTACCGAGAAATACCTGTAACTTTAGCAATTTTACGATTTTCAGTACCAACTATGGATTAAATGATGCGTAACATTCCAAAGATTATTATAAAACAATAAAAAAAAAATGAAAAAAAAAATATTTACAAGGTGGCCAGACCCCTTAATCCACGTCCGCAAAGATGCGACATATTCGCTGAGAGACAGAAAACAATAAAAAGCAGTAAATTGCCACAGTATGTTATAGGCTTTATATTCTCCAAATTTTATTCTTTATAATGTAAGATTCAAAAACAACACGTACTTATTTATTGATACATACACTCTACTTTTTATATTTCGGTACATGAATATTCCTAATACGAATCAGCAAGTATACACAGAAAAGAATGTGCAGTATTATTGTTTACAATATTACTGCTAAGAAACTGAATCTCTTACTTTATTATGTTAATTTATCATTAACTTCGTCTTTTGTCAACTGGAATACATAATGGACGTCTACACTACAGAACTAACATTGCTGTTAAAATAGATTTGGACCGTTTACATTGAAAGTGGTGTAGTCCAAATAAATAAAAAAAATTAAATACCACATGAATAAAAAGTTTACACTACATTAATCATAAATTATATATCTCATTTTTGTTAATATTCGAAAATTTTTAAATAAATAATTTATTAAGATTTTTTTGCAAACGGTCCATATATTGATACTCTATTTACTTTGTTTATCGTCAAGTGGTGAAAACAACAGACGTATTCACTTTTCGCTTTCTTTCTTTAATTATTCTCTTGTACACATTTCTTGTAAAAATAATAATGCTGCTAAAAAAATGTAATTCTCGCATTAGTATATTGATACCCTATTAACTCCGTCTCTTGCCAACTTGAAAGTGAATAGTCGTGTTTACTCGTTCCTTTAAAAACACACTTGTACACTTTATCTACAGTAACATCGTTTTTAGTAAATAGGTATATTGATAACCTATTCGTTAATCGTCAAACGGAAAAAGAGCAGACGTATAAATTACGCGCCCTGTTCTTTTAATTACGCACTCGTTTATATTTCCTAGAGAAACCATTAGCTTTGCCGGCTAGCCATCGAGCCGAATCACAATTTGTCCGCGTTTCCAGCATGGATATCGCAACGAGAAATCTAGTACGCTTCATGTCTCGCGGTCGCAGCGGCAGGAAATCTGTTACAATTAAGTAATTGGCCGAGCGATAAAAAGAGACGGACGACAGACGAACGGTTGTTTAGCGGCCGACGCAATTTATGGAAATTCCTCGAGTTACATGCCGAACTCCCGCGTCAACAGATGGACACGTGGGTGCAGGCGTCAAAGGATCTTCGTCAAGCAAAATTTACCGCAATCCGAGTTCCATGCACGTCAACGTTGTCGGCTCGTTAGCCTAGAACTTAGGCAATCAAGATTACGCAGGATTTTCTACGCACGCTATATTACGAAACTGATAGAATTTGCGAACAAGTAGTACTATCAGTAAAACTGTGAAGTACAATGACATGATGAACTTAATCAACTTTCGTTACAGCATTTTGAATTGAGTGCAGTGTCCTTAAGAGATTCTATTTATGTATCTGGATTATGATTGAGTCACAGCAATGCTGATTATGAAGATTGAAATGCGCTTGTTAAAGATTTTTTTGAATAACACGGATATTTCATTTAACGTTTAACATTAATTAGTAATAGAGAAATAAATTGGAATTTTATATCACTTTAAGAGCCTTCAATCGGGTAGATTAGTAGACATTTTTTGTTTTGTTCTTACTTCGATTTGCATGTGATTATTTCCGAAGACATGTTATGAATATACAGTTTTTAAAGAAAAAGGAAAAAAGAGCAAAAGAAGATTTAACTTTCCCTACCGTCTTCCTCATACATCCGCTACTATTGTATACCACCGCTATGTAAACTACTCCTAGATAAAACTTGGCCTTTTCTGTTCATTAATTGCATTTTACAAATATAAGTACTATAGATATGCACGAGCATCTTCTAGCATTATTATCCTAGCACCAAACTTCTTACAAAAATATTATCTAAGCGCATTATAAACAATGCACATTATCTTCTTTCTAGAATATAAGGAAATCTGTTGAAAAAAAAGAAGGAAAAGGGAATCTACGTTCAGAATGTATGGGAGACATGTCTGACACTGTAGGTGTGTGTGTGTAAGCAGGGAAAACAAAAGTGTAATATTGAGGTTTAGAAGGTAAGTGGTCCTCCGTTTACAAGCACTCAAATGTGAAAGACAAACAATAAAAATGTAACACGAATTGTTGCTAGAAAATACGATTGGCTATTAACACGTTCGCGGACGTGAATGCTATAGCATTCATTTTCACGATGATGCACAATGACATGAATGCTATAGCATTCAAATCATAAAGTGAATTATTTTGAATTTAATTTTATATAACCTTAAGTATTGCTATAGTTAAGATGCTATAGCATTCATTGTATATAACAATTAAAATACGATAATCTGACCACCCTTATAAACTGTGTTGAATCAAATTTCGGATATCACAACCAATTTAAGAGTGAAACGACTGTCAAGTTTTGTACCCCGCCGAACCTTTTACTGTCCGCGAACGTGTTAAACAAAGAGATACTATTAGAAATAATCAGTATTATGGCACAAAAGGATACTCCAGTCAAGTGTCAACGTTCGAGTGGCAATCCGCTACATAACAGCACTAAACTCTACGACTTCCGCCTTCTCCTCCAAGAATACGTCTCAACTATGAATCGATCTTACGACTCTTCTTTCCTCTGAATTGACATTCGCCCGAAGTTAAATCGCGAACTCTTCGGCGGAAGGTGTATCTCTCATTTCCGGAAAATCATTGGACTCGGACAGCATCCGAACTGTCATTCACGTGAATTTCGCAGAAGCACATCTTTACTTTGAGTAAGCATCGACAAGACACACTGTGCAACGCTCGATTACATTCATCTGGTGAAACCGGTTTCCCCGGGCGATCGTCGGTACCGATAAAATGACTTGCAATTTCCGATGAGTGCATTTCGTCCGTAGGCCGACGTCACGGAAAAAAGGATCGCAGATGAGTTCGGTTTATCGATCCAGATTAGTGAATGAGACTCGTTGCCAGTGTGCGGATACGTTTGATCAGTCTGCTGAAAGATCAACGGGATTAAAACGATGAAGGAATCATCGGAATGTATTCTAGTTTCTAGTAGAGGAAAGCGATGGTTTGTATTTCTTTGGTAGGATAAAACTAGTACATCGTGTTAGAAGAGCAAATGGTCTTCACAGTTAACCCCCGTAGAACATGGTTTCTAATGGAGGTAATTTAGGAAAACTCATATAATACAACTTCAATATTATTGGATCAGAGCAAAAATATTCAAATAACTGGTATTCTGTATGCCAAGTTATTGAAGTGAACATTTAATATTTTGTTACGTTTTTATTTGTGGCATACATACATATGTTAATACTTTTATTACAAGTAGAGCTACTTCTATCGATATTAAAGTAATATTTATTTCAATAAAATGTACTGATCCCCCGTACAACACGGTATCCTACAACACGGCAGGCAAGTACCGTTGTCCGTACGGATTTGAAAGAAATATTTGTTTTAATCAAGTTTATGGAACATAACCCCTGTTTTTGTATTTTCTTCAGTTCTCGTGTGATACGGTTTCGCATAACACGGTATATTCTAGAAATCTTCCTAGTGTGTTAAGGGAGGGTTAATAGTATTTGAACGTTTTGACTCATCTAAATAGCGTGTGATAAAACGTATTAAAATTTGGAATCAAGCTGTTTCGTCTGTGAGTGATGTCGTAACAAAAAGATCGTGGACGATTTCGGATAAATGGCACAGACCAAAAGTTTGATAATAAATCTGGCGCGCATGCATGTTTAATTGTCTGTTAAATAATTAGGGTAATTAGGACGGTGGCAGAATCATCTGAAATAATTAAGAATTTACCATTGAGAGAGAAGCTAATTTCTGTGGCTTCAACGTTGTAACTGTTTATGGATAGACTTATGTGATTTTCTTAGTATTTGTTAAGATATTAGCTAAGACTTTTAATAATAGCAAAATTCTACCTTTTATGCAGGAGGAGCGAATAGTTTGACTTGAATATTTTGAATACTGTGGAAAGACTGGTGTAAGTATACTTATCAAGCGTCTTTGACGAAAATAATATCTGTCGGATACCTCTGTGGTTGAGAAATTGGCCTTTGTGGTTGAATCTCACTTTATGTTCTCTGCGGATTATTAAATGCTTGCTACGGTACCGTAGTTACGTATATTATATGTAATTATTACAGTTTTACTTATTTCTGCATTTTTCGTATGTTTCTACCTCTTCAATAATAATTCTAGATATTATCGTTTGCCTCTCACCTTAACAATTATTTTCATTCGTTGAAAAGGAGTCTAAAACGACTGGCGGCCTAAATATGTATGTTAAATCTTTGTATTTCGTTCATTTTTCATATAAGCCGTTTATTTTAAAAGTGTCTAAGTCCATTTATGTTTTAGAGTTTAGGTATCCATGAATTTAAAAAAAAAAGGATACTAGTGTCTCACACTCCTTAAGTGTATCTAAGGGAGATGCATTTACAGTTCGTAGAAAAATAATAAGAATTATTAAGTGCATAATATGCGTTTTCTTACCAAAAATGGATTGCAGTCAATTTCAAAATCAACGAGTCATAAATATGTATGAAACATTTTAAGTTACAAAAATTTACATTGGGTAAAATTATAATCCAAATCAATCTTCTCAGTAGTACACCATTTGGCGTGTCTAATGGCTAAAGATATACGTATTAAATTAACTTCTGCACAAAGTTTTTTTACAAGTTTTATCGAAAATAAATTACAATCGTATAAAACGTTAATAACAGCTCTGTACTTTTAAGTAATGAATAACGCTCTTTAACAAAACAAATTGGAAAAACGATTTAGTAATGTATGTCATCTACAAAAAAACTGTTTACCTAAAACAATTTCTTATAGTCCAATTAAGTGCAGTTAGTTATCCTCCTTGGGACTCGCAAGATGTACGAGGAAAATAAAACAGAAAACACAAACGTCGCGCTGTCAATTACATTCTGAGAATTATCGTTTGATTATCAATGAATCAGTAACCGCGGAAAAAATTTACTGTCATTTAATCGTGTTTGGCAATGACGCTTGTGTGGGGTAGAAACCAAATGGAAAGTATTGACATTGACATTCATTCATGTAGGAGCAAGCAGCCTCCTTACTTGCACAAAGATATTGGCACAGTGAATAACTCAGTAGGCAATCCTATTCTTTTGCAGAGATTAAGAAAAGTCATTCTGAAGTTCGACAGTTATTCACATGCAACACCAATGTTTCAGTTTTTAACAGTAGAACTATTGACGATTTCTACTTATATTTTCACTTAAATTGTTAGAATGATACGATTCAACGGGTTTGAACTAATGAAATGGAAGTCAAAGGAAGCAAATTATGCTTGGCCTCAATGAGTGCTAAAGATAGTACAAAAAATAAGATATTTGCATGAGAGAAAAATCAGTAAGATAGGGTCAGAACAGTTATTATGACTACTCTGTAGATTTAGTGTTAAATTAGTCTCTTATAGTTATATAGCAAGTTATATTGAACTTAGTAGTGATGTCCGTCCATCATACGCGCAGCATTATTAATGGAAAAAGGTAGCCGTACATCTGAAAAATACATGTTTTATATACACAGCGTGTCTAAGTATATCCTTATACAATTTCAACTCTTCCGAGTATTTCTACATTACGATAGGACTTATCGTGAGCATTACATTTCCCTCAGAGAGCCTGACAGAAAAAAGTCTTTTTCCTGTTGCAGAAAACAGAATACGTAGTTTTTCGTACTATTACGTTAATTTATTCTGTAGTTCATATACATAGATTTCCCATGCGTCATATAAATAGAATGGTCAATGTCTATCAGACGTTCGAACTGGTTGAGAGAGAATGCACCCGCCCGAAAGAAAAACTTGTCTTGAACAGCTCGGATTGACTATAGCAGTAAATTGAATACTAGTTCGGCCACTTCCGAGTCTCGTCTCTTCTACTTAGAATTGCACGACAGTGAATCATGCTCATCGCACACTTGCCCAGAACGAGCCGTCAAAAATGTGTTTGAGCATTGCAGCATTTAGTGTGATATAAGTGTAGGTTTGTGTATCTTCTTCCTTAACTGTCATCCTCAGGAAGCATATGCTCACCAGTCGGATATTTTATGTGAACGTAATGTGAAGGATATATGATTGGGAAGAGAAGAAAAATATGTCTCCCTGTGTCAGCAAAACGAGTTTTACTTCTATCGTACCAGGTCTGTGAATCGTATGTAATTGTAAATGATAATGTACTACTAGTTTTTGTCCAAGTGACAAATCTCGAGTTACTATTTTTGATTAAGTAGCGGACTCCTAATAGTTTTCAAGTTTTTCTACTTAGTGATTCACTTGTTGACTAAATGTTCAACAAAAAGGTACTCGAAAATTAATAGTGCATATATGATATGCAAACATCCTACTGGTAAGAGTAAAATTTATGTTATAAATAATGTATCAAATTCATTCAAGTGTATACAAGTTCAGCACCAATTTGATCGTTTCAAGTTAAATCTTTCTTTACTCGAATAAACAAGGGTAATATTCCTTTTAACATTAAACAGAAAATTAAAATGGGAATTAAAGTAGAAAATTAAAAACACCTCAATCTATTTGTATCCAATATACAAGGATGAAGTAATAATCATTTCATATACCTAGAACTCATGCAGAACATAGTTTAAATAGTACATATTAACTGAAAAATGTATTAGTGGATGTAATAATTTTCACCATAATTCAACAATGTGACTCAATTAATGCTGACATTAAATGACAAATCGCGTATGAGGCGAGCGATTACTCAAGTGAAATAGAATTACATTCAAGTAAACACAAACCATGCTGTCACGGTTATAACCCTGAATATCGACTTCCTCCGATGCGCTCATAATATTAGGAAAGCGGAATGTACCCGTGGTAAGTGACAACGTGGCGGCGAGTAAATATTTATTGGACGTCCGGTCAAAAACGGGAAGGATTTTCTGCAACTTTTGATAAAGCACCGGAAGGAATTTATTTGGCAACTGCTACATGACGCGGCGTCGAAATTGCAGCCTGTCATGGGGAAAGTTTTGACCACTGATAAATACGTGAGTTCGACTGTTATCACTTAGTGAATTGCATAACTATAATCTGAATGCATAGAGATTACCAATTGCTATGAACTCTAGTTATCGTACCGATGTATATAATAATAATATATAATATGTTATATTATTTGATACAATCTGCGTATTTATTTCATTCATTACTTTATCATACATTACAGACTGTATAAACATTTGTGATTGTATAATATATTTGATATTATATATTTCATTGTTATTTATTTTATCTGTATAATTTACTATTAATAAGAATAATTTTTCAAATCACTATGGTTCATAACTTTTGAGTTGTCATTAAAGTTGATTTTAATTTTGACGGGCTAACCAAACTAGAAAAATCTCATTTGAATATAAGATTTCCTGGTCAAAGAGAGAACATTAGAAAAAGAGAAATGATGGTTTTCGTTAGTACTGTTCTGTTATTATTACTATTAATTTTTTATTACTGCCTTTGTGTAAAACATAAAAAGTATATATCTCACTTAATATCCTCAAAGATGATTTACATCTCTTTAGTGTAAATCTACGCTATTAAAACGCGAATCTATTTCATCATGTACAGAAACAAGAATGTAAAGAAGTCCCCAAAATTCTTCATGCACATGTTCACGTACATTTAACACAGTGATATTAATTTTATAATTCACATTCACAATAAACAGGCTCTACTGTCTTTTATTTATTAAAACACTGAATTATGCTAAACGAAAAGAAATCCTTTATTAAACAATTAACTGATTTATTTACTACTTCAACATAAATGTCCACATTGCTTTGCAACGTATTGCAGAATCACTCACAATCTAATGCAAGTTCATAAAAAAATAATATTTTTTAAAACCCAAAATGACTTTCGTTCAAGCCATTGCCAGAGAGCAGAAAAAAAAGAAAAATAATACATAGATACATCTGACTCCGTAACCTCAAATTTCCTGTCTAGAACGCCAAACCGAAATGATACATATTGTTCGCAGAAATGCGTCCGAAAGAAGTGTCGCCAAGGAATGCCCATTGGCAGCGAAATATTTCAAAGTAGGGTCGCAGAGTAATAACTCATTCTCGGAGAGGTCAAAGAACGTTCAGCCGAGAGTCGCTGCATCTTGATCCGACGGAGAAGAAGAAAGGGAATGGCGAGAAACGTGGGTGAGTCGCGGTGAGAGGATCGATGAACGATTAAAATTAGGCAACCTCGACAAAGGGGACACCATGGGAATGGCATGGCACGAGCAGTTGGACGAATTTTGGGTGTGGCCGATCGTCCCAAGCTGATGTCCCTTGAAGGCGACCGATTTCTTTTTCTTTACGTTTCGCTCCGCTATTCTGTACCTTCTTTTGCGAGCCGATGAAAAAGATCGGGAAAGACATACAAGATGGGAATACCGGGAAGGGGAAAGGAAAGATGAATGACTGTACTGGTTCCCAAACAAGAGCTGTGCACTCTGTGCCGGTGAGAAGATAAGAAGTTTGGAAGGTGGTTGGAAAACGTTGAGCGATATAGATACATGGAGATAGCTGGCAACATTTGGAGAGCAAAGGATTGTTTGTATTAAACTGTACTGCATTTTTTGTGAAAGAATTGATCTTCGAACAAGAAACAATTAAAACATTCTTTTTTTATGATTATTTATTATTTAATGTTGAAAATTCTGAAAAAATTGAAATAAAAAGACATATGGCAGCAAAAAAGGCAGCATGATCTTGTTCTTCTTTACTTTAAATAACAGATAGGTGTCTGCTGGCTGCTTCTACTTGACTATGTTTTCTTCCGCGACCTTATCATGTTTGTTAAGTGTCCTTTCTATTTTTGTATAATCTCTGTCTACAAATTTTTACAACTAGATTCGTAATGACATTAGTAAATTCAAAACTCTCTTGATGAGTGTTGCAATTTTCTAAAATTTGGATTGATTCCCCTATCATGGGATGAAAGCATATAATCTACATGTTAGTGGCAAAAAATTATCGCGGCTTATTCGCTACTAATAAGAGGTTTTATTTATCTTATCTCACAAAATTACCAAAATTACATACATATTTTTAGTTTGTCGTGCCTTATAAATTGTTGCTGCAGATATATTTCGTGTGTCAGAAACAATGTATATAACTTAAAAATAAGACAAATCTCGAAAAAGTGTTAAGAATGCTGTGTTAATAAAAACATTTGCTAAAAATACATGTTTTATTAACAAATGGAATAATGTATTCATATGACATTGATACATTACTTGCTTCGAACTTTAAAATCTGTTAAGTAAATAATAGTTATTTTGTCTTTTGTCGAATCGAATTTGAGAGCCTCTGGACTACTGAAATGCAAAAGTCCACCTTGCCATCTATAATGAAAGTCTTAAGAACCTTTTCGCAGAATATTCCCATGAGGTTGAACGATGATCCGCGATGACATAGACACTCCCCAGATCAGATCTTCAGTTATTTACCATTTGTCCAACCGTTTGGATGATCATTTTGCGAACCATTTGCATGGTAAAGTCGGCATGGCCCATTAATATCGTCAAATATTTTTTCTAAACCATTGTTGTCACATACATTATGCAATATGTATTTTGTTCTTTAGCCTTTGTTGCCAGTCTATTTTTCCTCTTAGGTTCAGGAAAATCAAGTTATGAGAAAGATCTTCTATCTTAAACTTCTACATTCTGCTCGAGTAAAGATAACAATGGGATGAAAAGAAATTGCTCAGAATTTGCAGAACACGGATATCTGATAAATAAATATCGAAGAAGGAAGTACTTATGTGTTTCGTTACAGTATAAAAGAGAATGGCGACAAATAAATGGTTCTATCTAATGTAATAAAGGTTATCCTACGACATATTGCAAACCAAAGCGCTTAAGATGTTTGTTCATCTGCAGTAGCCGATTCGTTAGATTTCTATGAAAGCTCTCAATGTGTCGAATTTTCGAACAAATAAGATACAAACATGTTAATTCGGAAGTTAGGAAACGTAATACGGTTACATTGACTTATTATGAATGCATAAGTTGACCAATTTGTAGTGTAATTTCTAGAAATTAGAGGAGTCTACACTAGACTAGAAGAAGTGTAGAGTAGTAACAGTTTAATAGTAACAGTAAGATTCATAATAGATCTGATCATTCATAATCATAACAACATAAACACATACCAGTAAAGTTTTCATTACCGCAAAATACAGTACACATCCATATAATAAGCACCTGTCATATCATAAAACAATCCGCACCTTCCAATTCCTACATATCATCTTTATTGATGCACCAACCCTAAACGTTAACATTGTACTTCCTCATATTTCCCCACCTCATCGGGAAAAACCAAACTCCAGCCGAAACCCAACATACTCGAAAGTCCCATGAAACTCAATATCAATATTCACTCTACCAAACCATGCCTAGTCATATCCCTACCCATTCTTGACCTGACAATTGATTCACTCCACCGTAGCAGAGAATAAAGAACAGACAAGTTTCCGTATAGATTAACTGACTCGTGTCGCACCAGCGGTGTCAATCAGGTTCAAGGAATCATTCTGTGATGCTCACTTCTCCGAATCCAGCAGACGAACAGAAGACGAGATCCGGGCAACTCGAGCAAGACTCCGAAAGGATTACGATCTCGGATTGGTCACATTTAAATGGAGCGTTCGCAGGAGCGTAAGGCCGAATTAATGCAAATACATTCCGGGGCGCATCCGTGCGGATCACATGAATTAGATGACGATGAAAAAGGAAGGTGGTGGTCCAGGTGCATTCTGCAGTGAGGCCATGCCTCGATTGGACCGCGATGAACTCGGAAAGTGATATTTCCCAGAACGGAGGAGCGTGACGAGTCGAAATTACGAATGGACGCGAGTTCATCGATGCTAATTTGAGGCTGGGACATTTCGGCGTTTTGACTCCGATTTCTGATTCATTCGCGTGGCAACAATTGTGTGCATCGTTAATGTATCGCAGGCGTGAACTGATATTGTGGGCGGGCTGTAGGTACGGTCTGTTATACTTTTTTGTGAAGAGAACTTACTAAAGTAATGTTAGACTATCGTTTCTGAACAGTATTATGGTTTCTTTAGGAATAAGGATGCTACCTTGATTGAATCACAACTGCGTGATTGCAGGTGCTAATTTTGTAGTGTGGGTAAGTTTTAATCGTAAAGTATTGATTCAAAATTAATGTTTATTATCAGGTTGGCAAGAAAGTAATTTCGGTTTTGTAGTGCGAAATGAAACTCATATCTTTATACAAAGAATAAACTTTAATCAACAATGTATTTTCCATTTTGTTCCGTAACTTAAATCTGATTAATCTCGAATGCCGATAGGAAAATATTTTAATACTGATTGATATAAAAAAACATGAATTACAACGTTATCTATATTTAAAAACCAAAGTTACTTTGTCGCCAACTGAGTAATATACAATAGGGGATAAACGTTTTTAGTGAGATAGTTTTACCTTTTTCTTCGGACAAACAAACTTCAGCCTAGATTAGCCAAGCGCGTAATAATCGATTGTTTCACTTATGTTAATGTCGGCATTTTATCGGTCTAACATTCTTTGCGATTCTCTTTACAGAACTATGAGATAAATATAAAATTAATAAAACATATCATCGTAATGACTAAAATAAGAACTCTTATAGAAATAACTAGCAATTTTAGCGTTAAGTATCTCCTCTGACACTAAATATGTATAAGAACGTGTTATATAAAAAACTTAAATGATTTTGTGTATAATATTTTCATTGAGTTTGAATTTGCGCTTTTACAATATCGCAGTTCTAAACGTGTATTCGCAAGCTGTTGTACGTCACTGTAAATATAATACCTAAATACCTGCTTTCGGATACATAACAAGGCAGAACAATCCTTAATCAATCGTCATTTTTTAAGATATAATCTGTAGTTTAACAATGCAATAAAGATTAGAAAGTAAAAGCTTGTGCCAGTAATTCAGAACTGTATTCATAAACAGCAATAATCGTATTCCAATTTGTAAAATGTGTACCGTTTTACCCCAGAAAACTTTCTATCTTATACGTGTTCTCTGAAGAACAAAGATTGTCGTCCACGTGTTGAACTTGGACATAGTTTTATTTAAACTTTCGCAGGAAGGAAAGCCGGTGCTAAGGTCGCAATGTTGACTCAGCAGTGGTTAATAAAGGACGGCAATTGGGAGGATCAGGATTACTCATTCGTTCGATGTACTCGGCAGTTCTTGCTAAAAGTCCCACACGATGGTCTTTGCACGCGCTCATTATGGCAAACCATGGGCATAGAGGCGCGATAAGAATAACAATAGGCAGCTAATATCCTACTCAATATTTGCGAAATTTTCGTCGTAACCTCTAAACGGTACACCACATTTATGTAAATAACGTGTCATCAAACATTGTCCGACAATGACTGATTGCGACTGAAAGGGATTAATCGGAAGTATGCGTCGTACAGAAGATGTTTTTTTTTTTCGTAAGCTCACGCAGATAATTGTGTGTTGGACTCACGTAGTGTTCGCGTACATTTAGCGGCACGTAATGTTTAATATATTTTTTTGTC
Source organism: Anoplius nigerrimus (assembly GCA_914767735.1). Taxonomy (NCBI): domain Eukaryota; kingdom Metazoa; phylum Arthropoda; class Insecta; order Hymenoptera; family Pompilidae; genus Anoplius; species Anoplius nigerrimus. The sequence goes on from OU612087.1 coordinate 11,412,315, forward strand.
GAATGGAAGTTTAGGTTAACAAATGTATATAGCACAGTATACTATGTTACTATGCTACTAATGCTATATTACTATGCTACTAGCGTAGATGAGAATGAAAAATTATTCGAATTTCTTGAATGTTTTGTACTAATGTCTCTGATCATTAGCAGCGCATATATAATTTTGTTTTTCTTCCACACCACTATAATGCGAATTAGCATATACATTTGCGCCGAATCAAATTTCAGGACACGCGCATCATCAACTACTTTGTATAATGACACTAACCAATAGCAGGGCCAATCAAGACAAGTTCAAGCACCAAATTCTGTCTCTGAAGAACGCATAACGTTCAATCGAAGTACTGCAGCCCGCATAACGAGTCACAAACACTTTCCGCTCCTTCACCTAAACTTTCAATATGCTTCTTTTCTTCAGAGAAAGATCCAACCGCATCGCCGTACTTTGACACAAAACAGGCTCATTTCTCCCGGATTTACGTATTCCGAACTCATTGTTATTCGCTCGAAGCGACACGTTCGATATACGGTCGTAGTCCGCGAAACATTTTCATTGACAACGAAATTCCCGAAAGAACGGTTACGGTTACTCATTCCCGAGCGAGCTTCATCTGCATTCGGAATTCGCGTGCCGAACCCGAACCTGGATCAAACCTGCGGTCGTCGGCATCGCAAAAGGAATTCGCCGGAACGTGGAGCAGTTTAAGAAGTTCCCCCTCTGTGAATCATCAATGATATCAACGCGATTCGTTCGGCCCGTTTTGCTTTATTGTTCTGCATCTGGACAATGAATGGAGTCGGATGAGTAAACTTGCCCGAACGATATCAAACGTTTGACCGTCTCGACTGTCGGCGATGAATAAGTTAACCTCTTCGGGGTCGACTTCTCTTAAATTGAGTCAATCTAATTTTTACGCCTGGCTATACTTTGTTAGCAGAGGATTACGGGTCAGGGCGGGGTTGGAGGAAGAATTGTAGGGTCTTGTGCTTGCATTTGACTTGTTATGTTTGGGATTTAGTTGAAAAGTACGTGTATAATTATTGAATGTTTTTCCAACATGTGTCTCCCTATGATAGGTTCTGGAAACATGAGTTTGGTTAAAACACAGAGGACCTAATCGTAAATGAATGGAATATGCTTTTGCAAAGAGTCAAAATGCGTAAGGTTACTTAAGCAAGGTCAAATTATTTTGATGTGTCCCATGCTTCTTTCTAATCGGTTGCTCCGTCGTTAACTCAAACAATGACTCGATTTGGTTCTTAGAACTTCTGAACTAATGATTTTTACAAATTCTGCGTTACACTGTTTGTTGAAGTGTCTAATTGAAATATGATATGAAGATTATTGTACAAATTAGAAGATACTTCATGTTTTATATAATTATTAGAAGTTTTGTAAATCTAAATTTGAATTTATAAATTGAAATTGATTTTTGTAGTAAGCAAAATTTTGATAACAAAATTGGTAAGTTATTTATCCTTACAGTGTATAAATATGGCCGATGACGCATTTGTTAAGAGGTTTTTTAAATTTTAAATTTATACCACTTCCTTTTTCCCTGCGGGAACTTTTCACCACAAATGAACTATCAAAATAAGTAGCCCTTTTACATCTACAGTCAATACATCTTCAAATGAGCGAAATTACAACAAAATTGATTTTCAGTTATTTTCATCGATTTTGTAATCTGTTTTACTTACAATATGTTTTCCATAATATGTTGCCCTGACAAAAAGTAAGTTTCAAGAGGGCTTGTAAGAAGGACTTTTGTGCATTATTGCATTACATTCGTACTTTACAAAAAATGTTCTAACTTTGGTTTTAATTTTCGTATATACAGTTGAAAACTGAAAATGTGTGGTTGTTTTTCTCGAAAACCTTCGGTAAAATTACCATTTGATTTACTGTTATATGTGAAGTTACCTGTGACTGCATGAAAATTTGTATGTATGTGCGTATGCAATGGATTTATTGTGACTTTTATGAACACATCTATTCAACACTACTCTTTCCAGTTTCACAGCTCCCCAGAATAAATTTTTTTTTTTTGCATATTACAATACTATACAAATTGCACGTATTAACAGAAAAATATTTAGTTGTTGCTATCAAATGTCCTGTCAAAGAAATTTTATTTAATGGATATTTAATGAACACAATTATGAAATATTCGTAACCGATTATTATTACTAAAATAACCGTCTGCTTTATACGTCAGGCAAAAACACTGCCAACGTAAACAACGCTTATTTTTAACCAGGCCCAACTAAATTTCTTGCAGGACGAGGATATTAAAAATGCCAGTTAGTGGCAATGTAAATTCTTTACATTACCCATTCTACGCGTGCTCAGTGAAATATTTCTGAATTTCAACGGGTTCCACGATTTCCTTCAACCAGATCGTACGTTGCAACGGAATGTTTGACCTAGGCTAACCTCCTTCCTTCTTAACAATCACAGCGATTACTACGGACACACTTTATGTGTTCCATCGTGCGAATACTTTCGGTAGACGAAAATAACATTGTCTGTTTGCGCTTTCTTACTATCTCACATATTCGTTTTAGTATAAAGTCTATGACTCTTCTACATCACAAACCATTTCCCACTTCTTATGTATTGTTTTCTATTATACTTTCCTCAATTATACTTGTAAAGAACAATTAAAACTAACTTGTCAGCTCAAATCAGATTAAAGTAAAACTAGCGTTATTACTGAGATTACGCAATTTTCACTCATCTTTCTCTGATTCTTTAACTCATTCCATTTCATAGAAAACATTTGTTCGTTCAATAAGAAAACAAAAAACTCGAATAGGATCGATACGTTGTGCACAATAAACATCGTTGCCTCGCACACTTTGAAAGGAGGTATTACGCGGTACCATTCTAAAAATAGCGGAATTGGAAGCGTTATCCTTTAAATACGGCATGAGACGGCATGTCGCCGAATGATAAAGATGCAAGGGCAAGGGTAGGGAATCCGGGGATGCAAATTTCTTTACGTCAATGATCTGTATATTTCCGCTGTTGTATTACCGAAAGTCGAGATCGCGACGTGATCAGTTATTCACGGCGTGACACCGAGAACGATGCCTCCGAATTTGTTGGCCGAATCCGTCGGCAAGGCAAACATATTTGCTCTACGAAAAAATGCGCCCCGTGCCGACGCGAAATTCTGAAAATGCATTTGGCTTGCAAAGCGGATGCTACTTCTGCGACCTACGAAGTGATCCTCAAAACACTCTTCATCGATGAGGGAAGAACAGAGTCGGTCGACTTCGTAAAATGATCCAGGATTACGGTACTCGCGATCAGAAACGAAAAATTGGCACCAAAGGTGCAGCAGAAGATTCTTTTTCGAATAGCGTGATATTTTTTCTTAATACGTTAAAGAACGCATTAAAATTAGACGTGCTAGTATAAAAACTTAGAACAAGGCACTTTTTGGAGAAATGGATTTTTATTATATGAAATTATTAGTGAATGTCTTGAATGTATTTATAAAATATATTAAATACGAGAATTATTGATTTGATTTAAATCTTATGTCATAAATCTGTTCCATGTAATCTGAAACTGATCAATATCTGTTTTAAGTTTAATTAACTGTCATTATAGTTTATTTATAATACTAGGAAAACGTAAACGTATGTCAATATATCAGGGCTGAAAAAATCAATAAAGATTGAAACTATAGTGAAACATACTGTTAGCATATAAATATTCCAATTCGAAGTTCTACACTGACTTTAAGAAACCTGTTATGAAATGCAAATATTAACGATGTGTTTAAATATTTGAGTATTACTAACCCAAAATCTCAAATATAACAAGTTTCAAAAACATTAACACTATATTCAAATAGTGATCAATAAATAAAGAATAATTTAATTTAATAAAGGAATGCAATTCGCAACAGTTAATAATAGTTTACCTGAAATGATCACAGAAGCATCTGTAAATTATTTTCTCATCAATAAAGCCAATACATTACTTATAGGTGCTACAAATATTAATAGATTTATTTTAGGAATACTGTGAGAGATCGTTTTTTGCAGTTAAACATATTAGTAGAAGGAATTATCTTTCTGAAAATATTGTGCAACATGCTTGAAATTAGCCATTAATGCTAATATTAGTAAATGAACATGGAACTTCATATCCACATATGTAAACAAAACAATATGAATCATGTATTATATAAACGTGCTTAGAGACTCTTTAAAAATTACAAAATTATTCATAATATACGCATACTCTTCGCAAAATTTGATCACCACTTTTACAGACCTTTGTAAAAGTGTAATTATTACTTTGACCGAGATAATTCCGAATCTTTCTTTTTATACTGCAAATTAATATCGTAAGATGACTATATTCCATGTAAATTAATTTCCGCTGATTTCAAAGAAGCGCATGATTCATAAACTGCAGTGTTTGAACATATCGGTGGTCACACTTGTGATAAGTCACAACTTGCGAGAACGTAAAATTTCCAAAGTACACAATCGAGTCTGGGACTGTTTAGTCGGACTTCCTTTAAATTCATTCAGATTTCCACTTACAACCAGTGCAAAACAATTTTTGATCTAAGCCGTTCAAAAGCAGTAAATTCTTTTTACAAGAAAAATTCAACAAATGTTTTCGTTCCTGTAATTGTTATCTGATAAGATTATTGCTATGTTTTTCTCGCGGTATTGAACACTTGAAAATTACTGTAACATGTCTTTGAAAAATATTACTATATTTAGGATAAACACACTATCGAAATTATGTACAATCAATCTTATCAAGAAAAATATTGCAATTTGAAAACACTCATGTAAATTGTTTACATTTAATAGCTAGCTATTTTTAAGATGATAAGATCAATGCAATGCAATTCAAAGTAGCAAGCTGCATATTAAAATTATTTATGATACAAATATGAAGAAATCAACCAAAAGTTTGAGAATCATGCATATGTATATGTAAAGAAACGTGCAGACCGTGGTAAACACAATATCTTTGTTAACTACAATTCAATAAAAAACTTTTGTAATTTAGCCAAAATTCCTCTGGTAACAATGAACGATTTACAAGTTAATTGTTTACAACGATATCATTGCCAATGTGAAATATAAGTTCTCAAATAATGACTGACGCAACAATCTAATTACTTAGTATATTTCATTTCCACAATTTTCTTACTGCATTTGTTCCATGCTTCTTTCAATTCATCATCTTATTATATGTTCACCAAATATCTTTGCCATCTCACAGGGTAACTCTTCACAGAATCATTCTATTTATACACATTTCAAAGTTTTCGTATTTCCTGCTCATTAATCAATCGAGTACAATACAACATTTTCCTTACTATTATTACGGTCCGACCCAATCGAATAAAACAAATTGAGCAAGCGGAGAGACAAAAGTAAAAAAGTGTGCTGCTACCCAAATGACGCCATCATCTGACCCATTAGGGAGGATCATTTGTCAGCGAAACAGGAGGGTCCATCGAAATGAATCGAGGCCGATGCACTGCTTTTGACCATCCTCTGATGCCGACGATGGAATGTGACCGTGAGATGGTCAACAAAGATTTTAGTAGCGTAGCTCAGATCCAATCGCTGAAGGGTACGGCGACTTCTGGTTTCATTAATCAGTTACTCCTACGATGAGCCTTGAGATCTAAGCATCAATGTCTGTGAATTGACCATCGCTTCAGACCTATGAGTGTCATATATTCGACAAATGACTCCTTTAGAAAGAAGTTCCTATAAATTGGTGAACTGTAAGGAGTTTATTTTGCTAGTCAACGTACTGCATTTGGACAAGTAGTATAGGTAGCCCTCCTACAGCACGGAATTGTATAACACAGTTTCCGCTCTAACGCATTAAGAAAATTGCGAAAACCTTTGTATCGAATTGTATTTCTACAATATTGGATAACATGATTTTTGTTCGATATATTTAAAAACAAAATTACCTTAATGATAGGAACGGATAATGAGCTATAGTGCTTTTACATGAAAATATATAAATAAATTATAACTTACTCATTTACAACTCTGTTTCGAAGTTTCTATCGTTGATGATATCGTTCAACCGAAAAGCAATTTCCATTTGTAAGATTACATAAAATAAAAATAATATTTTGATTTATTTTTCGTTTTGAGTCATAAGTACATGCATTTACATTTCTAATAAAAATTAAGTTGCTGATATGATATTGAAGAAAATGTTTTTAATGAGTTTTCCGAATGTAACCCCTCTTTTTCTACTGGTTCAAAATCACATAATATAACACGGTTTCACACGATATGACATTTTCCAGGAACCTATCTACCGTGTATGGCAACTTGATTGTACAAAGTGTGTAGACATCTTCCGAAGTAACTTCATTGTTTTGATTTTTACAGTGTAATGAACGGTTATTACTTCCTTGATCCATTTAAAATAGCGGTTATATATGTGTTTATATTTTTTAGGTTTAGTAAAAGAACTTAATGCAAAAGAATGCTGTGAAATGCGTACAAACGACTAGTGAAAGAGTGGATAAGGAATATTGAATGGATAACATTGTCGGTGGTGTAAAAATTGGTGTGAATAATTTTTATAATATTAGTTTTATTAAGAAGAGTTAAATATACACTCAAGAGATTGCTAATACAATGGTTATTAATTAAAAAATTGAAAATTCATACCATTCATTCATTATATATTTTTTAAGTAAAATAAATAAATCAAATAATAACACATCTCAATATAATAAAGAACAAACATTACCTGTAGTAATGTTTATGCACACATGTGTTTAAGTCATTTGTAACTTTTTCGCATTTGATAGAATAGTAATTTACAGTGCCAGCAAACATTCGGTTGTGTCTATTCTCGAGATAAAACACTATTGAAGAATTGTAATTACATGCATGTAGTAGGTTATAAACAGTATCGAAAAATATGTGATCGTATAAATATATATATCACTGGAATTAATTTCTATGTTATATTTATGAACATTATAGATTCAAACCTAATAAAACAGTAAACGCAATAAAATTAAAGACATCTGCAGCCTCTTATTTTTCTAATTTATATAATAGGACTAACGCGTATGTCAACAGAGCAATTCCGGTATATCGTTATAATCGTACAATACTTCAAATTTCAAAAGCGACATTTTGCAAAAAAAAAAACAGTTCAAATTGTACATTTTTGATCTTTAATGGCACAGGTACCAATAAAAAAAATTTTATTCAACAAACGTTACTACATCTTAAACCAGAGGTACTAAAATTATGATGGCACTTATCGAATTCATATACACATACGTGACTACAGAGGCTATAAGTAGGTCGGAAATTCCCACTTATTGATTTACATATAGCCTAAATATGATATTCCCCGTTTTATTTCATAAGTCCCCTAGAAACATAAATAAAACAATATTTACTAACAAAAAACGTTTTCACGTTTGCTCGTAAACTATAATAATTTCCACAGATAAACAGAAGTGCCACATATATTATGAAATGAAAATACTTTAATTTTGCAAGAAAACATTGTTATTAGCAATACGATCAAATAAAAATCCTAACATAAAAGAAAGTGTGCATATCATTGTAGCAACTTTATTTCTTAAATTCCTATTCTGTAACATGGTTACGCAGTCATAACAGAGATTCTTATTCGATTTTTTGCGCAGCCAGTACCAAACATTTTTTATGTCAAAAAGAACATATAGCCTTAAAATTGCTATACTTATTTCATTTCTATATTATTATGACACTTTAGCATCAAGGTTGCAACATTCATTAACCGTCAATATTAATCGTATCCGAAACTATTCAATATACATATCCTGCGCCAAATAAGAAATGCGAAAATACCAAAACCTTTTAATAGAAATATCGGCGATTGATTAAAGGTGCACATATTAATTCTCACCATTCCTATCACAATCTTAAAACATTTAAGTATGCTGCAAAATGCCGCTAAAGTCAAAGGGGTCTTGGGAAAAATCTTAACAAAAAATAAATTAACATTCGATTTTTGATAAATACTGTCAAAAGATGTGGACAAAAATATGCACTGACAATTCAATCTAATATAGATTCATTCTTATTCAGATCACCAGAATACTTTATGTATTATAATATCAACGTCAATCCCGCCAATTTAGTACCAACACCAACCTTAACTGAGCACGCGCGGCTTGAACTTAACAAAAAAGCTGCCCGTCAACTTGTGATGAATTAATTTAGGTAGAGAATCTAGATAAAAACACCCACAAGTACATCAAAGCAGGTATAATATAACATTTATCCTCCAACTTCTTGCCAAAACCAATCTGAAGCAAGGTTCACCTGCTTCCGACCATAACCGAACACTGCCAATTTCCCCCAATCATTAAAATGACATCCTTCAATCTGCCATCAAAAGCAGCCTGAGCCCAACCTCTCCAATACTCGTCCCAAGCCTGCCAAAAGAATTTCGCCGACCACTGAGAAGCACACCCTGATCCAACCACCGACCAAAACCGCCAAAAACCTGAGCCTAACCCAACCAAGCACAATCCATTCCACACTCGCCGAGCCTGCTCACTGAATCCCACTTGGCAGAATGTGGAAACCGCGCACTCAGCGGATTCGATGCCGAAAGGCGAGGAGGAAAGTGTGATCGGCAAGAAGTGCGACAAATCGGTCGGACGTGATCCGCGTCGGAGCAGCTCGCCGACTCTTTTCGACAGACTAAACTCTCGCGCCGGACGGCGAGCGAAGGATAAGTTCGCGGATCGATGCTCCGCTCGCGTCGGCGTCGCACGTCTCGCGCGCGCGCAGCACCGGCGGCCGCGCTGCCGGCCGAGCGGTGGGGGAGGTCAATAAAAGTGAGCGGTAGGCTGATTGTGATTCAGAGTGGCGGTGGACTCCGGTACGAAGCTTGCGCGCGGCAGGGCACGGTTCGAACTCGCACTTTCCAAGAGTCGCCCTCCTCGCGATTCTCTCTGTCTCTCTGCCGGAAGCTGCCAGCAAGTTCGTCGGGAAGGGACGAGACTAGAGCCGCGACCTCGAACGGAAGCTGCGGAGGAGCGAGCTGAGAATCGTCCGCGAAAGGGCTGGAAGGACAAAGAGAGAAAGAGAGAGAGAGAGAGAGGGAGAGGGTGGGAGGTAGTTGGAAGAGAGATCGATAGTGGCAACGATACGGTAGACGGCTGCGAGTGACTGCTCGAGAGAAAAGTGAGGGACGCGTTCACTGCCGAAAGCAGTTCCATTCTCGATCTTCGACGGTAGCGCACGTGGGCCGTCGAATTGGCGCGAAGGGATCGTCGAAAGTCCGTGGATCAGTGCTGTGACGTTTCGTTGGGGAAGGACGGACGAGCGGCGGGCAGGAAGTTTCGACAGGAGCTGCTGAAGGTGTCCGTTTCTTTCACTGTCGGCGAGAAGGGACGAGCTGGCTGACAGAATGTACCGGGTCGGAAGTCTATTGACGCTCGTCCTTGCCGTTTTGTGCGTGAAAACGGAAACGCAGGAAGTGTCGCCAACCGGTGCTGTGGTAAGTTGAAAGGCTCCGAACAAATTGTCCGCTTGACGTACGTGACCGCGTAATGCTTCATGAATTCTGCTCTTATTGTCGACCTACGTCGTCCCGACGGTTCTTCTTGCCTCGTATCGTTCGATTTCGACACTGCGACGAGACGGAAGAGTTAACAAATTCTGATCGGTTATCACGTTATGACACATCTCACGCACATGTCATGAACCTTTGCTAAAGACTTTGCCAAAGATTATTAAGTTTACGTTCATGAGCACGCCAGAGGAGAAAAGGGGTATCAATTCTACCTGATTCGATAAAAAAATCACCGAATTTTATCAGACGAGAATTATCCAAATGTCCATACTTCGTACAGATTAACCCAATTTCGGTGCAGTAAGAAAACATCTCTTACCAGAAACGAGACAATCCGAAAAGGGTACCCCTTTGTTCCGCACCTGCTCGTTCACCGTGAATCACGTGTACCCCGATCGACTTCCGCGAGACAAATTATCATTTGCCTGGCGCTTCTCGGAAAGTAGGATGCGCCAGTGCAACAAGTCCTACCGTGCAATTCCGATGGACATACGGACGCGCGCCTGACTCCGGCGGTACACGTGCAGGCAAATGATCTTCGCGCGCACGTTCCATCGAACGTCGGTGTGTGTCATTTAGTGACTAATGCCGCGACATTCCCGTTCGTTCGACAAGGCGCACAGCATTCCGTAAGCAGGCGGCTTTTATCTCTCTTGTCGCGTACCGATATACAGATTACGACGTACATTTTGATTGTATTCCCGAAGCGAGAGGCGCGCGCGACGTGACGAGCCGAAGGTAAAATTTCTTCGCGCATCCGATTTCGATTATTGACGGAGAACCAGGAAACGGGAATTAATGGTGTCGGATGGGAATAGGGAGAGTTTGAATGCAGCTGCCGTTTCCGACGCTCGCCGATCGGAATGATGATGTGCGAACTGCACGTAGGGTGTTGGCGATTGTTTTTGGTGGGACTGGTTTGTGTGGCGTGAATCAAATGAGGAGGGTTAAAGGGGAGGTTGATGGTGTATTGGAGAAAAGGCGGGATTTAGATGGGGACAGTAATTGAGTTCGACTTTGGTTTGATGTTATATAGGTGAATAGGTGATCTTGTAAGCGTTGAATGAAATAATAGGAAAAAAATCGTGAATTGCTATTTAAGGGGAATATTTTCCATGCTCGATATATATAGCTGTTATGATAGCGTGGATGATATCTAGATTACGGAAGATGTGTTCAAAGACGTTTATCTGTAATTACATGGAAAAGCGGCAGATTCCGATAAATATAGAACGTTCAGTTTCTAATTCAGTTTTGAAGCACTCTGATTGGCGCTATCAAACTCTTGCAAACTCAGTTTCTCTTATACAGAATAAATCGAACTTTCAAATAAATCTTCCTATTGACATGATTCATTAAATTTACAACTGCAAACATCAATGGAATATCTGCCCATTGAACTTGCGACATCGATCCGAAAAATGCGCGTGCACATGCGTCAATGCAAGACTGGCAGATTACTATGACCGGTCATCATAGCGAGGCAAAAGAATGCGGCGTGGAAAAAGATTTTCTCGAGACCGGTTTCGCATCGCGTAAATGACATAAGGCGGAAGATTTGACGTCACTCGACTGACTGCCGCAGTCTGACAAAGTTCAGCCTCGCACGATGACTCGATACCGACCTTCGATTGATCGGGAGATTATATCCGAACGGAAGGCGATTCATTTGCATCCATCTAGGCGCCGTCTCGTGACAAAGATCGTTGACAATGGCCATCATCGTTCGCCGCAATTGGCAGAACGATAGAACGGTCTGGGAAACTTGCCCAACTTCGAGCCTTGAAGACATCAGAGACGGACGACAAAGTCGATGTCAGGTTCAATTGTTGAGACACAGATAGTTTATTGCGCGGATTGAAAGATTGACAGAGAGACAAATCGCATTGTCCTGAATTTTTTGACATGTGTGCTCAACAGGGTGGGGGGGTGAAATCAACTTTAATCGATTGATATCTACAGTAATTGAGGCTGAAATTAGGTTTCTTAGCGATTTGTTTAGGGTGATCAAAAGAAAAATTTTTGGTAAAAACCATCTAAAATCAACAAAATTGTCACAATAATAATTTACTGTCGATAGTTAAATTTCTCGATTCTCTATAGATTTTATACGATCTTCTGAATGTATCTTCATTCTCGCGTTTTTTAAAAAATCGCTCATATGAACTGGGTCGTAGAGAGATGATATGCTGGCAATCTCATGTACTTCTTTACAGACACTTTATCGCATCCCACAGGATGCTCTGCACGCAAGTCGCTTTCACTAATTGCGCGAAAATTGCATTAAAGTCAAGTAAACGGTGTGATAACACGCAATTATAACATCTCTTGTAAATTCTCTCTTCAATTAGTAGCTTAATTTGTTCGAAGGTGTGAAACGAATAATCTAACACTTGAAAATTCTGTTTGGATAAACACAGTAGATGGATGTTTCTGCAGAAGGAAAAGAATGTCAGTTCTCCTTGCAGAATATAGATGCACTTCTATTTATAGGTGATTTGTAGTATTGGTAAAAATGTTAATTTTAAAAGAAGTCATTGCTATTTGCGTTTTCACGGACGTGGAGTGTGAAGATTGAAATCGAATAATTTTGCTTTCGCAATAATCGCTAAGCTTCTGTGACACTAAGACTGTTCTTGCATTCTTGCATTGTACTAAATTTATCTGCGTATTGTGTTGCACTGGATAAATTATTTACCTTGACATCTACTGAGATGAAACTAGCAGTGGCAAATAATTTAATGGGCACAAATGGGTCAAGTAATTTGTAATTTCTAATCAAGAAATCATGTATGGAAAAACATAACGCTGTGATAAAAATGATTTGTAATTATTTATTGTAAATGATGCCATTATAAGAACAAATGTTTGAGATTTACATAAGCGCTTAAAGCGACAATGACTGTATTTGCAAACAATTCCAAATCCAGAAATCAGATTATATTGCTCACGAGTACCACGAAGATAATAGCGATTCCGACCGAAATATAATACTATTCGAAAGTTGAATCACAGTTAAAAAAGCGGTAGAATCAAGCAGTATTAAAAGATCTGCTCACGAAATGCGGAAGAGTGCTTCCAAAAGTACTCGCGCCGAATTCGAACGTGTGTATTCCGATCACGATTCAATACTATTAAACAAACCTTGCACACGTCCATTCTTAGTGTTCGACGCACGTGACACGATATATGCCAATTTTATCAATATGTCTTCGACGAAGAAATCCTTAAAATGTTGAATAGAGCCAGGCTCGCGAGCAAATATTGTACAACATCCGTAGATTGGATTCTATGACTAGTCGCTGGTATCCTTGAAATGGAATGACGATTCACGCTTCCTAAAATCGAATCCGAGTCCATGCTGGTGGCGCTTTGAGCAGCCTCGTCGCGGACGATAACGTGCAATTATCTTTTCAGGTAAACAAAGCGGCGTCGACCGCTCCCGCTTTTATCTGTTGCCCTCCTTCGGGCCGTTAAAATGCACGCCGCCATATCTTTCTCATCTGCAGATATCGTAAAGCGAGCTCTATAGCCGCTGGGAACCGTTCGCATTCACTTATGCCATTAGGTTGGCCATTAGACTCACTTGTACCCTTCCATTCCGACTTTACTATACTTCTCTGATGAAATTTGCTTTTTATTGTTGACTGTACTCCTAACCTCATTTCAATATTAATTCTGAGTTTTTTTTAAATTTTTTTAAATATGATTTTGAGATCGCCGTTCATTGACCATTAAACTGATTTCTAACCTTCCAGTACATCCTTGCCATATTTTTCCTTTTGAATTTATTTTTTAGCGCACACCGTACATTTAACTTTATTTTAAACATGAATCCAGTGCTTACTTTAATAATTTATTAAATAAAAATTTCAGATCGGCATTGATTATTCATAATACTGACTAGTCACTTTCCATTCAATTTTTGCTAGATTTTTTCTGTCAACTTTTAATTTTACTTTCATTTTTATTTTAGTTTTAACTTTGAATCCGTCATTAATTGACTATTAGATTGATTTCACACCTTCTGCTCGATCTTTGCTGTATTTTTCCTTTCTAGTTTATTTTGTATCTTTAACCGTGATTCTAAACTCATTTTCAAATTAATGCAGAGTTTATTTCAATATTTCTGTAAATACCGTTTTGAGTTCAGCGTTAATTCACCATAACACTGACTAGACGCATTCCATTCGATCTTTTCTACATTTTTTCGTTTCAACTTTATTTTTGATTGGTGTCTGTATTTTACTTCTTGCGACTGACTTGCCCATTTAACATATCCCCTACATTTATTTAAACATCTTTGAAGCACGACTTTAGGTTCATCGTGAGTCTTGTTTACTTCGAACAACTCAATCAAATAATTTGAACATATAATACACAATTCACTGATGTGCGAATTAACCCCCGACTCGCACTATCAATATTTCCAGAACCCTAAAAACTAACTAAAGATCAGATAAGAGTAAGCAAAAAGTCGTAACAACCCATCATTAACAGAAACCGTTCATCGAAAAGTATCAGAATATTACCTTTACTCGTCGCATTAAAACAGTACATATCACGAACTCCATCAAAGATCTTAACGCTATTTTCCATGTCCATCACTGTGCGAGCCACAATTATAGGCCAGGAAAAAAAAGATTGCAGACACTGGACGTGCAGTTTTGTACGCGGATTAATGAGCGTCTCTAACTCGGCATCGTTAAGAATCGCGATACTTGCGAGGAAGATCGAAATACGAATTAATCGCTAGTAAGAAAAAGGTGCCCGACAGCCGCGTCGAAAACAGGAAAGTGGTAACGATAATCGTCGCTAGGTAAGCCCGAGACTGTCGAACGCATTAATTGCTGCAACGATCGCAGAAAATAGAATCTCCGCCGATGGGCGTCCTATGTTCTTCGGTTTCGCAACGAAACGAAATCAAAGATCTGCGTCGATCAAACAAAGAATCATTCGCCGATGACACACGATATTCGTCTAAGGTGAGCTTGATCTTCAAAAGAGATCGACACGCTCTCATCGGCAAATGCAACTTGGAGTGCCTTTATGCTCGGTGTTAATCATGCGTCAAGTCATGGCAGTATGACAAAAGCTTCTACCTGGATTTGTTGCAACAATGTGGAAGGTCTTATAAGGGTAGGTTGTTATAGGCAGAGCTGGACAATGGTGTCGATGCGATCTGTAATGGAACTGGTATGTTGTGTATTACATGGTCGATGCAAATCGTGGGTTAAGTCATGGAGGAATAACAAAAGATCGGGCTTCTATCTTTCGCTTGTGCTATGCGTAGGGTCTTATATGGGGAGGCTGTTGCAGCTAGATTACAATTGTTACTGAGGTAACTGAAGGAAGTTGTGCAATTAAAACGCTGACGTTTTGTAATACGGATCATATATAAACATGTCTCTGCCTGATTGCAATATAGACCCTAAGACGGAATTAATAAGAACTTTAGGTAAAATTTTTGTTCATTCTACAGGTTCTTAACAGTTATTGAATTTATATCAAGTTACATTGAAATAAGATGAAAGAGTGGTTATGTAATCAGCTAACTGTATTTACAATTCATCTGTAGTTACACGTTGAAAAAGTATGGATAACCTACTTGTTCCGACTTGGATCTATAAACATAGTCGATATACGATAAAAACTATTTTCGTATCGTATGCACAGTTTCATATATGTTTGTTTACTTTCGGTTCGATGAATGTGTGTCAAACGCTGTGTACAGTAACCCTGCACTTGAGAAATGAACAGGGAACTTTGTCTGGTGTACCCATCCGTAGAGTCTTCTAGGTTGAATGCATAATGCATACTTCAAGTAGTAAAAGTTTTCTTTCAGACACGTGACTAGTAGAGTAGCACTTAAGCGAATCAGACAGTTTGCCCCAACTATTCACAGACTACTGTATAGCGCAGCTATATTCGGTCTTCGTTTTATTACTGCCGATTACAATAGTTTCAAACACAGCAACATAGCACACTATATTTATCTAACATAAGCATTAAGCCCGTTTTTCTCACTGAAGAGTCATATTAATTATTGACGCTTACTAATATGTAAGTTGTTCATTGGTCCCGTTAGGTTGTTTTACTTTTCGGATTTGCCAAAACACCGTCAATGCGCTTACTCGATCCTTCACTTTTTTTCATTTATTTTTGTTCTTAACCTTAAATTTTATTTTTAAAAAGTAACAGAATTTGTTCGGTTTTAAAGTATTTTCTCTCGTTAAGTACATTAGAGATTGCTATTATAGATAAGGAAGTCATAGTTAGAGGATTAGCATTATATGAGTTTAAAACATATAGGATAATTAATTTCGTTACATGTATTTGGTTTTATATATAAAAGGGAATTTTTTTAATCACTGTATATGATTCCATCTCTTTGCTCTGCTTTTCGAATTCTAGAGTTAATCAAGTTTGTGTCAAATTATTAGTCTTTTACTTACTTGTTTATTGTACAAAGTTTTCCCCCTCTACTTGCCTCAATATACTTCCGGAATTTACAATTCTTTTCCCGGTCGACTTACTAATACTTTCAAACGCATAAAGTAGATAAATGCCAACAATTAGTTAAAAAAACTTTCTACTACTGACGATTACATGTATTACACAATAGCACAGTTTCAAGTTAATTTACAATTCGACTATTACATCAAACTATTCTTTCTTCACCTACTTGATTATTTTTTACACAATTGACCATCAATTAAATTCAACATCCCCACTGTAACAATCCACTCTCTCGCCATGGCAAAAAATCAGATCAAAACCTGACAAGTTTGACCAGCGTCTACCCGATAACCTTGACATCTCTATTCTTGACAATTCAGCGTACAGCAACACTTCACAAAACAACGGCCGACTTTATACATCCTCATCTCACCGCAACAAATCCACTCTCTCAGCGTTAGCACAACCGAATTCGAAAATCGCCGAACATAACCTCCGCGGGTCGGTGAAAAATTTGAATATCGAGCGTCCGACAACCTTGCCGCCTTTCTCTAACGGCGCTAACGGCACGGACAATAACAGCTGACAGCGGATGGCGAACAAAGAGATCAGAAGTCCGCTATCGGGAATTACTATCACGCTCATAGCCGTACAGTTATAATCGATGCGCACTCGCGTCGCATGTCAAGCAGCTTTTAATTGCGATAGATTCCTCATAAACGCGCATGCGCCGCATCGTATCGCTCTCCGTGCCTTTGTCCGTCTTCTACTCTCGAGACTCTTCTCCGTAATTGACACGGATTTATGTCCCTCTGGCGAGATGCCAGCCGAAGGCTGCAAGATGCGCAAACGAACGGCGCATACAGCGATAAGCAAAAGTTTCCGGCTTCCAGGCTTGCCCAGCCGAAGCCTCGCAATTTTCCACGTCGGTTTTATGCCGCACTTTTATGCCGTACTCTCTGCTCGGAGCTGTACGATGCGCCCGCGGCGAGGGAAGATGGTAACAGTGAACTTGACTCTTGTTCTGTTCCTTCCTCAAGCACGTCGGAGATGAGTGGTCAATACAGAAACTTCGTGATGCTTGGGTCATTGTTGTAGACACTGGAAGTGGGCAAATATTCGAATTGCACGAATTTTGGGATTGGGTCACTATCGTAATTTCTGTACGCGATGACCTATTAATTAAAGATTCAATCTAATAGTAGAATCATTTGTGAAAATGCATTTTACGGTGGTAATGATTATAGCTTGGAAAGTGGGCAAAGATATTTGTGAGAGTACTCTCTTACTATATTGTGTACTCGATTTAATTAGTTAAAACACATTTATTGCACTTAATGTTAGAGTAAAATACCAAACAACAGATTACAACGTTAATAAATTAATGAGTCGAATAGTTTGATAGTAAACATTTTGACTTTCTATACTTTAAACTTATTAAATAAGTTCCATAACTCTACCAGCATACTACAAGCGTTACTGAAATACCGACATTTTATGCATCATCTCGAGAACGCTGCTGCGCTCATATGGACCGTGTAAAATGTGCAGAAGGCCAAGGTCATGGTCGTCCTTTTATTCATCCCCTCTTGAAACTCCGAGGTGGAAAACTAGGACTCTCACAGTCGTGTAATACTGCAGTAGTGCACAGAATATTTCAGTCGATCAACCGGTGGATCGTTTTTCTAAAAAATCTAATATTGCTTCAAGTTGTTTTGATTTCTGTAGTATAACTTTTGCATCGTGCTGTATGAATTGTGGAACGTGTGAATAGATGATTGATGAAAAGGGAAACCGTGTTCCCAATATTCATGCTAATCCTTCTAAGCGTCCCTAATCAGACAGGCTAAAAGTGCATATTTCGCAACACTCAGCAGGAATTAGACAATTATCACTACTTTTTTTTTATTGCCAGTCGCCTTTAATACGCATTGAAAGGATACAAAGGAAATGTTGATTTCTATTGCTAGTTGAAAGCTTTTTCAAATTAATCGGAAATAATGACTCAATGCACCACAACTGACATTAATATTGTCCATCTCTACTTAAATACCAACTATTGTGATTTGTGCACAAAAAATGAAGTAGCATAGTCAGATATCAAAGTTCTTGAAAATACTGACAAACAGAAAAGTTCAAACACTTGTCAACAGCGAAAATATGAGTGCACATAAGAAAAATGCTGCAAATGTCAACTATTCCAGCCTTATCCTTCATCTTCGATAACGAAGCGCATGCATCCAATATGAAACGTATTAAAGTTTCAATTTAGATCTGAAGAGCAGTTAAGTCTCGAGTACCGCAGCTTTCAGAACTAGAAACCTTCAAAGCTCTGACTGCAGTCTCATTTGACATTCAAATGGAAAATGATTGCATATCGGTAGGAAAATAAAGGATTACGGTTCGAAGTGCCGATAAGGAGACGGAGTTTACGAGTGATCCTTTTATTTTCGATCAGTAGGATGTCGGAATATCAAGCGGGACGAGCACGGGCTTAAGAAGATGCGGACGATGGTCGGATCGAGGATACGATACGAATATCTATTGCTCGATCGTTAATATTCTGATGACGGCCGATCCGTGTTGCGACTGTCAAATGTTCCGCAATGACGAAGGCCAGTACGCACACTCGCCACTCTTTTACGCGCCGTGTATTTCCGTATCGAGACACATACATTATTTACTATTTCCTAGTACGATCCTCCACAGGGGAAAGAGGCGACAGGAAAGCAGAGATATCGATTATCGTTCACGAAGGGTGAACGTTGGGAGTAAGATCTTCCCGGGAATCAGGATTCGGGAGCTTGGTCGAAGTTGCGAGTAAATTATAGGTTAGGATGCACCTGTCTTGCAACGATGATAGTATGTCAACTCAAATGTGGGTGGCAAAGAAAGAAGGGGTGGGGGAAGCACACTAGATTCTACAAAAAGGTGTTAAAGATATAGTGGTTAATTTTTTGATATTGATGTGAACTGTTTGTCATGATATTTCATGATTGTTTAGAGATTAATTTTTAACTGATGTGTATGTTAATTTATTGTGTAGATTTTGTAGAACCTTAGATTTTTGCCAGAATTGAGTACAGTATGGATGACAGTACAGGAAACATAAAAGATTCTGTAATATAATGATAAAGTCGCAGGCTAGCAGTGCTATAATATAATCGTGACAATCAAGTGAATATTCGGAACATTCTTTCCTATAATCGGCAAAAACAGAAATTGTAACTCAGGTTGATGTCATGTAGTAAAACAGACGTTCAAGTGAAATCTTTGTTAACTTAATCATTAATAGGTTTGATGAGATTAATGCAACCTTTGTTTTCTCAAAAAAGTGGACTTATGCTTGTGAGCTTCTTACTTTCAAATATATTTGTTATACTTTTCTATATAATATATATAAGCAGAATTTGAAAATATTATTTTTACATACTTTAAATGTATAATCCAAATTCAGAATGTGTAATACTTCTTATAGCTGAATCATATCACTAAATAAGTACACAACGTCGTCTGTGTACGAATTTGATTATTTATCTTCCCATCTATCAATCTATGTGTGTGTAGTCATTTACTTAGTTCATGTAAAACACCGTGCAATAAGCGTTGTTTATGACTGTTAATTTGTAAATTCCACTATTTGTCGCTTCGAGACAAAAACTCTAATTTGTTCGATTTCCCATTTAACAATGTTAAGTAATTCCAAAAACGCGTAAATAGTACAGAAAATATATGAAAAATGTATGAAAAGAAACCGCAAAAATGCAAATTGTTCTAATCTGCAATTGTAATAAACGCATAATCTGCCGTGAATCCCGGGGCCGATTGAATCCAGCCGCTGACGATAATCGATTCAAGAATTCTCTTTTTCTGGAATGCCACTGATCGTTACTCACTATATATTCAATAACTACAGACTCATCACAACGAAACATACCTGTATTTAATTACCGAATAATGTACAGTCCCCATGAAAAGAACACCCATGACTCCTAATATACGACACATTTACAATTACGTCATACAAAACATTTACGAACAATTTCCCAAAAATGTCACAACCGAGAAAAAACGGCTCTTCAATACCACACAACGTTAATGACATAAATTGACACACGGAATGGCTTGACTTCTCAATGCCGCAGAAGCTCTATCAACCTTAGTCGACTGAAGAACTCTCGCAATTTCGTTATTCGTTTAACTTGGCATTGACTTATAACTTCGGCAAACGACGTGCGTACGTACATGTCCGCATACGTATGTGCGCGCGTTCAACCTTAAAAAATGACAGGAGGAAAAGAGAGAAGGCACGGTCGCATTCGTGTCGTTTTGTGCAGCTCACAATCAGCCTCCCCGACGATGAATCAGCTTGTAATACGTGTAAGCGGGCGCTCTTTTATACACTCGGCATACATGCGCAATCGCGCGCGCGCTCACATGTGTACACATACGCGTGGTACTCAAATGAGACGTACTTCCGGAATCGATTGAATCAGCGATTTTTTCTCGTGCTCCATGATTCATCCGCATTTTTTCGCCTCTCCTCGGATCGGATCCCTAAAGTGACTGCAGTGCGTTCGTAGTGCATCGGGTCAGCAGCCTCGGCATGCACAAGTGCATTCCGGAACACGCATACATCTTGACGTTCCATGAGAAGTACGCCAAACTGCTATGCGGAAGACGCATGTTTCATATTGTCAGTAGTGTTTAAATTTTGGTACATCCGTAGTGTAATTCCATTAACATGTTTATATAAGATACGTACTAGTTATTGGCACTGAGGCTTACATTTTTATATGAAAGTACGAGAATAATACTTTACGGGAGTTACATGATTGACACGCCAATTGGAACCACGAAATGAGCAGTTTGAGATTTACGGAATTTTACAGAACATTTGTTTTTTAGTCTTCGTACATTGAGAATATTGCCTAGTTTCAAGATTTGACGTTTACGCTTTTCCACGATTCATTTAGCTTAAATTCAATACTTCCCGCAAACGTAACTTGTTTTTTCTTCAAAGTCTTCCATTCACGCTTCTTCATTTTTTATCTTTGTTTCAATTCACTCTCCGAAGCGACGTACTGCAAACTAATCTCCTCCCTCGTATCATAATAAGAAGATACGATTAATTTCAAAACAGTAAGCGCAAACCTCGCTCGCACAGCAAGCGGGAAACATTACCACCACACAACACGCAAGAAACCGCAAAACCGAAAGCCGAGTTAAGATACTGCGTGTTCCTCTTTACGTATGAAATAATTCTCACACAACGGAGAAATTGTCCACGGAGTCCATTACGGAACACCCTTGACAGAGCGTGTCTTATCATCTCCGGCACACATCGTTTCACAGTGCAAACATAACCTCGCCCCGAAGGAGTTAAATCCTCCGGCGACTTCCCCGGCAACGATCAAATCCGTAATTTCCGAAGTGTCGCCATCAATCCCGATGGCGATCCATTAACATGCCAACGTCGGGCTCTAAATTAACCTCGGAAGTAGGACTGAATACGGTCAGCGTGGGTCAAGCACCCGGCTCTCCTTCCTCTCGATACATCGAGTTGCAACGCTAAAATAGTATACTGCCTGCAACATCGACACGGATTGCAGCTGTTCGCCAACCGCAAGTCAATACCGAAAGCGAAGAAGATATAAGGCTCGGTCAATCGTGGATATCGGTGTATGTGTATGTGGGGGCGAGTGTGTGCGTTGAAACGTTCGCTTTCGGTGACTGGAAAGAGGTGCAATGGATATCTGCTGAATAATGTTGGAGAGTGATTAAATTGACGGTTCGTCGGCATTGATTAATTGGACTTAATGTCGGTTTCAATTATGATATTTGATTGGGGCTGTTATATTATTTTTTTGGTTATGCGTTGGGTGTGCTCTTTATACACTGCACTAACGTGAGTTGAATAATAACTGGGAGTAATATGATGGAGGTGGAATAGATAAATTGAACGTTAGTTCACTTTTTATTGAATAGTGTGGATGAAGAACATTGTTAAGGGTCATGACTCTGCTACCTTGACGCGCTTATGGCAGTGGATTTTTAAAACGTAGCCAATTTTATCAAGACGTGCAGTCGATTCGAATGAATGCAAATTTATGTAATCGTCGAACGTTTGCGTCACAAGAATTATCGGAACTACTCATGCGTACGGTAAAATTAACGGTCATTTGCTTTGTATTTGACAATAACAACTGGATGACGCATTGTATCACATGTTTTTTAATTTTGTTATATAAATCAGTATTTGGAACCATTCATCGTGGTTGTAAGATTTGTTATATTCAGAAGAATTTCCTGTAATTTCTATCGTTATTATTAGCACTGTGTTAAATCAACCCCAATCAAGTAAAAGTAGGAGAGAAAGTAAAAGTATCGACCGCTTGGCAGACACTCAGACAACATGCAGCATGTACATATATATGTTCAATTCTATTTATTCTCACACAATTCTAAAAGAAGATAGTATACAGACAAATATTGTACTTTTACTCCTTAATATACAATCAAATCAAAGTAACCAAAATACAGCAGTATAAAAATGACCTTACTTCTGTTAATTTCAACTCAAGCAGCATCCGCATTAACTTCCTGAGTACTAGACTGTTGTGCCTGTTCTTTCAAACTTAAAAACAATATCAAATAGCAAGTCTGAACAGCACAAGTTGATTATACCAGCATTCTGACACGACTTACCTCCAAATAAACCTCTGTAGCAGATTGCCATCTATTTTCCCCAACACCTAAAATCGCCGCCGACTTTAAGGTCAACATTCAACATCCTGCCCGATATCATTGACCAGGGCAGACATACCATTGACCGTGGCGAGGGGGAGGCTCGTAAAAGCGGTGAAAATGAAAAATCGACG
Organism: Anoplius nigerrimus; assembly: GCA_914767735.1. Taxonomy (NCBI): domain Eukaryota; kingdom Metazoa; phylum Arthropoda; class Insecta; order Hymenoptera; family Pompilidae; genus Anoplius; species Anoplius nigerrimus. The sequence goes on from OU612087.1 coordinate 11,435,273, forward strand.
AGATGACCGGCAATTCATGCGACACACGACACGCGCGCATGCCTAAATCGGAACTCCCATCCTCGGTCAGGGAGTGTCATTCCTATAACAAGACGAGAATCCGCGTTGAATTTCTGACCGCGCTAGGGGAGGGGGGGGGGGGGGCGGCGGAGAAGGAGAGGAGAAACGATCGGCACAAAGAGACAGCCGTGAGAGCAGAAACGCGAAAATATATTGTTCGGCCGCACAAAGCCTCAGGTTCGGCCACGCTGGTGCACCTTTGATATTCAAGGAACGTCTGACAGGAAATGCGAGGGCGTGGAATACTGATGGCCGTTTGCGTCGACAAAGACCTCTTCAAGGCCGGGGTCGCTACTCGACACTTGTGCACTCCAGCAACCCTTCCCCCCCTTCTCCCCCACCTGCGCACTGTCCCTTCTTCTCGTACTCAACCCCGCCACGATCCTCAGAGCCGATTCTAGACGCGCGAATCCCTTGCCGAACGCGTGTCCACTACAGTCGCGAAGGAATGTGCACTTTACACGGATATTCAGTTTACAGCCTCATTCTGTCACCGTTGCCAAGCTAGGGAATGGAAAGCTTATATCGAATATTTTCTTGACCTTTTTTTTTTAACGGAGGATAGTAAGAGTTGTCTCTCAATCGTCATGGTGGTCTTGCACTTACAATTAGATGCTTGTGCTTGTCTCATTAGATTTTAGATGGTTTGTGTCAAAGCGTCACTTGGACTGTTTTTTCCCGTAAACGGAGGCGTTTGGCTTGCTAATCGAGACTTCTTAAAAGCTGCTGGAATTTGTGCAGTGGATGCCTGTGTCATGCGTGGTGCTTTGTGCACTGTCGGCTCTTAACACATGAGTCACGCATGTTAAGCAGACGATGCACATGGCGCAGACGAAGTGCACTTACGGGACAAAACGAAATCTGCTCTTGGCGTTTTGCGGTCGACCGAAAGAAAATCACATTGCGCTGAGGTTATACGACCCAGACGACCTCGGCGATGGACGCTCATATCGTCCCATGTCGTATGACTATTTAAACAATGTATGCGGAAAATGCGCGAGACCGTTTAATCCTCATGTCGAGATAGATATAACCCGGTTTACGGAGAATTTAAAGTTTCGTAAAAGAACTTATCTTTACGATGACTCGTTGTATCTGTCCTCGGGGCAGCATACGCAATATCAGCAAATATCTGAAAATGTATACATATGAATCATTTCAATTTTTTCTAACAGTTCAGTAACATAATCATATTCAGCACTACGCGTAATGTGATACGTGAACGCGTACTTTATTATATCCGATATGTCTGACAAGCAGTATTTTTATGTTTTTAAGTCTTATTGCGTTGGAAACCTTTTTGAATCGTTATACAAGTTTATAACATTTATGTTGTCGATTATTAAGAAACTGTCGTTGCGTGTCTTTCGTTTTCGTCGCACATTTTTTAAAAGACGCACTGTTGTCAAATTGTATAACTCCTGGTTTTTCAAGCAATATTCCATTGTTGCGTGGTCGCTTCTTTTCCATTGCGGTTAAGTTGATGTCATTTCTGCTCGCCGCTCAACGCATTCTCGTAAAACAACGAACCACCTCGTCTCACGTCGTTATCATTGATAACAGACGGAGATAATGTTCGGCGGACGTGCTTAGAAGTATTAATCGGAACATTCCTTACGAGCGTCCACATAGTGAAATTAATCAGTCTCATCCTCACTGATTTGATACTGCGCATGAATGAAGTGTCTAACGAATATCATTCGAACAAAACAGTTCACGCTTGCGCATTGTGATTCGAACTCTGTCTTAAAAAATCTAACTAATCGATACGTGACGTGTTAACGTTAACTAAGATCAAAGCTAATAATAACATAACCTATACGTAGCTAAATGTAAGTTTAGGTAGCACAAGGACACAACTGGAATATTAAAGCACCTACTTGCGTAATTGGCTGAAAACACGCAAAAAATAATGCTGCACATTACTATTATCAGTGTGAGTTTGAACTTAACCTCTATCGTTGACGATCTTTGCAGAATAAAAGCTTGCATTCGCGCTGTCAGTAATTACGCCAAAAACAACCGTACAACAATCCGATCGATCACGAAAAATTGGTCTCAACTCTGACGCAACGATGGCAATTGCACCTGGCAATACACATTCCCGCAATTTGCGGCACATAAATTATTTTGGCTCAACGAATTACCCTGCGTAAGCGCAACCCAAACATGTTCACTAATTTCGTCCGTACTGCAAATCAATCTAAATTCTTACCAAAGAAAGTTTCAGCGAAAGCTGAAGGAAACACCGTGAATGCGCCAACGAAGAAATAAATTTCCACGTTGGCTGGCGACACGTCAAATTTTGATTGTGCGACTGCGTAAAACGGCTATCGATTATGCCGTTACACAGAAAAATCCAATTTATCCGAAAATAATTTCTTTGAGCGTCCGGCTTCACCGAACAGCTGACCTTCCGCTATCTGCTAAATGTCACAGGCTGATATATGGGTGACCCAGTTACCTGAATTCTCGCCTTTGCCGCTAGACTTTCCGAGCCTTTGCCTAAGAGGGAGAAAAAAAAATGGTGACGTGGCGCTGTGTATACATTTAACTGACAGGACGTGAATTTGACGTTACGTACGACGAAATGTGCCTAACTGCTGGCGCTTGACAGCTGAAAGTTGTCAGCTCGCATTTCCACCAATCCTCTGTCGTATGATCAATAAGGAACAGGAATTGACTAGCGACAATAGAAGCGAAGCTTGCGCAAAAGAAGTCGGTATCGGGTAGGTCAAGTTGAACAAGTAGGATCAAGCATTAATACTTTCGAAAGTATGCGATTGGCAGTAAAGTCTGTTAAGCTCACGTTTGAGTTCAGAATTCTGAAGGGTGTTACGTACAGAACGCAATTTTTGAAATGCCTGGCATTTTTGTTCTGATAAGTTGACGGCACGGAATGTTACACGTTTTTCATCTGTTTTCTTTGTGGTTAGTAATGGCGATGCGCTGATTAGAGTCTGATGGTGAGAGGTCCCTAATCAGATCGTATGATTGACATCATGTGGTGTTTTTCCATGGGTGTGCTTGAAATCTCGTGTTTATTCGGTCAGAATTAAAAACCAGAATTCAGTGTGCAATTTCAGTACTAGAGGTGGAAGAATGCCGACAAAGTTATGGCTTTCCCGAAAGAACGAGAGTGTCGTGGAGGACATTTCAGTAATATCATATTTCATACATAATCACAGATCGCATACACTAAAAAAGTATTAAAATATGTAAATATGCGATATATAAATTACTCAATTTCATCAATAATTTGTAAATTATTATGCACTCGAGAGTGTTCCTTATGGGACACCCTATAATATGAGTCCAAGAAAGTATCGAGCACTGTCGATAAACGGGTTGTACGTTGAAAAGGTAGAAAAGTAGAAAGGTAGGAAGGTAAATTGGCGGATTCGGTACGAAATCGATCAGGCGTTAGTATGTGCATACCCAATTTTTTTAACGTCACTTTACGTCACTATTGAATATTCACATATTGATTATGCAAAAAAATTGCTTAGAGTACAGTTGCTATGTGATATTTATAATGCGCTGCAAGCGTGCGCAGAAGACGTGCAATCGAAACTGTGTGAGGTAAGAAGCGAGTTTAGACGGAACAAGGCCTTTATGATTGAGATTTAGAATTGAGGTTACGTTACGATTGTGTCCACTGTATGTAGTATTCACAATCTTTCAAACGTCAATAGCTTATAATTATGAACGTTCTTTAGTACATCGGTGTTGAAAAGTAACTTAACAAATGATTATGTAAGGATTTTATTCTGACGTTGAAGAGACAAGTTTTTATTCATAAAGACAACGTGCAATTAGAGCTTCAGCTTGAAGAGTCAGCAAGGTGCCTGATATGTTGCTTTGTAAAGTTGCCAATAAATTTCAAAACCAACATCATCTACACCAGTCCACAAAATTAAGAACCAACATAAATCAAAACAAAGACAGTAAAAACAGTTACTAAAATTTTGTTCGCTTTATACGCACAAGAGACTGAATTGTTACTCAAACAATGGAAAAGATTTAATGAAACAAGGATACACCTAAGAGTACAAACAGTTTTCCTCATGAAATGCGGAGACAATAAAATAATCCCACGATAAATTTTCAATAATAGTTTTTTGCTCAAATATTAGCTTTTTCCCCCGCAACACAAAACAGTAAAATAAAAAATTCAGGACATACACATGCTGCAATATCTATAAGTATAGACAAATCACAGACTTAGAGCACACAAATCGTCTGAACTGTAAATTTGCCAATAAATTAACGAATCAACATCATCTACGCCAGTTAACAAAACCAAGAACCATCAAGTCCTGATATATCTGGGCTTACGATTGATGACACGTTCAACACGTTGCTCGCAAAGTGCGCAGCCGGAGGACTATTCAAACATCCAAATGCGATCGAAAGCGTCTAGCCGAGCGTTATTCGGACGGTCGGGTTTAAAATAAGCGTCGAGACGTGACATTAATAATTATCGATTATCCGCTTCCGTCAGCAACAATCGAGAACGGCACCGAACACGCACGTATGACTGTATGCACCATTCGTCCGCGACCTTATCAGCGGACCACCAAATTCTGAACACCTCGCGTTGCTTCATCTCTACAGGGTGTTCATCGAGTTCATAGATTAGAACAGTAGCTCTCAACATACTTAGCTCAGAGTTTTACATTTTAGTCGAAACAGAAAAAGGAAATGTACGAAGTCATCTTTGGAACTTAATACAAAAAGTGTACTTTGACATTATGGCAGAAGGTCATTGTCACGACAAGAATGTTCCAAATGTGTAGGGTACAAAGTCAAATTTTGCAGATTTTAAGCAGGCCAATATGCAAATTTGCATTAACGTACCGCGTCTCGTAATATGTATTGAGTTATGAGATTGAAAGGAAAGCAACGCATGAATCGCGTGCGTAAAATCCGGGCCGTAAACAATGTTAAGGCAACGTAAATGACGTACAGATTTAAAAATGTGTCATTATCGGTCTCGGTAACAGAGATAAAAACCGAAAAGAGAGTTGCGTAACGTAGTACGAGAAACTGACGATTATCGTGTATCGTAACGAACTGCGTATCTGTTTCAAAGTACTCAAAGCTCACCTATACGAAAAATGTCTGTCGACAAACGGGCTTATAAGCGATCACCGTAAAACGTACTTCCTAATTACTCATAATCGCTTACGGTAATTAATATTTCTCGATTGCTCACCGCAACTATTATTCAAGAGCACATACAAAATTTCATTGACGTTACACAGAACTAGCCACATTCAACTGTCAAGTGCCACTTGCTTCTGTTGACACTTCTTCATTATTCCGTTCGCACCAGTAATCTCCAATGACTCATTCGGCAAACCTGCGCCGAGCATTCGATTGCATAAAAATGTCTCACGTACGGCTTATTTCCTTCATTTTCGTTGTACGCACTCGCTTGAGCAAAGAAAGGATCGAAAACGATATGAAAACGTCCGATAATGATTTCGGTGCCAGAAACGTGTCTTCGCTGCCGAGCTGCGCAAAGAGCATGATCTTCGTAGAAGCCTGATCTAACTGTTCGACCGTAGAGAAAAGTCTGACACGCATCCTTGATCGGCAACACCGCACATAATTATCGAGCCATTATATCGGGACACTTCGTGACGATGAAATTCGTGGAAGGGAACCTGCCTGCTGAATCAGACCGTGTGACATAGAATCCACGTATCGTGTGCGTACGCACACACACGCACACACAGGTGAGCACAGAGACACGTACGCAGGCCGTGACACACTGGGGAGAGATTCATTCATCGCTTCGAGACGGACTCCTGCGTGTGCGTGCGTGTGTGTGAGCCAGTGCAAGTCAGTGCTTACGTTCATTCATAAAAATCCTGGTCTTCTCGGAAATCGGCCGTAAGTACTCTGAGGAAGTGACGGGAGTCGAAGGAGTAGGAGGAAAGGGAGTTACGAAATGTTCCTCGATTGAATCATTGACATCGAATAGGATCTGGCATGACGTAGGAAGCCGGAAGCAAAGTCTACGTGCTGTTACATTTCCTGGAGGCGACTTGTTCCTTTGCTTGCTCGTTAATCTGCGCGCGAGTTTTTGAACAGGCGTGCGCGTGCAATTGTTATGGCGTTGCATGCATATCTTATGGAATTGGTGACATTGAATTTGGTTCATTTCTTCTTTCAAAGGAATTCTTAATGAGAAATGAGAAAAAATCTGAGCTGGTGTAGGTGTAGTACTGTTTATTAGTATCAATTCTTATTTAATGAATCTTGTTTTTCCCTGTCAGGATTTTCTTAAACTTGATGCTAGGTTAGTTCATTTAATGTCTCTTGCAAAATGTTGATTAGTTTATAGAGGAATAAAGAGATCGTCGAAAATCTCACGTGTACATAATACAATATCGCGATGAAATTAGAAATGAAGTACAAAAATAGAGGGTTATTCTTACACTCCAATTATACAGAACAGCTTTAATTAATCGTACTGTCTAAATTAACCCGTTACTCGTCTCGTTTAAAAAATACAAAAAAGAAAGATTACATTAACTGCATATTTAGAAGTCGATGTCATTAAAAGAAAACAATTTAAAATTGTGCCCCAAAAGTTGAACATTGACGGATAATAAGTTAAGAAGTAGATCATAATAACAAACAGACTGAACACTCCAAAAGTATGTTGCTTACATATAAATAAACAGAATTAGGATAATATTCAGTCTAATTTTAGAAACTTTGTTCCATTCAAATAGACGCCCGGACTATATTTGTAATTTTGGAAATACTGACAACTCGTGAAGAGTCTCCAAAAATTCTTAACGTAATCTCTTGATGAGAATATCAAGGTCAAAGCCGTTTCAAATTGAAGTTCGATACAACCTATCATTTTACAGTTTCCTGCCAAATGAATACTGAGTTTTAATCGTTAGAATATGTTTTGGTTTTAATATCAGAAAGTAGCGGTAGACAGATATTGTTTATCTTGCCTCTGGGTAAAGTAAACTTGACGCAAACTATAAATTCTCGAATAGACACTGTACAGGATGTGGCAGTTATGCTTCCTCACCGGATTTCTTTTCAAGATCTACGTACGTAACGATGATTAATCCTTTCTGTTATCGTACCGTATAATGTCATTGACTTTCCTCGTACAACGTATACATTCCATAAAACTGTAAATGATTTCAGCATCTGCGCATCATGTTACCGGTATGCAAATATTATAGCGAATAACTCCGCATCTGTGATAAAATCGAAACTAACACTAGAACACATGCACGCATAAAATATGTCACTGACATAAAAGTGTTTTAAGAAATTCGAAGATGAGTCGCCTACGGAAATACAGTTTGATACTGTTACAATAGATTGAATCTGTAAGCTGGTAACGATTAGTATAAGTGCGACGTAAAAAGGATAATCTGTTGTACATAGCATGTAATGTCATTCGAATTATCTCTAATGACGAAACTCTAGTTACGGTGTGCGACGTTTGATGCGTCTGAGCACAATTTCGAGGCCTTTTCCCGAGATGTTCCATTTTGCCTTGTCTGCAGTTTCACGACTGAAGTTAACGTAATTCAAACGATTCGAACGTTTCCTAACCTCCTCGGCGCATAAAAGCACCAAGAGCATAAAAGTGGATCGAAAATTAGGTACTATTAGGTACTTGTTGAACCTTTTTATGCGTCACCACTTTACCAATTTGCAATTCACAAACAATCGCTCACGAAAACGTAAAACAGTTGCGTGACGTAGGTCAACTATTGTCTGCCGAAGTATTCGAACGTTATCTGGTAGATTCAAAAATGTGCATGTTCTATATATCACATGTCAGAAGCATGAATATGCAAATGTCCACTTTCGTGTAAACATGCACGCTGTGTGTCTTTTCTGTTGGCAAGTTTGCGCTAAAATGACGAATGCGTGCGTTACTTGAGAACAATGATTATCCCTAAGCTTGATTCATGAATGTCGACTAGTGTATCGCTTATCTAACTCGTATTACGTTCATGTTTCCATAATTTATCCAAAAGGGAGTGATGTATTTCCAATAATGAAGTGCGAAAAATGATGTCTTATTTACCTACCCCGCCTTGTTATTAACGGCCGTTTTCGAACGTAACCGCACGAAGGCGCATAACATTCGACAATAATTAGACGCACACACGTTGCATTGATGGATCTGAACAATGGTAAATTATGTTTCATCGCAGCGGCGGTAACATTGATCAACGTTTAAACACAATTTTTCGCCGCTTCACGAGCCGTCCCAAATTCGTTTCCTTGTTTATTTCTGCAGCTTTGTAATATTTCGTAACCCGAACTGATAAAGAAGACTTGTTCGAATCGCGAATCGAAATAAACGCATTCGACGTATGGACCGGAATTTAAAGCGTGCTCGGGCAAAACATTTGCACTCGAAATGCGATGGAAGTAGTCCTTGGCCAATCAAGATAGGGTTTACGAAAATGTTTGAGGACATACGATATAGCAATTCTGGCAAAAAAGAAATGTTTCGTATCATTTTGCGGTAAACGAACCAGACAATAAAGATGTTATATTTGTAATAAATTGAAGAGAGTGTATTTATTATATTCTCTTTCCATTAAATTAGTATGCTGGCAATTATGACAGTAATCTAAGAATACAGCTTGATGAAACGTTGCGGTACAACAACAATTAGTAATAATTCTTTCATGTCGTCTTAGACAACTTTCATAATGAATAGGATAAGTACAAGGTCATTCAGAAGTCGAATCTGACTTTGTCGTTCCAACGAATACATCCAGCATCAAAACGTAAAATCCTAAAGCATAAAAGATTTTACTCTACAAGGTGGCGCCTATAAGACTGAATTTGAATAAGTAATCTTTCCCTAAATTCGAGAACTCAATGAATTTTACTCATTACTGTACATATGCAGACATTTTAATCTCCAAGGATCGCCCTGACAAGGAAAGAGGAGAAGAAAAATTGCAAACGGACAGGTTATGACTTCTTCAGCTTTCAGTATTTCAGTAGCTACCCTGTACAATAGTCAAGGTGACTCACTTGACGTTTACGAAAATTTCGTTACCAACGATTACTGCTGGCGATAGTCGACGATAAATTGTCACGTCCGACTGGATAAATTTCATTAGTCACGTGAATAATAAATTCACCGACAGCGACAGTCGGCAGGAGTGTGCGAAAATAAAATTGATATGAAAGGAGTGAGTTATATCCTCGTTGCTGCGTACGTCGGTGATAGATCTAAGGAAATGAAGAGAACAACAGAGGCGTGTAAATAAGTCGGTAGAAGCAAAAGACGATTGAGAAGTCGGCGCGTGACGCTTCCTTTTCGCAAATTCGAATGACAAAAGACCGTTAAGGCCCCGATGACTTTGCACCGGGATACGGAGTGTGACTTCTATATTTTGCGTCTGGAGCTTTATAAAGAGCGAAGGCTGTCGAGGGATCTTGTTGAAGGATCGCTGACTCTGTGTATCCTTGATTTCTTCACAATGGCTTTATCTCGGCGGCTGCTGTTAACAATCGAATCGAAGGTGTCAATTCCTGTTATGCAATGACGGGAGTGTCAACACGGTAGACGTTTTCTCAAATTTACCTTGATTAATGTGCGCAGTAAACAAAATTGTATGCAAATTAAGGGTTTTGCTGTAAAATTAATAATCAAGTGTCTTTGAGACTGTAGCGAAAGGAAAGAGCAGTCTTCATGTTCTTGTGACAGTTACTCGGACTTCATCCTGTTGTCAATCATTCCGCGAATATATTATTTTGTGCAATATGCAGATGGTCAGACATTTAAAGCAGACGACCTGAATAATTTGCTTGCTTCTGGGCATAGAAAACAATGCGTCAGCCAAATCTCGCTTGTTTTGAAGAATGATAATCCGCTGTCGGTAGCTTTTTACAGCTCGAAACGTGGATAGTATATAAAATTCCCCTTTTTTGTCCTTGTTTACCGTCTAATATAGCGCTTTGAAAGACACGCATTAATTCGCGAAATCATTAACCGTTACAAATCAGATGGCATGAAATTTATATTATTTTTCAATAAAATTACTCTACCATAATACTTATTAAGTGGAATAAGGATCAGTGTAGTTAGTCTCCCTATCACAACCCCAGACACAAAACGCAAATAAAAATTCGAGTTGTGAATGAATCTAAACTGCGATCTGAATTTAGAAAATTATGATCTGTAGGCAGAGGTTTTTAAGTCATGTATTAATGTCACGTTGTGTTTGCATGTTACAGAGATATCTGGCTCAGTATGGATACTTGCCACCAGCCAATACGGGGAGTGATAATATCATTTCTGAGGACACTATGTCGAAGGCACTTGCAGAGTTTCAATCATTCGCCGGTCTCGAAATAACAGGTATGCCTAATTTGTATTTCACCTACAAATGTACACTTTTGTTCCTTCAAAGTAAACAAGGAATAACATCCTTCAAAGATCAAAACCTCAGGTAACATCGACGACAGTAATTAATCAAAAATAAATTCTGATATATTGGGTTGACAATTTCGATTTTCAAATATCGATAGCGTTGCAATCTTTTTTTAATTTCTGTTAGTGTTCAAATATTTCCCTTTTGTCATTTGATTTTAGTCACATTTGAGTTATGACACGAAATGAAAAGAGCACTGTTCATTAAAATTTATTCTTTGTGTAAAAATATGAGTTTAATTTTTCACTATAAAACCGAAATTACTTTCTTGCAAACCTGATATTCGTCAAAAAATTTTGGTTATGGTTCAGCGTTTTGCATAAAAAATGTTTAACTATTATTGCAAACGGTTTGAATCGAAACAAATATAAAAACACTTGCAAAATCTAACTTTAGAATTAGCAGAAAGCTTATGTAATCGATACTTATTATAGGACTAAAAAGAAATATTGATTGCTTTTGATCGAATAATATTGTTTGAGTCACTTATATTTTACTATATTATAAATTCTGATAAGGGTGACTCCACGCTCACATTTAATTATTATCATTCAGTATAACGGAAATTGAATTCAATAATGGCCTTATGAGTGCGCTGTTAAATTGACGACTCATCCAGAATGCGTTGGACATGGATGATTCATTGATGGGAAGATGCACTGTAAACCTTCAGTGGATCCTATCATTTGCACTTTGATTCGAAAAATGCATCAGAAACGAAACTTGCCGATACACACTCAGCATATCGACTTATATGGTATAATCATAAACTGGCTGAGTAATCCTTCCGCGTCATCTCTCAGATTTTTTGACATTACAAAAAAAAATACCAGGAGGAAGATCGTTTTCAAGAAATCATCTTTGCTGGTAGTTACGCCTAACATTATTATCTCACACGTTGCGTAAAACGTTTTGCATAAATAATGTGACAGCGTCCGTGTCATCATTTCCTACTCTTACACAAAAAGCTATGGCAAATAATTGTTATAGGCATACACCAGTTATATACTTTTTATACTTCATGGAAGTTTCTACCTTTTGTTGTTCCTTATCAACTTACTTTCTGGAGATAAAACGGCTCTCTGGTGAAAAATTACCAAAATCGTAGCACGGTCACACAGATTTGTTAAAAATATAGAGAAGTGTTTATCGAGCATCGACAATGAAATGGATGGCCTTTCTAATAGCGGAAGACGACCAACATATATCTCAAAATTGTTCGTAAAGTGCCAAGGATACCTTTGGAAAAACTGTGCTAACCTGTAACGAGCATAAAGAGAACAGCATACTTGCCCTCTTGGCGGATTCTCGCCCGACCGGATTTTAGCTGGTCTACGTGCCTTCCTTTTCAAACATCTCGACCGTGAAGGAGCCACATTTTCGTCGCAGGTTATCCTTTTACGAGCCCGCGAGTGGATAACATGACATTCCGGTTGAAAGTGGAATTTTTCGCACATGTTAATTACGAGCAAACATGCGCCTAATGCTTCTTTTATATGGCAACAGCGTTGGGAAAAAATGGCACAGTAAGGTAAAAGGATAATTTTTTAGAATGAAAACCACATTCCAAGACTCTTTCGCATATTCGGTTTATTTGCATCCATAATTGATTATGCATTACAAGATTTGGTAATACGTTGATAATGGCGTACTGTAAAAAAGATGGAAAACATATTGGACTGAAAAATATACTGTGCATGCATGTAAGAAATGTCACATTACACGTGTAAATTACCTACTTACCAGTGCAGAACAGTTACAAGAACAAAAGTCCATCCGAGGATAGAAAAATAATATTGAAAGTGGCACGAATGTCATTTTTTTGTTCGAAAACGTAATCTACGAGAGCAAACGATTCGTTAAGAAGAAAACTGAAAAAACATAGCAAAATCCATTTTAGCATTATTAGAACACCGATGAGCATAATGATAGAAGAATGTTCTTTGACGAAGGTTCATGGATACTGTTTCTATTGACAATCATCTTCACCTACAAATGTTTCGCGAATATTCGCACGAGGATCATTAGAATGACAGGAATAATCAGAGCAATGTTCTATAATATAGACCTATGTCTAGCAGCGACCGTCTACGCCAGTAAATTTCTTGGCAAACAAATGAAAATAAAGGACGAAAGTTCCCACGAGATTATTAGAGCAACAGAAATAGAATCAGAACAATGTTTCTTAATAAAGTAATATATCCAACAATGAGTATTTGCACCAATAAGTGCTTAAATCCACAAATAAACAACAGAGACAAAAATCATGAGATCATGATCATGGATGCAAGAAAAGTACCGCCAGAGGAATATTCTTTAACAGAGAACCATATCCGACAGGGACCATCCTCACCGGCAAATGCTTTACCAACCTACAAATAAGAGACAAAGACAAAAATCATCAGGGCACCATTAGGGCGACAATGAGAGTGGCCGTTGGACTAATGTTCTTCATGGAAGCGTGATGTTGAACTAGGAACGCCGGCCGACAATAATCGTCTGCGCAAACGAACGTTTCGCGCAATCACTGTCAAGGCTGCAGCTGTGACACTCGAATGCGGAGAAACTCGTTCGGCAACTCTGGCAGACCGAAGGCAGCGAGTGGGGACGGATGAGGGTGCGTGATTCAGGTGCTTTCGCAGATGCCCTCGCGAAAAGTGTATTTGTTATGTCGGGATCGGATCCCAGAACAGCGAAAGGGCGAGACTGGCTCGTCTGGTTTCTGATGGGACGAGCGACGATGATACGGGTCCAGGACGATGAATCAGAGTTCGATGAAACGGACCGAGACGAGCGACGAGTTCTTTGCTCGTGATTCATCCCGAGCCGAATGACATTCCGTGAAGATTAAACCTGCGGTCGGCTTCCGCGGGCAGGGAGAGGAAACGGAAGGAGTCGTGCGAGCGAAAAGGTGATGGGAGAAAAGCAGGAAGGAGGAAGGAAGGGCGGATCGTTTTGAGAACTGAGTTTTCGGATATGTGAGGACGTCGTGTGGTTAGAATGGACGCAATGATATGCTGCGATGAAGCTTGAACGTTGCTGACCGTTGATAATGCGAAGGAGTGGCGCAAGACTCATACCTAATGCCCTTCTAAGGGCCTAACGAAGAGTTGGAAGGAATTAAATACTCAATAATTATACAATTTATTAATCAGTTCCAAGTTAACATATCACAGTTCATTAATCGTTCGATTTTACGTTGCACTTTTGAATACAAAATGGTTCTATGAAAAATGAACGTTGCTGGACGTTGATAATGTGAAAGAGTGGCGCAAGATTCATACCTAATGCCCTTCTAAGGGCCTAACGAAGAGTTGGAAGGAATTAAATACTCAATAATTATACAACTAATTAATCAGTTCCAAGTTATCACAGTTCATTAATCGTTCAATTTTACGTTGCACTTTTGAATACAAAATAGTTCTGTGGAAAATTAACGTTGCTGGACGTTGATAATGTGATTTGGAATAATATGGGATTTTTGGTGATCTCGTTCCAGGGCTTTAATCGAGAGTGGAAAAGAATTAATTATTCGTATAATTAATCAATAAATTCAATTTTAATGCATGGCAATACAAACTTTATTCAATTTTGCATTGAATGTTCGAATACGAAACGGTACGACCAAAACTAAGTGGTGATGTACATTCAAATTATGACTCGGAATGGTATGTGACTCTTGTTTCGGAGTTTTAATAAAGAGTGGAAATTAATTAACTGCTAATAAAATTAATCAATACATTCAATGTTGGCATATAATAGTTCATCACTTACTCAATTTACGGTTATGTGCTGTACAATGGTAGGAGAAATATACGTTGTGGAATATTCGTAGTATAGTTTCAGAGGGTTGTACCATTCATTCAAAAACGTTAAGATTTTGATGAATAATGAGACAAAATAAAACACTTGTATTACTCTTCGAAACAAATATAACAATGATTTTGAATATTTTCACATATACTTATTCAATCAATTTAAACGGTATGCCATTCACGCAATACGCATTATGGCATTAAATACTACAATCAACGATTTTTGGCTATTCTATTCTTTCAATGCAGTAAGCATTTACATATAAACGTTTCCCAATAAGATACCGTGGCTAAATTTTGGAAACGCAATATTTTACCTGTTGAATCTACTGTTAGTGTCCTTTCAACACAGGCAAGAAGATATGAACATTAAATAAATATAAAATCACAAAACTAACCATTCCATATGCAAGCCACCCCACATGCATATCACGCGCGACATCCTCAAGTAGTAAACCGTAGTTCAAAATTTCACGTTAAGTACTACCAACCTGAGGGTTGGAAATTTTCCTTCTCGCGCCAATATCAACGTTTACTTAATTGATTCTTATTTAACTCGACGCAAAAAGACGAGCGACGTAATCCCACGATGCAAAAGCGTCGGCAGACGATAATTCACTTCGTAACGGTCGAATTCGCATCATCGCAAGCTGTCTTAATGCAAATAACGGTCGCGGGAACATTAGAGATAAGTGAATAATGACGAACGGCCGATGGAAAACACCCTCGAACAACGATCTTCCATTATTACTATACGCCGTCCACTCCCTTCTATCTTTCCCGTCGGCTCGCTGATTCTCATACGTCTTACAAATTGACAATCATTAATTTCAAGGATACCGAGTTGCAGGTCGGTACGTCGGCGCGGAACATGTTTATCAAACATCATCGAGTTATGCCATCGATAAGCGACTGTCAACTCGCCGAAATACGTAACTCCCTCTACTGTTGTAGAACAATCGTGGGGGCTTGTTTCGCAAACGTCGTAAACGGCTGTTTTAAAAAATGAGGATTATGAGGTGCGCACGTGTTTGTAGAATCGGTGACTCACTGATCGAACGTCTCGTTTGATGCCGCTCTGTTTACGTTTGGCTTCATGAGATACGCTTGAGATGCGTTGACAGCGGATCTTTGTTTTCTGGCATCAAGTCTTACAATTAGCGAAGCTGACTGTTGATATTTCTGTAGATACGTAATATAAGTTGCTACGGGATCTTTAAGATCCTTATGTTTGGAACGTAGAGATAAGTTTTGAAAAGTATTATCAATAAATGAGCCGATTATCTTGAAAGTGGCCTAAGGGTATTTGTCAATTATTATTTGTTGATTGTTGTAATGTGTACAACTTTAAATAAACAACATTTTACAGTTTGGAATATTCAAATGTGATAAGTTTAGACACATAAAGGTACGCAGTTGCTCAAATCATTTAAAGCATTACTTTAAAACTGAAATTATATTTATAATTTCTTTGAAACGCAAACTCTTCAACATCTCAATTTAACCTTAAATTGACTTAGACTACTTAAACAATAAACGGCTCAAATGTAAAGGAAATCGGTAGTAGTTATGTCGTAGAATGTGAAACCGAATTCGAATAATTGTACCTAATTCTATTATAAATTAGAACTATCGACAATTCTTATTCATATTTTCATTTAATTTTACCGAAAAAATACAAGTCAATCTGCTTGAACTTATAAAATGGGAAACAATTACCATCGCACAAAGAACATTTCACATAATGAACTGTTTCATGAGATAAAAGTCATTATTAAGATATAAGTCATATAAGTCAGACCACTCATTTTTATTGGTTGATAGTTCTGGTGTTATGATTGGAAGTTGATACAGAGTCAATACAGAAATAAGTTCTATTAAACATGAACAGCGTTGAGCATGACGAGTAAAATAAATACCGTGTCGCATTTTATTAGTATATCATCTCCAAACACTGCCAAAATAAATTAAGAGGTAAAATTAACTTCTTGGGAGGCTTTTTCCATTAAATTAAATGGAGCTTGAAATTACAATTAAAAGGAGGGTAGAATATCGGAAAATTAATAACAAATATTCGATACCGGTCATCATTCTTTTACTCACAAATCAAATACAAAATCAAATAATCGTACACACACAATCCGGTGCCAACATCCCAACTTTCAATTTCAAGCGTTTACGTCAGACGTCGGAGCACGAACAAACGTGATCATCGAGTTTACACGGGACGTACGAAATTTTTCAAACATCATACAGAGTCGGAAGTTAGTTACGAGCGTAGCGGCGAGTCAATAAAAAGCGAAGGTGAACGGAAGAATTATCTAACCATAAAATTGTAGACCTGCCGATGGTGTGCATGTGGCCAGCGCTGGGCCGAGATGAGACGCGATTATCGACCGTGATCTTCTATCATCCATTGTTGACACATCGGGCAGCTTCCTATTCCGATGAGGATAAAATCGAACCGAACAGCCAAGATGGCCCCGATAATGAACCTGGCGACAATTAATGCGCACATCGCGCCATCGGCGACAAACAATATGGCGCGCGATTTAAATTCCACATAATCCACGAACGGAGAATACTTGGCTACCTGTCGGATTTAATTCTTACCCATCGCGGGCTCAAACGATGAAAGGAAAAGCTGACGGGAGAATTACTGGGAACGGACGATGAGGAAAAATGTTAAACGCTGACGGAAGGTACCGTTCGGTTAAATGTTGAAAATAAAGGAGGCGAGCGTAATTGACACGTGGATCATGCCTGAGCATGGCCAATCACGTGGAATGTCGATTCATTGTTGGCAGGCGTGGACGGTTACTTAACGGACCAGAATTAGTACGACATCCTGTTGCGGCGGTGTATAAACAGTGAAGATAAAATGGAAGCGTGGATATAAACATAATTATTGCCGTGTACAGCGGCAGGAAATAGATCGGACCGACTTTACTTCTGTTTCGTCGAGTAATCGCTTCCTATTACGTAAGATTAGAAAAATAAAAATGAGGGATTTCATTGAGCTGAGTTCAGGTTCGAGGGATACGACGCGAACATTGCAATAAAAGTCAAAAAATCAAATTTCAAGAGATGCAGATGGGGCATAATGCATAGATGGGGAACAGAAAGCAAATATTAATAACTATAACCAAAAAATCAGTTTAGTTTTTTGTATATGCAGAAATGTAAAAAAGATTGGAAGCAGCAACTCGCAATAATTTTCAGATATGAAAAGGAGATATTCACAATCTCCTAAATCACTTTTTTTTTAACGGATTCTTTTATAGATGTACATACAAAAATATTTGACATGGATTGCACAATGCTTTACTTTCTGGGATACAAAAATTGTTGTTTTTTCCTGCAGATTATTTACAGACACTTTAACGTATCATAGCCAGTTTCATATATTGGAAAGAAATATCTTTTCTTGATCCAATTAGCAAATTGGTCGTGGAGTGGTATATGAATGCAATAT
Source organism: Anoplius nigerrimus (assembly GCA_914767735.1). Taxonomy (NCBI): domain Eukaryota; kingdom Metazoa; phylum Arthropoda; class Insecta; order Hymenoptera; family Pompilidae; genus Anoplius; species Anoplius nigerrimus. The sequence goes on from OU612087.1 coordinate 11,453,080, forward strand.
TTTTGCATGTAAACTTCGTCTGGCCAAGTTTTGAAACGAACAAGGTTAGCATCGAGCAGACTTCTGAAAAGTGCTGCAAGAGTTTTCAGTAGCCACTCGCGTGACCACTTGCCCCAGACTGCTTACTGTATTTGTACATATATACGTTACTTTCAAGCACGCATACATACATAGGGTGTCGCCTAGAAACTTAATTTCCTCAATCGAGATGATCAAACCAATAAAATATTTTTATTTTATTGTTTATTTAACAAGATCTTAACATTCCAGACATTATTACAAATATTCTATCTACGATAAGCAGCAGCCTTTTTGTTTTGAAAATTATCTATTTGTTTCCTGTGGAAAAATGCACTAAAGATATTAAGGAAAAACTTGTTATCGATACATACCAGACAAGATGTCCACCGCAAAACCAACGATAAGCATTTATTTCTGTACGCAAACGGTTTCTTATGCATATTTGACGTTGTTTTCTTATTTGAAGTATAAAGAAATAATAACAATTATGGGCATAGTTGTTTTGTTTTTTACGAAATTACAGTAATGCAAGTCTTAAGGAAACCATTCAGTACCTTAGATACTTCGAATAGGAACAATGTCCTTTCATGTAAAGTATTTTTTTGTTTCAATTTACATTCCTAGTACTTTATTAACTGTAGCACACTGAAAATAAAAGTGTTTCTATTGTTCAATCGAACAGAACAAAACAGAAAATATTTCGCATTCGGCCTGTACGACGTATGTTTCTGTCTTGTAACACGAAGTAGCATAAAGAGACAGATATGTAAATGATCCTCGGCTACATACTTATAAGTTTTCTACCGCTTTTGCACTATTCATAAAGGTAACTTCTGTTCCACATTGTTTGACTGTTGTAAAAATCTCCAATGTTCAACGAACAGAAAAATATTGTGCAAGTTATTTATTGTCAACCAAATCATTCTCACCAAAGTACAACGTGATATCTATTATGTGCATAAGAATTTGTAACTAATTGTTAGTTTCACAAGAACAAGAAAAGGAATTTTTCATTGAGTATCGCTTTATATATCGCAATTTCGTAAGGGATGGTTAACATCTTCACCCTTGAAGGTACATTTTTCGTCGACACCCTGTATAATGTGCATACCCGTTTACGCATACGTATACCTTTGCAAATGCGTGTACCCAGGATCGATACACAGAACATCGATCACGAGAGTCGCGCTATGAATTCGCAGAAGAGAACGCTCGGCAATTTTCAACTTCCTACTCCCGTTTTTACCGTTCTCCTCTTAACAAAGAGCACTATTTTGCTTGTAACGTTCCACACTTTTTCTATCACTTGGTACTTGTCTCCCGACCGTTAGACCACACTTTTGCAACATGGAATGACAGATTTAATTCCTGTTCATTTAAAACCGTTACTATGAACAAGACTGAACAAATTCAACCTCACTTGACCGGTATACAACAACAAAAATTAAACGTCATATTTTACTACGTGTAGTCCGAACATAAAACCTGGCGTACCTTCAGAAAATGATAGGCATGCTACTGATAGTGAAATAGGTGCAAGGCCGAAATGCTAAAGATTTGCAGAAATCTTCTTTTAGTCACAATAAATTATGTTTGGATTTGTCCATCTTTTGCTTGGAGAACCTTTGAAAAAACCAGCACATGTTTTAACTTGATATAGTGTGCAGTCAGTTTACTGTACGAACACTGTCGCCAATGCGGATATATTTTGCCTTCTTCGCACGGTAGTGGAACAGTACCGTTAATTAGTATGTACTTTGTTTCAGGCGTTCTTGACAATGAAACGGCCGTACTCATGGCCACGCCAAGGTGCGGAGTGAAGGATAGAGTAGGTGCAAGTTCAGATGGCAGATCGAAAAGATACGCTCTTCAAGGTAAGCACTCATTACGTCTGATTGCCGAAAAATTCAATCCTTCAGCCGGGTTATGGATTAAATATTTACATGTCTCACGTATCTTCTTAAAAGATTGTATAGAGAGAAGAATGACATTGGATTGGCAAGAAACTTTTGGTTTTTAAACATAGGTAACGTAGTAATTTTCTTGAAGGACTTCTATGAGTTTTGAAATACTTTCTTTTCGCAACTTGGTGTTAGTCACATTTAAATTCCGTAATAAAATGGAAATCATTTTTTATTCAAGTGTATTCTTTGTATAAAAATGCGTGTATTATTTAGCATTACAAAACTGACAGTATTTTCTTGCCAACCTGATAGTTATAAGTTTTAATCCTGTGCGTAGATGCTTGCAAAAATTGGTCAGGGATTATTTACATTAGATACAATTAGAATGTTCTGTAAGCTGTGATATACTTCAGTAGCCTGAAAGTAAATCTTGCGGAGGTGTAAAGTGTATTCACACATCAGCTTTATTCTTGCAAATAATGGTAGATTCGTATACATATCTATAAGTTAAAAGGTTATGTCACTTTACAAACTTGCAAGTTAGTAAAACCGAGAATAAATAAACATGATGTACAAGTGCAAGTCGAGACGCATTTACTTTCATGCTGTAAGTAGTATAGTAGTATCAGTTACAAATGAAAATGTAATCGTTTGCAGACGGCTATGGGTATAAACATTTGCTCACATCTTTACACTAGCAGTCCGTTTGCCATAGTTTTCCTAAGATTATAGCTTTTGTGTATACATGTCTATCGCCGTAACTTCTTCAGTTTCCCAAGCTAAAAGTGCACTGATACAACACTCTTTATTTAAACCGCTATGAAAAATGCATTTGCGACATGCAGCAAGTATATTCAAAACAGTCTGCATAAATGTGTTAAACAAACCATCTGCAAAATTGTATTTATAGCTCTCTGCGGTTAGTGAAATCATATCGGAAATTCTCAGAAAACAAAACGTCTCCATATAAGAATACATAATAATAAAATTACTTAAGGATAAATCGAAAACTGTTGCAACCAAAAATAGATATGGCGGACAATGAATTAGATCATCCAAGCACATTAAAAAATTTCTTTTGAACAAAGCAGGATTACTGTACAAGTACCCGTCTACAATGCAAAGCATGCAGCTCTATACAATACTCTTGTTTCTAAACGCTGCCGAATAATCGATTACACACAATCTCAGTGTTGTGTCGCATATTTCCCGTATTCCTTCATGCATATCACTCGGCAAAGCTGTCCGTTTTTTGCATTTATTGAAATTAAGACCGACACGCCGAATCGGGACATTTCTCTTCCTGAATATCGATTGAGTTTCGAAAGAGGCCGCGCCGCAAACTGTCGCCGAGTGGAAAGAAACGGGAGTGGAAAAAGTGAGAGACACCTTCTTGCCGACGATGTCCGTCGATTTCCCCTGTGTCTCGCGCGAATGAGCAGCAATTAGCAAATTCGGAAAGGTCTTGTCCCGTCGTTGTAATTGTAACAAGCGGCGCGCCATTGCGCAACTTCGATCGGACAGTCGATTATTTAATCTGCCTGTTGCGTCGTCGCCTGTTTACGTCGGCCGACTCGTATTTATTCAAATGTGAAATTTGCACCGACATTTCCCTGTACGGCCAACCTCCTCTCCTCCCTCTCACTCCGTGCTCATCTCGATAATAATCACTGGGATCAACTTCGATTACGCAGTAAATCTTTCCTGTGCGTGGCGTATGAAGCTTTGGTCGATGAATACTGATGAGAATGAAAAAATTCAGTTTCACTTTAGCCAAGTGTCTTCGTGAATTAGAGCAGGGGTAGTCAGCCTTTTTATACTTAGTATCCACTTTTGTTTCCCTTTTAGTAGTAACATTTTTTAACCACCCGCCGGTTCCATAGTAACGGTGATTTGTAAAGTAGGGAAGTAACTTTATATTAGAAACTTTATAAAGTAGAGTTACAGCAAGTTTAATCATACAATAATAATTACCAAATGCTACATGACACTTTCGCTAAGTTTGGCAGATTAAATCTTTATAAAACAAGTTACTGCAGTTCAATTTACCTTTCTATTTATTCTTTGCATGCATACAAACATGAAGTCTGATGAAATTACATTTCATTATTTAAATTATTAATGTGGTCCCTGAGGCTGATGCAATGAAACTAAATACTGGATATCTGCCGCAATTTTTTTTTAACAATATTTTAAAAGAATTCCATATCACTGTTTCTAAAAAGTCACTTAAATTAAAAAAAATTAAAATGCTGCGGTATGGCAGAAAACCCCAACCGCCTACCATGAAAGCTCGAAGCTTAGATGAAATAGTTTTAAAAAAATTTTAGCTCTTGGAATCGGTAGAATATATTTGAGATCGAGTTCCGAACATTTTGTACGATTTCTCGCGAACATTTTGGTTCACTATCGTTACGGGATTAATCGACTGCGTCCATCATGCAACTCGTGCTTATGCAGCATGACGAGGGATCGCATTAATTCTTTGTCCTCATATTGCCATTCCGCGTTGAGAAGCGGCAGTGCATTTGCACAAATCAGTCGGCCAGAGCGGATCATGAAAATTTATAACGGCGGGCCAGTTGTACTACTGCTGCCGATGAATTTTCCCTCACGGCACAACGTACGTAGCACCTATTTAACACGTCGGATAGCAATTACTCGCGTTTAGACTCGTGCAAATGTACATATCTGACCCCGTAATACGTTCATGACCCGCGTAATTTGAATGATTCGGTAGCGGATTATTTCTGTTCAACCATTTTCTAATTTAGGTAATTTCATTCCCATTTATTTTGTTGGTTTCACTACAATGGTTGTGTCCTAGTTCATTGAATAGTATATTCCCTTATTCGAACAATACAAGTACGTAGGATACAGCTATTTGCATCTATTGTAGATGGGAATGATTCTCTTTTAATAAAGAAGAACCATCGGTTTTCTGTAATTGTTCATTAACTAACTGAATGATAGTTCATATTTTCTGACGAATGATTTAAAGATGGTTTAAGGCAGATTGAAAATAATTGCGGAATAAACAACATTTTCACGTTCTATTCATTCAATGTCCTATGCTGCCTATGATGTACATTTTTTTCTTTGTGATACTCAAAAGATAAGTTCATATTGAATTGTTAGTGCATTGGTGCAAAGCAAAAGCGAAAACACTTTTTGCCACATTATTTTTCCCTTCATTTTTTTCTGCATTGTCGTATAATCTCTATTTTATCTATCGTGTGGAATTGTCGGTGCATACAATCTTGTTAACATTGGTGTTACAACAAATGTAATTACAACTTGTTCACGAATTGTACACAATACTTATATAAGATCCGAACAAGCATTCCCATTCTACAGTTATATCACAGAGCACAAACATGTTGTATTCATAGTATCTGGATTGCATTTCTATACACACATACATACTTTTAAGGTATCATTGAAATGCAGCTTTGCTTTTCAAATATAATCTGACTCTGAATAAATTGATTGCACAATTTCCTTCAATTTTGATATTATGACAACATATTTATCAGTTTTGCCCACATATGGACACTTATAAGGTTTTTAACATCAGATTTATTGTCAAAGTAACGGATTTAACCAAGTCCAGTGCTTTATTTTCTAAGGTTTTATCGAATTCTGAAGTAAAAACGTAAATGATCACTTTTTTTGCTAAACACGTACACAAATGTTCAACCGGTCAGTTTTCACATCTCAGATATACATCAGTCCGACTCTTTTCATCGAGTTACATAAAAATTCCAGCATAAATCATCTCCAATTCTCCAATCGTGGACGATCAAAGTTTTAAAACGTTTACTACTATACGCTGACACATAATAAAAAATGTTTTCGGAGGAAGTTGACATATCGAAACCATGACTTTGAACCTGGCACTGGTACGCTCGTTTCATTGAACTCGCATAAACATCGGAATCACCGATGCGTGTTTCCTCTCAGACTTCTGTCGCGGAAGGAAGCGAGCTGTGACCCACTGCCATTCCAATCGTTCGCACTTTAACACTCTGAATCCGACGATGTCCGTACTGTCATAAAATTTGCATCGCTACGGTCTTGAGGAATAATAGCTCTGGCAAGGGTGATGGACTAAAAAACGTGTAAGTGCACTCGATGCAGCTGATAATGAAGAATATACATCGTCTCGTAATTAGTTGGTACATTGAATATAGGGAGAAGTATGGTGGAACTGCAATAATTTTCAGTTCGTTGCTTCGAATAATACGCTTGCTATGGATGCTTTGGTTTATGTAGCTTGATAAAACGTTGAAAGTTGGAGTCGCACAATTGTATTCACTTTTAGAAACAAATATCTGTTTTCACTTTTTGCTGTGTCACTTTATATGTTAACTTCGTTATTTAACACAAAAGCTATAATTTAGACTCTTTCTATTGTACGTAAAAGATTTTATGTGAAAATGTCGCGTACAGCTTTCAAATAAGTATCGTTATAAAATTGTAAAGATTTATCAAAAAGTACCGTGATAATATAACTGTAATTAAGCCCTATTCTATTACATGGATATACTTATCTTATCATGATAGTAAATTTTGACTGTAAACCAAAAAACTTAAAAAGCTCGCAAAATCAAACGTATCACAAAAGCCAACCCCAATAATCTAAATCAAAGCAAACAAAAATTAAAAAAATTGAAAAACAATTCAATCAGGACTCAACCGAGTTCTACAAAGATCTACCTATTAACATGTTTTAACGCGAACCGTGCAACACCAATTTTACAAGTTTAGAAGCAGAATACGCAACCACATACGTACAGCTTCCCTATTTCTTCACAAAACGGATACGTCGCCGCAAACTTACGGTGGGCTTGATATTAATTTGGTCCGTCCTCCGCGCTTCAAACGATTCCGAGAACGCGCGGAGTGTCGCAAAAGTCGATCTTATTCCCGGCGATCCGTAATCTGATCGTGGGACGAGGTTAATATTGTTAATCACGCGAGATCCAGTATCGGCCGATCAGCGGCGAATCCGCCGAAGCTTGCGCGGAAAATATTTCGCGTGGCCGTAAACATCGTTCGGTTGCGTAAGAAGCTCGCCGCCGGAGGTGGACGATGTAAAATTGCACGACTGTTGCATAAAACGGGACGCATCGCGTACGAAGCGCCCGTGACACGTGAGTCTCGAGATTGAACCGCCGTTTTTCCCGCCTCAGGGGCGTGTACGGTCATCTTCGGGATTGTAAGAAGATTGAGGGGGGAAAAAATGGGAACTGTAAAGATCGGCACGTGGAGACCGTCGAACGTTTGAACGATATGTCGCCGGATAAAGAAGTGACGGTAAACGTGCGTCAGGTCTAACGGAAGAACTGTGGCTATCATAATATAGGTATAGGTTTTTAACTGAACCTTTCTTTGCGAAGAGAATTCGTTTTTGTTCTTCCGCAGGTTCGAGATAGCGTGCTAAACATTTGGTGTACAAATTTAACGAATATTCAGGGAAACATGTATAATTTGATATTGTACAGGTTTTTAACTAAACCCTTTCTTTGCGAAGTGAATACATGTGCTTTTTGTTCTTTTGCAGGTTCGAGATGGCGTGTCAAGCATTTGACGTACAGAATTAGCAAATACCCGAAGAGGCTGCGCAAGGACGATGTGGACGAAGAAATTAGAAAAGCATTCGGAGTTTGGTCGGCTTATACCGATCTTACCTTCACTGAATCAAGAGCTTCCAATGTACGTTTTAACACAAGTTATTGGTTTGGTTGTATAAGTAGTGGGTTAGCAAGAAAGTATTTTTGATATTGATATTGATATCGACCTTTATAAACTCGAAATTTTCATTGATATTGGCTTTATAAACTGGGAAATATGAAGTTGCCAGAAAGATGGCAAAAGGTCACTGAACAAGATAGAAAGTATATTGATGGTTAAAATTTATTCTTTGTAAAAATTACTATCTTGCCAAACTGATAATATTCTGAACCGAGCTGGTTAGAATAATTGTATCGCAATTAAATACACAAATTCTTTAGTTTTACACTTTAAACTAATAAGCACTCCAGTATGTAAATATGAAAACACATCATTATTGTCCTAAACAGTCATAATGCAGATCTTTACCCTTTCATGGAGCTACATATCAAGTCTCTCAAACGTAATTTAAACTTTTATCCACTTTACATACACAACCTGATATTCAACATATCAATTGCACTACAACTAAAAACAACATTCTCATTCCTTTACATCCCTTGCACGGTCAATCAGTAGTCAAACGCAAAAGTGAAAACTTAATAAAATGAAGAAAAGGTAAAGCTATCGAGTGTAAAGACTGCAATTCATGTACTTCAATCGTCCGTTGAAGTGAAAATATGCTAAAAAGTGCAGTAACTGAATGCGGCCAAACAGCTGACGGTTTCCCAGCGTTAGGTGCTCAACGGTAAACGGTTTTGTGTAGGTACATATCGACATCAGGTTCGAGAAGGGAGAGCACGGTGATGGCGATCCGTTTGACGGACCTGGCGGCACTTTGGCACACGCTTACTTCCCTGTATACGGCGGCGACGCGCACTTTGACGATGCCGAACAATGGACGATCAACAATTATCGCGGCACCAACCTCTTTCAAGTGGCTGCTCACGAGTTCGGACATTCTCTCGGCTTGAGTCACAGCGACATAAAGGCCGCCCTTATGGCGCCCTTTTATCGAGGATACGATCCGGCCTTCCAACTTCACACGGACGACATCGAGGGCATTCAGGTAACCCAGAGTTTAAATGGAAATTGTGGTAGTCGATAAACTCCCACCTTCGGCTGACCTGCAGTGTACATTAACACTGGGACCTACGATTACTACTTGTACTTTCATTTAAATTGCCGCCATGATACAAGGTGAATTACGTACCTCAATATGTGCTGAGGAATATTTTAAAATATAATACATTTCATGAGAGGAAAGCCGTACTAAGGTAGGATCAGACCAGTCACTTTGACAGATCGGTAGTTCCAATATTAAATTTTTCGTTTCAAGATGCAAATGTGTGGGCAGGCACCGAGCAAGTGAGATTTTAACCCTTTGACTGCTAAAGGCGTATATATACGCCCTCTCAAATCCATCAATATATACGAAAGGCGTATATATACGCCCTTACAAATCCATCAATATATACGAAAGCCGTATATATACGCCCTCTGTATTTTTGAACTATAACTCTTTTATTACTGTTTTGCCAACTGATTCAACATGAAATTTGTTGTCTAATGTAACATTGCAACTAAATATCGGCAATTGTTTCAATATCGTTCAATTTCCGGGTACTGTTTTGGTCACTGTCAAAGTACGCTAGTCAGTGACCAACTGGTCGCAGCGACTGACAAGCGAAAAACGCGCCGTCCATATGGATGGATTCGTCCGAGAGCGCGCCGCAGTCATAGGGTTAACGTCTTATGGGATAAACACATAATGTCCGATATGTCTGATATGTACGCGTCGATTTAGGTCACTGTGATGTATAACAGACAAAATTTCTACAGAAGATGGCCGCCATTTCGCTGTTAAAATGTGTTCTTTGTTTACATTCACTTTCAAAGTTACGATAGATAGCGTGTATGGAAATCATAAAACTATTCTTATTTTCATTATTTGTTCCGTAGTTGTTATTAAAAAACGTAAACTTCGCACACCGTCCCCAGTCGAGAGTTGTAAAAACGCTGTAATAAGTGAACAAAATTGTGTATGCTCTTCAGGCTCTATACGGACGGAAGACAGTTTATACCGGAAGTCCATCAACGCCTCATCACACGACTGTCGCACCTTCTGGCGAAGAAGATGCTGAACTGTGCATGGATCCGAAAGTAGACGCAATATTCAACTCTGCCGAAGGACATACATACGTCTTCAAGGGTATGTATATAGTTCATACGTGATTATGTCAACATACAAGTACAAACTGTTTGTAAGAAGACTCTTTGTTATAAACGAACATTAAAGCCAATATGAAATATATAAAGATCACAATTTTCGCGTCTAATAATGTAAAGTACTGATTGCGATTATTACATCATTATTATAAGTTGGCAACGATTCTCAATCGGTAAATACATGCAGTTAAACAGAATCTAAAAAACTGAAATCACTATACAGTTCAGTGTTAAAGAAACTATGCTATCGATTCCTAGCACAAATACTTTGCAAGTGGTTATTTTCTCTGCATGTCTCGTTTTTTATATTATTTTGTAATATACTGCGTACACAAATTGCAACTGAAGTATTAAAGCACCTTGCGCACAAAGCAGTTCCATAAAACTGTTTTAAGAATCCAAAATTGCAATCTTGAAAGCAAGTATTCCATTTCGACGTTTTAAAGAAGCGCCGACAACTATGCCTACTGTAATTTGAAAACGTTTCGTCTCTTGATATCTATCGTTTTGTGTTTATAAACAGGCATTCATTATTGGCGACTGACAGACGATGGTGTGGCCAGTGGTTATCCCCGGCTCATTAGTTCTTCCTGGAAAGGTCTTCCGGGTAACATAGATGCTGCATTTACGTATAGAAACGGCAAAACTTACTTCTTCAAGGTAATTTATTCCTTTCAACTTACACAAACTTCCCTATTAACTGTTATAATCTGACAGCTCTTCACACACTGTACTCCAAACAAAAGTATGCAGAATATATTCAAGCAATTGCGCACGTTTACAACATAAACACACTGTAGGAAAAAATTGCTATTAATAATTTTTTCTCTGATCCTACAAACAAAAGAAACCAACTTTCTAAATGATTGTCGCATGTACAAGTTTTATTAAAAAGTATACAACGAATTTCCGTTTTCTTATCGGAAAATGACTATTGTTGGGCAATATTTCTTGAACTATATTACAACAAATGACATTTGGCAATGATTGACCGCATTCGCCGCAGTCTCAGGCTTCTTGCACGCAACATAATCGCTTGTACAATATTCCATTAGGGTTCAGAATACTGGAGGTACATCGGAAAACGAATGGACGGAGAGTATCCGAAACAGATCAGCGATGGATTCACTGGAATTCCAGACAATATCGACGCCGCGACCGTTTGGACCGGAAACGGGAAGATATACTTTTACAAGGGCACGAAATTCTGGCGTTTCGACCCTGCTCAGAGGCCGCCGGTGAAGAGCACTTATCCGAAAGCAATTTCGAATTGGGAGGGTCTGCCAGATCATCTCGATGCTGCCGTCGTTTATAAGGGTTACACGTACTTCTTCAAAGGAAGCGCATACTATCGGTTTAACGACCGAACGTTTACCGTAAGTATTACAGTTCTGATTATATTTTACTATGTCGGCCACGCTTTACGAGTATTGATTAATACGTTCTTACTTTGCTCCATTTTCCTTAACACTGGGTTAAAGAATATCAAGTTTTTTCTTTAGTCAGGAATAGAAATGATCTTAATTGCATATTGAAATCATTCCTGTACAGAACAGTTAAACACCATGACGTAGGAAGAAGTCGTTGCAGATTTCTTTTTAATTCTTGTTGAATTCTTCAGCATTCTTACGTTCACGCATGAATGAATCGAAAATATTTACAATGATTAGGTTTTTATTTAAAACATTTGTTTCAAAATCAGCAATTGTACGGGCTATTGAAATGTTAGTGTTACTCCTGTTCAGTATTAAAACCATGTATAATCTATCTGTTCGAGCCATAATCAAAATTGTGTAACCAGATTTTTAATGAATAGTGCGTCATATTGGCAAACTGTAACCGACAGTTTGTCGACTCATAACTGCATTGTTCGATTCCAAGTAGAACCTTTGACGGCCTTTCCAGTTTTACACTTCATCAATATAATTTTTGTATACTCGCTAATAGCTAAAAACTTATTTAAGGTTTGTTATACAGCTCGCAGTGTTTCTTTATAAAGTATTTGCTATTTAGTAAAAATATAACGTTTTGACAGTTAGTACAACTGATTGCAAATATAAAAATCAAAAAAATATCTTAACTGATTCAGTATAAGATGGGTGCTACAGCATATACAGCATTAGCATACATATGACACGTAGGTTTTCATTCAAACACACCAAGTATGCCCTACATTTAAAAATCAGATTAAAATGTCATGTAACTCAACCTTGGATTTAAAAGATCCGGACAGTTTACCATTATTAGATTATAGTTAACATTAACATCACCTCAAAGCTATCACAACAAACAATCTGCATAAATCAAATCAAATTGCATCTACATTTTCCTGAATCTGTCAAATAATCCTTAAAACTGATCAGCACGCATACATTCAAACAAACTGAAACTAAGATACATAAATAAGTTGAATCAAAACCTTTACAACCTCAACATATCCATCCAAACAATGAACAAATCTTTTTGGTATCTGTTGAGCGCTGGCCACTAGGAATTTGAATAGTCTATGTTGAGAACATACTCGAGTAGGCTGAAACAAGATTACCGCGAAACGATATGATTGATCGACACCGACAAATTTTCAGGTGGACACGGATTCACCCGCATTCCCCCGAGGCATTGCATATTGGTGGTTCGGATGTAGGTCCGCCAACAAAGGGACGCTAGGTAATGTCCGTTGGCAGGGGTCCAACCCTGGTCAATCCTTTCATTACTCCGCTGGACTGGATGCGTACGACGGTGACCTATACGACGAAGATGTCGGCGATATCATGTTAGACGCAGGTACAATTGATGCTTTAATCGTAAATGAAGGATAGCTCCTGCGCTTACGCGACGAGGTTCCAGATTACTCTCTGTTCGAATTCCATTCATACGAAACACGTTCATGAAAACGTAATTTTAAATCATTGTTCATGCCTAATGCTCCACGCAAAGTTAACATTATCCGATGAGCGGCTCAAACGGTGGACCGATTCACTTAACAAGCCAGAATCGTTGCCTGGTGTTACGTGGACCCAGTTGCGTGACTAACTTTTAACATTCTGACTCGACGGAGGGGTGCGCTAATTATTAACGAGCAGATTTTTTTACTTGCGTTTCATGGATAGAAAGGAGGGCACTTTTAAATGATGTTTTGAGATCAAAGTCCGCCACGTAAGTTTTGATGTAGAGGAAACAATGTTGCATAAAAAAAAGGATATACATATTTTTTTATCATAAAGATGTATATTGTTAACGTCAGAACAGTATGTGCACAAAGTAAACATCAGTTAGAAAGTCTAATTTTTAATAGTATACAACAGTATCTTACAGCAGTAGTATTACAACTGGCAGTACAAACGTCTTAATTTGTCTCCACCGTCACTCTTTGATTACACTGAAGTAATTATTACAACAATATCGAATCCAAAAGGTTACTAAAGTCAGCCGTTCGGAAAATTCTGATACATTCTGAACATTCTAAGTTAGAATTGTTTTCAAACAGTGAATAACTGGAGCTCTCAGCATTGTGTCATTAGGGTAACGGAATTTACAACACAAATGCGGTATCTACGTCAAAAGTTTGGGGAATTTTCATATTTTTGTCAGTCGTACACCTGGCTACTGCATACCTAGGGCTACACGATTTCCCAAATACAAAGTTGATGTTTTGTACACATTTACATTATTCCGACAGTTACTCCTTCAATCACAAGCGAAAGATACACACGACCTAAAAAGTACTCATAATATATCTTACATTTGACATGCACAACTCACATAAAAGCAATTATATGTAAAGAATGATTCCAACGTGTAATTTTAGTACAGCTAATTTTGTTTACATCACTGGCCGTTCGTAATGTTTTCAATAAAAGTCAGTTAATGAGAAAGCAGACGGTTACTCTCAGATATCAAAAAAATAGAGTCATCCGTAATTGACACGACAGATAAAAATAAAGAATTTCGCTGATAAGTAAAATTACTAGAACGTAATACGCGAAAATGTTTATATTTAATGTTAATCCACTGATATGGTCATACTTATTCTAGTTTCCATTGCCTAGTGTAACTTCCGTCGAATTGTGTCAGTGCAATATTGCGTGAGCGATATTCGAATGTTATCATTTTTTACGCATCGCGTGTGAGACAAAAGATAATCCCTGGACATATATAGCATGTAGCATAACCGTGTCATGTTGAATCTTATCAATATCCGGAGGTTTGCATCGTTCTTACATTTCTCGGTCAGTATGTAAATCCCACGCCCCAAAAATTGATCACTGTCCGAATATTTATCAAATGCATATCTATTAATTTATTTGTCATTTATGTCTTCACTGTTTGTAAAATGAGATTGTTTTTGTACAAATAATTGTGGCAATACATTACATCAATCATATTACAACTCGTTACATACGTGGCACACTACAAGACAATACATAACACAGTGAACATTGTATAATATAGACAAACCAAAGTCAATTTTCTAAATTCTTGAATATTATTTACACTACACTATTTATTAGATAGTTGCTCTTCGTAATATCTATATCATCCTACATCACCACATTTGCTGTTATTTCAACACGATTATTACACTATTATGTTGCTAATAAGTTCAATAATACTCTAAGAAAAATAAAAACGAACAGAAAGTTCATTAACCATTGTTGCTCAATTAATCAGTCAATATACAAGTCTCAGAACACAATCTAGAGTATCACTAGCCAGGTCGATAGTAATCGCAATAACGAGCGCAATGTTTAAAAAAAAAAAAGATGAATAGTAGTCGCAACGTCAGTCGATTAAAAAAAAAAGAGGAGTGCCTAACTTGTCGCCCAGCGTGTCACCGCCGCCGTATCCAGTTCCGGAAAAGCGTAAATATTATACAAATAAGCTTCTTCTCTCTGTGCACGTACTTTCTTCCCTTCTCTTCGTATCTGCACCGCGAGCACGTTCCGCACGAGAATCTTTTACTAGTACGCCACGTTTCCGTGAAACGCACTTCAGCTTCCTCATCACTACTTCTTTATCCATTCTACGCAAGTTACTTCAGCCTCACGCTTGTATACATCTCTAGATGCCTGTCAATCATTGATCAAAATGTCTCGTATCGTTAAATCGCTGCTATTTCTGTGCCTACCTCTTCAGCGTACGACTTGCTTCTGCATGACACTCGCACGTAATATGTACACCAAACTCGACATAAACGTATGTTCACACACGTACACACGGGTTAGTAGTGGTGTATCACAGCACGAAGGCGTGGAATACCTTAGAGCACGCATTTTCTGCAGCAAAGGTTTAAAAGTGAACAAAGGTGCATGATTAATGCGAAATGCAAAGCCGGCAGCAGAGCGTGGATAAAAGGTGGTAACGTTGTTTGGAACTTAATCTAACGCAAGGAGTTCTTACCATTTTCGTTCTCTTCTAACAAGCACCCCAGATCCAATGTCCAATCTCACGATCACCTTTTTTTTTCCTCTCTCTCTTCTCGTTCGTTTGACACTATCGATTTTACCACTCTGATTCAGTTGCACGTGTAATTTAATTTTGCTCCCTTCCCTCCCCCCTTGACTTGCACGACTTGATTTCTGTTGATTTCTCTGGCGCAACACAATTTCGCGCGTATAGTACTCATCTGTTTGTTTGACACACTGCATGGGTATAGTTCTCGAGGTCTTTAAGTTTTACACTTTCCTTCTTCTCTGGAGTTTAGTTTTACGGTAAAGTTTAGGTGGAATCTACACGACTTTGTCGAAACCCTGGAAGGAGTTTGTCTGGTTTGGAGTTGATGGGTAACAGTCTTCTATGTGTACATGTCAAGATCAGAGATATTTGAAAACTGAATCTGAAAATATTCGTATAAACGATTGCAAATGATAAAACATGAAAAAATTGATGATTTCGTATCAAAACGTAAACTAGTAATTTGCATTACGCGTCCTTAAACATATATAATAATTACGGCCTATAGTATACAATTATCAAATTCGTTGCCAAATTTAATAATATTAAATCAAAGCAACAAAAAATATCAAAATCGTTGTCAATACAAAGCCGTTCATGTAGTACTTGTATTAGGAAATTAGTTTAATACAATTTTAATTTGATTCAGTTATAACGTTTTTATTCAAATGGAACTTTATTAAACATGTATCTATTGAAAATTCATTTTTGCTTACATTTTTGAATAGCTAATATAGAGTGCTGGACAACATTTTAAAAGTGTAAAATGAAAGGAGATTTACACTGTAAATTAAAATCTTTAGGAAAAGATAATATTAAAGATATTATTTTGTTCGAAAACTCATAAATATTTTGCAGCAGATCTCTAAAATTGATATTCTTGCTTCTGGCACCAAAGATTTATTACAAAAATAATTTAAGAAAATTATAACTTGAAGAAGCAGCCATTTAATCCAACTCTTATAAGAGTTTGAAATAACTAAAAGTATGTGCACTAAAATTTCAAACTTATTTCTTCTATTTTTCAAATTTTTTATTGTACTATTTGACTCGTTATTTATAATCTATGGTCTACTTATTCATCTTTAAGTTGAAAAAATGGAAAAAAAACTTATTATAAGGTACTACATCACAGTAAACATTATCTATTTTTTCTTTACATGTACACATATAAACTTCCTACTCATTACAATAAAGCCATTAGATTTTTGGGAAAAAAATATCTAAAAGCAAAACATGTAGAAATACTCTGAGGTTTTTAATGATTGTTTAATATACTGAACCCTCTACAGTTTATTCTTATTGTATCGTTTACAAAACATGTAGTTATCATAGTCTATTTAATTAATTTCCTCCTAAGGGTTTCTTCTACACTACAAGATATTAAATTCCATAAGAAAATGATATGATCCAAGCTTTTACTAGCTGTGCTAAATTGTGACATTGAACAGTGTTAATTCCATGCTAAACCACAGTTTATTACATTTCATTTATTTTTTTAATTTCTCCACCATCCAACAAATCGTTTGGTTTTCTTTCCATGTTATCCAAAACAACAGAAATTTAGTTCGCCCCCCTTCTCAATAATCGAGGTAGAACGGTCGGTGATCAAACATTGGATGATACCGTATAACTAGGACGTATCAGCTATTCAGTCACAGTTCAATCCACTCGCTCAGCAGAGTAAAAGCTGGCACGCGCAACGCGCTGCCCAGCGAGATATCCTTTAACGAAATTAACGAGGGGTAAATGGTGCTTCCAGAAGTGAACAAGTCTCGTTTCGTGTAATACGGATTGAATGCGAGCAAGTGGTGGAAACCGAATGTACGGCCCGCCCAGGCCAGTGTGCCCGTGCCAAACAGACCACAAAACCAAAAAGTTCCAAACAACAGCAAAGGATGGCCCGATGGCTCGCGGCCAGACGGTAAATCCTCTCTAGCACGGAACGTGCCTACGTATTTTGCGCCCTCGTGCAGTGACGTGCCTTCGTAATGCGATGAACATTGTCACCCTAACTCCCAAGCTCTGGGACGATGAAGTACGATCTTTGTATGAAATCGACAGGCGGCACCGACGAGCAGCTTGTCACTTCGTCGAATCGGGGCGACATGAACTCGGCAGCAGTCAGGATATACGACTCGACGACGGAGACGTTCCGGCGCGTAATGCTGGGCATGTTAACAGTCGTTGTGGCGAGGTTCGTCGTGGCCACGTAAAGAGAAACGCGAATCCTTGTCGACACTGTGGACGGCGCTTGCGAAGAATCTACCTGTCGGGTACTCAACACGGTCATACTTACTCATCGTTTGTTTCGTTCATTTGACGAGCGATGGTCGAGCGGATTCATCTGCGGAACAAGTGGCTTTCCTAGTGAAGATTGTGTACTTCTTGCGTAAGGCATACGGGAGATGTGATGAACGACGGATGACGCGACAAATAGGCGATATTTGAAAAGTGCGTATCACATTCGTTTCAGAACGTGATTCCTCCGGATGTACGTTGTGGATTCTGAGTGGGAAGGTTGATGATCAGTTTCAGATCTGTACATTGTTGCATACGTGTATTTAAATGTCAGAACGTCCACTTTAGCTGTTATTAGATGTAGGTTTTAACTTCTTGTTAAAATGTTCCAAAAATGGTATATGAAGAAACACTTAAAAAGATGACTCTTAAAAGGTATCCCACATGCGTGTATAGGCGAAACCAATGATATGGTTATGGTCCAGTATAGAATAAAAATGAATAGTGCCAAGGTGTGGCAATGTCTCGATGCTAGCACAACAGAAATAATACTATTCAACAAGGACTATCATCTTGATGCTAGATTAAACGGACGCAACAGAGGTTGGAAGGTATATGAGGATAAGAACTCGTATGAAATACACTTCCTCATAACAAATTGTGATGCATTGTATCATTCTAGTTATAAGTTTTAAGAAAAGACAAGTGTTGTATCATATAAGTTGTAAGATGCATAAGTTCTACGTCCATGCACAGCGTCTTAAGGTTCATGTAATACTATATCGTTAGACCCATTACACTGCCTATTTATTCATTTGCGTATCACTTGACAGGGCTAAAATCGCAAGTGGGCATGTAATCAGTTCTGGAGTCTTCAAACGGAATTTTTGAACATATTGCACGACCATTAATGAAAATACGAAAATGTGACAATTAGCAATTAAGTAATGTGGGATTCTTTGTCTATGGTATTTAGCAGAAATCAATGATAATTTTTGTGTAATGACTCAGCAAATTGTAGCAATCAAAT
Organism: Anoplius nigerrimus; assembly: GCA_914767735.1. Taxonomy (NCBI): domain Eukaryota; kingdom Metazoa; phylum Arthropoda; class Insecta; order Hymenoptera; family Pompilidae; genus Anoplius; species Anoplius nigerrimus. The sequence goes on from OU612087.1 coordinate 11,471,635, forward strand.
AGGTGTTTTACAACAGGCAATGTTGTATTTAAAAAAATATTTGTTACGTTATAATGATAGGAACATTACATGAGCAGTGTAAGATGCAAATATATGCAGATATTATGTACAGAACTTCTTAGAAAATGCAGTATGAAGAGAATTGAGAAACGGGGACGATATCACAATGGTGAGGATCGATTTACAACGATCGTCTGCTATAATTAAAATACAAGTGGAAGTGCCTAAAGAAGTAGAATAAGTATTTATCTGCATATACTATTAATTTTACCGATTGTGTGTGGTTATGACTAGTGTGCTTCTAATGTGTTTAATGTTCTAATGATTTGAATGCAGCAAAAGTTATCTATTTCTATAAAATATCTATAGTACTCATGTTACTGTTACTAATTTGCATATACGCTAGATTAATAATTGTTATTTTATGAATGAGCGCTTTAGAAAATATTTTTGTAATTTATGTACTAAATATTCCAAAATCATTCTGTGTATCGCACAGCAGTGTAGGTTTTTTTACATGTATACATATAATTTAAAGCGGAGTGAGCGAACAATTTCGTCTTCTGTATATTATGAGTTTGGTTCGCTTCCGAAACAATTTTCTCATACTTCATACTTCCAACGAGAAATGATTGAGAGCGGTCGATTTCGCCAATTTTTTTCTCTATTATGCGCTAACTACATGTTAAGGATGTTGTTCTGAATCATCGTTATAAGCGAATAACAAATCTAGTACCTACGAGCAATGGTGCTTTACATCAGAATCAGTCATTATATTTTTGGACCACGTATAATACATATGTTAAATAAAAGTCTTTATTACAATCACGTGATTATGTAAATCATTGTATGGAAATACGGAACAGCGTGTTGTAAGCTGCAGATGCCTGGAAAGTCGCTTATTTTATGAGAAACTTTTAGAGCAAATAAAAACGGACTCCAATAAAGAAGCATATATTCTACTTAATTCTTTTCTGCCTCGTGCATGTTGATAAACCTCGATAATCAATTAAATTGATTTAACAATTGTGTACAGAAATTCAATTTCAACGCTGTCTTAATGTAAGGAGTTTAATGACATGTGAGTCTATATTATTCAAGGCCATGATTTGGATTAAAAATTGAATTTCTTACAACAGTAGGTTGAAACCGAGGACCAATACAATAAGTTGGCAATTTGCCAAACCTAATGCCGTACAAGTATTTTTTGTCAAGGTATATAAATAATAGAATTTTCCAATAAAATGTGAAAATAATTATCGTATGTGTTTTGTCTTCCATTGTACCTATATTTATAACATTAAAGTGTAACATAATTTTGAATAATTGCAAACCATATGTCGTTGAACTCAATTTAACATTTTGCCACGTACAGAAGACATTCGAGAAGATATTTAAATTACATTATAATCCAACTGCAATTGTGCAGTTAAATACGTAAGTTTTTTTGCTGCCAAAAGAAATTTTGCTTTACCGTATTATGTGAAAACCCTCCATAAAATAAGATTTTCAGGAAATTTGCATGCAGATATCTAGTACAACTTACAATAACGAAAACAGCATAAGTAGAGTCACAAGCATATGCAAAGTGACCCATTACAATTTTCAATTTTTTGACGCATTATTCCGCATTATTTTGACGAAAATAATTTATTTCAAAGGAAAGTATTAACATCTCGATAAAACGTTACCGTGGATAAGTGCTTAGTGTTGGGATTTAAAGATGATTTCTGCGCTTGTTTTACCGTAATGTCCGTAGACATATCTATAAATCTGTCAATCATATCAACTTTTCATATCTTCTATTATTTGAACCAATTTATAAGTAAGTCAAGAGTTACAACAAAATATTAACGCGTAAACGAAATAAAGTTCATCTTCAAATCTCAGCTGCTAATATTTATAAAAAATATATGTTGTAAAAAAGAATGTTATCTTAATAGTAGTACGTTGCACGAAAACATTCTTTAAAAAAAACAATGGTTCCAGAAAAAAACCGCAAAAATGACAAAGGTCATATTTTATATCGCTATATTCGCTGCAACACAAAATACTATAGGGTCCGCATCTTTACCCGCAAATTTCCACATTTTGATGTAAGTACGAAACAATAGTAAATAGATTTTAAATGTATGTTAAATTGTAGGGATTGCAAAGAACTTTGCGTTTCATATACAAAATAAGTGACAATTCAAATAATTAAACCACAAATGTCCTTCAACTTTTTAAAAGTAGCTTCTTGTATATAGCATCTAAAGTCTGAGTTCAAATGTGCCATTTTTATTTGTTTGATGACAAAACTAAAACAACGCTCTTTGTATAATATTGCGCAAAGACAAAAATAAAAAAAAGATCATATTAAAATGTTGCCGCACTGTGTAATTATAATTAGGATCTGCTGTTTATCTTAATAAACAAACATTGTTACTCGGAACAGTGCCTCATAAAACACTTCATTTTTATTACATCAAACATTGTATAATACAAAACGCAAAAATACTTTGATTAAAAAATACATAAACTTACAAACTGGTCTTACGTTCTTCTTTTAACTTCTATGAGGTGTGGTTTTAGTTGTGGCTTGTATGTCAATAACTTGGCATAAGATTTGAGAAGTTTTCTCCAATAGCAAATAACATCTTTCATTCGCAACTTGCTCCATATGAAGTCCCTACCTCCCTTAGCTATTTTGTGAGCTAATTCGTCGTGGTGTTTAGCGAACAGTATTAGTTCTCTGTAATTTCAATAACGTTATAAAAATAAAATATATTGTAAAGGTATTTATTATATACAAATAATTCAGACGAAAACCCTCAAGACGCGAAATGTGTTGAAATATTATGTTTTGCATCTTGTATCATTATATTAGTCACAATATTTCTATTTGGTTGATAACAAGTATACAGATCGAAAAAAAATGGATGGTATGATGTAGCAACGGTGATATGGAAATGTAAATAGAATCGTACTTTTTGATATATACACAGTCGTTCTTAGTAGGATGATATTTCATGTCTTGGTTCGATCCTCTTTTCATGCTGACTGAACTCGATTTTATAATTTTTGGAATACTACGATAAGGCAACTTCAATATTGACACGATTCTCAAATTGCGTGCATGTGGTGGTAATGTCTCGGTATACAAGTACAAACTATTACTGGAGCCAGGACTGGAGCGTCATTTAAAGAATGGAATTAACTCTTTGAATTTCAGCGGCACCACGGGGTCCTATCCAAAAAATCAGCAGTTGGACATTTTTACGATAAGGGACACAAATAATTTACAGCAAAATGTCGAGCAGAAACTTAGTCAAACGTACCCGTACTACTTTCAAAGTTATTCTTCTCGAACAAAAAGCCTAATTTTGTTGTTAATTTCCAACAAAGTTTTTTGGTGTTGAATGACTCTCTGTATATCAGGAAACATTTATGCGAAACCTCGTATTATATATGGAATTTAAATTGCTTCTTACTAAGTACTTAGTTGTACAATATTAATCAATTTTGGGAAAATTATTTTACTAGAAACAATTCACGTGTTTATATTGCAAATCAACAATGTTAGTTAGCAGGAAAAAAGATGTGTACGTGTACATACATTGTGACCATGAAGTCAATTCAAAGAATACCAACAAATATCAAATTTATTAGCATTGTATACATAATACAAAGCCAATACAAACATTTAAAATTGTTAAAATGATGTTAAAATAGAAAATAGTACTTTTCGTCAAACGTGAACAAAAATAGAAGATTGCATAAACTGTTCTGCAACAATTGCTACCATTATTTGTACGAAAAATAACTGTTTAGGGTTGAAATTAGTAGAAGCATGTATGTCTTCTCATATTTACACATACCAAGAAGGGCGAAGATAATAAAGCGTTCTTTTATATATGTAATAACTTTACAAATATTCGGCTACACAACCGTAATCGAGTTCTTTTAGTACAGCGGTATACTTAAGAAGATCAAACCAAAATTTCATGCCCCAGAATAAAAAAAAAACGTTCTGTTTTGTTCAAAGAAAACAATTTTGAAACCATTTCAAAATGGACAGCAGATACAAGGTTTTCGTCTGATTTGCCTTTGTATTAACACAGTTACATACTCTAAATCATCCTGGGTAGAATCTTTAGGAACAGGAATGTAGTGTATCCATGGTTTCATGGCATCATAATAAAATTCTTTCCACTCATCACCTACATGAAATACTAAAGAGTTGCATAGAAACAAGTGTTTATGCCTGAATGAAGCAGCAACGCCCCGATAATTAAATAAGTACTTGTAGGCACAATGTGATTCTAAAGGAACTTCTTTAGCAGGTTCAGCATTTAAAGTGTCCTACAAAATTTGAGTACAAAAACATGTTAGTAAAATGAATATTCAGATCTCTTCTATCTGCATTTTGACCGTTTCTATAGACAAACTGCATGGTTTTGATTTACAATTAAATATAAAAAACTTGTTTGAAGACTAGATATAAATTCTTAGCAGATGGCTATCCATTAGAACTTTGTGGTAAATATATTTGATGTTTCAAATTTAATTAAAAAAATCTGTTCTAATTTATTTGATATTTTGAACGTTATATCGAATATTTGTTTATTATTTATTATGACCGTTGTGAGCGTCAAATTTCACATGTTATTTTCTTCCTACCTTTACTTTCTAGGTTCTCATCCGTGCCTTGCACACAATTAAATTGCATATAAGAGTGCAAAGTATTTAAATAGACGTTGCGATACAATAATTGCAAAAAAATATTAACATGTATAGCTTTTACAGAAATGTTTCGATACTGTCGCACTTGCTTTTAAATATAGTTTAAAGTTCAAATGATATCAGCAAAAGCTTAATTTGCCTAAGACTCACATGATTCGTACGTAATAACAACTGATACCATAAAGTAATTTCAAGCAAATAGTGTTATATGATTAAAGATAAACATTAAACATGTGCACTTTCAAAATTGAAATATATTTTACAAAACAATTCATCAAATCCTAAATTACTGAAAAAATGTATAAGTTACAAAAATTGCAGAAAAAAAATGTTTTATGTTGAACATGAAAAAATGATACCAAACATGAAATCACTATTAATGATCGAATAACTGATATTTCTGGCATTTACCTCTTTAGACTTCCATGCCTGATTCTTTGTATATCGTGCGTCGACTAATTCTGGCTTACTGCGGCTTAAAAGGATCAAATTGTCGCGCTCGGAACTCGTTCTAGAGCCGCGAAAAAATGCTTTACTCTGCTTATCTTCCCAAGGAATCTTTGCGCTGGTTTTATTCAGCGATATTCTGTGTTTGTCCCATCGACCAAGACCTTGAGGGTACAGGGAAATAGCAGGTCCACCTTCCCAAAAAGCCCATGCTGGATACATAATATCATAATATTGTGGTGTCTACAAACGTTTCGTAATATGCAAAACACCGAATTGCGTAAAAACATTAAAAGAAAGTAACAAAAATATAACAATAATAACATTGATACTACAATTTTCTATTCACTCAGAAATCAGAAAATCTCATTCCATTATATGCATTTATTTATGCATAAGCTTTGATTCTCTATTAAAACGACCTATAGAAACATTGCGTATCGAAAAATTTTCTGTGATTAAACAGTGGTTTGTAGCATTCATTCTTTAATTGAATGATGTCCCATGTTAGTATAATAGATCCAACCATATAATTAGAACTGTTTTTCAGTGATATCTCTTGCTCTTTCATTCATTGAGTAGTTTTTCTAATTTTTTATTACTTCCGAATTTAAGACTGATGCACTTTATTCTTTAATTCTCTTAATGTTTTACTTTCATGTAGTTGCATTATTTATGGTTCCACATAAATTGAAGAGTTTGAGCACACATTTGAAAATTCTATGGTGAACATCTTCTGAAAGAAATGTAATTACTGCACTGAAATTATGATGTAATTGCTGCTTGCAATTACAAATGTTTGAAATATCAGAAAATTGTTGAATTACACAGAACACATTTTGTATTTTTAATGTTCTACCTCTAAGCAAAGTCGCACATATAAATTTAGATAAATGCCACCGTAAATATCTCAACTCGCAATGTTCCCAAGTATGTATTTGATAACAATATTCTATAACCAATTATTTAATGTTCTAATTACCTTACTAAACGAGAAAACTGGTAGTGGCCCACCAAAATGAACACTTGACTGTGGATAATCTCTTGTATTTATAACTAACTCTAGATCTGTCAAATTGTTTAAAACTTTGTAAAGATAATGTTCTATTCCAGCACATCTGGAAGGAAACATGCATTCTTTATCTCGATAAAGCTTGCCTCCAATGATTTGATAGAATGTACCCCTATAAGAAGTTTACTTCATAGTTAATATTATAATTTTTTATAATCATTTCAAAAGAATTTAAAGACACATACTTAGCTTTTGCTATATCAATCAATTTTTCATTTATTCCTTTTTTTCTAAATGGTTTCAAGTCTCTCGTAATGGCACTGTTAAAGCACCCACAGTTTGAGCTGTTGCATTCCACGTAACCCTCAGCAGCATCATGAATCAATGTGATATATTTTTCATATCTTTCGTTTAAATCTATATAGAAATTTTGTGTTAAAAATAATCTTAGTGATAAATGAATTAATAAAATAAACAGACAATAAATTAAAGTTAATTAGTAGATTGTATTGTAACTATAATATTACCTTTTTTATACATATTATGTTCGTTTTCACTAATACAAGATTCATTGTCAATAGAACAATATTCTTCACACCGGCAACGTAGAAACATAATCAACAATATGATGTAATGTGATGGATTCATCTTCTTTATTAAAAAATCTGACAAGCATCAACAAAGCGTAAACAGTGGCACCGTGTCAAAGTCATTCGGGTTCAAAACTATAAGTGGCGACATCTGCCGAAACATAGCTGAACTGTCAGCTACATTTTGATTCGGCACTTAGCTGCTCGGATACATTTAAAAATCGTGCGTATCTGTAATCTGATACAATGAATTACATTTTATTAGAACGGAAATTTAACTAATCATCATTCGACATGTTGTGCTCAATAAACAAAAAGTAAATGTACTACACTGATAACCGCTATGAAGTTGTTGGAACTAAGAGGTATTTAACGTTCTAGCCTAAAGATGGCGATACATTACTCTCTTTGTTAACTCACTAATATTTTACACATGGATACATTTATTTTGTCATTCGCAAAACGACGTTGCCCTCGTTAGAAGAATCTTTAAATAGTTTAGAATAATCCATAAATAATGTACACATAACCTGAGATTTGCAAATGCGGCGAGTTTACATGACGCTTCCGTCTATATATCAAAGTGAGGATACTTATGTTTCAACATAATTTCGTATTGCAAAAAAGCAACAGCTCGGAACAAACCGACATTAAGAAGCTTGTTGTGAAAAGGCGGCAGTAACCAGAACTTGTTAAACAGAACAATATAATTCAGATTCGCTTCCGTCCGAGGCAACAATTGGAGACCCGGTGGGAACGGAAATCTATGAGAAGATCGATAAGAGAGCCAAGATCCGCCGGGAATCGTTTCTTGTTTTCTAGTTCATAACCGCCCAATCTCGCATGCTTTCATTTACGAACACATTAGCGATGTAACATTGTTGAAACTCGCCGTCAATAACGGAATTCAACTTTCGAAATATAGTCATGCCGCACTAATTGCGACCATGCTTAATTGTTTCTATCGACGTGCTCACTCAAGTAAAGTGCAGTTAAGCTATCATCAAACAATGTACATACTCGCATACGGATATCAGTTAATAACTGCTGTTATCTGCCAGCTAATTACCTACATTACATTTGTATACATTGCTAAATATGCAGTTAATAATTATGTACGCCACCGTTATAAAATAACTCACACACTCTAACTGCTCGCAGTTTTAATTTACAATTATGAACTTACGATATCGGTTACGAAAAGTAGGTATGGTTCTTGCAATCATCAAAGTACGAGTGTTTGTTAATTAAAGCGACTATACCTACTAGCACATTCAAAGTGAGACTTGATCGTTAACGTACAGTACAATAATAAAACCCATCAAATAATGTTTTAATATGAGTTTTTATCTCCCATTATATATTATCAAGTAAAAGAATTGTATTAGAAAATGCTGAAATGAATAATTGTGACATTGAACATTATGAAGCAAAAGGTTAATTATCACAATTGACAAACGAACCACGTGCAATCTAAATGATTATATAACAGAAAGTTTCAAAAATTATGTACTCTTGCCAAGAAAGAAGTCACGATTTGCAAACGAAGAAATATTGCTTGTTACCGTCGATCGAAATGATACTCGAAAATGAAGAGTGGCATGGAAAAGAACTCCTTTTACATTTTTCATTGTATTGTTGCTTAAACAATCATTCCCGTCCTGGTTACAACACCCATTACGGTTACGCTCCGCATATTGTTGTACAGGGTAAAGTGCAGACGTATTAACATATAAACATTGTTCGATGTGGAAAAGGGAAAATAATTATGGCGGCGTGTAACAGAAAGTAATTACAGGAATACAATAGAGTGCGGTACGGCAATATTCGCAAATTATGAGCGTACTCTTTCGCATCCTCTCACAACAGATGCGGAGCACCAGTAGTAACTTAATTGCTCGCTTTATGTGCAAAGTCGGAAGATTGTTTTAACTGCGTAAAACGAAATTAATTACTGATCCATTAATTTGACACAATGAGCTCCAAGAGTTTTCTAGCTTTCTGGGCAGCATATTTAGCTTCATTCGCCAAGATTCTGCAAATTAATATATAGGCTCAAAAAAAGTGTAAACATAGAGTCCTTGAACAGGGAACCAGGGTCATCAAATTGATGGAAGTATGATTATAAGCGAAACCTAATGTACAAAATGTACAGAATATTTTACAGCATTTTAGTAAAACAACAACGTGTATTTATGCAACGTGTTACTGTGTTACGCAAGTTCGAATGCTATGCTTTAAATTAAATATTTATTGAACAAATTATGAAGAAATGAGAAAATTAGTAATTACAGCTACTTGATAATTACAGGAAACAGTTTTGTAGACCAATGTAAGTTCTTCCTGTCAGTAGATGATTAGTTTTAAATTTTGCGTAAGTGCATAAATACTCCTTTCCTTTTTTTGGTTACCAGTAAGTAATTATACGATCGACCTAGTTTTGCTTACTAAAAAATACACAAAAATGGGTAGACATTTTTACGACTGTAATTATTGCTTTAAGGATACTCAAACAGAAAAATAATGGTCTTAAGTTTCCGCCAGCTATGAAATAAAAAAAGGTCATGTTCTTAGAAAAACTGTAAAATTACCCATAATTTAACCAAACTTAGTCAAATTACCTTTCTCTTTAATTATCCAAGCAAGTTTGTAAGTCTGTATAACCCTTAATTAAAGGTGGGATCAGTTTTATTAAATATCATAGGACCAGATGTTTTACTAATAAAGTACTTATCGTCAAATTCGCGTATACATTTTATTAAATGTTACAGTCGGACACAGATTACAGTGTACAAGGGAGTTGTAGAAAAAATACGGTGGAAGTATGAGATTGGCAAGGAAAACTTTTCGGTTTTGTAGTGTAAAATAAAACTCATATTTTTATGGAAAGAAAAAACTTTAATCTCAATAGAATGTATTTTCCATTTTATTCTAAAATTTACATATGATCAATATCAAATGCCAAAAGGAAAACATTTTACCACTGACAGAAGTTGTTCAAGATAATTACTTACAACGTTATCTGTGTTTAAAAATCGAAAATACTCTCTTGAAAACCCCAATAGTACAACCATAAATCACAAGATATACGCACTTATTACGTATGCATGTAAATAAAGGAAGTCGTAAAAAAAAGGTGAATATGGCCACATACAAATTCTAAATGTTCAGAAGACATTGAAATACTTTTCATCCATCATATTTAGTCTGAAATCAGAATTTTATAATCTTAAATATTCAAGTAACACATTTTGAATGTATTGTGTATATGAAACTATGTTTGAATGTTCGTTCGGCAATATACCTAAGTACCATGTATTTCATATATGTATATTTAACAGATCGTGCACAACAGTGCAAAATTGATCAAGTATATATTTTATTAATTTCTATAAGCAATAATTTAGTGCATTCTTTAAATATAACAAGGAAAATAATGAATTGTAATAGTGTCCTATTTTTAATCGCAACAGATTATTAAAATCTTTCAGTGGTTTTATAGAGAGCGGTTGTAGTAGAAAAAGGCATATATGAGCTCTTTATTTTGAAAGTGACCTAAGTCTCTTCATGTTTATATCGAGCTATCTAATAGTTTGCGATTCAGTAAAATTAAAAATAAAGGATAGCAATGTATCGCGATTCATAAGTCTATCTCAAAGAGTTAAACTTACAATTGCTATTCAAATAAAAGTAATTATCAAATATTAAAAAATTACTAAATAATATCATGTTCTTACCAAGAAGAAAGTTAAGTCACTTTCAAAATTAACAACTAGGAACGTCTTGAAATTTAAAGGAGGCCAAGTCCATTAGGACATAATTAAAAATGCTAAAAATTACAAAGCCATTACTGAATTGATATATATACATATTTCTTTAGAACACTTTAAAAATACAATGTACGTAATTTATGAAAACTTTTAACTGCGTAAATTATATAACAATTTACTGTTTATCTGTATTTTATGTATGCGGAAAGAATTTGAAAAAGTCATGATGCACCGATGGTATAGATAGTAGTAAGTGGTTTTTAAGTAATGTTTTTAAGTAAAGTTTTTAATTTTTTAAATAACTGCGAAATGTGCGTTAAAGGATCTCGTATTTCTTAATATAGTTAACCACAAAATGTTATTTATGACCACTAACTTTCAGTTGTTACGTTACAAGAGCCAATAACAAACAATAGACCGATGAACTAATGTTATTTTATAAATATTCGACATGTATAATGTTTGATCTTTATTTATTAGGTAGATCATTGTGATTACGCCTGTTTGTATATAAAAGGTTACGAAACATGTAGCATATCTTATAAAAACATGTAGAGTTTATTAAACAAAATAGACATTTTTCTTGATATGGATCAAAACGTAGCTGGAATTAACAAAATAAATATGCGGATGTATAATGAAGTACTGTAGGTTAGTATAAAATAAAACTGGATTATCTGGGTACAATATAATAACAAGCGTAAAAAATGCAAACATTGCGCACGCAATATGTCTCGCACGTTGTCCTCATAACGAAAACGATTCATCAGAAAAAAAACAAATAATATTGTGAAATAAATCGTGAAACGTTGGAGTAAAACGTGTTCGCATAATACAGTACAACACAGCGGAACTAGAAGCTAACAGAACCAAAAGTGCCAGGTGGCACTGAGGATAACGGAAATTGATATGTCAAAACATATATTTTAAATGTAAATAAGATACAAGATTACGTTTAAACTTGAACAATACTTGAAATGCGAGTGTTTTACGTAAGCATGCTAGTTATCTGTTCGCAATTGAACATAGATATTCGCAAACATTTCTTACCCGGACGAATAAATATACAATTAGCCAAACCGTCTTAAGGGTCGGCTAATTCTAACACCGAACACGGTAAGTACCTACAGCATAAATATATATTTGCGAAATGACTTCCTTTCGTTAATCATTAATTTACAAAAGCAGAAAAAAGATGTATCGTGACAGAAAGGCATGAAACCTGTACAAACATCATTGACTAACTGTAAGCATAACAAACAAAATATTTATCACAAAATCTGTTACGTTGGGAGAGTGATTGTCAACAAATAATATTTAAATTTGAAAGAAATAAAAAGGGAATCGACTAAAGAAAATGTAAAGGTCAAAACACTCATTTAAGTTCGCTCTTTTATCAAGAAACATATTTTTTTTACTATACGACAAAGGAGAGAAGGAACAATTAAACAGAAATATGCTAAAACGTATAGATACTGTTTTTGGTTTCAACACTTATAAACGGCCCATGTTCTTCTTGCAGAAAACTCTTGTCGTCGACCATTAAGGCGAAGAAAACAATAAAAAAGCAATATGACAAATTGATGTTATGCGTAGACTTCCCAGCCAAAATCACTGACAAAAAAAAACCGAATGCATCAGTACAGTTACAATTAGGTAATATTTCGTTCTAAAAGGCTTTCATAGGAGTAAATGTCAATACTAGAAACATTCATTCAATTTGGCTTGTTTGGCCAACAAACGTCTTTATACCCCATTATCCATTACGTCCTTTTCCTAACCACTGATCCACAAAAGGAAAGAAGCCGAGCGTACGCAATCTTGTCAGCTGCACACGATCGCGATCGAGAAACGTCAATAAGTGAAATCATTGTCCCGATCTCGGTCGCTATTCACTCGCAACATTGCAGATGATAACGAAGAAACGAAGAAACCAAGAATCGGACAATCGAAGAATTGAAGAAACGATGAAACGATGAAGCAAAGAAATGAAGAAACGATGAAACAAACAAACGGAAAAATGAAGAAACGCAGAAATGAAGAAACGATGAAACGATGAAACGATTAGAACGAAGATACGAAGATACGAAGAAACAAAGTAAAAGAACCCCAATGCTGAAAAACACTCATCTCGCTCCGTCCTCGCTTACACAACGAGCGGCCCGTAATTGATCGCTTTGCGCGGAAAGTCTCGGCAAGCTTTTTCCCAACGCGACGACTGCGATAACGAAGCGAAAATTACAAAATGGAGAGAAACTGTGAGAGAGCTCCGTCCGGGCTGATCGTCGCTGACACGCGAGCGTCGGTATAGACTCGCCAGTGTAGCCTCTCGCGTGCGCGCGCGCGCGCGCTACTCGTCCAGCCGGACGGCGCGCATGCGCAGTCGAGCGTCTCCTGGCGCGAGTTATCCGCGAAGTCGCCCGAAGGGGAGGAGAAGCCGTGGAAGCGGGGACAAAGCAATAATTGTGCGTGGCGTACGCTGCGTGAACATCTGAGAATTGCGTAAGTAGGACAATCCTCTCGGCCATTGTTTTCCGAGCGCCGCTAGGAAAAGCCTACCTTGCCTTACGATAATTAGCTCTCCCCTCCACCCTCTCTAGCGACCAGCGCCTTTTCTCTCTCTCACTCTCTCTCTCTTTCTCGCCTGGACGCGATGCAACCACCCTTCGTGCAGGAGTGCCAGGAGAATTGGCGAGCTCGACGCTGAAAGAGTGGTAATTAGCCTGAGTCAAAATTGACAATGTGCAATTAAGTGCGAGGCTAGGAGATACGAGGCGCTGGCGTATAAGAACGCGGGCGATGTGTGTTACGGCGTGTAACAAACGTCCTGGGTAGGTTCTACCTGTTGCCTCGCTTTTCTTAGGCGCTCGAGGAAGTTCTGCCATGTAAATGGCAGCGCGGAATACTTTCCCGCGACGAGCGTGGGTTGGACGATGTGGACGTTGCTGAAAGGCGGGTTGTAAAGAATTCATGATCGGCCGCGTAAACGGCCTGAAGACTGTCGGCGGTTAATAAAGTTCGTAATGGCTGCGCGGAGGCAAGTTCGAATGAGGTGCGACTGCATTGGAAGCCTTTAACGGTCGCTCTGCTGTAAATGAAGTTATTACGGGCGTCTAACATGCTCGAGATTACTAATGCCTTATAAGTTTGGTCTGTTCTCAATGTAAGCGTCGACCGATGTTTTTCATTGTTTTTGTTAGTACTGAGTCTTATGTAGGATTGCCACGTAAATTATTTTCTGAGACACATAATATTTAGGATTCGTATTTTTTCTGTTTGCTATCTATTTCGTAGGGGTCAGATCTTAAAATGAAAATGAGCTTAAAGCTCGGACAATTCTACGAATTACGATAATTGTAATGAAGAATAAGAAAGTTATGTAAGCAGCGAAGGCATTTAATCAATTTTATTTAAATTGATATCCTAATCTTAACCAACGAACTTCTCAAGGCACTTCTGATTGTTTTCGTTAATTTTGGTTCAAACAAATTTACAAATAATTTGCAGAATGTTTCAATACAACTTCTTAGTTTCAAATATAAATACCTTTGTCCAAAATCAAAATCTCATTAAGCAACCAAGTATTCCGAATAACCAAGCTAAATTGCACCGTTTTACACAGTTTACGGACTTTACTCGATTTATAACAACATTCGCAGCAATTTGTCTTCCTACATTAAATGTATCACTACTTCCTCCACATCCTTGTGGTCACGCGACAGTCATGACTAACACAAGTGCAAATGTTTACGATATGCAAATATTACAGTTTATTGCTACCAATAATCGCGAGTATTTACCATCCAAGTGATGACCATTACACATTATATACTACTCTCCATAACAAACGTACTTTCGAGCACATTTGTATTCTACTTATCCCTAATTGTAGCAATAGCTCGAGTCAAAAGGCACGCCAACGCTGGCGGGCAAATCAAATTGCGTAATATAATATACTCGAAATTCAACTATGAGTTATGGGTCTATGTTGTTCGTTTTTTCGTTCATTCATGTGGCTCGTGAATGGGGTTTTGTGAAGGTCTCTGCAGGCGGATGGGCTTCCTCCCTTGGCGGTTCGCTACTGGGGAAGTCTGGCTTCACTTCCTATCCTGTTTGTGGTCCACGTCGCTTCACGTTTTTCCTAATAGCACAGCAGTACGTGCATTTCTTCGACCGCTGCTCTTTTACAAGCGAATACAATTTGGCATCTCTTCAATGTCGTTGTTTTTTCTTTGCCTAGAATGATAAGTTATGATGGTTCGTATACGAAAAAAAATATTCATGCTAGTAGTGGTCATAAGTGAATAATTCTGGATGTTTGTATTTTTCCTGTTCTAAACATGTAGATTCAGTTGTTTGGAATAGGTTTGATTGAAGAGAATTAGTAGAATTGTAGATTATTCAAAGTTCGTATCTTGTGAATCAGGCCAATTTTATGATTAGACAGTTGATAGAAAATAAGACTGGGGAATATTTGAAAATTACACAATATACAGAATAATTTTTTAATATAAGTGAAAATAATATTTATTGCTTGAAACTCACACTTCAAGAAAATATCTTTGAATCTCATGAATAAATAAGAGCTGGGATAAGTTTATATCAAAATTAATAATTCAGATTTTTATTCATTCTTATTTCAATAAACTTCAGTAAGTACAATACATTTTAACCTTTGTTTAATTTTCGTACGCACTACACATAGTATGTGTAGCTGTATGATTATTTTTTCAAGTTTGACAATTAGCACAACTTCTTTCGCGTTAAGTACTTGCGTTTGTTGTGGTTGTCTAAAAATCATGTAACTTATCAAACAGGCTATAAAGAAGAAGCATATTAAGTAAGGTATACCGATAAGCGCAAAGGATGTTAAGACACAAACTTTATGTGGACATAATATTACATTGTACGATAAATACATTTAAAATCAGAAAAATAAGTTTCTGTAAAAATATAGTTTTACGGTTAGCCGTCTTTTTTCGTCAGTAGATTCCATAAAATTGAAAATGGTAATATAGATTATATAACGATTTTATTGGTACAAATATAAATGTCAAGAAATAAAATGTGTGATCATAAAATATACTTAATTGTTAGTAAGTGGAAGATAATGATAAGAACTTCTCCAAATTGTGCCATACTGTGTTGTTAACAGAAAGCCATGTATGTGTCAGTTGCACTCCATTTTTACACTTATCTCCTATATTTGCAATCTCTAAACAGATAAACTTTTTGCAGGTTATTACACCGTCTTAATAAATACGATTAACTATTTTTAGCCATGCCTAGGACTCTGTTTACATTGTTATTTTTTACTCCTTTTACATCACACGTTACAAGATTGTACAGAGTTTATTTAAAACTTTATCGAAACATGACAGTAACCAGAATGTCGATTTTCAATGGACAACTTTTTTACTCACTCTCATAAATTTTCTTTTGTTTTGCATATTGAATGAACAAAGTTATTGAATGCAATCCTAAACATTAACTTTACTGTGTCTACTTTGCTTCATCTATTATAGTTTGCATTCATCGAGTAAAACGAGTACACGGCGTACTGATTCTAATTACACGAGTGTGTTTAGAATCACATTTGTTGGTGCTAACAATTAGAATCAAAGAAAAACAAGACTAAAGTGCGCTTCGGGGGGAATGCCTCATTTCTAAAGACATGCTAAATAAGTTCAGTTATACCTATATACTTGTAACCTGAGCAAAGTAAACATGATCAGATGACCTGATCCAGCATTTTTGTCATAGAATACAAAGAAGATTATAGAATATGTCAGCAATTAATAATAAGTAAGGCTCTTGAAAGCAGCAACATATTATGTAAACTACTATACTGTTAAATATTTACGGTGCCCAATAAAAGCAATAATTGTTCGTATAATATTTTTCCTTTGTTACATGATTATATTCTCCGAAACCATACAAACTAAGAAAGTACAAGAAACTGTTTACAAAAAGTTTCGTAAAAATGATCAACCCTTCATTTTTCATGCAGCATCTTCTTTTAGCTGATAATAATTTCAGAGAGTATTACAATAGTTATTGTAAGTAACATATTATGTAGATCAGTTATCGTTAATAATACTGGTTATTAGAAATTACATCTAGTGTTGAAAATAATTTTCTGCCATTGTTACAAAGATCTATCAACTTTTCCGGGAAAGAACGCGTTAATACGCTAACATTCTTTCCAATTCTTCCCATGTGCTCGGTATCAACTTAAAGTTATTAATATCATTGAATTGGTTATCTGAGCATGTAATATTTTCAAATTTGTTCTTTCAACACTATAAAAATACCGTTCCGCAGACTCAAAATGTGTGATGTTACGGTCTCTTGTTTAGGCTGACGAGTGCAATACTTACTGTCAACTGTTAGTGACAACGGTCCTCATAAATTGTCTATAAAGCAAGGAGTAATAACAGCAGTCCGTATTTCACCGTATCGTAGCATACTTGTATTGTTCAGTCGCATCGCTAACTACGTCTAATAACTTGAACCTGCTTTCTTACTCCAGACTGCAAATTAGTCTACATTTCTGTTGAAAGTGGGAGAATTAAGTACTCATGTAAATTACAGCTGACTATACATTTTTATTAAAGCTTTACAGGAATATTGTAAATTTCTATAATAAAAATACTGGTATTATATTTTGTTTATAATAAGTATGTAAAAAGTGTAAAAAAAAAAAAAGTTTTTTTACCATCTTTTACAATCTGCTGTTATATCTGGATTACTGGACTTAATAGCTATTTATACAAAGAAACAAATGTCAATCATAAATAGATATTGTACAGGTACAGTAAAAAGTATGGTCTATGAGCTTTGCCTCTGCTACTTATAACAGTTTTTAACGGTGATCATTATTAGATTTGAAGAATAAAACAAACACACATAATATTACTGAATTCAGTTAGAAAACTTGTTCTGTACTGAGAACAATAATCAGTTGAAAGATGGCGGTAATAACAGTTAGAACACGTTAAAACGAACTAAGCCATACTATAATAAATACATAACTGTTGTGTGTTGAGAAATGACTTCTTTACACGCATCAAAACCTAAATACAATCCGACATACCCATGAATTACAAAAATAAGCAAAAAGGCAATTATAGAATTTATTTTGCTGTACTATAAAAATATGTAGTTAGGCCATTTTTTTGTCTATCTGTCAACAAATTTTCATTCCCTTTACAAAAGGATGCTTCGAAGAACAGATGCTTTAATATATTTTCATGCAACATCTGATTCGACATGACGAAGAAACTACCTATGTGAAACAAATAAGGATAAAATTATCGTTATGAAATAAAATTACATACTATATAACCGTATTAAATCCAAAATATGAGGTGTTTATGTTCAAAGTGCAGCAAATCCACTTTCAAAAAAAGGGAAACACCGAACTCTCTACTGCTATCATTATCTTAATTTCCATCGAAACCAAACTCGCGTCATTTTCGAAACGTTAAACGATGCATACTTACGAATCCAAAATATCCAATAACAAATGTAATTACAACATACGCCTAGCGTGTATACAACAGAGCACTATCACTACTACACCGGGCAAAGGAATGCCAAAACCATAAAGCAGCGCTGTCCGTCCAAAAGACAAATTGCTCGAAAATAAACGTTTACCCAAGTTCCGTTCCTAGGCTAAGACAACTTCCATGATCACCGGCGCATCCAGACGAATCCCAAAAACGAACGATCGCCGCCCTGTTAACATAGCGCGAGCGAGTCGCATATTTTCAGGAATATAGTCTCTTCCGCTCTGTGGACGTGCTGTACGCGGACAGGTAAGCGGAAAAATTGGCTTAAATCGACGGAACAACTTCCGGCGGCTGAGAGCACCGAGCCAAGCACATTATGCCGGATAGCCTACTAGGACGCGTCAATGTGTGTACGTATATATGATGAGTGACAAACGTGCACGTAAACAAGTCTACACGAGGCACTCGGCACTCGGCGCGCACGGGCTTTATATTTAGAATTTTACCATCGCACAAACCCGGGAATAGAGATCAGACCACATCCGGAACCCTTGCCCGCGGGAATCGACGACATTGAAACAGAAGGAGTCGGCGGGAGGGCACGCACGCCCGAAGGGACGCTTCGAGAGGTTCGGTGGGAAAAGGTAGACCGAGGGAAGGGTGGCGGAGGAGGGAAGGGGGGAAGGGGAGGAAGAGGGCAGTGAAAGGGATGAAAATTGGGAACCTTTCTGACCGCAAGGACGGAGCGGCAAAACGGTGAGAATTCGCCGTGACAAAGGAAAATTTGTTCGGCTTTGTCGCGTTTGCCGGAGGTGCGGACCGAGTTGTCGGGGAAATTCTTTCTGTCGATGGTACGATGCCGAACGCTGGCCGCTGCGGTTTCGACGGAATGAAACTGCTTGCTACTTTCTTCGACCTATGTCGTCTCATTGTACGAACTTGACGTCGGTACGCTGAGTTTCACTCTTCCGCGTTGACGCGCGTCATCAGCGAATGTCATAAACGTACAATGGGTGTCGATGCGAAAATTGTTATAGTCAACTGAAATTGATAACGGGTTCAGGTTTCATCGGGCTTCAATTTGGACTGTTTTCGTAATTGGACGCACGTGCGCTAGGTTTACATACGTTCGACGACTATTGACAATCATCTAAATAGTACACTGAGCCCGGACCAAAAACAATGTTCGTTGCGGAATTTGTTGTTGTCCTTTTAAGAACATTTATATATACATAACAAGTAGCGAATGTTAATAATTGAATGTTTGTTCGGTTTACGGTGAACGGTTAAGATTTAACGGATGTATGACGAGCGGCAGAAAGAATTTGTGTAACCTCGTGTTCCAATGAACATTCATCCGTAATGAAGCTTATATTGGCGAGCGTACGATTAACTGCTACTCCGTTCCGTTTCATCCTGGATTCTAGTGTGCGTAAACTGCTCTAACTCGACTGAGAAGCGGAAGGGCTCTACGGTAGTGCTAACAGGATGCTCGGGATACACATACACACACACACACGGACACACAGACATAAATATATCTACGTTATAATAGGCGTGGATACGGAGTAGCACGTACACGTGCGTTACATGGTAGTTGTACCGCTTTTGTATTAATGGTAGGCTACTTTGTCGAACTATTTCAACATAGAAGACAATCTGCAATAGAAGAAGTTGACAGTCTAAATCTTTTTCAAGTTTGAACACCTTTAACATCATGAGAATATACCGGCGTACTCGTGGTGTAAACTCTGACATTCCCAGATAGCTTAGTAAAATAAATATTGCCCTGACAAAAGTGGCGTTTCTGTTTCTCTCCTTTATTCGTTTAACTTGACTCCTTACTTCTGCACTTGTTCCAGTGACAGAAAGTTCGACCATGGTAGAACCTCCTCTTCCACGAATCGAGGACATAATACAAAACTGAATCATAAGCTCCCACTGTTACACATAACCTGTACCTACAGAGGTAGCGCATGCCACAAACGTGAGGCTATAGCATCATCGAAAGTACTATACATTTTCAGCATAGTAGGCACTCCGTATAAACGGCCGTACGGATGACTCTGCCGACGGTCGAAAGAAAGTCGGAAAGAGACGCGAGTAATAATCACGGTGCGAATAATGGCCTTTCATAACGACACAGTGATAGGTGAAATGATAGGTTACACGCTTGCGGCCGTGCCGCTGTATTGACTTCAGACTCACGGTGGCCAACGTTAGCAGATAGGCCCGAGACATAAAAGTCGGCACACGCCTGCATGCAAAATTCACTACTGTCCCATTTACCACGACCATGTAAGCGCGCATAAAAGGCCCTCAGCAACTTTTCCCGTGCTGAAAATCGGAGAACGAATTCCGGACACCTTCCGATTGTCTTTGTTCCATATCCCAGTACCCCACTTCCGCCATATCTATTAAAGGCGCACAATGCGTCGTGAGCTCTCTTCTCTCCGGATATATTACGGATACATTCTTCCTGAACTGATTCACACGGGCGCGAGTGTGCGAGCGAATGCATAAGCGCGCCGTGTAACGCATGGAAGGACGTGAAAATATTATGGGCAGAAAGAGTGTCCGGGTGCGGGCGAGAGTTATTTTTACATTAAGTTTAGTTTGTCGCCGAGCCCAACGATTACGAGCGATTAAGTCATACGGGAGGGATTCCTGCTGAAGCGAAAATATGTGGGTAATTCCGATGTTACTGGCAGTTTCGTTTCTTGTTTGCCCGACTGCATGAAATTCGAACACGCGCCTGTTCCTTGATCCGTCGCGGCGGTAATTGAATTTTGGCAAAAACTTGAATCAACAAACGACGCTTGCCGTTGAGCGAGCGAGCGAACTTGAGAGGTCAGTGTGGCGTGATGAAAAATTGTACGCTTCTGATGGATGTTTTCTCTGTACACGGTCCGAGAACTACTTTCTCAGGTATTGTTAAGGTCCCGAGCGTGCCTTTGTTTCCAATAGGAGACGCATTTTTTTATGTGCCTTGCCGATGAGCAAGTATATTTAACGATGAGTCACGTATGAGAGTGTAATAATTCTACGCCGACTGCGACAAATTAGTTTTTGTTATTAAATCTACTCGCTTTAGATTCGCATTATTTTTTGCGATTTTAGCCTTTTTTGTCGCATCACAGATCCACTGCAAAATCTGGCAAACTTAGTTTAATACAGATGATAGTAGTGATTAAACCGGAATATTTGTTAAGGGTTTAAATATCCTCTGTAAACATAGAAGTGGAAAGATACTGGTTACACTCAGGCAGTGCTTATGTCGTTATGTTTTTAATTATCTGTTTTTTTATATATGATAGTTGAGTTGGGCTTAATTATTATTTGAATTCGAAATTGCTTGTAGTCGCCGGTTTCTTTTATTACGTAAGTGTTGATAATTTTCGCATACAATTTTTGCGATTAGTTAAAACATTTGTATCTATTTTCCAATGATGTGCGAGCGTCATAATGGTCTATATGCTCTATTATTTTAAGAATTTTTCTATTCAAATTTATGTTCCATTTTAAACTTTTTCAGTACTAAACAAAATACTCTTTTCAGGTTGTACGAGTATAGAGTACAATAATAACAAACAGTATTACGTATTTTTTTTCGGTGGCATTATTTTTTGTATATTTTAATACATTTTCAGTTTTATTATCGCATGGTAAAATGCGCAAACGTAGACAGATATTCGATTTTTGTGTATCAACATATTAAGGACATTCAGTTTTTGTATATATACATGATTTAAAATATTGCTTCTTTTGTTTAAGCTTTACAAAAATATTGCCTGAAAATTGAGTTTCTATATTTGATATCAAGCATCTATTTATGCAAATAGCTGTAAATACATTTGTTTTATTCACGTTTTGTATTTTAGGTACCAAATATTATAAAATTATTCAGAAACATTCAGATACATTATTATAGTTTCTATTTTTCGTACACTGTACACTTACACATTTCCATTATTATGGTTAGTGTATTTAGTTGTTATCAATATTTAGAGAGTCTTTACTAAGTACATATTAGCCATTAGTTATTTAAACAGTCCGAAAAATCTTTTTAGTATTTAATCAGCGGTATATTGTGTGGGTGAAGTACGTTGGTTCAAGATTTTACTTGTTTCCGCTTTCTATGATTATTGATACGAAATCTTCTCTTTAATTATCTGATAAGATTTTATGGATTCCTGTTATATATTTGTCTAATTAAGAAACTTTAAGTGGACTTTAAGTTTTATTTTAACAGTTTGCTTAATGTAAATTAATTTATTTCGTATTATTAAGAATGTAATTTAGTACGAAATCTTTAATTGTTGTTTATTTCAAGAGACTAGATTTTAGTAAAGACAGATTCCTTTCATTATTGCCCGAAATTTTAGTGTACTTTTTCTTTAATATATATATCAGTATAGCAAATCAGCTCACACTTGTAATCGAAATAAATTCCTGATAGTAACACATGTCACTCGATTAGATCTTATGTACAATAGTTACACAAATTTATTCCTTGAAGATGCAAGTCATCTCACGTAATTTCTTATTTCTAATATTTAGACAACAAGTTTTAATGGTATTAATGATAGTTTGCAAAGTTTCTCTTTCAGTTACTTATACTATTTGTTTTAGTTGTTTATATGACGAAATATGTTGTAACTAAACAAATACAAGTTATGGCTTACGAGAATTTTGCATTAATCAATGCTTCGTGGTACTCGCTTGATAGAGTACTATAACATTTAGGTTAGATATTATTGTTTACTTTTGTGCTGTTACTATTAGCTGTATATATTCGACGCAACACATTATAGAGGATGGCCACCAGAAAATAGGAAGGTTTAAATAACTTGTTTGTTTTCAATCTTTTCTTATCTATTTGGGTATAATTTATACAACATCCTATGATCATTGAAACGGTTAGGCACGATGTTCAGAAACAAGCAAAGCTCTTGCAGTTTTTTAGTAAACACCCCGTAGTTGTTGATCGTATTAATTATTAAAATATTTTTCATTTTAATGATGGCGAAAGTTGTTTGCTTAACCACTAATTATCAAAGTCGAATGTTCAGAATGTTAACATTCGTATATTGCAAATACAAACTATTTTGGAACGGATAACACGACTACAATTCTTGTTCTTGTGTTAATTAGAGGAAATGTAATATAACACTCAACAATTTATAGATGTAATAGTGGGTGTTCTCTGTCTATGCAGTTTGCTGTTCTTATTGTCCCGCTGAAATCATGAAATATTTGTTGAAGGTGGATTCTTTTAGATAGGACATTTTTAGATTGAATTTTTACATTACTTTACATTTATTTATTTAGTATTATATTATTTTGTAATTTATTGGATATATAATAGATTATATTTTACGCAATCATTAGACGATGACTTTATTATTACAGACGATTTGCACTTGTGAATGTATAGATAATGTATTGAATATAACGTTTCGATGGTAAAGAAATAAAACATTTTTATCATGTCTGTTGAGCACGGGATATTCTCTGCTATTTTATGTAAAGTTTACTTGGCTTGTACAAAACATATTCGGCTAGCACATTGGCTTGTCAACCTGTAAAAAATTGCAAATTTTTTTCCACAGTCTTATTGATAAGTCGTATATCAATGATTTTTTTCCGTATTTTATGAAAAATAATAATGAAAAGACTTTTTGTAAAATTGTAAGAAAACAAATACAAATGATTGTTTTTTTTCTGTTAGGTTGTGCTAATCCGACAATAGCGCATAAAATTGTAATAGTCGTATAAAACTTGTATGTACATTCTAAACAGAAATAAATAAGCGCCAACATGCTTATTCATAAGAAAATTATTTATTTATATGTACCCGATTCAGTAACGTTGTTTGCATTTCTTTTTTCCCTTTATTTTACTTATAATATCAAAAACAAATAAAAAAATATTGATAAAGAGAAACAATTATGTAAAATTGTTGGGAATCAAATAAAGCATTGACGTCATAATAATAAATGTAATATTTAAAAATGTACTTCACGACCCATTATACATATTGTTCCTCTAACGTTGACTTCCCGTTTATGAACATTCTTAAATGACTGAACGTGCCCGCCATTCATAATTAAGTTCCAAGAAATACTGCCTTTTGCTTTAGAACCAAGCGAGTGTGCCATTTACCGCTATTTCCTGGAAAAAAAATCATCTGATAAGACCATTATGTCACTTGGTTATCTGAAATGCTCGTATGAAGAAAGTAGACGGCGATTGCAATAGAAGGAACGAGAAAGAAAACACGCTGAACATTTATGCGTCGATGATTAACAAACTGTAAATCGCAATCAGCCGGAAGATCTCGATATTATATCTCGACATTGATAAAACATTTCATTCACACGGAAGTGGTAATACGCAACAGCTTTGTCGAATCACTCAGTAAGTAATACCAATCGCATAGCTCTAACGTTGAACGTTACATGCTATTCGACATTAACGTCTTGCTATCCTCACGTAACTTGAGCTGTACAAACGTGATCAAATTTTTTGCAGAAATAATTATTCTTCTAAAAGCCACTACAAAGGATCTCCGTCAAAAACCTCACAGCCTCGAACCATGCAGATCCAAATATCGCCTACAAAAAAAAAGTTCGACTGTGAAACCTACATAACGCCTTCATCCGAATCAAATGCAAAGCCTCCGTAACGCACAAAACCGCAACCATCCGATCCAAAGCCACAATATCATCCACCAACCCATACGAGAAACAGTCAACAAATCTGCGCAGCAACACTCCACATCCCATACGGGACAACAATTTACCCACGTCAGGTCCCGTTACCAGTCTCTCGCCAATACATTCATCCTTCACCCCATCCCCTCTCGCCAAACCCGCACCCCTTCCCCTCCACCCGAAAACGAGAAAAAGTCAAGTAAAACGTGTGAACGTTACATAACGAACGAGAGGATAAGCGTGTACGGTAACCGTGCGGCCAAATGACCGAAGAAGGAAACATAGTGCGCGCACTCTGCGTCTGCTGCCGAGACGGAAAGTCGTAATCGCGCGATATCGCAATGGAAATGAGAGTATCGAGTCGTTCGCCGACTGCCATTCGTTCCCGGCGAGAAGTTAGCCGTGGACTGGGCCGTCGCGCAAAATCGAGGGAAGGAACACGCGACTATCGAGGTTTCACCTTCGGCGCCGATTTGTCGCTCGATTTGCCGTTCGATCTGCCGTGCATAGCTGAGCCGCCTGGAGAGGGTGGGCGGGAGGGGGTGAGGGGGCTCTCGGTAGAGGTAGGGCGACGATGCTTTGCGGAGGGAGGGAGGGTGGGGGGTCGGGTGGAGGAGGAGGAGGAGGAGGAGGAGAGTAAGAGACGTTCACACTGAATGGCACTGAACACGATGCACGTGCTTACGTGCTTTACGTCGGGACGCATGCGCGTTAAACGTACACCG
The DNA here is from genome assembly GCA_914767735.1 of Anoplius nigerrimus. Lineage (NCBI taxonomy): Eukaryota > Metazoa > Arthropoda > Insecta > Hymenoptera > Pompilidae > Anoplius > Anoplius nigerrimus. Next base: position 11,497,134 of record OU612087.1, read on the forward strand.
TACGTGACTGTCACTACCACGGCTTCATTCATATTTTTTCCTTCTACTATCCGTACCGCCCGTCCCATTCACGCCGGAGCTGGGGCCTCGATCGAGAGAGAGTCGGCCAAGCCAGACAAAGAGATCGGGCACCAGATTGGGCGCCGGGAGGAACTTGGCCAAATTTTTGTGCCGATCGAGCAGCGGGGATCTGACGATCCTAGCCGCCGGAGAGGATCTGCCTCAATCGGGGAAGTGAAAAATGTCAAGTGGTCTGCGTCGGTCGCTGGCTCTGCGGGTGATTGTGTATGTGGTCTAAGTCGAAATCGTATGAATAGGTTTTTTTTTTCATTGTTTCTGGCGGTGCGGCGGGCTATGTAGGATGCAGGACGAGGTAGTTTTGAGGCTGGTATTATTTTTTGATTGGAGTATTTTTGTATTTATTAGTATAAGTGGCGAAGATGCTTTACGTTGAAACTAAGTTAAATGTTTCGATACGACGTGCAGTTACTGTTGGAGGTATCGGGAAGTTGAGAGAATACTTGACAATGGAAAGAAGGGATGTCAATGGAGATATAGCATAATATAATTGAGGCAGGCAAGAACTGTTGAAGTCTATGTATTTGAACGTAATATAAAAAATTACCATAGAAGGAGAAAGACATAGGTCGTATATGTATAACCTATGTGTTATTAACGACATATTGAAGTCCTCGAGTTGAGAACTGAGTTTGTGTAGCAGACTAATTTTAACAACGATTCTTAAAATATAATGTGTTGTAAATATGTATGTACGTCGTTAATTTTTACAATCTCTGACAGAAATAACAAAGTATATTTCTTTAAGAATAAGTACTGTGAAACCTGCGCCTCAATGGATGTTTTGGATTTATTCTGTTTTTTTCCATTTATGTCGCTAATTTTCTGTTTGGACATTGCCAAACATGCTTGATTTGTAAATATTTCCATCTAGCCTTCAGTGAAGTCACTTAATTTTGCCGGATTTCCTCCATTTATACTATTCATTGAAAATTATCATATAACGGAAAGTATTACATTTTATTATTATTGGCCCGATAAGGTCTGCTAATAGCAAGGTGAAAAGAATAAGTTGCTTTATCAGTAGTAATAAATAATAAACCAATATAATAAATGTCGATCACGACGTTAAACATTGCTATTATAAAATCCTTGAGTAGAAAACATTGCACTATAAAAACTATGTTCTACGATTACTTTATTGAATATATACATATACACATAAAGTTACATAAAAAATAGTAAATTCTTACACTCTTGTTATTACTCTTCTATTATTCTCATAACGTCCAATACGTTAAAATAAAACGATATAAGATGAACGTATGATAGTCAGATTAGTGAAAGGTCGTAAGTCAGCTTTGCCTAAAAAAAAATAATAATAATGGAACATCAACCGCGCATAGAGTTGGACGTTATCAGAAAAGGAAGCTACATGAGTCTGGGAATAAGGTTCAAAGGATTTCGCCGACAGTCCCGTTTCCGGCGATAAATATGTGTTGAAAGTTTACAGGAACGGAAAGGTTTTCGATTGGGAGCAGTCCAAAACTAATTCGGTCCGACAAAAGATTATCATCGAATGGCTTGCGTGAAGATTTGGTTAGATTTTAATTATTATGGCTACGTAACAAAAATTTCGTTAAATTGTCATCTGTTCGATTTCGGTATTTAAGTATGTCTTTCTTCTGCTGATTGACGATAAGATTAGAGGTAGTTTTGAACTGTATACCATTGATTCACCCAGAAGAGATGCTTGAATAATTGCTTAATGGATTACGAAGATATAATTTGTACGTTCAATTATATGTGCACACTATATAACGAAAGACAACGGTGAGATAGTGTATAAATTCTTATAAACTGATACAAATCTTCGAAACAATATTTGTGTGCAACACAATGTGAATAACGCGAATAGGATTGAATATAATTGAAATTACAAACGGAATGTGTTACGGTGGTATGACACTGGTGAAACATGCAATAGTAGTTTCAAATATGTACGATGAATTTAAAATACTTTTCAACATGGCAAACTTTTGCACATAAATTATGTTTTATATCAGCGTAATGATTAGTTATGGCTGTATAAATTCCGATACAGATTACATCCAAACTTTAACAGGCATGTAAAATAAAGTACTGTCTAAATAAAGAACATCAAACGTAACACATACAGACAACTAAACATGTCCCATTCTGTTATATATTTGTCAGTGTTATATGACAAAAAACACGTATTACGTCGTAAGCTGTTTTGGCAACATACGTATACGTGTGTCATATCAGATCAAGCCGAGTGAGAAAAAACATAAATATATTGGTGATCTATATCAAACGTGTTATACGATAAAAACAACGTCATGGATGATTATACATATGCATGTAGATACAAATCTAGTTTTCGTTCAGAATCCAATCCTGTTCTCTACTTGTACTGGATTAAGTTGCGGTTAGTAAGGTTTGTCAATACGTTAACTTGATTTTTCTTGGCAGATTTCAATTGACGGTATAATTGCGATAAATAATCGCGTTAAATTATATGTAATCTCAAATTGCATCGTATGTACTTTAAATTATTGTAAACAACATAAATACATTTTACTAAACAGTTCGATTTTCATAAATTATTTTACTACTGGATGCGATGAACTTGACAAAATATGTGTGCGTGAAGGTGACATAAAGCATACAATTCATATTTGTATATCAATTATTCTCTCAAACGCGACTACATAAAATATGGTATAAAACTGTTTTTCAACTGCTCAACAATATTCTGCAGGCATGCACTTGCTACACAAACTTAAATGTTTGCTAGAATATACGTTGGAAGCTCGTACATAAAATGTCACGCTTTCTAACGCTACTTTCAAAATTAATCTCTTATGACAATATGTACAACTATTACTCTCAAACGTACCGTACTTAGTTTTTCATGTATGAAATCACTACACATTCCTTCAATTTTATACATACAACATATACATATATATATATACAAAAAGAAATTTACGACATTGAAAAAAATTCATACTCCAAATAAATCGACCCGTGCCCCCCAGAATCCGAAGAGATCAAAGTTAAAATTCCAAACATTATTTCCCCCTCCATTCGGCTAACGCTCGCCCAGGAAGCGACGGATTAGCTCAACCCAATTTTGCATTCCCTTCACCTTCATGGCAATTCGGCGGAAAGAATGTTTCTCGCTGCCGGTCGCTCGGCCGCATCCCGAAAACCGGCCGCAAACACCATCCACGGGCTGGACACTGTACGTCACTGGGATTTCGTAGCGGTGGCGGCTGATGAGGCGTTCGGCGGCCGGGGGAGGGGATATCGATGGAGGTGGAAGGTTCAGGGGCGTAGCGGGGGCTGATGGTGGTCCGCACGGAGAGCTCCGCGAGGAGCGAAAAGAAGCGCAGAGGAGAGGAAGCGAGCCATTGCGCCATCAGGAAATGGCTCACCACTTATACGCGCGGAGTTGGCCGCACACAGCCGCAGCCCGGCTCACACGCACGCTACGCACACAGATGCGCTGGCAGACGTCGGCACGGAGTCAACGTCGCACACACCAGCGCGACACAGCTCGCATCGGGCATGAGCGGCAGCGGCGGCGGCGGCGGCGGCGGCAACGGCGGCAGCAGACGAACTTAACACAGCGCGATAAGCAGGGAATATAGGCGCATCTAGCTGGCATAGGAGAGCACGTGTATGGCCGCGAGGCGGAACACGAAAAAGTGCATCAATGTCCGGGGCCGGCCTGCCGAACTTCCGAGACAATTGACGCGCCGGAATGGACTCGTTCCGAACGAGGGAAAGAGAGACTGGCCGAAAGTTAAATGCGCCGCGATCCAGATAACGTCCGGACGGGTGCTCGTAAAATGTCGAGCGTGTTGATAAAATGAAAATTAGCCGGGCAAGGGTGGCGGATCGTATTGAATTCTAATGCAAGTACCGTCGGGCAAATGAATGGCTAGTTAAGATGTGCATGTATAAGTATTGGAAATGTGCGTTGCGTATCGGGTGTTTAACGTGTCCATAACTGCTAGACACCGGGTACATTGCAACCCCGTAGCCAAAGTACTTACGACCCGACGTTTTTTTTCGCATTCGGTTTGCCCAAATGAAGCGTTTAGCTTGCGCCCGAATCGAGCAGCGAACATTGTGCGATGCTACGCAGGTAGTAGTTTTCCGTCGATGAGAGAAAACCGCAAGAGCGTGCGTCTGTAGCGAAGCAGGAGTAACATTCGTTTTGCCTCCATAATCAACGGTAACTAGTTTCCTCGAAATAAAAATGATGATACTTACGCTCTTCGGGTAAACCGCCTCGGCGCCGAAGCGAGCTTTCCTGAAATCTGATATATTCGCAGCCTTCGTCAACAATCTGCATCGACGATCGGCGCGGCTTAGCTTTCTTTCAATAAAAGCCCCCCTTCCCCCCTCGCCACCGCGGCATCGTCGGCTCCAACAATGAACAAGAAACGACGTGCCGCTATCGCGAATTATGTACTCGCGATGCACGTGAACGTTGCGATAATTAAGCCGATCGCGTCTCCGAGATAAAAACAATCAATCTCAAGGGTGAACGGCATTTCGCTGTCATTGCCTGAAAGTGCTCGGCGAGATTAGCGGCTTATTGCAAATATCATTTCCCGTTTCTGGCGTCGGCGGCGGCCTCCTGTAGCCGGAGTGCCCTGCTCTTCGGCATTCTAGGTTGATTAATTAGGGCTGTTACGGTAATAATAATCGTCGCTCGCGCTCGCGCGTATTCCATCGCCGTGCGTTTCTCCATACAGACGATTCGTCAATACCGGTCGGGATCGACGCCATGAGTGATTATGAGGCGAATTGAGTGCGAAGCGAGAGAGGCGAAGAGGATTTAAAAAGTTATAAGTCTCATCGAGAGTGTGGCGGAAGGCATTGTCGAGGAAGCTACTATTTCTGCTCGAGCATGTAATCTCAATATACGGTCACGATATCGAAGTCTCGTCCCATGTCGATGGTTCGAACGGGTGCCGACCGGCCCAATCGTAGACGAATTTCGAGCTGACCTTCTTTTTGGTATCAATAAAGCGCGGGTCCGCTTATCGATTGGATTTAGTCGGCCGACCCGCTCTTAGAGCGTAAAGTACGAGGACGATCGGGACGAAGACAAATTGTCCGGAGGACGATTCGGATGCGAGAATGTTGCGACCGCGAACGAAGAGGCAGAGAAGCGATCCTCTTCCCCTAATTAGTTCCGCGCGTTACGTAATTGTAAAAGTAAATCAAAGCGTACCGCGAAAAGAAACTCCCGTACAAGCCGAGTACAATCGCGCACCGTAACGTATTCGGCACGAGTCGGCTGGCATCATAATCGACCGACGGAAGATCGGAACGAAAATTGGCTCGGTGACGGATTCGAAGGTGCATCTTCCGTCGATCGGTCGTCGCGATCGTCGCGCGCTGTCGGAAAAGAAAATTTCTGCCCGACACTGGGCTTCGAGTCGCAGTCGAGGTCGGGGGCGCGCCGCGAGGTGGTACGGCCCTGCTTAGAACCCATTCACAGAATGAACGAACCGCTTGCGTTCCGTTCGTGTAGTCACTCAGTAGTGTCATGGAGGTAACATGGCCGAGGAGACGCGCCTAGTTCGCGTTGAAGAGCGGCTAAAGATCAAAATTGGTACGGAATTCTGGTGCAAGTAGCTCGTAAACGTCGAGCGGGCAGCGGTCGAGTCGCAGCTCGCGGACGATTTCGACGGGAAGCGTCCGGTCGATGGATAATATCGAGGAATTCTCCTCCGCGTTACTACTGTGTGCTGCGCTCTCGGGATGTCACCTAATTCGACTCCCACACGGGCCGTCCGCTCTTTCTTCTGAACGAGAAATCGACGGAGTGCCTCGTCTATTCCCGTCGATGAACCGGTGACCCTTCGATGCTCGAGGAAATTGTCCGCTGGCTCTGTACACGTCCGGACGGGCATTCGGTAGACGAACGGACGTCTCTGCCTCTCGTACGGATTTTCTGTGCGCGATTCGACGCGTACGCTTACATTCTCGGGACTCCCACGCGTAGTTTCACTCTTGTGCACGGTGTGCGTTTTATCCCGTGATTTGGATTAAGTGACGAGGCTGTGCTGCTCGAAAAAGGATCTTCTCAAACGTGATGGCCATTTCGCCGATTTCCGATCCGGCCCGCACACGTCCGAGAGCCTTTCCTCGCTCCTTTCCGAAAGGGACGACGACTGTCACAGAGCGTGTTCCCTAATGATGGTGCTTCGCTCTCTTTATGGTTAGATTGCCCCCGAGAGGAGCGTAAAGCGTGTGCCTCGTTCCCGCATTAACGTGCGTTTTGTTTCCCTCCGATTTTGTTTTTCCTCGCTTCTACGCGTTCGCATGCACGAACGGATCGTTTCGCCGTGACAAGCGCCTACTCCTCGCTGATTTCCGATTTTCCGCATCGAGAGCCGTCGAAATGCTCTCTCAATCGTTTCAATGACGATACCCCGCGGTTCTGCGTGACGTTGATGTAGTTGGAAATTGGGAGATGCACGAATCCGATGCTCGAATGTTGCAGCGCGTAAAGTATGTCAATTATGTCAATATTTTGCACACGGACGAGTGTCGAGAAAAGTTCACACGGATGTGTCACTATACGCGTGCCATTCATGAAACTAGTGTCATTCAACGTGAGGATTTTGTTGTTGAACGATTATAAGTACACATGTAGCTAACGTTGTTAAATAACGTCTGACGTGTGTACGTTTCGTTAGTAAAGGTCTACCTTGCGTGAAAGTGAAATTGTATGAAAAAATACTGCTTGACGTAACGTTCAATGAAGTGGAAATACCGAATACCGTGATTACGCCCTATTTTGACCGTTCGTTATGGTTAAGTGCAGTGCAATACCATTACCAGGATATAATACACGAATCCATTCACAAGTATGAGCAAGGTAGTCGATTGTTATTGATGACCAATGACTCATCAAAGAATGGTTTCATTCAGTTTATTCAATGAATGTAAATTGCAGTCCACTTAATATGTTTCTGTCAGTGTTAGTGCAATGTGTTACTGAACAGTGGTCACTGTTTAACTATAAAATGAAGATTCTGTATAATTGTGCAAATGTAAACCAGTTTATGTCTTCTGTGAATAAATCTTTTATTAATTATTCTGGCCAACTCTGTTTAATTTGTCTACAGAATCTGCATTTTTCTGTGATTCAGTTAATTATGTGAAAATATTTAAAAACACAAGTTTCTCTTTGTGTAGGAGAAGCAAAAAATTTACAAAGCAGAAGTCATGGATCTCCTGGCGCAAGAGACGTGTACTGTGCATTATCCCTCGATCAAGAGGAGATATTTCGAACGACCACCATGGAAAGAACTCTCAAGTAAATTACCATTTTTGTTCAATTTTATCCCTTTCATATGTATAGCCAAATGCATGAACCAGTTTTCTTTGTGTAGCCCATTTTTCGGAGAAGAGTTTCAATTTGAAGTGCCACGAAAATTTCGGTACCTTGGAATATATGTGTACGATCGAGACAGACATTTGAAGCAAGATAAGATTTTGGGAAAAGTAGCAATAAAGAGGGAGGACTTGGCGACATATCACAATAAGGAACATTGGTTTCCTCTTAAACCAGTTGACGCGGACTCTGAAGTCCAAGGAAAAGCACACCTAGAACTTGCATTACAGCCACAAGTTGGACATGCTCAACCTAAGCTTACAGTTAGGTAAGGTATTGAATAGAATAAGACTGAAAGGACTGTCATTGTCCAACTCCCATTATTATTTGTGTTTTATTACAGAGTAATAGAGTGCAGCGAATTGACAATTAAAAATGGTGGCTGTGATCCTTTTGCATCCATTACAGTCATCTATAGTAATGGTAAACAGATATCAAAACGCACAAAAGTTAAGAAAAAGACAGTATCTCCATATTATAATGAAACATTTATTTTTGAGGTAAGTTGTTATTAAACCCCAGGGACATCACTAAGTAAATTTGAATTATGTTTGAAATCAAGGTGAATTTCAATCTACTTCACGGTTCTTTTCTTCCCACAGCCAGAAATAACAGAGCCCAAAGACAAAGATGTGTCTCATTATTCTATAGAAGGAGGTGAAGTGGGTGAGGTAGTTGTTAGTTTGTGGCATGCATCTCCTGGTATGGGGGAGCAACCAGCGTTTCTTGGAGAAGTGCGAGTTACCCTGATGGGATTGCAGAAACAACCCACAAGCACAACTACTGCATGGTAACAACTTAGATTTCAATATATACGCATGTCATACATCAAAATCAACTTTAATTACTGAGATGAATACATATAAAACATTTGTTCCCAGGTACTTCTTGCAACCCAGAGCAGTGAAGCATCGGCCAAGCAAAATTTCAGGCAATGCCACGCCACCCGGATCTCTGCCGGGTTTAGGATCTTTGCGTTTGAAGATACATTACACAGCCGATCATGTATTCCCTTCCGGAATGTACGACAGACTTCGTAATCTGTTGCTACAAAGTGTCAATATTCAGCCAATAACGTCGTCAGCGGTTTACATTCTTGGTGAAATTGTAGCCAGCAAGATGGAGGCTGCTCAGCCGTTAGTTCGAGTATTAGTACATCACGGACAATTAGTGTCTGTAATGAGAGCACTGGCTAGTCACGAAATTTCTAAACTGACGTAAGTACTAATACGAAAGAAGGACTAATATTCATTTGTCTATGAATGACAGAATGAATGAATGGATGTTTTGATTGCAGTGATCCAACGACGATTTTTCGAGGCAACACGTTGGTAAGCAAAATGATGGACGAAGGTATGAGATTGGCGGGCTTACATTATTTACATAGTACGCTCAGGCCCGCCATGGAGCAAGTGTTCCTAGAGAGAAAGCCGTGTGAAATTGACCCGACTAGAGTGAGGGACGCAAATACCATTCAAACCAATTTGGCGAATCTCAAGGTAAAAAGAAAGGTCTTGTACATAATACGGATTTCAAGTGATTTTCTTAATGATGTAAGGCAATTTAAGAGGTTTATTTATATATACTTAATTGCAGGAGTACGTTGAAAGGGTATTTACAGCTATCACTATGTCAGGAGTAAGATGTCCACCCTTAATGTGTGAAATGTTTTGGTGCCTACGAGAACTCGCAGCAACACATTTTCCAAAGAATAAAGAAGTCCGATATTCTGTTATCAGTGGATTTATTTTTTTACGCTTCTTTGCACCTGCAATATTGGGGCCAAGATTATTTGATATCACAACTGAACAAATTGTGAGTAACTTAAACATTGTGCAATTGCAGAGGCTTTTGTGTGGAATATCTGTTGTCATTGTTACTTCTGTCGTTTCAGGATTCTCAGACAAATAGGACATTAACTTTAATTTCTAAAACAATTCAAAGTTTGGGAAACTTGGTGAGCAGTCGAGGTGGCGCAGGAAGTGTTTGTAAAGAAGAATATATGGAATGCGTTTACAGGTAAGGTTACACGATGTAACCCACTTTTTTAAAAGTACACATTCTTTTATTAACGGCTGCCGGTTCCAGAGAATTTTATACGGAAAAGCATATTCAGGCGGTGAAACAATTTCTGGAACTTATATCAACTAGTAGCAATAGTGGAGTTGCGAAACAAAGACCTACGACCTTGCAAGATCAACCAGTGGTGCTAAAAGAAGGGTACGTGTATGCAAATAATTACCTTAATTTTAGACTCTTACATGTAACTAAATTTAATTGCTTCTGTACATACGGATCCCACCCGGCTTTATTACAATTAACTCTGTGTTTCTAATAGAATATATTTTCTCTTTGCGCATACTACTGATTGTGATAAGAGGTTGGTATTATATGTGGCTACGCAAAGTAACATATTTCTGTATTATTAATGTAATGTTCAGTAATAGTTGAAATTGTCTGTTTCATTACAGAGTCATGATTAAAAGAGCACAAGGTAGAAAACGATTTGGACGGAAAAACTTTAAACAAAGGTACTTCAGACTCACTACGCAAGATTTGACTTATTCCAAAACAAAGGGTAAGATTTACTTAATTGACTTTTATGTGGTTACAAAGTCCATAGATATTAATATGCAGTTTGTAATGTAGGAAAAGAACCTTTATGCAGAATACCGCTCGAAGAAATTCTCGCGGTGGAAAGGTTACATGAGGATTCATTCAAAATGAAAAATATGTTTCAAATAGTTCAACCTCAGAGAGCGTTATACGTTCAAGCTGGAAACTGCGTGGAAGAAAAAGAATGGATTGACATCCTGACAAAGATATGTCACACAAACAGCAATCGTTTAGAAAAATACCATCCAAGTGCTTACATCAATGGTCATTGGCTTTGGTACGTTACACTACATAAATTATATATACTTTTTTAATAGTGTACAATGAATGTGGAGTGTGACGTTATTTTTATTAAAATTGATCTTATTGTATAAATATCTAAGCATTTCCGATAATTAGCCGATTTATTAGTTTCTTGAAAGTGAAACCCACATTTTTTATTTGTGAAGTTTTGGAATCACCAGGTTAAACAAGATTTTTATAGATAATTGCCCGCAATTCGAAACACTCAACATACAAAGTGTTGCATACTCAATTTTGTTAACTATTTATCTAATCCTGGATAATCTAATTAAATGCGAATTATTGCGAATAGTTTAATGACATGCACAAGGCACACTCACAAATTTAATTAATTACTAAACCACAAACATTTATATAACAGTATTGATTAGATATAAGATTGTTCTTAAAAATCAATAGTTTACTACAATTTGTTAGCCAAAAGTTAAATCCTCTTAGTTGTCCCACGCGAAAAACGCAATTCTCTCCTCCATAAGCACTAAATTGACATGTTTGATAAAGTTTGCATGGAGTTGTTCAAAAAATTGCTTAGCTACCCAATTCACTTAGATAACATTGCCTAGAATCGTTTTCTTGGTCTTCATTTATCCAAAATTGTGCCTAATCTTTTTGGAAACATTCGTTATGTCATACTATTTGCCATATTATCTAATTCTTACAGTTTTGTTTCAGCATACAAAATGTTACTATATTAAGATGGCCGAATTTACAAACGTTTTAGAAGCAATCGTTAATAGCTATAGGATTCAAAATTAATTTGTGACATTTTCCTTGTCCAACAGTTGTCGTGCAGTAACAGAGATTGCTCCGGGCTGCAGCGAAGTGTCACCCGGAATGGAAGCCGGCCTACGTATGGTTCTAGATCCTGACAGAGACCTGCAGAGAATACACTCGCTCATCTTCACAAACATGTCGCGCCTCGAGACACTAATGAATGCTTGTGAATGTCAAGCGGTCTATGGGGCCAGCGAGATGTGCCTAATACCGGGTGGGGTGTCTCCGATTGAAGACGTACCTTCCTGTTTCAAGACCCTGAACGCTTTAAAGGATGCTGCATACGCTCTACAGCGAGAACACAGAGCTTATTTTAGAAGACTGGCGCGTGACACCAAGTACGGAAGCAAGTGAGTGACAAATTCAATACTCAAAAGTGTTAGGCATAATTGTCTGCTATATGACTCTTCAATTTAATTGTTCAAATTGTTTACCCCAATATTACTTGTATTTGGAAATCTGTGTACCTTTTATTGATGGTTAGTAGAGTTTGTATGCTGCTGTAATCAATACTTTGCAAAAAGCCAATCGTAAGTTGCGTATAATGCGTAATGTGGCTCAGTATTTCTTAAGTAATGGAAAGAAGCTTAGAATCCTTATTATTGTTAAAATGTTTTACATATAGCAGAATTCTCCAAATAATAGTACGATCTCCGAGACCTTATGGTTTTAAGAAGTGTTGATTGCATTCAATTATCTTACGAAGGCAATTATTCCCCAATAAATAATTTGTTTTAGCAATTTAGCGAATTTAAATTTTAAACTTTACTATGAGCATCGCAAATATACATTTCTGTTTTTTGAAATGATTGCGTGGCGAAATAACACGAAAGAAAATAACTATATAGATATGAACAGGTATCGATAGCGTTTACTTATTGTTTAAAATGTATTTGTTTTACAAGGTATTGTCCACATGGTCAAATTGAATCAAAGAACATCTACATAAATGATGAACATTTGTTCAAATGCTACGTCTATGCAATTTAAATTCAGTAGATAAAATTGTTTCGCGCCGTTCTGCACTCAAAGCAAAATTACTATGCAGAACGATTAAAATCAGATCCAATTATCTGCCTTCTATACAGATGTTTAAATAATACTTCTTTAGAACCACAAAAAGTAGGTGTATTCCACATGCAAAAAAATGTTATTAATTCTCCTTTTTTTACATTTATTATTTCACCTACACGTATCGCATTTTAATATCTGAAAAAAACAGGAAAGATAGGAAAAACTAAAGAACTTACTGTGGACTTACACCATAAGATGAAACAGTAAAATTCTCTTATTTTCAAGTTGACAATTATAGCATTGGTAGCTGTAAATAAACCTTACGTAGATTTTATTCCTGTTGAACAGTGTTCTAATCAGTAAAGTCCACTCGTAAGTGTGATCGATAAACAAAAGTTGATAATAGAATAAAGTGGTAATTTAGTATGTATATCTTCTAATCAATGGAATTTCTTTTGTAACAGGCAAGCTCCGATCGGTGATGACAACTACCTCCATTTAGCTGCTAGGGCCGGTTACGATAATCAACTGACGAAGCGCGTGTACGAAACAGATAATCTAAATCAGCGTACGATAGAAGCGGATCACTTGTACGACATCGGATTTTCTAGACGAATAGAGGATCGGCGATACGACGACACGTTCCGGAAATGTCTGGACTCTGACTCTATTAATCGTAGGTACGAGAATGAAAATAATTTGTTAAGGCGAAACGAAACCAATACAGATACCATTAGGAGTATCCAGAACGATCTCAAGAAATTCGATCATAGCTTAAATAATACGATAAGATCTGACAAGTCGGAGAGAAATGGAAACGAGAATGTAGAGAATCATAGGAGGTTGGATGGTTCCACTTTGTTGGCAACGGACAGCATTAATTTGTCGGACGCACTGTCAAGGAAGCTCAGTAATTACGATAACGCTAGGACGTTAGATGAGTGTGCGCTCACGAGAAAAATAAGGGACGACACGTCCGACATATCCTGTAATTCTATGAACGAACGCGGCAATCATTAATTTTATCAGCGGTATGTAAGGGAAGGAAAGTGCAAGCTGTACATTTTTAAATGAAAATTACCTAGAAAATTTTCCGCACTTTCGCACATTGTGTACACTCGATTCCTTCGAATTACGTATACGTATCTAGTTTCAAGGAGGAGTGAAATGAAAAAGCACAAGCTTCGCGTCTTGACTCTGACTATAATAAGGGCTATATTTTTTTACGATTAACGAATGTTGTATAAATATTTCTGTTTTATAAATTTGGACTCTTATGCAATAAGGTTATTATCTCTCTATTTCTCTCTCTGTCTTTCTCTTTTTCATTTTCTTCTCTCTCTCTGTCTCTCTTTCTCTCTTTCTCTCTATCCCGCGTTCTCCTTTGTTCTCGGTATTCTTTTATTTTTATTTGTACGCCCACGCGTTTTTAGCAACTCGATCATTTTTCGAGATATGTAAGTTTCACGATAGTCTTACACGCACAGTTCTTTTTTTGTTTTTATTTCGAAAGTGTAAGCTGTAAAAGACTTGTAATCCTATTGATGTACTTCTTGGTTTTGTTACCATGCTGTACAGAATGTAACATTTCATCGTAACAAAAATCTCTACTATTTATTTATTTATTATCATGACTCATATTAAGATGTTGGAGACATGTGCATAGACATGACACTGCCTGTGTTATTAGCTGCACAACCTGTAATCTCAATTTTGGAAAAGTTTGAGTTGTAACTAAAGTTAATTCGAGAATAATATTACGTATGTGCTTAGTAATTACATCCGTAAAATATTCAAAAAGTCATAGCTACACTTGATATTGGAGAAATCGCAGAAACCGAATATAAGCGCAAAATGTATAGACTGAAGTTCGAGTCGCAAGAGACAATTTTTCGGAAAAGGAATTGTAGAATGCAGTTGGATCAATTTTTATCGTAGCCTAATGTGAATATGTAAATAAATTTCGTACGTGCAAAGTCAATGAACAATTGCTATTCCAGACTTCTATTCCAGTTGATTCGTTGTTGTACAATGGTTTGTTCTTGATCCGATTATGTCATATTCTTACATTAACATTATTGTCAACAGGCCTAAATTAATTTTTACGCGATGCATTTATCGTTACAATAGAAATACAGAGCCTATGTCATTAATGCTGTAGGTTAATAATGTAACGTATTCACAGTAATTTCTACAAAACTACCCTGGTTTACGTATGAAATCTGCAAATGTTTTCGCACATTTTCTGATAAATAGAGAAGAATTTTCTCGCTAGATTAGAAGGTTGGACGAGACAGCGAAAGAAAATATTTATGGATATATCAGATCTGCAGGTTACCAGAATGAGCTCTGTATGGCAGAGGGAAGATCTTATATTTTTTCACAAATGAGACTGCAACCCCATTTCATTGCGACATCTCATTTCCTTTTACCTTGATCCATAGAGTCTTCAAAGCTGATCGAATACGTCATAGTAGGAATTATCCAATATATTTCCCTGTGATAAACTGTAAACAGCATTCTGACATAGATGCTTTAATTAAAGATACAGTTCGTATTAATTGTTAACTTAAATATCACTTAAGACAATCGGCATTTATTGAAAACTTTCAGCTCCATTTGATACACACACTTTGACGAGCCACGCAAAGATTCCGTTCGCGTATAATCGTTTTTCTATTCTAAATGGACGTCATTCATTGTCAAATTAAATGGTCAATCGTTTCCTGCAATAGACAGTACAGTAGCATAAAACTAACCGCAGCAAATTTCTTGACCTTCTTAGTAACCTTAATTCGCGTCAAAAATTTCATGTAGTGAAGGGAGTTCACATGTGTGAAATTTTTCAAATTGTTTTTGTTCTTTTTTGGTTGTAATTCTCTTGAAGTGTATACTTTGAGTTAACACAAACCAGAGCTTAAGGGCTACGCAAACGACAAGGAAAAAATTGTATCAAATTATCCTATGCGTAACAACACAGTAAAGAGGAAATTTAGTTATAAATGCAAATGTATGTAAGTGATTTGCTTGTGCTGCTTACAAACCTTTAGTTTAGCAATGCGTGCAAATTGTACATTCGTCAATAGAGAAAAGTGTTATTCTAACATTATTTCGGTAAAGGAATCGTACAAAATAGTAAACATTATTTTCATGTTCAACAGAAAAAGAACTTATTCTTCCATCAATGATAAGCCATATTAAGGTTACAACTATAATCCCTCCATTGTAGGTGAAAGTTATTATGATAATGTTTAAACTAATAAGGAAAGCCAATTGTTAAGAAGAGAAAAGTGTACAGTAATTGTTATGGTTGACTAATTATTATAGATATTATATAGTTTAAATGTTTTAGCCCCCTGTAATCCCCTCTTGTACAGTGTACAGAATTTCTCTACTTCCACTTTACAGAGACTAGGCCTATAATGAAACTATTCATTTACTCACTTAGGACGTAAGACATACAATTGTAACAATTAGCGAATCTTTGCAGAAAGAATCAAAGTGTTCGCGGAACGAGATAATCATTTACTAATTTAAACTGCGAATTACAACCTGGATGTAGTTTAATGAACGTAACATATCCATACAAGGCCTTCACATGTGTAAAAATATAACTTTTACGATTCACTGTCCAATAAAATGAATACACCTATTCATTGTGGGTGCGTGTGTGTGGATAACTGCGTGAGTGTGGATGAGCGCCTTTATATGCGTACAGATGTAAAAGTCGTACGCACATACTGGTACTGTATAAAAGAATAAGTGGGTCTAAACTAGAAGCACACTTGATAAGCGACGATTAATGCTGCGCAATATTACCTCTGAATGTAGAACGTCCATTCTTTATTCTCTATGTTCGACTTTCACTGTTACAATGAAATGTAGGAATCCTGTAAGGGCAAAGGAGAGAAAAAAACAAGTGAACATTTAGCAAGTAACAATCAAAAAATGCCAGCTTCAATCGGGACATTGTCGATGACACATGTAATCAAATGAGCGAATGAAGCGTTGGATTCTTATAATTTCTACTAAAGCGTTATTCGAATGTCACCTAAAGAATTTGGGCTCGTACTCTTTGATATTTTGCTCGCAAGCAATGTTGACTCTGCATTGTATTTTCAGGTGAGAAATGCAATATAGTTTACAGAATAGCCGTTGATAAAGAATAACAATGGAGTTTTTGCAAGAATGTTTGAATTTTCTTACTGTTAATTAATGACACGACGATCAGATTTATATTATGAATTTTACGACGCTACGTTGAACATATTCTTTACCGTGGCGCACATATCAGTTGAAAATTCAGTGCAGATGCAGATGGTAATTCTACTTATGAGCGGTATTATTTATATTAATTTTATTATATTAATAATTTAATAACACTTTTGTATACTCTTTCTTTGTGTTCACCAAGTAACTGTTGTTATCTTGTAGAAAATCTTAGTATAGACTGTGCCTTAAATGCGATGAGGACCCAAAAAACGTTTTTCTCTCAAAACTACAGAGAATTATATTTCATGAATTATTTATTTGATATTAAGGTTTAGGTACGCACTGTAACATACATCCTCTCTGTATTTTAATATTGTAAATATGTTTTCTGCAATAAACAGAATGTGTCCTCTAACGTACCTGGCATCTACAAGTTTTTCATGAAATCCCTTACAACAAACTACACTGCATAATAAACTTACAGATTTAATGTAACGTTCACTGCGTATATTTTGATTGACCTATTACGAAATAAGATCTGTTAATTATGACAATGATCTAAGACACTGTGATAAGATAATTTGTTTTACACTTTTATTTTGTATTGGTTACTTTTGGTTTATAAGTAGAACACTTTCACAATTACTATATGATGATTATAACGAAAAAACGTTTCAGTCAAGCTTCGAGATGTGTTCTACAGCTAATCATAAAAACATTAGCATACAGTCACACAATTGTTAAATTAATTGAAATTTGGTAGTAGACGACACAATTTTCTATGAATGCGTTTCTGTTTGATAAGATGCATTGATGATTTTTAACAGCGCGTTGTGGAAAGATATATAAAATTCTGTACAGCTGTAGTCCTAGCTTCCATTGATGTACGTTTTTATTTTTGCCAATTGCAAATAAAAGTTAAAAACCACATCGATTGCGGCGTTTAATTTGGCACTGTACCTTTTCCCAGAATGTTATTAGACATAATGGTGGTTTCTTACTCCAAACGGTTTATAAATATATGTAAAAAAAAAAGTTATTTCAATTCGGAAACGAATTATATAGATTGTACTGTTGTATCCTTAAATATTCTCAATTACACCGAAAGGATATTTGAGAATTCTGCCTATTTAGATTTTTAATCATTTAATGAATAATGTAATAAATAAAAAATAGTGTAACTTGAAGTATGTTCGTTTCTTTACATTGATAAATAAAAACGTTCTCAGTATAGTGTCACAATTTTTTTCACAAATAATGGTAGGATATAGTTAAGAAACCAGTTATTTTCAATCGATAATAAAATAGTGTTGGCATCGTCATGAAAACAGCAATAAAAGAAGAGAGCTTGAATCTATGTTAGATAATCATTAGTTTTATGAAATCGAATTCTAATAAATGCATATTGTGTAATGTACACTTTGAGAACAATATATAGAGGATTATTGAATTTTATAACTAATATCTATTATTTTGTGGCACACAACGACGTCTTATATGAGAAAGAACTAGCCACAAATGTCCATCACAATTTCTGTCTCCCTAAAAATTTGATTTCTTTTCCTTTCCTCACACACTATCTTTCTGTTGGATTTAACATTCATTATGAGAAATCTGTATATTTTACATAAATCTTTTGCAATGTTAACATTACACACATGATACATTTTGCATGTACTATCAGTAGTACCAAGAAACAATTATTTAATTTAGTCGGATCTGATCAGCGGCGTAAAGAGATCGAAATAAAGAAATAAATTCGTTGTTGTTTGGTATTTTGCGTTGTCATAGGCGACACTTACATTGCATTATAGGCTATAGATTTTCTGTATAATAAAATTTTTTAACACGTTGAGTGCCATGGGGGTCACCGGTGACCGGCGGGTTCATATAAATTACATTAAAACAAAATCAGCGTGGCAGCGGACGTGTTAAGGAACATTCAGTTATGAAATAATGTACACAAATTAGAAGAAGTACACTTATGTACATGATAATGATGTTCAATACGCCTTGCATCTTGAGTACTGCAAATCTGCATATCGTAATTTTTACGGTATATCTCTCTTTTCTTGTATACTTTAAAGGCAGATGCCAACTTCAATATGTTTTTTGATTTATTCTGATTTTGATTACATTCAACGGTTCAATTATTTGCTGTGAAAATGAGATATACTACATATATATACATACAATAATATAATACCGTAATATAAAGCAGTATTACGATAATATAAAACGTACATTTAATAGCCGCGATCAGAATAACAACTTATAACAACAATACATAAAGACAAAATGCAACACAGTGACTTTTTAATTACGTTTCATGTACTACAATATTATTTTAAAACATTATGAATGTGGAATGAATGAAAATATTGAGTTGGTTAAAGTTTTCTAAACATTTCACGAAGGAAGTTCTTAGAAATTTGTTTGCAATGTTTCATGCACGTAACATTTATCAGAATGTATTACACTTTGCCTGGAGAATAGGTCTGAAAATAATATAGTTGCATCAGTAATAAATTTTCTATAACGGTCTGATAGAAAAAACGGTTCTTTCACGTATGTACCCAGCAGAAATAAATGTGAAAACATGTTTGTAAAATTATAAAATTCCAACATAGTTAGCCTGATTAAAGTAAGTAATTGTGAAGCGTTAATAGGGATAAACTACAGATCACTCATACTGTTGTCCATAGTATTTACTATAAAAGATTAGCGCGCACATTACACATCGTTCGTAAACAAAACCGTCTTGAACAATCAACCAAGTTTAGACATTTGATATTTCATTACCTCACAGTATCTTATTATACTGCAATTATGTTATCGACAAACAATTGATATCTACAATCACACTCTGCAATAGATCATTCGTTCGTTAAGCGAAGCATTTGAACGAATTGATCGTTTAACTAGGATCTTTTCGGCTGGCGATTTGAAAAATTTGCCGAAGTGAAACCGACGAATTAAGCGAGATAGTGAATTCGTCGGGAATAAATAGGGATTTTATTGTTTTGGTAGCCCTGGCCGAGTAGTCTGCAAAATCAAATTTTCGCGAAGTGGTGCCGCGCGTGTACAATAGCAAGTAAGTGTGACCAGTTCGAGAATTAATAAAAGAATCCTCGGTAAGCAAGAGCAATAATATCAGGCTAGAATGTCAGGCGATGTGCAGCCAAGGAAGCGGAAAGACAGGAGACGAAGAAAAGGTAAATACGTGAGACACGCTCAAGTCTAAGCTGCACTTTCGTAACTTCGATACGGGATATTTTTAGCGACGTTTGTTTTCTTTATTTTTATCTCAGAAAATGCGCGCTGCCACTTAACAATCCCTTTTTATTATCCAAAGATGTCGCCGTCGACTTCATATTTACGACTATTCCCCTTTGGTTCCTTTCTTTCTTTTGTAGAATATTCGTTATTCCTGTAGCTTGTCATGTGGATCGATGATAGCGATTAAAATAAATATGAAGCCTTCTATGCATACGATCTTCCGACAAAATTCTAAACATATCTGGGATTCTGCTATCGCGTACGTTTGCTGCAGATATATGCACATTTTGTTTCGCATGGAGAACTGTATATATGTGTACATTAATGTCTAGTAGTTTTCTGCGAGATGTACATAGTGTTATTAATGTCTAAATATTGCAAAAAAGTTTTTGCCTTGAATATTTGACTTAGGTTTGGAGATAAAAGCTTCTGAGCAATGTTACTCTCTCAGTGTGCGATTCTTTTGAAAAGAAGATTAGAATAAACTTGATAACAAGAGAACAACAATGCGTCGAACAGAAAATTTCGTCAAATTGAACAAGTTTGGCAACGTTACTAATGTTAGGAAATGTAGGTTTTAGAAGCTCGGCCAGCTTAGCTTTTGGCTTTCAAAAATAGATTTACCTGTATTATCCAGTCTAAAAGCATTTCTCAATGAATTATTCAGGAAATTTTACTATTTCGCCAAAGGTTACTGTGCTAGGCAAGATGTTAGACTGACAAGAGACAAAGGAGATCGAGTAATTTTTTCTCAGCATGGAAAATGCCCGTCAATATTCACGTAGCATGCAACTAGATACGACATGACTTAAAAGTTTAGTAATATACTGTTTGATTATGCATTTTTAAATTTTCTAAGTATTATCTTTGTTTGACTATTTGAATGCGACAGCCGAAACAACACGCTTTATCATAGAGGAACATAAACTTTCGGAGTTATATAGTTCATTATATTTTACAGTATACAATGACAGTAACAGTCGAAGCTGGTCGAGAACTTCAATCTGTTTCTTATTTACTTAGATCTTCTGTTACAAGTATAATTTGTATTCGAAAGGAATGAGTTACGAAGTATTTGTCATTTTATTTAGGAAACACGTTCGCAAATTGTTTGCCCATGTTTAATACTGTTTATAACTAATACAAGCCGGCAACCGAAAAAATTATGTAAAAATACGCCAATAAAATTTCCAGGAACAGAAAATTGCTTTGCCATTATCTAAAAACTACCAAAGTTCGAAGACAGACAAACGTTTGTTTCCATTAGTTTCTAGCGAACCATAATCAACCAAAGTATAATCTACTCAAACATTCTTATATTTGGTAAACTCTTTTTTATCGAACATAGGTAATATACTTAGTTGTTAAATTTCTGTCACTTTTAATTGATTTATTATCGACAGGCTTATTTACAATGTTCATAAACGTTTGTTCTAACCCTATAACAAACTCGGATAAATAGATGAAATGACAATAATTAACTGTTTGCTCAACCTTGCAAGTATATTAATCAATGAAAAATGTTAACTGTTATGTTATAGTACAGAGTGCAAATTGTTTTCCATATAATGAAGAACGGAAAATAAAAGCTGTATCTTTTATTTTTTATTATAAAATAATTTAGTCCTACTACCGCCGATAAAACTCGTACACATTATTAATCTCATTATTGGTGAGGTATTTGCGTTGGTTAAAGAAGAGTTTTTACCATAAAGGTGATATGGTAACAGAAACAATAAAGAAAATGTCCAAACAATGATCGAAAAACTGTAAGTTATTTTGTACTCACGTAACATTGTTTATTCGTGTTACAACCGATATTATTTCTTATTTCAACATCTACGTCACGTCTCCAAGGCAAATGTGAGACATATAGTGGAACATGATATCTATGAATATAAAGGTGTAGTTATATATAATGCAAAGATGCAACTGTTAAAGACATGCATAGTACAAATAAGTGGGTGCAGTAAATAACAAGCGTAAAAGAGTATAGAAAAGGAGGTAAATAAATCCAGAGTACTTAGGCAGATGTAATAATACTTAATTTGTACAATCGAATATTACAAAAATGTTGGACTACTTTTCATAATGATCAGATTCATACCTTCTGGTAGAATCATATCGAATTTCAAAATTATCTGATTATCTAATTATGAATTTTCTATGCGACGTCAGATTATTTAAATAGTCGCCCAGATTGGTTTTGCATTAATTTACGTATATTTTGCTCATTATTCCTATAATTCTCCCGTCCAACTGTTTATTTTCTTTAACAGTATTTTTCTGTCAGTTTTCCTTTATCAATTTTCTATACTTGATACAAAAATATTGAAATTATCATTTTTATACATTTATTTGCATTTAATTAAAAATGTTTGCCATTGAGTCAATGCGTGAATCTTCTTTTCCTTTATCTCTTTCGCTGCTTTAATTACACGCAAACCTAACATCCTGAACTACAATAATTTAAATTAAAAAAACTACGTTTCTTCGGAAAATATCTACCACAAGTACCTAATTATCTCTAGACCTACATAGAACCAATTTTCTTCTTCCAATTTGTCGATAAAGAATTGCAGCAGAAAACTTAGACTATAAACTGGTTGTCCCCTATTATATTTCGGTTGTCCCCGAATATATTTTCTATTTCCTATAGTTATAGCGCATAATTCATATCATTGACGCAATGCAAGGTGAATAAACTATTCTGCCTTTTTAATTTGCAGAGGATGAGGACACTGGAACACCGCCGCCAACGCTCGTCAATCCAGTCGACAGTTCGTCGGAAAATGTAACGATACATGTGTATAAAGAGAGTAGCACTGGTGGTCACTGGTGCGCGAAGATAATTTTCTTCGTGCTTCTGGCTGTTCTCGTTGGGCTGATCGGTATAGTAATCTTTGAACATAGGGGGACCACAGACGGTACGAGCAATAATTTACACCATAAAGCAGTCAGATTGTGGACCATTGTGAAAGTGTATTAACAAGAGAACGTATTGTGTGGATAACCGTACGCATTTCGCTTTCATTGAATGAATAGAGCGTGCTGTCTTTTGAATCATGTTTCCTCAAGTTCGTTACTTGTTTTAGCTCATTACATGGTAGTGATGGCGAAAGTCATATTTGAATGATACATGCAATTGCAGTTTCGATACGTGTCATATATGCAGACAATGAATAATAGTTTAATGTGTGCTGAATAATTGTTTACGAAAACATTAACGGTCAATGTAAACAGTCAATTAGGTTTACTCCATATGATACAAGAAATTCGTACCTTAAAAGTTAATTGTTATCGAGAAATTGTTTCTTACCGCAGCTCTGTACAACATTAAGAAACTGCCATCTAATGGAAAATGTGTTATTTTTAATCATTTATTTCATCAAAGTACATATTATTAATGGTTATTTCATCTTTTGTATATTATTTTCGGAAAGCAAACAAGTCATGATGTTTTGCTTTGAAGAAACTGAACTGTTTAGCGTTTCAATATAAGATAAATATGTCTCACCTTGAATTAATATCCTCTATGTCACATATTTATTAGTATTATCCAACATTGCTTTTTAATCAATTTACTGTAATATGCCATCAGTTCAACTATACATAACATTCTAATACTGATAACATCATCAAACTGTGGATAATACTATAATACAATTTCTTAATTATTCGCATTCTTTAATAAATGACGGAAAACTTTGTTACAACTTCTTGAATTAATGAATTTTCATATCATTATGATTAATATCGCAAATAAAGTAGAGACATTTCAATTGAGTTTGTAAAAATAAATTACTGTATACCAGATGCATCTACTTGCTTTTTTCAACATGCTTGAAAGGAAGTAAATTTCTCTCTTACGGTTTTTTACGTGCTATTTATCTGTCAATGTAATTACTTTGAGGGTTTATCACTTTATGATTGTGTGGAAAACATAAAATACTCGACAATAAGATGAGAAAACAAATTTTTAGTACTTACAAGAAAGTCAGCCCGTATAGCTCTTCTATTGTTGTTTGTTTGTTTTTATACTGATAACACTGTATACATGTTTCTAGACTTTTTTACTCGTGTGGTCCTGTTTTAACATAAATCGACAGAATAGCATCAACTAATTACATGTAAATGTAAAAACAATTCCTTTAGATTCAAACATATAATTAAATCTAATAGCGCACACCATACCCATTAAATGTTTAAATTTTCTCATTCAAACTAAAGTTTTGAAAGCCACATAATTTCCGACGTTACTGAACCAAATTCTGGACAAATTGGCCACTGCACAAAACGTTGCATATTTTCGTCATACAGCATTTTTTTGTTACTGAAAAACTTTTTTTCTCTTTACGCGGAGAACATCAATGACAAAAAGCTTTCGAAAATTAGAACGTTGAACCATCTGTTTAATAAAAATTCTTATTTGAGACCAGCAACTTGCATATGCACAGCTCTCCTGCATTACTGCAAACCAACTTGCAGGGATACTTATTTGTATGCATGGGCAAGAAAATATTTTTGGTTTCCAAACATAGTCTTACCATTTTTTGGGGGATGTTTTGCTAGCGTTAAAATATTTTTTGGTTAACATTTAACATTAGTCACATTTAAGCTACGGAACAAAATAGAAAATATATTGTTCATTAAATTTTTTTTTTTTTTAATAAAAATATGAGTTTTATGTCAAACTACAAAACCGAAATTACTTTCTTGTCAGCCTTAAATGATTGTGTTTAACCCTTTCGGTCACTGCGTCGTCAATTGACGACATGACTTTCTATCCCCTGGCCTTCCTAAGTTTTGAAACATACCAGCAATTAAATTGTCTGTGTCTAATTATTGAACATTTATAAGGGTATTTTCATTGGCAACACTGTTATTTGACGCACACAAACAAAAATATGTCCTAAAATAGTTGACCGTTCTCGGCAGTTTCAGTAACATGCGAAACACGTCCAGTTCGATTTTCAATAAGTGAATAAATGATCCGTACCAAATACTGTAACTCATCACAGTTACAAATAAGGGTCCGCAGTATACGCTCAACGTGTAAAATTATCGATTTTTTCAATAGCGACGCGTTGAGGATTTTTCGAAATCACGTGTCGTCGTAGAGTGTTACGCCGCAAACCATATTTTCCTATTCATCCCGATTCTTTCCTCAATGCAACAGTCCCGTCCCTTCGACCTGGTACGCTTTCACATATTTATCACTTATCACCGATCCTTATGGCATCCTAATCTCCTCACAATGAACCTCAGCTCTCCCCGCAACGCAATTACCCTTCCCGATAGGACAGTACATATCATTTATTCAAACATTCCCAATCCTCACGTCCTTTAACAATTCCCACTCTTCCCATATTCCACCACTCCTTCGTGTCTTACCTCCAGCAAATTTTCCCAAAAGTACGCAGTCTTTTCCCAGCACCCATCATTAAAATATAATAATCAATAGTATTTTTCACCGTCTTATTTGATTTGACGACATGTGGTTACACGTGATGGGGGGTGAGTAGAATTGTGCCGATGATGCCAAATGGTTAAAAAAGAGCTAAATATTTAATAAACAAGAAATGGGATTTTTAGATCAAAGAATAATAATTCGTGACCGAAAGGCTTAATGTGTCGACTGTCTTTTCAGAGATTTTAAAAGCATAAAATATTTGTTTCTGCCAATAGTTGACGTGCCTTTGGAGTCGTCGAGGTGGGCCAGTATTTTTGAAGGATGGGTAGACGAAACGCCGCCATCGCACGAAGATAGTGAACCTGCGGAAGGTAGCGAAGAAGGTGAAGAAGCTGAGCACGAGGATGAGGAGGAACACGAAGAAGAAGAAGAAGGGACGGAGGAAGAGGAGGAGGAAGGTGAACACGAAGAAGAAGCATCAGCGGAAGACGTGAGTGAAGCGAAGGCAGAAGACAGTAAAGAACAGGAAGAAGAAGAGGATGAAGGGATAGGCAGTGAAGAAGATGGCGGTGACGGAGAAGAAGAGGAGGAAGAGGGCGATGACGGCAGTGAAAATGAAGAAGAGGAAGAGCAGGATGACGGAGTTGCTGAGCTAGAGGAAGACCAGGAAGACAGTGGGACGTATGATAAAGGTAATGTTCATAATTTGTTTCTGTTGTCCGTACATTTGATTCGTAATATAGCATTGTAATAGAAAAGTTAATTATCCAGAACTCTATTGAAGAAGAAAGCGAAGTATGTAAAAAATCATGAGTGCTTGGTTCGCAGCAAAGTACTTCTTTTGAACTGAAGTAAATAATAGGAAGAGTAATTGAAAGTGAGGCTGCTTTTATACAAAAATATTTTAACTAATAAAAATATGAAAGGAAAGATCATTTGTTGAAGGAGAGAAACAGAACATTTTTCTTACGTATCGATTGTTAAAACAGTGTGAAAAATGTCGCGTAAAACAAAATTTGGACAAAAGAGAGCTAAATGGATTTGCGTATGTGACAATATAAAAAGTACAGTCTGCAATCTTGCTGCACCACTTTTACCTAGTAAGATTCTTGTTTATTTTATTTTGTATTTGTATGTGAATATGCTTGATTTTACAGGCATCATGGTAACTTTATAAAGTATCCTATATTGATTTGTTAGTTGTGATGTTTTTATATTTACATTTACCTCTATTTTATTGTTTACGAAATGAAACATCAAAACGCATACATACGCAGAGAATTAAATAGTCAGTACATCATTTGGATGGTTTTATTGTTCTTGAGAAGAAAATGTTGTACTATTCATAGATTTTATCGTAGCAACAGATTTCCCTCAATAAAATATTACAATCAGCTACAAAACATTTTGAATATTCTTACTGGTTATATCAACAAGATTCTTGGTTCTCATCTCAAAACAGCCGTCTTAAATCACAGATTACGTAAAGTATTCGGTACAGAACAGCATATAAATCTTTGAAATAACATAGATGCACAGCATACATTGGAAAAGAATATTCAACTTGCTAATAACTGTTGAATATGTACTCAATAGCAAACGGTCGAAAATGAAAACAATTTGTTAATTATTTTACAAATACTGTAGTACCAAACGTTTCCTTCTTAGAATTATACTCCGTGGTTATATTCTAAATTTAGACCAAGTTGACACACTACGTGCTGTTTTCACTGTATGGGTGCATATCGTGCAGAAAATCGTAAAAGAAGTAATGTGCAACCGCGTAAAACTTGCGAAAGCAAAGAGGATACATTGCACAAAATGGAACAAATAATTTTCGACCAAATCGTCAGTATTGTCATCGCCAATTTGTATTACAAAATGAGACCCATCAAACAAAACTTGCCGTGCAAAAGTATCATATTGAAACAATCCCTGTACAATCACAAACTTCATTAAACCACAAAGTTGAATATTTGTGCAGGTTAGAAAGAGATGCAAATAAAAATAGTTTAGATTGTCACAATCCTTTCTTTGCAACAGACGGCATAAGGAAGAATGAACAATTTGCTCAACTTCGCGCAGTTATAAAACTAACATCAAACTAGTAGACACTTGAAGTGAAGAATGAACGATGTAACCATGTTTTATTTTGACCGTAAGGATACAGTGAAGAGGACGAAGGAATAAACGATGACGCTGGAGACGAAGAGGAGGACACAAACGAACAACAGGAAGACACGGAAGATGGTGGAGTCCTCGAAGAAATCGAAGACACCAGTGACGAGGTGAACGAAAGGGACGACGAAGATCAGTTCCAGGAAGAAGCTGATGACGCCGCTGAAGCCGACGATGACGCTTTGGATGAAGACGATAACGAGGCACCGCCGGAATTTGTCGACATACCTGGTGTCAATGAAATTGACGATAATGGTCTCGATCCCTTAGAAGAGGTACATTGATACATACAGTGATTCACGAAACTGATCAAATTCGAACACTGTTGCAGATCTCGTCTGAACAGGTCTTGACGGAATGAGAACCTCCGAAGTAAGATCACATCGTTTCCCATCAATATTCTCGCATGTTGAAACCATGAACGTGCGAATCTCTTCGTTAAAGTATTAGCACCGATCGTTGCTTTCGTTGACAGTGTCCGAACACGTCAAACCTGTCGCAAGCACTTGATCCTTGATTCCAGGATGTAGATACTGTCCGAATCAGATTGACTTCGTTTTGCCCAAAATTATTCAGTGACGAATGCTGGGAATTCACAGAGTCGCATATTCATGCTTTTAGTATGGCGAGAAGAATGTAGAATAAATCGTCTACGTGTTTCACTGTAATCGAAGCACATTTTTCATCAATTTCGCCATGTTTTATCGCTAATGATACAATTGCGCACTAGATATTCGATTGCTTTAGCGAAACTTAGGACTCGTTTTATTTACAAGTCGACTTCTCAATGTCATCCCGCGTCTTTCATTGACTTCCGTCGATGACGTATACCGACGAAGGAAGTACAACAGGACTTCGATTGTACGAACAATGAAACAATGTTATAACGATAGGATGATGTTCGAATAAATTAATTTTTCGAATATTGGAACGTCAATTTTACCGATTTCTAAACTTTGTTTGCAAGGCACGTATTCTTTATGCTTTTATCGCTGTTGCATTTCCGACGTTCGTCTAGACATTCTTTATTTTACAACGATGACTCTTCAGGACAATATGTTCATCACACATTTGGTTATTTTGTTAACGATTATTTCATTTCATTCAGACTCTGGCGTTTGTTGTAGCTGCGTTTTAAGGCGTTTACGACGACCTTGAGCTTTACAGGTATCACAAGGAAACGTAAACTTTAGCAATTACATCGCAATCGCTATAATACTTGAATATCGTATTTTGTATCTTTAATTCCTTGACATAATTCAGCTTAATTATCTTTCACTCCATGAGCCGGCATATTCAAACATTTGATTTTCCCATCGTTTCTCATCGCGCCAATTTCGATTTTTATGTACACTCCAGTTGAAGAGCGGGGAGGGGATAGTGAAGAAGAGCATTTGATCAATTTCGTGAGTCACTGTAGCTTGTCGTTCCATGTCATGTACGTTTTATTTTGAGGAATGACTATCGGGAAAAAGAAAGAGAAAAGGCCACGGAGAATGGCATGCTTTTCGTTCGCCCCGATGCGTCGCCTAAACTGCAAAGTCGAATTTGTACGTGTCACGATGCCCACCAGATGATCTCTAATAAAATGTCTCTGCCAATATGTAAATTTCTAAACGATCGTAACGGCTGCCTAAGCGGCAAACACCTTTCACCTGCACTTCGTCGGAGAGCGATGGGTGACTTAGTCTCTGCTTTTTTTTTTCTACGCCATATCTTGACAATTAGGTAGAGGAAGAAGAGATCGAGGAAGACATTGTGAACGATGTCGATGTCGATGTCGAACCGGAAGAGGAAGACATAGAGGAGGAGTCGACCAACGGTGAGTTCGTCGACCCGACTTGCTCGAGTCCTTCAATTGAGCCGTCTATTTTGAAAGCGCAAAAGTTCATTTAACTTCACATTGAGATACTGAAGAGCTTGCGTTCCAATGAATTCAAAAGTATACGTGTAGGATACTAATATATCGCACTCCTTACTTAAGTATATCTAAGCCATTTAAATTTACAATTCCTATTGTAATAATATTTGTTTATCGCAAATGAACTTGAGCCACCTTGAAAATTAACAACTAGATTTGTTATCAAAGTAAGAGCTCAAGTCCATTCGACGTAATTTAAAATGTTTTCAACGGAAAAAACAATACTTAATTTGTTTTAC
Source organism: Anoplius nigerrimus (assembly GCA_914767735.1). NCBI lineage: Eukaryota > Metazoa > Arthropoda > Insecta > Hymenoptera > Pompilidae > Anoplius > Anoplius nigerrimus. Next base: position 11,526,554 of record OU612087.1, read on the forward strand.
ATTTCTTTGTAACGTTTCGAAAATATAATTTAGGCAGGAAATATTCTAACAATATAAATTACATAACAATTTATTACTCATCTATATTTTGTGTATGTGGGTGGGATTTGAAGAAGTCATGGTGCTCCGGTGACATATATCGTAGTAAGTCCATGATAGTCTTGTATTCATTTTATATTTTTATAAAGAAATATCCGTACAATCTCTTGGATTTTTTTTGGTCTAACTGACATTTTTTGGTCCGACTGATTATAAATCCAGCATTTTAAGCTCAGCATTTTCACCCACTGATATATTATACAAAATGTTATGTAGTTCCTTTCTAAAAAAATGTATCTACCATGTTTTTAAACAAATTAATTGTTTCCCCATTATAATTCTTTAGCTCTTTGAAGACTGTGTCCTTCAAAAATCTTGTTGATATGAATTCCTCCTGTTTCAATTCATTTAGAATAAAGTCATTACCTCTCCGACACTTTTTGATAATTTTAAATTATTGACCTCTAGAAATGCGCGGTTTTGGACATTATCAGTAATAGATTGGATTTGGAATTGGACCTAAAAATAAATTGGAAGCCACTTTCAAAGTAATGTATTCAATTATTTGAGTAATTGCGAAAATTTATGTGTCTAAAATGATCAAAGACTGAATGTTCTAAACTGAAAAATGTTGTTTATGACAGCTACCTTAAATTTGTTATAAAAATTAACAACGAAAAAATGACGAATGGGCTTAGGCCACTTTCAAAATAAGCGGCTCAATTATTCGAGAATTCGATAAATCCATGTTACACGATAGCGTCGATCAATGCTGCGAGTACTCGCTCAGAATCTGTTTGATAGAGACCTTGGATTCATTTTTCATAAGCATCCTCGGTGCTCTCGGATTTGATGATATGCCCCGGACAAGACGGAGGAAAGAAACAATAAAAATGTAAAATGCGGTGGTTACAGTGGCGGTCAAGTTCGGAGTCGGTGTTGCGCTTGTCGTTGCTGCGCATTTTGTTCTCGTTAGACGATGGAATAACGGTAAATTCTGCTTCGTCCCCTTATTATGCATACCTAGCGAAACATTTCGATGAAGCGTAATCGACCTATGCATTATGCTGCAAATAAGAGCCTCACTAACTATGCATTGTTCTCTAAATCAATTTTTTCTCGCAGAAGCTTTCCGCTATCTTTCATTGCTACCTCACAAAGTTTTCTTGGTTGGAGTGTGTGTTCTTGCTTATGATGTTATGCTCTCCTCTCTTGGTACATCAAATGCCGATTCTATGTTGCTTGATTGAAACGTTACCAATTTGAGTGCTGTTACTGACTTTGCAAATTCTTAAATGCCATTAGCTCATGTGTCTCGAAACGATAGTCGGACAAACTTGTTGTGTGCCCATATTGCAAAAAAAAAACATAAGTAAACGTAAGAATTATTCATCAAAAAATATAGCAGTAAGATTGACACATTTTTCCGAGTTCGAACCTACTAATCATTTTAATTAAAGTAGGTAAACCAATGCACGATCGTATGTCTGTACACATTGTAGAAAAACTATGCAATGAATAAGATACAGTCAATAGTAACTATGATAAGTGGTATTCAACACAACACAATGTTACAGTAAAAGTATCAGGCTAGCAAGAAAGTAATTTAGGTTTGGTAGTGTGAAAAGAAACTTATATTTTTATATCAAAAATAAACTTTAATCAATAATGCATTTTTTGTTTCGTAACTGAAATGTGACTAATATCAAATGCCATAAGGAAAATATTTTAACACGGACAGAAGTTATTTGATAAAATTATAACGCTGTCTATGTTTGGAAACCGTAAATACTTTCTTGTCAACCCAATATATTTCGCTTTTCGTTTTCGGGCTGTCATTTTGAGACACTGTACACACCAACGTCTTTAATAGCAGAAAAATGTATCACTGTTCAGATAAAAGCCACAATATTCATTCAAATCAGACAAGACCATCAAATTGCAAATACGAATTATTAACAACAATGTATAATAAAATTTAAGAAAAAACTGTATTTGTTGTCATGTGCTGAGTATTGATTACGAATACTTGACACGGAATTTGTCAAAACACCTGTTCTTCCTACTAATTTTCAGCATGACCTTCAGTTAACCTATAAAGAATAATAACAGAAATGTTCATTTAGGCGAACGAGCATGAAAGCATTGTAGAATCAAGTAGATTTGAACGAGCATCCGATTTTCCCGCAATCTCTGCAATGCCAAATTTGTGCTTCCTGTTTTCCAGTTGACGCGATGTTAGACGATGCCGGCGAATTGCCAGAATTGTCAAGACGCAACACGATCGTGCCGCCTGCAACGCGAATTCAAAAAATTCTGCCGCCGGTCGGCAAGGATGAGAGTCAAGTGCCACGAGAAGAACATAGAAAGACGTACGAAGAGCTGAGAACGAAGTATGATAAGCTTGAGTTCGACAATAGTGTGGCCGAGAGTCGTTTCATGGAAAAAATTTCCCCGCTCGAAAGATCAACGATGGAAGGTGGGAGACTACACTATGACATCAACTTCTTGCATTTATTTAATTTTCTTGCATTCTTACGAGTATCCAACGTACTCAATAATATTAAATAGCCTATAAAATAATTATGCGACAAAAATTGAACGAAAATTTACCTCATACGTTGTTCTGATACGCAAAAACTGACTAGAGAAAGGACTTTTAATTTTTCCGACATTGTTGGTAGTCGGCAAAAATTATGAAAAAATCAGAGAGGCGTTATTTTTAAGTTTTACATCTCAGGAAGAAGCGGTATAGCTGCTCTGCAAGTCCTTCAGTATCAAATAGATGTTTATCTGATTAATTTTTCGGTCTTTATTTTTTTTACCATTGGTTCGTTTATGTAAAAATCTGAAAAAAAAACTGTAATGTGTGCACCATTACTAGCTGCAGCGCTGATATTTTTCAAATTTTTTTTTATCCACTAGAAAATTGTGGGAAAAGCAGACAGTACATTTTACCTTCCCCCGTCTTGCATGGTCAAGATTTAAGTTGAAAACTCCCAAAATGTTTATTTTTGATAAGCTATCGGACAGCTCATTCAGAACTTCAATCGGTTTCGGGACACTCTTGACTGTCTCATTTGCCTATGTCCTTTCAACTTACTTACAATGGATCGCGAAAGATGCCAAGCACAATTGAGTAGTGAATAAATGCTTGAAAATTGGAAATTTTTAAAAGCTAAAAGATTGATCAGCCAAGTGATGTATATGTTACGGTGAATGTGATTACTTCGTTGATTATGTATGACCGATTAAATTGGTAAATAATCGCCACAAAATTTCGTAAATGTCATTAATCCGGCGATTATGTGTGATTTACGTTCATTATTAAAGTCACTCAATGGAATCCTCCCAGTGCTCAAGAAGAATTCAATCACACTTTCGTATGAAGATTGGTATTTGTTATGGAAACCCCGTAACTTCCTGTAGTGCATAGTTTTAATTAGAAGCTTGACTAACATCATTTTTAAAAGAAAATACTTTATTTAAATCTTCCTGATCAGCCATCCGTTTAAAGAAATAAGCAAGGGCGGAAAGAAATATTACGACAATTGTGTATAATGAGCACTAGTAAACGTGATGAAATCTTAAACATTTATGAAATTAACAGTTACTTATACATAATCATCATATTAAACACATTTACAAAATTCAGTGGTGAATATTTATCAAAATAACCAGAAATGATACATAATCACATTTAACGTAATAAATACAGAGCGAATTAATTATTAAAATTCGGAACTGATAGTAATGAGTGCTGTTTACAATTTTTGTTTTGAATACATGAAATCAGAATTTAGAAAGTACATTGTACAGATTTTTGTTGAGTATACTGATGTTAAATATTCTTGACGAGTTTTGCTAGACGAGTGTTTAACCCCTTAACGTGCACACCCGAGCATATTCGGGCGCGCTAAACCGGCCAAACCGTGCACACCCGAGTATATTCGGGCGGCGTTGTATTTGATGCTGCTAAAATTAAAATAAAAATTTTGATTAATTTTGTATTTTTTTATGTCTTTGCCAAGCCAATGTTCTACCGTGTGTTTCACATAAAAAAATTGATTTTTTTTGGCCGGTATATTTAAAAGAAATCGTACGTTAAGGGGTTAAACATGATGACAATCATTGTTTTGAAGATTGACCTGAATTTTCACATATTTTTCGACGGAATGACCCATACCAGGTAGAAGAAAAATTGAATTCAAATGTAAAGTAAAGTTTAACATCAGGCGTTTTGCTCGTGGCAAACAATGTGAAGGTGTAACTTAATTAAATGCACGCACACGTGACCAAATATCCTAACTTTCTTTTTCACCTCCGATCGAAAAATTAAAATTGCACTTTTGCTGCTCGTAATAAAATCTTCATGTATAAAAAGAAACTTTTTGATGATAACATCTGTTACGGGACACCATGAATATCTAACAAGAATCTACATAGCGTACTTCATCCACATTCATTTGACATACAGATAAAAAATTGTAAACCTTGATTTTTGCTCTGTTCCGCACTTTCAAATAATTCTAACTTTTCCCAAATTGTTTATCAAGAAAACAACTTCTTCTGACTCTTTAACAAAATGTTTAAACTGTACTTTTCACTCACTGTACTTCTATCATCTCAAACAAAAAATATTTATGTATACTTTTTTTATAGGCATAAAGGCCAAAAACCAATACAAGACTTTCGGGTCAGATGAAGACGATGAGGAGTTAGAGACTTCCGAAGGAGAGAGAATTTCCGGGCCGGAAGAGTATGACGAAGGCGAAGAAGAAGAAGAAGAAGAAGAAGATGAAGAGTTGGAGGATGAGGAAGAAGAGGAGGAAATTGAAGATGTCGACGATGCCGAGTTGGTCGCCAAGCTGGAGGCGAAGTACGGAAAACTACCGACGCCGCAGGACAGTGAAATTGAAGACGAAGAAGAAGAAGAAGACGTTGAAGAAGAGGAAGAACTCGAAGAAGAAGAGGAGGAAGAGATTGTGCAACCGGACGTAGCGAGATGGAAACGTAAATAATTTTCTCTTTCACTCTCTGATTCTCCAATATTCTAAACCTCCCGATCCCCTGCGAACTTCTAAACAACTTTCTAACAGTTAATAATGTTTTCAACAACTAGCAAAGTCCTAGTTTATAACTGTTAATTGTTAACAAAAATTATTCTGTTATGCTATGCTGTTAATGTCATGAATATTTGTGTAAGCATGGAAGACGTCTTCAATATGTGTACTTGTACGTATATGTATACTGGTAATTATAAAAGCAACTCGTGTCAAACATTTGAGGTACTTCAATCAAAGGATAATTGTAAAATACGCCGCAAAGTGTAATGAATGAAATGTAATTTTTCATTATGTTCACTTAAATTAATTGGCATAATTACCGAAATGAATCTATACAATTTCCTTAATTTATCATATATACTATTAGTTATCATGTGCTCTAATCACATTTCCTTTTGTTGCTTACTGATGTTTCTCATTACCGTAACTGTATTACTTCTGTTACGTACTGTTATGGTATGAACGGAACATTTTTTTATCTTTATTTAGATCTTTATTCATTTTTGTAATCTATCGTGATCTGTAAACTATAAGTTTCTTTTACAAAAAATATATTAAATAAAAATAAAAATAAGCTGTTGAGTAAACACTAACGGGAATCATTATATCATTATTTATATTGGAAACAGGCTTCCCAAGATAAAATTTTCTGTGATACCAAATATAGTATTTCACATGACATCATGTAAAAGATTATTTTCATTACTAAAGGTTCGTAAAATATGCATGTGCAACTGACAAAAGGTTTTAACGAAGTTATAAGATGTTTACATTTGCATTAGCTGTATTCAATCTTTTTTTTATATATGTTTTCTCTCTGCTAAAGCATTCCATTCCATAAATAAAATTCGGAAACTATTATATATATTGACATTTGCTTGACCTTCTGTACCAACATTTATCTAAACCGTAATTAAGTGCTTCTAATTAGTTGCTCTCAAAATTATTTGACTGACAACATTTACCGCGTGAAAGCAACACCTTTCTCGTATAAATGCAAACTGTAACACTTAAGTGTTAAAAAATATTTTATGGTGAACATTTTCACTTACCTTTTGCACCTTATCAATCTCTTCTGTTCAGCCCGATAACACGTCTGTTTTTGACGTATTTTATACGCATCAAATTTGGTAAAGGTATTCCTAGATAGTCTTCATTGTGTTGTGATCTTATCTTTAAACAATATTAAAAATATGTTTTCAAAACCACAGTTATTCACCCAGTTGAATATGAGTTCAACGAATTTCTTCTTCCCGTTTTTTATATCTCTTATAATCATTGCTACATTTTCTAAAATATATAAATCCTCGTTGTGCAATAGATTGAATAAAGAATAAAATTATTTGCAAATTTAATCCCTGCATTAAATATAATGTTTTTTTCATCAATTCCAAGCGAAATAGAGCGATGTTATGAAATAATTCTATTCCACACTTTTCATTTTTTGTATTGTATAAAGTTCTCTTTTATGCGTGCATCAAATATTTCCATTTGCAATTATACGTAGTCTCTTCAGTTTTTGATAATATATGTATAATAATTATATAATAATTCCTCTCTATTTAAACACCGTTTTCAACAGTTTCGACTTTTTGATTGTGTAAATAGGTCCCAACGTACCAAAAGGCCCAGAACGTGGACTAGAAAGTAAACTGCAATTTACTGATAAGGGAAGAGAAAATGTTAAACAAAGACAGCAGACCGCGAAGGGTGGTGAAAAAGATTACAACGAAGATAGTATAACAATCATCGACGAATGGATCGATGACAGTGATGACGACCAAATTTGAACTGCCAAGTACTTTCCCTAGTACGTATTACATACTTTAGGTATAAGCGCATCTACATACCTGGAAGACATATTTATAAACGTATTCTTGCTAACGAACAAACTTTACATTTAGATATTTGGTACTATCGTACAGTTTCTACATGTCTAGAATCAGATGTAATTTTGATACCTCTCACTTAACATGATCTGATATCAGACTCGGGTATAACGCTAAGTCAAACTACACTAAAAACTCTATTATTTGCAATATATATATGTACTACGCTTCTTAATGAAATTGCGTTTTCCTTGAAGTCTGCCATAAGTTTTTAAGTTCATAAGTTCTACATCATAGTTAATTTAAGGGAAAATCAATAGCGAAATTTATTTTTCTAAAGAATTATGATAAAAAATTTTACCTTGTACAATTTATGTAAACCAGACAAATTGAAAGAAATACAAAATAATATTTACTTGAATTTGAAGGAACTGAATATAATACTGAAAGATTTTTAACATAGATTTTTTTTCACATTACCTTAAATGGTATAACCTGACTTAATTGAGGCAGAGATAAACAATCTGCAAACATTTAAGAATGGAATAAAAGTTCAAACAACTTTCATTTATAGAGTAACTTATATTTGCATGAAAAATGAATTCATAAAATTGTATTTGAATGCTATAGAAAATATTTTTCTAGCCTATGGAAGAACGTAAAAATATAATACATGATGACAAAGATAAACAATTTTCAGTTACTTATTCCTTCAGTAGCATATTTGTGTTTGTCATTTTCGACGCATTTGAGTTACTGGAAAAAAAAGGAAATTGATGCAAATGTCAAATAATATTATATTTTAGTTAGTAAATATAATTTCTTCTTATTTTGCTCAAGATACATAAACAACTGAATGAAAACAACTTTTCACACATTCTTATAAAAGCTGTAGTAAAGAGTCGAGAGTATAACGTCCTGAACGAAGCCTAGGTTTCTTTGTGTGCCCGTTTGCTTTATCGTTTTATGTGAAATAGTACATACTATTCTCTATACTATCGAAAATGTTTACCTTTAATTTTTGGTAAAGTTCAAGACATCAAATTCACGTCATGATAACTAATTTATGATTCGTCCGTATTCGGATTTCTACAGCTAACAGTCACAATCAATTTTTTATTTGCGTTAACTAAAAATAGGTATAGCTACAAGTAATCTTTTCTGAAGAACCTTATAGCTTTGGCTTATTAGCGCATCTTTAATTGTTCACAATTCTAATCAACTAATTTTACTCTTGATAAATATCCTTTGTGTTCTTTATTTTGAAAATGCTCTAATTTACTGTGTTCAGAACAATTATAAACATAAGTATAATTGCTCAATGCACATTCAAATATCAAATGTGGACGAGTTTTTGATATTCTCGTACACGCTATTAAATTTTGGAAAGCGAAAATGTTGAAGTGGTGAAATTTAATTTGCAGCATAAACCATTAGTTTATTAACATATAGCTTATTATTAAAACAAACTTACACAGAAAAGGAATTTGGGAAATAGAGACGCATATTCATAACATCATTTTGATAGAAGTGTTTTATATCAAACGATTTATTTGGTATTTTTACAATGCAAACAGGAGACTTTGATAACAAGAGTTTCTGTAATATTTATGTGTACGTGGATCACTTTATTCGGCTCGATATCTGTCGCACAGTATCTCTGAGTACTAGCTCGAATTTTAAGAAAGACGACTCGCTCTCTGTCCTTTCCACGTCGATTGAAAATATATACACCACTATAATTACATTTTCGCGACGCGCAACTAATGGGAACCATTAAAAACCGTCGTCGTTCCGTCGGACACGAACCTCCTCCACCGAAAATCGTCGTTTATATCTCTGATTAGCGCGGAAATTACTAGCAGGACAAGTCGACCGCCGATGACACTCATGAAATCACGTAAACCTTTACACTCTCAGGCCCGAGGCTCGAAACACAACAAAGCATTCTCGTACACGGACATGCATCGTAAACAATTGTCCTGCTTTGTCAAAGGAAAGAGGGACAGGGAGAATGAAGTAAGAAATAATGGAAGAAAGAAAGAATGACACAAAGGAAAAGTGCGTGTGTGAGAAAGAGAGAGGGAGTGAGAGAGGGAGTGTGAGAGAGAGAGAGAGAGAGAGAGAGAAGGAGAGAGAAACCATAAGGTGACAAAAGGTCAGGATCCGCATCACGTGGACAGCCAGTCCTTCCGTCGTACAATTAGTAGAGCGTACTAACAGCGACGACGAGAAACGCAGCAGAAACGTGAGAGTGATCACGCATCGCGGAGGTTGCCTCGCGAGAGGAGGGGAGTGAGGGGTGGTGGGAAGAGATGGAGACTCAATACTTGTGCTTGTGCCTGTGCTTGCGAGGGGAGGGCGAGGGCGGACTGCTGGCCCTGTGCTTCGCTGAAGTGCGCGGTGGCGGCGGCGGCGATAAGGACGGTGACCTTGCACGCCTCTTTCTGTCGGCACGCTCGCTCACCGGTGACCTTCGGGAAACCCTCGACGACGAGAACGAGGGCGACGGCGTCCGTCGGATGCGAGGCGGCGACGGTGTCACGGGTACTCGCTTCTTGTACGGCGACCTAGACCTACGTTTCGTGCGTGGAGACCTACTGCGTGATCTAAAAGTGACAATCAACTGATGCGTCATACAGTTCGAATCATCGCGATTAGCTAATTTGCGCCGGGATCAAGTTCGTGGTACAGGGTGCTGAAGGAAGGGATGACAGACTTTGGACGATTGAACGAAACTGTGAAAGAAGGCTCTAATTGGTCCTTTTCGGGATACTGTACACGCCTGTTTTCACGTTTGTTGAACATATTTGGAATACATCTTACTTCAATGTAGAAATTGAGTTTCTTATGAGGCATGTTTATCTTTTACATTCAATGTATTTTGAAGCTGTTGTTTTATGTTGGACATTGGGTATAATCAAAATTAATTTTTCATGAAAAGGACTGGTTGTTGAACTTGTTCTTCTTAGAGAAGTTTTTTTAGTTTCTTCAATAAGTAAAGGTTGTTGAAGTATGTGACCACTTGTTTCCAGCACCCTGTGGTTTGAAATAACTAACAATCTTGGAATTAACAACAAACAATTCTTAAATAAAGAAAATAAGCAGTATCAATATTTTCACGTTGAAAGCAACATTCATTCTATGCTAAGTTTATTTAATGGAATAAACTACTGATTGAATATGTTGGGTTTCTATGTGGATAACAAGAAAATAGTATGACATTACTCACACAACAGTAAAACTTTTTGATATCCAAAACTATTTTCGTTATATTCCATTAGAATTCAAATTTACTATTATTATACATATATTTATGGAACTCATTAAACATATATTTAAAAGGTCCTGAATATTGAAATACTATTTTAGCATCAATTTTTATATTTTTTTTATAGCCTGTGATAGATTTGGTATTGTTTCTTCCTGAGTTCACCCCAGACTATCAGAAAAAAATACAGCAGAGTGCTGCGGATTATCATAATTGTCAATATTCAAATAATAAACATTTTCTATACCCTATATCTTGTATTATCAGATCTGATTTCACAACCTATAAGGAGACTGTAAACAATAATTGCAATATCATATAAGCAAGTTTGAACACAAACATTTTGAAAGTTAAGTAGAAATTGCTAGATAAACATACTGTACACTTGTCAATATAACTAATTGTTTAAACAAAAAAATATTGAACCAAAGTTTTTCTCAGAAATGGATGCAACATTAATTGATACAAAGTGAAAAACAGAATGAATGGTTCCTGCTTATATTAGACAATAACTTGGTCATCAACTTGTTTAAGTTTTAGTACTTAACAAACGATAATATATACATTGATAAATTTTGCAACATTAAAGACAGTAAATGAGTGAAGTACTTTCTTTACTGTTGTAGTTGTTTGTAGAAAAATGGAGTTATCAATTTCTACTTTTCAATCTGTTTAGGTTCTCGTGTACTCATATTGTACCAGAAACTTAAAAAAAATGGATTTTTCTTGAAATTCCTTGCTTGCTGTTATAATGTAGTTATGACCGAACAATCGAGATACACAGGAGTGTTATGTTATAAGTACGTTCAATCTACAGAACAACATACACTTTTTATAGTTACAAACATGCAAAATAAACTACAATCAATGAGCAAATTGTTATTATTATTCATTTCTTGTATTTATTAATTAAGCTTATAATGTAGCTTTATAGGGAGCGTACTTCAATGACGTTCAAAGGTAAAATTACAATTCAGAATTTACTGTAATGTACAACCCCCCCCCCCATAAGCAGCCCGTCTAGTGCGACAGAAACAACGCAAAATACATTATAAGCGACAAATAAACTGTTATCATCAATGGTACAAATTTTTGGATTTCATTCGTGCACCCGTAATATATAACAACGGCGCTTCATAAAACTTTGGTTTTATAATCCACAGAACAATATTTAGCGCTAATAATAAACATGCGAAAGTCAGCGACCAACAAGACTCTATACGGATTGCAAACTTCCGATTACTATTGTAAGTTTATCGCATGTGAACGAATCTAATTTCTGATGAAATTATCTTATCAAATCCTTAAGCACAATACTGTGTTACCTATATCTCGTATTTTTTCCCCCTGGGCTAGTTGAAGTTCGTCTTCGGTCCCTATAATGGCTCGGTGATTCTGGCGTTGTACTGCGCTTCTTTTCCCTCCGTCTATCGTCGTCTCTGTCGTCGCTCTTTATGTCCTTCATTTCCCTTTCGCTCTGTACAAATTGAACGTAATCTCAGTTACGACTTATTACAGATCACTTGATAATCGTTACCTTTCTAATCAGTTTTTTCCGGTAATGTTCGACCTGTCCTTGAATGGTCATGCCCGACTTTAACGTCCTCCGACCGCTTTCCAATTCGTCCTGATACTGCATGGTCTTAACTTCAATTTCACGCAACCTGTTACGCCTTTCTTCATTATAATCTCTACCACTATAAAAATGTAACGCATGATAATGGAGTTACACGACGTTAAGTTATCCGAAACATTTCTCGAGTTAAATCTGCGCTGCTAATGAACCGAAATTATGCATAAATATTACTCCTTCTTTCCGCCAAGTAACATCCCTTAACTATTTTACCTAGAGTCCATGCTGGCGTCCTGCGAATTCGAGTCTTCGTTTTGGCCCAATTCTTCCCATTTGCTGGTCGTCATCGCTTGAGCTTCCACCTGATATAAACATTTTGTCACTCGTGTTCTATGTATTATAACTACAAACAAAAACTGTGGTGTATTAACCTGATCGGGGTCCACAGTTTCCCATCGAGATGGTACAAAGCCTGCTGGCATTGTTGGCTTCTTATCGTCATCCTTGTTGCGCATGTTTAGGCTGTCTTCATCGTCCATTGGAACGCCATCGATGTCTTCATCCACTACAGAACATTACATACAATATAAAACAGGGTTCGGTTATATATTTTTAACGACGCTCAAGTTAATCAGACTCGTGATACACTAATCAATCAAAATTGAAATTCATTAGAATCATTGACAATTCCTTATGATTAAGGAGTAAAAGTCTACTTCTTATCAACGCAAACCATCTACTTCTATGGTAATCCCAAATAAATTTGTATTGAAGCTGTTCATGTAACCTCCTGTTGTGCGGATATACAATTACATACTTGGCACGCCATCGATATCGTCATAATTAGACGTTGTTTGTGGTGTAAGCCCAAGCTTCATCGCGCCTTTGAGAAGAGCAGCACCGTCAAGAGGAACACCGTCTAGATCTTCGCCTCCATCGCCGTCAACATCCGACAATGGAGCCCCGTCAATGTCTTCATCGTTTTCCGGTTCTGGTTCGTCCATCTGAATTGCGGACACATTGAGCAGGCTTTATGTTATAAAATATGCATATGCAGAATACTACGCATATAAAAATCGCTGCAATTTTTAAGTACGCGTGCTATTTTCAAATCTAATTTTTGTATGTTTTCCTTTGTACGAAGAAAGACTGTTAAACATGTAAATACCTTACGATTATTTTGAGGGAACTTAAACACTAAAGTTGTAACTATTGACCAACTAGTATATTTTGCTTTAGCGTTAAAAGGTCATTAGCACAACTTACCAACACAAGCCCGAGGAAGGTGTTTTGTAGTTTGACTAGGAAATCTCTTGGATACACTGCCCAGTCCTCCCACGCTCTAAACATTCTCATGACACGAACTTTGAAACCTTCCGCCTTCAACCTGCTATCAAACTGCTTGTATGCCTGGTGAACTTCATTAAATATATCTAAAAGTCGTGTTTCGAATCTAAAAGTAAAATATACATAGTATGATTACAATCCAGTTGGAATCCCTTTTGTTTTATTATTCTGAAACAACAAATTTTCTTACGCTTTTCTGTAGATTGTGGCGTTTGTTACTTTGACGCCACAATTGTGAAGTATGTCAGATATGAGGTATAATCTTGCAATCTTCTTGTTCACCGGTGTTTGCAATATCGATAGTGACTCTGAAATACAATCGCAAATTTCTTCGGCCGCTTCTGCATGTTCTATGCAGAACACCATCGCCTCTGCCACTTTTATTCTTTCAGGTGATATGTTACGGAGTAAATCTTCCAAACGATCTCTTTGACTGCAAAGCATGTGAAAGTCTGGAAATTTTGTTTGGCTGGCAAATTAAAGGCAGAATCATACAATTTACCTATTTGAGAGACTTCCCCTTCTAGGTTCTTGTCTTTCTTCCATTTCAATTAGCTCATCAGGCATTCCCTGTGTCCATGGATTGATTGGTGGAGGTCTCCACACACTACCACCTTTGAACATTCTGAAATCTTCTGTTCGCCATTCTTTTTGACCATCTCCTTGCAAAATAGAGTACAACTTCCACCGATAATAAGTATGTGCAGGGGAGTAGTTTTCAAATAAAAATCTGTGGCAACAGAACATGTTAGTGAAAGAATTCTGAAAAAACAATATATTTTAACTCTATAGTAATGGTACAAACCTAAACATTGGATTATTTAATTCTCTATTCATAATCATTGCTTCAAACATTGGACCTTCTCGAATGACAAATTCCACCATTCTATGTATTAACATGACTAAATTCCTATAACGCACAGTTTCATTAAATATTTGTTTAACACAGGCCCTACTGATACATCAGGGCGAGATTGCTTTACTGGTAATCAATTGTTTCTTGCGCTTATACTCACAGGAATGTTAATGTGTTACTAAGTTAAACAAATACCTTTCGGTTGGAATAACCACTTTGACAACGGCATTCTGCAAAACCTGTGACAGTCCACATCACAGTGCAACAGTGATAGATGACAGGTGGTTCCATTCCAAATGCCAATTGTGTACCCCAAGAATGGTCGCCAAAAAGTTGACACAACACAATTTTTAAACGTAAATTAGATTCGTTTTAACCGATTCGAAAGGAGTACGTATCCTTTACCAGCAAATTATCATCTTTGTTTACTGTATTTTAAATGTCACTGTCTTGTATGCAACTTACCCTATTTTACCCATCTATGTTAACACTTTCGTCGATATTTTATGATAAGCATAGCAATAATTTTTCAACCCAGTCAAAGAACTCACTTGTTAAAATTTTTAAGACAATATTACGACAGTTTAGTCCTCATGATCAAAAGCAAAACAGATATATCAGTCAATAAAATATCAAATTAAAAATTTTAGTGTTCAATAAAAAATGTTAGTGCATCTGGCTTGCATAGAACTCTAGAACTAACTTCTAATTGCAAGAAATTATTTGAACATTACTACGAACAATAAAAAGTAACTTGGAGAAAGTCTAAGAATATCACACCTTCGGTGTGTAGATGGACATTTGGATAAACATTCAATATAAAAAACCTTATGTATGACAGATTTTCTTTCCAACTGAATAAAATGGCGTAGACGAAGAGACATATTGTATATACTAACAGAATAGAATGATTTTACCTTTTCAAAGTTTTCCTTTTCCTGAGGGTCCGCGCTCTGGATGTTGCGGATACGTGGTATCTGAGATTATGTTTCAAAAATGGTTATACGGTACCGGTACAAAATTAGTCAATAAGTCTAATGAAACATGTTATGAATGTAGATAACGTTGACTTAACAAAAAAGGATGTCAAAAAATGTCGATCGTGTAACGGGAAACCATTGAAATACGAAACGTATTTGTGATACGTTTTCGCGTAATTGAGTAATTACTTATCTATCCTTCTCCGTACACTTGCGTGCACCTTTCATTTATCATTCGATTCCTACCGATAGTGCAAAATTGCAAAATTAAACTTGCAACGTTCTATGCTACCAGAAAGAGGTGTCTGGTAAAATACGTACTGGCTTAATGTTATTATTAGCGAGGGTAACATTGAGTAATAACAAAACATAATTATTCGACGTACGATTGAGCATTTTATTAATTGCGCTCCTCAAGTGGTTTATTCTGTGTACCTTGTGCCTGTCACGACGATGTGGCTGTGCATTAAAGGGAAGACCAGACGGGGGTGGCGGCTGTGTTATTTCCATCAGCGCAGGAGGAATGTAGATAGGATAAGGTGGAATTGGCACGCTTTTTCCCCATCCTAACTTCATCTCGTACTGCATTATATCTCGACCTAGTACAACATTGAAGTAGTCATTATGTGAAACTGAAACGATCTTGTAATAACCGAGCATTGCAACCGTCTACTTATGATGTATATGTTCTATTAATTCAAATTTAGATGAGACATTCTTTTGCACACTCAACCTGGTCTAATTAAGATATAATATCTTGATATACACTGATATTTACTAAACTGATTTACGTGTATGTCAAACAAACAAAAATGAGTGATATATTTCTTGACATTGTATGAATCTTCTTAAAATGATCAAAAACTTGAATTCGCATTTGAATTTTCGGAATCAATATAGATAAAATTATTAAGCCATTATGGATTTGGATACAGAACATTAAATCAGGAAAAGAAGGCTTGAAACTTAAAAGATACACCTGCCACTAAGTATATTACAAGTGAACGACATTATCTTATAAACTTTTTCATCTTCTGTCAACTTGTTTATATTCCCGTGTATACAGTGAAAACCGTATACAAAACCCAATTTGTATGCAAACGGGGATTTTGTTATTACAGACCAAATATTTATCGAAAAAGTGTGCTAAACATTTGGAAAAGTAATCACTGTCAATGCAATTTACATAATACATACTCCAAAACTACAAACACCTCAAAAATAAAAATATTTTTTTTACACGTTCTTCCATCACATAAAAAAAGTAAGTACAATCTATGTCTCATGCAAAAATTATTTAGTCTTAAACATCGTATTTTTGTTTCCAGGGAATATATAACTGTGACTTAATTTCTAGTTATTATAAGTGTACATTAATATTTTGTATTAATTTAGGCATCACGTATAAAACCATGAAGCTCCATATACACATAAATTGCATAAAAACTCACCAAGTAAAACTACATTATAAAACGTTTTCTCATGTTCTTATGTAAACAAAATATGTAACAGATATATAAGTCACATTCCAACACCTTTAGTAAAGGAATTATTCCAAACGGAAATTCAATTCTTTAAATATTGTAATAATTTGCAGAACATTTTTTGTTCATTTCTAACAAATCCCTAAAATCTGTTGAAAACACGAATAAATGGGTTGAAAAAATTGCACATAAAAAGCAATTTCCATTATTTGCTGTTGCTTTCATTATGCATGCTTAACATACACATATAACAAAAAAGAGAATGTAAAATTTTTGAACAGGGTATCATTTTCCAGTGAACCAAATCTTTTTCAAACTTGCTATTTCATATTGATGTGCGTAAACTCAAAGTAAATATAGACAAAATCTCTGATAACAAACAAAATCTTGAGCCCATGTTTAAATGTAAAAAAAAAAAACAACCTACACATTCGGAGCTATACAATGCAAATGTAAAAATGAGATTCAACTTACCATTTAGATTTTTCAAAGCTCTTTCTCCGTCCTTGCGACTCATAAATGCGACAAAGCCGCAATTTCTTTGTCTAGCTTTTTCTTCATCGCTACGCGGCCACATAATCTTTATACTGGCCAGTGGTCCATACTTCCCAAATATTTCCATTAATTGTTGCTCTGTGATCTACATAAATGTCGCGAATAACAAATAAATATTAATAATGTAAGTTAGACAGCACTAAATACAATCATACGTAATATGACAAAATATAAGACTTTAAAACATACCTTTGGATTTAAATTCCCCAAGTACAAATTTGTTGTATTTGGATCCCCGTTATCAAATGAACCATCTACAAAATAATAATTTTAAGGATGTTCTTGCAGAAATTGAATTTTAAGAGATAAAACAGTAAAGGAAATATAACAAAGGGCAGTGAGTTACCCTCATATGTCAGGGCTAAAAGGCGAGGATCATCAATGAAGGTACGTAGGGTAGCTTTTCGAGGATCCGGGTAAGAGGATATATTACCTAGTACAGTGGTGGTCATACTAAAGACATTTGTGAAATAGTTGAGGAGTAGAAATTTTGATAAGATTTTTGAATTCGGATATGGACCTATTAATCGAAAATCAAGTAAGGATCTACTTTTTTATTATTATATTTACCTTCAACACACTTCAAAGCTGCAAGCATAGGGTCTTCTGACTGAGCTGATATCACAGTCTTGACTACACCTTTATACTTGTGCCTCTCTTCTCGCTCCTCTTGTATCATTTTTAATTCTTCCTTGAACAATTCAAGGTTGCTTTTCTTTTTTTCTCCCTCTTTTTTCTTCTTCCCAAGTCTATCCAATTTTCGCTCATTAGAACCAAGTAACCTTGCATATTCTTGTGCCTGTTCTGCAGATGATCTACTATCAACCAGTTCAGATATTTTTGACTGGGGTTTGTAAAGTTTTCCTTTTTCTCTTGTATCTTCCTCTGTAGAATACCAATAAAATAATAAAAAATAATGCTGCGATAGACTAGATATTTTGTGTTATCACGTGTCTTACGTCTTTTGCCAGCATCGTAAGTACCAGCTTTCACCCAGACTTTACTAGTCGTTTTACTAGGAGTTTCTTGAAATGTAGCCACAAATTCTTCAAACGCCTATTAAAAAGAAACTATTTAAAAACTGCAATGTAAAATTTATATGAGTATTTTAGACTAACACTTACCTGAGCCGCAGCTTGTTCTTGTTCTTTTTTTCGTTGCTCTTCTAACTCTTTTTTACTCAATGGTCGTTTTCCCATTGTACCAATAGAGAAAGCTTTAAGCTTCTGCTCAGCAATTTGCTACAAATCAAATTTTATCTTACCTTATTAAGAATGCGTAACATAACTTTAGTAGTCGTGTACAAGTTTAAACCTAGCCATACCTTCATTATTGCCTTATCCGCCATCTGTAAAGCTGAGGTTTAACCTAAAATGTTGATATGCGAAATATAAATGCGGTTAATATAAAATGTATCAAATGGCAGAATTAACTCCCAAATTAAGATAAAATAGCAAACCTGTTGTGACTGTGATGACGAAAATAACCCTTTGAACGTGTATTATGCAAGGTGCAAATTTACGAAGCCACCGATCAGCTCACAATACACGGAAAACGAGCTCAAACTGCACTGCATGGAAACATAGCTATCACCTTTGATCAACACATTGTTAACAAATATCGTAAATGATATTATAATCCGCATAAAATATTATCGCACAACACATTCTTCTTGACTTTCATGCTTAAACAACACTGCGCCCATGGTGGAATTAATAAGGTGTAGTACTGCACAGATCTTGTGAATAGCCAATAGGAAAGTTGTACCATTACGCCGGCCATTACGAGCGGGAATTCAAAATCCTTAACTATCGTCAACGGCGTAAACTGTATTTGATTAACAGGAAACCGAATTATGTACTTTGAATATGTTAGAGAAATATAAATATCATGTGAGGATCGTGTCAGAGTCGGAGACAAAGCGTATAATTTATGAATTTTAAAGCGAGTTGCATCGTTAACAAAACCTCAAAAATTATTATATGCAGTAACATATGACAGTGTTTCATAGAAAGTATATCTATATATACAAGGAAAATGGCCGGCGCAATGGTACTGCGCAGTAAACGCAAAAACGCGTCACGAGAACCGCTACACCTTATTAATTCCACCATGACTGCGCCTAACAATATTCTCGGCGATGAATACCGTGTAGGGGCACCGCCTAGAAACATTTTACTAACTGAGACGATAATATTGGCAACAATTACACTGATCTGTTTATATATTATTAAGTTATTAATCAAATACATTGTTAGTTTATGAAAACACTATTATATAAATATTTAAATTATTACTGTTCAGTTCTTCATCAACAACGCAAACATGTAAAATGTTATGCATAATAGCTGTTTCGGAATATTTAAAAGAGAATTCTGATTAAATGGTTTGTAATTGAAGTTGACTAGTGCTCAGATATTGGAACAATTGGGATGTTTAACTTGTTGCGTTTGATACCTGGGATTTTACGGAACTCGTAGAAGAGATTGTATTCGTGTTATATTAACATTAAAACCACATTTATATATATTTAACATGCGCAATTTTGTTTCATAAGAAGTAAAATCAAAAGAGGGACTATTAATCAACTACACATCATGAAGATGACAGACTCGGATAAATTTTTTTTTCTATTTGTATTGCAAACTCATTCAATTTGATTGCGAATAGAAAACACCTAAGAAGTGTTTTGCTATGACTTTGTTGGGAACATACACGGAGTTTTCTAAATAAATGATGGTGATAACATCCTTGAACGCGTTAGATTCACCCAGATTCATCTTACTCTTGTTATCCATCTGCTACTTGGTGTTCATTTCAGTATTGTCTGTGGTTTGATCAGAGAAACGTTATAATGTTACAAATGTATATCTGAAAAATAGATGAGGTAGAAAAAATGTAATATAGTTTACAAAGTTTCGACCAATAATCGTTTTCCAGTCATTTGTAAACGTAGACGTAGATATTTAGCTATAATGCGCATGTGTTAATCATATAACCATACAAACATTGTCTATTGCGAGCGATCGTTTATTTAAATAATTTTAAGTAAAATTCCTATACCAATTTTATTGCAACTTTCTTCCGCTCTAACGTGAAGAAAAGTAAAATTAAAAACCCTTTAATAACTGGTGGGTGTTACTTGGATAGGTATGTATATATAAATGTAATTTATTGAATATCATTATTTGCTTTAAAACATTCATTCTTTGATGCATATTAGCCTAGAATGTATTATACGCGGAGAACTGCAGAAAACACGTGTGTGAAACATAACTATTATATATAAAATTGTGT
This sequence comes from Anoplius nigerrimus, assembly GCA_914767735.1. Taxonomy (NCBI): domain Eukaryota; kingdom Metazoa; phylum Arthropoda; class Insecta; order Hymenoptera; family Pompilidae; genus Anoplius; species Anoplius nigerrimus. The sequence continues at coordinate 11,546,851 of OU612087.1, forward strand.
GGGAGGGCAAAAAGCCAGATCTAGTAAAACGGCTAGAACTTTGTTGAAAAACATTTTGTGGGTGAGATGTAGGGATATTCAGTCCGAACTTCGGATATACTGTGTGGCGATATTCCCTAGAACGTCTAGGGACCTAAGTTGGTAGCCGACATGGGCGCCACCTAGGAGAAGAAGGACGCGGACGCGAGTCCCGCCAAGAGTCAGTCATATTGAGAGAGCCGACTAGGCACAATAAAGATTTTCCTTCCGGAACAAATAGTGAGCGTTTACATATTCCTGTTGGCCTTATCCCACAACTGTATATAGGCTTTATTCTCTTATTTGTACGGCGCGGTCTCTGACACGCGCTGACACAGGAACTTCAGGTACCACTGTGACAGTCATGGCGTTCAACCTGGTTCAACCTCGCGCTTCACTTTTCTCCGTCACGCCTCTGGTGGCGATGGACGGCCCTAGGTTATCCCCTAGCCCTTTTAGTGCCGGACGACGATATATCGTCGTTCGCTACACTTGCGAAAAGTGCCAGCGACGATATATCGTTGCGCATCCAATAGCGCCGTACTATTCGCATTGCGAGAGAACTTTACCTCAAAATAAATTTAGAAATCGTTACAAACGGTCTAATTTCAATACGAAATGTTTAATCCGCTGCTTTTTGAATCATGTAAATATCATTTTTAGTTTGGTTTTTATGAGCCTTTTCCGAAACCCTTGTAAATTGCATGAAATTCATCCGGTTATCTTCGCATAGGCACCTCTGTTCCGGCCGGCATTAAAAGGGCTAGGGTCCGTCACATCACCCCACGCCTCCAATTCGTCAGTCCTGTCCTGTCTAACATATTAACTTAAGTATTATCTGGTATTATCACACCTATGTACACACACACACACATTCATACTGGTATTTACATGTTGCGTATTTTTATAAAATATATGAAAGAGAGGAAAAAATATAAACTATATCAATGTACATTAACAAAACCTATATATATATACATATATATATATATGACGAAAAGTTCTTCGGTTCGCTTATTGCTCTACGTTAACAAACGTCACTGTCTTTGATTTGTTCTCGTCCACTACACTAACACCGTATGCAGGTTTCAGTCTGTCAATGCTGACCTGCTGTTTTTCTCCTTTTATGTCCAGGATCAAATGTTTGTCTTTTCGTCCGAGGACTCTATACGGACCTATATATGCTGTCCGTAAGGGTTTTTTATTGACGAACACGTGGGTGGCAGTTTGCAGATCTTCGAATACGAAGACCGGTTTCTCTCCGTGGTGGACGATCGGCACTCGTTGCAGTTTCCTGATCTGTCCTTGTAACTCCCTTGCGAATGTTGTTATGTTGGTATCGACAGATGTAACGAAAAATTCGCCAGAGAGTTGCAATGTCTCTCCGTACACCAATTCCGCTGGGGATCGGCCCGCGTCTTCCTTGATGGCAGTTCGGATGCGCAGTAGTATTATCGGGAGGACCTCTGCCCACTTCTGCATCTCATGGCACTTGATGGCTGTTTTTAACTGCCTATGAAATCGTTCCACCAGGCCGTTGGCTTGCGGGTGGTAGGCGGTCCGCAGGGGTACACGTCGTCAATGTATACGAAGCAGAAATCTAATCCTCGGGTCACTTCATCTATAAATCTCTGGAATGTTTGTGCTGCGTTTCGCAATCCAAAGGGCATCCTCGTGAACTCGTAGAGTCTGAATGGCGTAATTATTGCGGTTTTTGGAATATCTTCCACCGCCATTGGTATTTGGTAGTATGCCCGTACCAGAGCGATGGTGCTGAAAATTATCTTACCACCTAAGGTCTGCCTGAAGTCCTCAATGTGTGGGATAGGATAGCTGTCGGGGACTGTCCTCTCATTCCCGCTCCTATAATCTCTACAAGGTTTCAACGCGTTACCTTTCTTCTTTGCCATGTGTAGCGGTGCTGCCCGGCTGCTTGAGGATGGTCTTGTGGACAGTGGGTTGGAAAGGTTCAACCTATGTTTATATATCGGGGAGCGACAACTGAGTTTGCTCACTCTATATTAGACTATAAGAGCGGAGAGTACTCTTCGGGGGATCAGCACCGCACGCTTTAAAGCTATGGTGTACGAGCCCTTGAATCTGGACTTTACTCGGCAACGGTCGGCAGCACCGAATCCGAAAGCTACTCCAAGCTTAATGTCGTAGTCGGTGATGTCATCCATGCAGTACCAACGAATGATGGTATCGACTTGCCAAGGGTCAGCGAACCGCACGAATTGCGCGGGAGTACCATATCCATGCTCAAGGTCTATCTTAACATTAAAACCTTTCTTGCTGTTGAGTGACTGAACGATCTTCTGAAATATACGATACTCGTAATCTGACCATTTTATTCGTTCCTGACCAGTGTCTCCTTCTAGCCAGAAATTGATGGAACTGGCTGAAAGCCGAATGTATGGCGGTGGCACGTCTTGACCTTGCCGCACCGGAGGAGTAAACTCCTCCCATTCGATTCCGGGAAGGTTTACTAGCTCTTGCGCTAATTCGTAGACTTCGCCGGTCTGGGGAACTCCGGCCCGGAGGATTCTAAGCAATGGTAATAGTTGCCGAGGTGCGTAACTTAGTGCACCGCTCAGAACCGCATTCTCGTGTTCACAAAGGAGAGGAGTTGTTATCCTATCTCCCTGTTTCACGTTGCCAATGCACTCGAGGTACATCGCTAAGGGCAGTGGAAGCGACGAGACCATGTTATTAATGTCCCCCAATTCTATCGCAGTATAGTACTTGCCGGTGGGGAGGTCTTCGTGAGGCTTGCGTATATGCGCGCGTTGCGCATAGGCAAGCTTTGCCTCGGAGACGATCAACATACCCTTTGCAAAAATGCGTCGGTTCTGGGCAGTGTTCAAGTTCTGGAAGGGCCGCGTACCTATCGCCTCCATCGCATCCCAAGTCTGTTCAACCAACGCCTGTTGGTGACGAAATGAGATTGGGACGACGGTCGGGTGACTCTCCCAATGACTCTCGAGGGCCGTGACTCCAGTTGGGTCCGATATCTTCAGACGAGCGAAAATGCCAGCAGATATTATCTTATCGGTTTCGTCGTTCTTCTTGAGTCTGAAATTGTCAGTCCTCTTTTGACGTGAACCTTTTCCCGTAGGAGCTGGACGCTTCGCGAGCTTCGGATTCGCATGCACTGCGTCGGCAGTGACTTCCTTTGTGATTTCTGTTTTGAATACAGACATCGTGGTATGATCTTCGTAGATGTCGTCTGCGAGGGCGGTTGCTTCGTTTAAGGTCGGGTTCTTCTGCGTCGCAAGAATTGTCTGAATATTAGCGGGTAGCCGGCTTTGCCACAGCTCCCGTACGAAATCTTCGGGGACCGCGTCTCCTGCTTTGTTCAGCAAACTTCTTAAGAATCTTGACGGCGGTCTCTGACACGCGCTGCGCTACCACTGGAACTTCAGGTACCACGTTCAACCACGTTCAACCCAGTTCAACCTCGCGCTTCACTTTTCTCCGTCACGCCTCTGGTGGCGATGGACGGCCCTAGGTTATCCCCTAGAGTCCGCCATAATCAGCCACAATTGGCCACAATTTGATTAAAGTTGGCATTCAAAATACACTAGGTTACACATTGAAGAGACCCCTGGAGGATGGAAAATCCTGAAGCTAAACATGGCTGATGTTTTGTTTGTGAGCGAAGATGGTTATGCTAAAGGGCTATGTTTAGATAATTTTGTGCGTTAACTGGACAGACCCTCGAGGGTGACGTGACAAAGAAACAATGAACGCGACAAGTCTTTATGTATCGACGTGTCGATTAGTTCTTCAGGCGGATGCCGAAGACCCTAATTCGTGGACAGACTTGTACAGGCTAGTTCCGTATTTGCGGCAAAGTCTGAGCTGCACTGTATGTTCGAATTTGTTGATTGAACCGCACACACCAACTGAGACTAACTGTCAGCATCATGTTTGTCGTGGATGTCGGGGCGGCCGCAAGAAGCTTAAACCGTCATGTGGTTGGTGCAAGGATTATGACAAATACGTCGAAAATGTCCAACTTCGTATATTGTTACAGTGTTATAAGAAACTATGTGAATATTTAACCAGCACGAACATTTATCGCAGCCTCATACTGTCAGTGTCTTCCAACACAACAAGCAACGGAGCATCAACTATCGGTGCAACCAGTTTGATGGAACTGATCCAGGAAGGTGCCGGTTTCAAGGATGAGTTTAAAAGTACTGCGGGCTTATCAAAGTCTGCATACAGTATTTTACCGTGTGTGTATACAAGTACAACATCAACTCAAACGCAGGGAAATTCTGTCCAAACGTCGGAAGCAATATCTCAAAATATACCTGGTAAGTTGTATAAGTTAACAACAATTTAATCGGTAACAGTATAATTGTTGAGATTTTGTTTTATATAGAGTCACCAACGATCCGCACTGTGTCAAATGGTTCCTCAATATATTCTGTGATGTACGCTGGTTCTGGTAATAAGATAACAATAAAACGTAAAGCAGCAGCGTCAGAGGATACTGATGTAGGACAGCAGGATATGGACGGAAATCAACATGGCTCTGTAGGAGGGGTAAAATGCATTCCGTCTTCCCACCTTAAATATGGGACCCCTTCTCAGAAAAAATCTTCAAAGGGCAGCAAAGTAATTTTAAATAGATACTCGGTTAATCTTATGCCTTGCAGGAAATTTACAATTGCACTATAACATTCATTGGAATAACATAATGTCAAGAGCACTACAAGTGTACTATTATGTGAGGTACCATAACTTGTTCCTAGATTTGCCTAATGTTTAACAAACGTTTGTCATCTATTGCGCATTAACATTTGTATTTGTCCTTCGCTTTTTCCTTACTAACATTACACTTAATAGGATATAAAATTGTATCCTAGGTCCCATACTCAGATTGATGCAGAGGCTTAATTTTGTAGAATTCCATAATTTTGTTAGCTGCACATCATACCTCTGCATTAATCTGGAATACAAATTTATATGAAAATATCTTTGAACTTGGCAATAATATTATCTAATTTGTCATGAACAGTCTTCTGGCAACTTTAAGAAACCAAGATCAAGTTCTACAAGAAGTAAAAGAAAAGGATGCCGATGTGGAAATGCCACAGCAGTACCTGGAAAGTTAACTTGTTGCGGACAGAGATGTCCGTGTTACGTTGAAAGCAAACCATGTGTAGAATGTAGGTGCAGGGGCTGCAGAAACCCTCATACAGCAGATGGATTGAAAGTACGAAGATATAACATAATTCAATCATTCCTTCCAGAATTAATACTGTATAGGACATCTTCATTATTAACAAATAGTTTATCAAAGTAACTTAAAAATTTGAAAACAATCAAAGAATATTAAGTAAATAATTATTGCATTATATTTTAGATCCGTCCACATATACCAGAATTGCATAACTTGCAATTGCAACTTTCTACACCATTGGACTGTGATGCATTAAATTCAGATCCTCTCGGATCTGTACCACAATGTCTTTCAACGTCTCCTACGACAATTCAAGTGTTAAATGTGTATTCCACCCCTAGATTAGATATTGACAATGTTCCACAAAACTTGCCAGCAGCTTTATTAGTGGGAGAGGACGCTATGGTTAGTACGGAAAGTGAGGCAGAGGACAGTGACATACAAATTGATGTGTGACAGCACATTTAAACAATGTTGAAGAATGTTCAACTTATACATGACAAAATATAGAATACAAAGTGAATCATTTAAGTTATAGTACGGAAGATACAGTGTAAGAAATGAACAATTGTTATCAGAATCAAAAGTTATAATTCAGAAATCGCAAATCTTCATGAATGTATTCGTACATTTTATTTAGATTTGCACGTATATCTAACCGACATAACGTCAAGTTTTTCGTGATATTTCTGTTTGGTTACTTTGTACTGTTTTATGTTAAAAGTAAAATTCGTACGTATCGTTTAACTTTTGCTTCTGATAGCAGCTAGCGATTTTAATTAGCTGAAAACACTGCATAACTGCTTTTCTCATTGATTATTTTGTAAAATTGTGGGACAACAAAGTTTAGCGACACACTCATGAGCGATTTGGCGATGATCGAGTGGGACTTGTTCATTCAAGTCTCACTCTAACTTGAGTCTACATAAGCAATAGGTTCCTTCAGAGCAAACAATAGTAGCAAACATCACGCGAATTCAACGGAGAACTCCCAATACTACAGTACATTATAGTGTATCAGCATTACATTTGGTATGAGTTGCTATAACAGTCTGCTAAAATACGTGATGTTTATATATTTAGAGACACAAATATCATAGGTCTCAAATGTTTATTTACAATATGAAATATATTTCATACAGTTTTTGTGTTTACACTCGCGTATGTATCAATGTACTGTCAAATCAACTTCATTATATCGACTGACATGTAATTGATATCATGATGTACCAATGATTTTACTAATTGACACGAAACTGTCGTTGGCACGACGTATTGTACATAATAGACACCAATTTATGAAAGATTGAAACTCTTTAACTATTTTACATACCAGATTTTTACAATTTCTTATTACGAGGACACAAAATGCGAATGGTAATCCAAATTTTCATATTTTCAATAGAATGAAAAAGCCGTAATATTAGTTACTAAGTGACTTATGTGTAATCCAACAAATAAAACATATTTATACTATGCTGAAGAAAAACACGAAAAAAGCAAAAAAACGTGATCAAATACGGCATGCAGCAGGAGTAGCTGTAAATTTTGTTTTGCCTAATTTTGTATAGATAAAGCAAGTTATTATTTGCCTAATGTTTAGGTGATTTACTGTAAATATTTTACAAAGCCGCCTAGTTTTATTGAGGTGTACACGCTAGTATATGTCAAAGACTTCGAAATCCATACTTTTAGGAGTAGATTTGTTGAGTCTTATGATATGAAAGAAATGCTACTCATAGAACATTGTAGAATATTGTCTAGCTAAATGAATGAAATTAAACATATTAACCACTCTCAAATGTTAGTACAAAACTACTAACTATTAATACATAATTCAGTACTGTCATTACTATAACTTTTTACAAAAATGTATGATATCCTTTTCACACAAAAATTAATTTCAATGATGATTAGTTATTGATCTGAAGAACTACTGTTGGTGTAACAACAGGTATTCACTAAATGCAAGTGTGTTTTTGTTTTTCATTTCTAGTAAGAGAAAGTTGATGAATAAGAAACTTGCACTTTTGCAATACCTATGGTTAGAATTGAACAATTGGGATGATATTTAATAAAGTTTAATTAACATAAGATACAGTTGACAGAAATAGATGTTTGTATTTTTCTATACCTAAGATACATTCTTGTACAATTATAAAGTATTAAATTATTCTGCACTGTTCCATGTCATTCTTCGTCGGTTCACAGAATATGTGTAAATACGATATTTCTCAGGTGATTTAGCACTGCAATATGGTTATAAAAAACCTTATCACAGCATTTGTTCATTTTGTTATTTGTTGCTACCTAAAACAAACCAACAACGTAATTTCCTATGTTCTTCTATAATAGCATGTAAATTTACAAAGCTTTGTTTATACTTGTAAATAGTGTGAGTTTACTAGTTTCATGTCACATTGAGTATGATTCAGTGGCAAGTATGCAAAGAAGTGGTATATTATTATATAATATTATTTATGAGGCTGTTACATCAAAGTTATACAGCGTAACCTAAGCATATAAAGAACTTGAAGATGCATTTTCTTTTTTTACTGTTTATTTCACTTATTTGTGTCAACTTGAAAAACAGTAACCTTTGAAAAAAACTCTCAACAGAGGTAATAATAATTAAGACATTTTTAATTAAAATAATACTAAATTTTTTTGTGTTATTTGTAAACTTGCACATTGGCTGAACGGAATAAACTTATTATGCATATCAAATGTCATTTTTATTAATATTTACATGTATTTGATTAGTATATACACGTCACAAATTTAATAGAATAACTTTGATGAGATGCAATAAATCTTAAACAGATGAAGAAACAGTAAATAACAAAGCTTTAATATTCAGAATTCGACTAAGCTTTGCTGCTTAGTAAAAAAATTTTTCTTAAAAGAAAACATGAATAGAAATTCACGTGAAAGTGAAATTTTGCGAACTCGTGCAATTATTTTCTTTTGTTTCCACATCGTGGTATAATTTTTCAAATTCAATTTTCTTTGCCACTCGCGCCTAAGCTTTTATATGATGTAAGTGCCCATCGTAACTTGCTGTACGTCGTGTATATATGGTAGATGTGTATTTAAAGATGGCAGCCGTGAAGTTCGGTTCGCATATAAAAGAATTGCGAATTCTTTTGTGTCAAACATCCCAATCTAGTCAAGGAGTAAGGTAATAAGTGCAAAACTATGACAATCTTTATAACAAGGAAATTATTAATGCTATGAATATGAAGCTTTCAATACATTCTAACCTACATGACAAAATACTTTATTTACAGGGATTTTATTGAAAAGCAATATGTAGGAATCAAACAGAAGAACCCAACATTTCCCGTTTTAATTAGGGAATGCTCAATGATTGAACCACAATTATATGCACGTTATGGTAATACAACAACAAATTGTAATTCCTAAAGTGTCTGACGTTATTTTATTACTTTATTCAGTTAAACAGGATACTTATCATATTTGATATTTCATACAATATTATGTTGATGGATATACGAAACTCACTTTTTATTTATATTTCAGAATATGGAGTTGAACGTTCCGTGCCGCTAGCAAATTTGAAGTCTGATGAAGTTTTAGGAAAAATAAAACAACTCACAGAATTGAAACCATAAACTTGTTAAATCCATATGTACACTGTACATTTAGTTAATAAAATAAAATAGTTTTCAAATTAGAACAATGTTTTGTAAAGAAGTGCTCTTACATAACATTCAGATATGTATAAGTTACTTAAATAGTATGTTGACTGTTTCGTTTGTTATAATTTAAGAGATTAAAGCTAATGATATTGTAAAACGTTAATCTTTTGCTTTATTATTCTGTTAAAATGCTTTGGTTCTTGTCCCCTATCGTATTTGTCTGAAAACTACATGTATAAAAACGAAAATGTATTTTCCCCACAAAAATTAAGTCTTAACGCCACACTTCAATGCCCAAGAAACTACCCATTTCTTAATATATTTTAAAAATATACACATATCTTAACACATTTGATAGTGTATATTATATGGAATCCTAACAATTTTTGAAAAGTACACACTTTGAAAATATTGAAAATATAATGTTGTTATACTATGTTTTAAATGGTGGTAAGCCAAATAATTCTGGCTTAAATTCCTCAAGGCTCTTCAATACTATAGTTGCTTTTTCTGTATAATGCTTAGGTAGCATTGGGTCAGGTACCATGACAACTTGCATGTTTGCGTTTATGGCAGCTTCAACTCCATTTGGAGAATCTTCAAACACAAGGCACTAAAAAACAACATTAACTTTTATATAAATTTGGAAGCACTCAAAACTGTTAGTCCAAGTTATTGTCATTTTAAACCTTAGAGTAACTTGGCTTATCAGGAAAACGTTTGGCAGCTACTGTAAATATAGCTGGATTTGGTTTTCCGTGGTGTACCTCGGGATCTGAACCACCATACACTTGATGTTGGAACAGATCAAAAATATGCTTCCATTTCAAAGTTTTTAAATTGTAACTATCTTTGCTGGAACTTGTTGCTAACGCAATAGGAACATTATTTTCTTTAAGATGACGTAAAAGTCTCTCTGCACCTGGCATTAGCTCACAATTGGGAAATGTTTGTTGACATATATCAACTAACTGCTCCTCAAATTGCTGGCCAGTAATTGGTAATTGTAACATGTCTATTATAGTATTCACAGCTTCATTTGTTTTAAAACCCATTATTTTGGATTTATGTTCCCATGTATATTCTTTTCCATATTTTCGAGTAACATGATTGTATGCTTCTGTGTATAGATGTTCTGTGTCTGCGTAAAGATAAAAATTACCTCTATCATTAAGAATTCTATTAGTGCATATGTGAATGAGGCCTATTATGTACTGTAACTATAGAGTGATATTTGCATTTATCACTGATTTTCGTCTTTAATATTCAACACTAAAAATTTAAAACAGTTCACAAAATAAATACGTATAAGAGTGTAGTACAGAGAAAGTATTATTTCTTGGGAGTGAGAGGAATATTTTAACAGAAACAGTCCATAGAAAGGCGATCATAAAAATCGTACATGTAGATAGATTGTGATAACGATTAATAACATCGATTCCTTACTTAATATTAAACCATCCATGTCGAAAATACAATGCGTAACTTTCTCAAATCGTTTCGTCATATCGAAATTCCAACTTTAGGTTACACGGAATCAAACAAAAGTATGTATCGTCACTTCAATAAACGTACTCAGCTGAGTAATATGAAACAAATATTATAATGCTTGACCTAACTAGTGGCAGTTACAAAGAAATTTTTAATTTAACTTTAAATTTGTCTTAGTTAATTCCAAACATGAAAAATATGTTTTGAAATAGTGAATTATGCCACTTTCTTTAAAGTCCGTGAGGACAGATGTGTAGATGTCACTTGTTGCACCCTGAGAGCAAACGATTCAAAATCATCATACTGATAAGTACTACATTTCGGTGGACGGCCAAAGTGCTCTGCAAACGGCGATTGCATAAGCGCGCACATCGAATAATACAGGAAGAGGAAATGCTTATTTATGTCTGACATATTTTGTTCCTCCATTATTACTTATATTGGTAATCTTTAATTAAACTTAAGTAATTATTGGCGTAAGGAGTTATCATGATGTAAACAATTATCAATTTAAAGCATCTCATTTTTTGAATAATCTGTTGTTTTTGCAAAGTTACGTATTTTCTATCATAAGACAAGCGACGGATTATAATATAAAACTAACAAACTATGTATCTCTTTAGTTATAGTAAAGAAATAAATGGAAAGTAAAAATATTGTATGTGAGAAGAGGAATATTATGTAATAAACATGAAAGAAAATCATGAATTGTTTGACACTTTATCTCAGAGCGTACCACGATAGCACGCGGGAACGATTCAAAATAATCACGTTATGTTTTACAGCTTACATAATCATCTCCAAGATACTGTGCTACAGAAATGCATTCCCAATAGCTTTTACAGAATTACATTTCAGCATTAGTGTCCCATCCTATGCTGCCGTACATTGCCAAAAAGTGATTATTTTAACACACACTACATAGATGCAACACACGACAAATATTTTATTTGATTACATCGCTTTAGTTTACATATTTTCACAATTCTTTAGTACATACATACTGATATCTTCCGCTTTCATAACAATTCATAATGTTTATTAGTGGATGTTTTAACAATTATCGTTATCGTTCTCATACTCTACAACCATAGGAATCATTGCAAAGTTGTCAACGGACATGTGATGTTAAAGTATCATTTTTCGTTGCTTCGATTTGGGGTATGAAAAACACCCAAAATCTGAAGTACTATGTTCATTATGATATATGCACATTTATTTATGTAGGCACGTTTTGTACACGGCTAAATCCTTTTACGGAATAATAGATGACCTTATTTTTATAATATATAGGTCCACTGGTTTCAAACAATGTTTTGTTCCACTAGTAGCGTGTTGTTATGTGTTTTTTTTACTTCGAGTAAAGCCGTGATCGTATAGCTGGCGGAAACTAGAATTACGAAGAGTTAGGCGTGTTAAAGGTGTAATCATTGTGGAGATACGAATTGCGTTAACAGGCAATGTATGTTTTACGTCGTAATTTTCGTTCATATCCATTATTTTATATCACACATAATTTTATCACACATGTGGAATAGTATATAGACAATAACGTTAATCATATTGTAAATAACCGCAGCATTTTGCTCATATCAGTTGATAAAAAGAAAGGATTTTGTATAGATACGAAAAATGTAGCGTGTAAACACATATATATTTAATTACTGTTTCAAAACCATCTACTATATCGAATGTATTGTATACCGCATGACCTCTTTATTGTTAATTGCTATAGTCGCGTTTGTAAATTCAATATCTTAAAAAACGCAATTTTGTATACCACTCCAGTTACATGAAAAATGGTATATTCAAGTATGTTGTATACGAAGAATGTAAGGCTATTGCGGTTTTAAATAGAACATTTCTTAACTTTAGCTTTGTGCTTAAAGCTTTATGTAGTCCGATGATATTTAATCGTTGTTGAAACATTATTGTTTGCTTGAAGTACGATTTGTGTATGAAAACTTATCGAAATTTTAGATTATGTCAAAGCAACAGGGAAATAAATTAATGCCATTAGAAAAAATATTTTGATCTTAGATTGACAGTAGTGTTCAATTGGTGCTATTTTAAGTGTATGTCTCATACTATTCTTTACTATTTTCAAGCGTTCATAATTATTTGACCAGAGTGAAAAATGGCGCTATTCATAAGACGGGATGATACAAAACAAGTTCCTTGGTTAACACTGTAAGTACACATGTTTAATCCTTTAATAATTCAACAACCATACTTTGAGTTATCATTCACTGAAATTTGCAATGGTTTGTTTAATATTTCATCTTTGTTTCTACGTGAATTAGGTGGGTGCAACTTAACCTCTTTTATCTGTTGTTTTGACGTTAAAATTTTTGTTTACTCTTGGCCTATAAAATTGTGTAAATAAAAGAATGTGGGTATAAAAACAGAATATCACTAATTATTGTCAGGAATTTATCATATCAATTATTGTTACTATCTGATAACTCATTAAACGCTATGCATGAGGATGTCGTTGCGGTCCACGTGATAGCAACCTGGGCAGTATAACCTAAGAGTATGAAAGAAGCGGGAAAAAATGAAAGCCGGATTGATCACCATACATTACAGTTTCGAACACAACATTGTGATTAGGCTTTTCCCTTAAATAAGATTCGATGATAAGACGAAATTTAAAAAATATTTCGTACTATTAAGGAATTATTTTTAGTATCATTGATATAAATATATAAATTAAAGGAATAACTAATTTTTTTAAATGAAAATTAAGTTTTTTTATTTGCCATTATTTGGCCTCGTTATAACAGATCAGTCTTGTCATTTATGTTAATAACCACTAGGTTACGTCTGAAAATGTGTACTGAATCTAGCTTATGAATAATGTGTTACATATATCAACTTGAAAGATATTAATCAGACTCAAAAGTGTTAATTATTATACTGATATTTGCTATAATTTTCAGAGCTGAGTGGTATCATGTATATGAGCAGATTTACTTGTCCAATCCGGCAAATCAAAGAAAAGCATGTGAGACCATGTTAGCATGGAAAGTCAGGTAATATATAATCATGTATTGTACTATTACAAAAAATGTAAAGATGGTTTACCACTGACAGCAGCTATATTATATGCATTCTATTCTATTTATGCTATTTGGCAATTAATAATATGTGCGGAATCCCTCTGAAGAAAACAATGAATTTGGAAGCTCATAATTTATACAACAGCAGAAATTTGGCAGTACTTACAGTATATTGAAACACTTCAATTGTCCAATTGTTTACACTATTACATTTTTGACAATATTACTTTTCCATTTTCCAACTACATGTAGCAGTTACAACACGTGAGATGAAAAGAAGACATATTTTGAGTATCAGCTACTTAGTTTCTTTCATTACGTAGTTGCAGTTTGTATTACTAAAACTATTATTAATATTTCAGATCTACATGAAAGCCATTTATCTTACATGTTTGTTAATATGTTGTTTTACTGGGAAGATAATTTAGTCTTTATGCCTCTATCTCTATCAGTGTTTGACACATCACAATCACAATATTTGAGTAATTTCAACCTTAAATAAAAGCAACAAGCAATGAACGCTTGAAGTGTTAAAGTTTCTGTATTTCATTTTTTGAAACCGTTCGTATATGAGGGTGAAACATACGCTTCAGATTACCCGTAACCTAAAGAAACATCTGTGAAAAGAGTTCATGCAAAAACGTTGAGTAGATTCTCTGTTGGGACAGTCGACCACGAATCGAGAGACCTGAGACTGAGTGGAAGCAGATTCCAAAACCCAAATGTTCTCTGTCATGTATTTACTCTTATGCACTTGTTTTAGATCATAGAACAAAATTATAAGAAAAAGGCATTTATATTGCACAGATAAGTATTGTAAGGCATAACAATCTTTCTTAAGATTGTATAGTGACGTTAACACATTACCACTCAGTTCGGATGTGAAATGTATGATTTGAAGAGCAGGTGTATACTGTTTTCATCCCTGACAACATGCAACTCAAATTCGGTGAACAGGAACAAGAACAGCGAATAAAGCAGACCAGTGGAACCTGAGTTATACAACAGGAGCGATTTACGGATCAACGTACCAAATGTTCTAACTTTTTTGTCTTAAACTTTTTACTTTCACGACTCTGTATAGTATATCGAAAAAATTTTTTTATCCAAATAAATTGAAATTTAACACGAATCGGGCAATATTTACTTTTATCAAGTAACAATTTACCACTGTTGTTAATAAGTTATAAAACCGGATGTTAAGAAAAATATGTAAACTATCTTTATGTACGCCTGAACAACGTCAACAAAGTCTATATTGTACCGACTATTTAACAAAACTGTATTGCATATAACGAATATTGTAAGAGCAAATACTTCATTCGAGTAGCGCAATCAATTCAGATTTATCTTATCAAACTATCTACGTCGTGTTCCTTGTTAATTCAATAACAAAATGTTACGAATACGTTGCGCCCTGTTGTGCATAGAATCCATGGCAATCAATATGATTTAAATAGAAGCATTTGATACTTCCGTTGATTTGAAATGTTGGCTTGACTTCAGTTCCGTTGCTTTCTTTTTTTCGCTGTTCTTATATTAGCTCGGCAAATTTAAAATGCGAATTGTGAAGTGTAAGTATTCACTCGAAGAAAATTTTTAATTTTACATCCAAGCTGCATGAAAATGTGAAAGAATTTATCTCCTTTGAACTCTGTTTTTTAACTCGCATACTAAAGTACACTTTATGAATAACGAGTTGTGGAGACCGTATCAAAGATCCTTAAACTACTAAATCTTTATTTGATTTATTGCTAATGCATCCTTAGTGAAATGTAACTCTATTGCATTCCACAATCATTACGTTATAATGATGTAAAAACGGTATCAATTTAAACAAAAATCGATCAGTTAATAACGTTTCGCAACATGAATGATGATTTCCTTTACTTGTCACATTAATTATCGCGTCAAAGCCAAAAATGTTTTCTTTCAATATTTTAATATTTAATGTGATCAAATCAGATGGGGCATTCCGTGTAGAATGTCCATTTCATTCTCTTTCGTTTATGTAGAGATTAAACCTTGTTACGATTAGATAAAAGTACCGGGAGATTAAGTATTGTGTGGTAAATCGATCTTGGTTTAAAGTATATACAATTTGGCAATAATTCTGTCCATCTTAAATGTTTCCGTTATTCCGTAATGAAACGTGTTACCGTGTATATTTTTTAAGCTCTGTACCAAACATTTTTTTATATTATACTACAAATGACAGAAATATTCACTGTTGATAGACGGTCGAGATTGGTAACTTTTTGTGGGTTTAAGTCTGTCTTAGGGGTATGATTGAATCTTTGATTTCGAACAGAATTTGGATTAAGACACAGATACACAATACAGACATAGATACACAAAAATGTCACGGGCATTATCAACATATAATACTGCTAATATTTTTTTTCGGAAAAATTATCATGGCGACAGGCAGAATGAATCATTTTGCAAAAAATATATCAATGACAGTTTGACAAAATGTGTTCCTAATGCAATTACGATCCCTTCTCAGGAAAAAAGTATTGTATCGTGTATTTTGAATCTGCAACAAAATTACCTTTGTCTTAGATGATCTAAACAATATATGACCGTACATTTATAATCAAATGTATAAACATATGTTGGTCCTGAAATTGAGATGAAAGTCTTTGTTTTTTATTCCGGGTTGAGAAATAAAACAGTAAACGGAGACTAGGTTTGATATTATATCATTTATTATGGCTTAAAGAATAATTTCGTTTTCTTTCATCTAAAACCATAAATATTTCTGTGAAATGCAATCAAATAAAATGTATTATATACTTCTATTCATTGTTAACTACTTCCTACCAAACATCGGGTGCTTCATGGTAAATAATTATATCAGACAAGATTACAGTGAACGCAGTTCTGCTTTTCTTTACGAACCTGTTATTTTGGTCGCATCATATTTATATATTAACATTGATGTAACAAAATAAAGAAATCATGTTTTTCTGATGGGGTGCGTACGACACTTCAATCCTTAAGTTTATAGACTTCTCAAGTATCATGAAGGTGATTAAGTATTGTTTTTTTTTTCACAAACATTATTTGTATATTATTTCAACTCCGCTAACAAACGCCGATACTTTTTTTGTTCTAATCGTCACAAATTAGTCCATGCTGAACTCAACTGAATGTCCAGAGCATGGGACGGTCTTTAAATCAAAATTGTCTTCTTCAGAACGCATACACTATTTTCTAGTTGTTCTGCTAGAAATAAAGCTTTTTCCATAAGTTTTTACTCTGACATCTATTTATGTGCAAACCGTTAAATTAGTTTAATTTCCAAAAGCAAGAATTGGGTTATAAAGTTATTAATAATGTTCAATCACATGATATCCCACATTGAATGAAAAATGTAGAAATACCGACCATATTCTGCAATTCTATACGAGGCTATTCCTTGGATGCATCTAAATTTTTTTACTGGAACTACTGTAACTTACGTGCATCTTACTTATAATGAACAGGGAAAATGTCTAGGTGTTGTAAAAGCTTTTTACGTTTACGAAGCACGAATTTTAACGATAGTTAACGTCTGTTAACGATAGAATCCCCTGAAAGCTTTGCAAGCGTTGTCAATCATTGTTGCTTAAGAACGCGGATTGCATTATTGCAACGATTTAAATTAGAGTGCGGAAATAATCAAAGTGATTTTTGAAATAAATAATTTATTATTCGGTAACCAAACAAAATATTAACCTTTAATAGTGTTAATCGTATTACTCCGAAAATTGATTACAAAATAGAAAAAGGTATGAATGAACAAAGTGTTTTGAGACTTAAATTTCAAATATTTCAAAAAATTAAGTTAATGGGTTTGAGCTATGAATGGCTTATGTAATAGCATCATGATTTTTCCAGAATGTCGAAGCTGCCTGTTGGCGTGGACTGCACACTTTCCATTCTTCAAATCTGCCTAAGGGACCGGGAATGGACTTCCAAAATAAATTCTGGAGAATTGCCGCTTGATTTTGAGAGCGACTTAAGTTTGATGTACTCTACCACAATAATGAGATTTCTTAATCACATCGGTAACATTGGCGTCACGAAGCAGTGCTCTTTGTTTAACATTTGCAAGCAGTTGAAGATACCAGACTGGATCGTTAATTTACGACACGACGCTGCTCATGGTCACGAACTACCATCTCTTAGCATTTTAAGGGTTGCAGCCAATTCTGTACTGTCGTGGTTACATGTACGTATCAATATTCTCATTCAAATAATTTTCGAAAGAAGGAAGGTGCAATGTAACATACTGTAGGGGAAGAGAGTTTTGAGCGAAATTTTATTGTTGTATTTTTTGTTTGAACTAAAATTTTTTAGTACGGGAATATTTCGTCATGAGCCGTTTATTGTGAAAGTGGCCTAAGTCCATTTGGCAATTTTTCTTTGTTGTATGTTGTGACATGTACAACTTTAAGGTATCTGTCAAAAAAACATTTTTCAGTTAGTACATTCAGAGTGTTAGATAATTTTTGGACATGTAAACTTTCGCATTTGCTCCAATAATTAAACACATTACGTTGAAAGTGGCCCACGCCCAACCCATTATTAATAATTTCCGAAAGTACGGATTTGTAAATATCAATAGTTTACTGTTGGTCGACCAAGATTATTATAATGTTGTCAAAAAAGTTACGGAAAGATAATAATTTTATTGAAAATAAAATTAAATAAGAAGAATTCATATTAACAAGATTTTTGAATGGTGCAGTTTTTAAGGCGGTAATGACTTCTGACAAATGAAAAATAAAAATAAGAATATGGTAGATACGTTTTTTGAGAAATAGATCGCGGAAAATGTTATGTATAAGAGAACAATATGTGACAATGCGGAGTTCAAAATTCTTCACTTATTACCACGTCGGGGACGTCAAAAAAGATTCGAAAATATTGTGTTAACACTACTTTATATAAAATATAAACCAATTAAAAGTCGACGATGGACTTACTACGACACATGCCACTGGAGCATCAAATCTCCTGTGTATAAACAAAATATAGATGAGTAGTAAATTGTTATGTAATTTTTAAAGTTAGAAGACTTCCTAAATTGCTTAAATTGTATTTATAAAAAATTGCAAAGAAATATAAAATACATTAACATTAATTTTTTAAATTTAAAGCATTTTGACTCTTTCAAACTTTGTGATACTTAATTGTAGTTGTAAATTGTGAAAGTTGCTTAACTTTATTTTTGGTAAGAAACCACATACTCTTTACAGAATAATTGTTACTATTTTAATAGGAGTTATAAAAACTCTCTTAGATGCACTTAAGCAGTGTGACACATTAGTATTCCATATGTTTATTTTTGTTATTTATTGAGACACAAACTCCTAAATATCTCAATGTAAATATAAATGGATTTAGGTCCCTTTGAAAATAAACGGCTCATATGTAAGATGGTTGATAGATTTGGTTTTGCGAGTTAACAAATCCGAAACCATTTGTTGCGGGAGGCAACTGCGTGTTTAAAGTGCAATTATTCGCTATGTAAAACGATTAATTACGTTTTACATGCATGCACTTTACATGTGAGCACTGCAGCACACAAGTACATTTATTTTTTGTAATGATTGAATTAACTTTGTAATCACATTTTGTGTGATTTAATTTCATGTCAAATATGATAGAATTCCTTATAAGTATAAATAGATGTAGCAAATTAAATAAAACGCTGCTACTTTTGCTGCTTTTCCCAATGTAATTACTTTGTCACGTTGTTACACAGAGTGCAATCATTTGCCTTTTTTATTTTTGATTGCAAAATCCATATAAAATAAGGTTTTTCGATATGCGTCTTGCCGTTTACTTCACAAAATTATCAGCTTGCTATCGAGATCATTTTTATTGTCATTGTGTAAAGTTGCTACATAAAATGTACATTGTGCTAAATGTTTTTATTTATAGGAAGAATACTGGATGGCAGAAGCTAGAGCAATAGAGCAATCCTACTTAAATGAGGTAAAAGAAACGGAAAGTGATGATGTGAAAGAAACTGAAGCCTTCAAAGATTTGCTTGAATTATGGACTGCAACTGGGTTATACATTCACGCCGGGTATTGTGATATTACCAAAATATCAGATATTCAACTGACGTAAGTTTGTTTTCAATAATTAATTTTTACATTTAAAAAAAAATATGTTTTTATGCTTTGCTGCAATATTGGACAACTTTATATATCTAATACTCGAGGAATGGGTGGAAATCCAAACTACTAATAATAGATGTATATTTAACCAGTCTGTCTTAATTGCATATTTTATATTATGATCTCTTGTGTGTCTAAGATCAAAGAAAAAGAAAGTTAAATGATACAGTCTTCTTTTGGAACAATGAAACAGAGAGTATAAGGACTTATGATTTATATTATTCTCTTTGATTTAATTTTGTCTTAATCTCAAATTTAGCTTATTTCTCGCATACAAACATTAATCGAAATGACTCGCAATTTAGTCTGTTTCTGTACTTATGATTGATGCTCTTGCAGGGTGATTTAAAGGATAACTGCAATATTTGTTCAGATTACATGGATAGTATACTTTAAATAGTTGCAATCCTCCTGGTGCCAGAAGCATAAAATATCTCGCTTTAATTATGGGCAAATTATTGCAGTTCATCTAAATATTTACTTCTTTAAAGTACTTGTGTACTGTATACAAATAAAACTGGAAGATATCAGGGCATTAGATTACAAATATAAAGTTGCATTAATAGATTGTAAAAATACTTTTTTGTGCACAGCTTTATCGAAGCAGTTTAAACGTGAAATGTCATTTAATCAGTACATATACTTTGAATTGCGATGAAAAATATCGGAAAGTTGAATTAATTAACTAATGGATAAAAATTATTATTTTAACTTTGTTGTGCTGTAGAAATTGATATATATTTAATAGCTGTTTTCTATATTTAATTGCTCCAAACGTTTTTGGCGCGTAATTTGACACTCACCTATTTTATGACCTATTTAAATATCAAAATCTGTTAAAATGTAGTGAACGCGTTAACCTTCCGTTAGTCGCGGCCTTTGTTTCTACACGAATGGTCGCGCGTATCTCCTAGATACGCTATTGTCAAAATCGAAGATTTGATAGTACAATTATTGAAATTTTGTTGCGTATAATATATTATGAATAATCACGCTTCATTTATGATAAAATTTATTTTTCAAAATATACACAAAGTATTATAAATCTATATATAAACATACACTCACATCACTGTCACGTAAAATCAAGTCTTCTATAGTATCAAAATCACTATGATCGTCCATCTTATTTTAACTGTTGTCTACCTCTCTTGAAAAAACAACAAGTGCAAGGAAACAAATTAGATACCACAAACCACAAAAATCGGAAAAACAATCGACATAAAAAACGGATGATTAGAAACAGAATGAATAATGTGGGAAAGTCTTACCGGAACAGTCGCGTGTATTTCTCAGATACAAATGTTGATTTGCTGAAAATGTGTATTCGCTTTGAACTCTAAACTGATACTGGAAAGATGGTCTAAAAGAGAGGGAAGAATACCTGAATATTGCTTATCGCAGCGGGATTAGGCAAAATGATATTATACAAAACATATTTGCAGTGTATCCTACAGATACGCGCGACCATCGGAAGGTTAAATGAATAAATTCATAAGTAAGCAAAACACACATACATATACGCAGATCTCACACTCATTAATATTTTAAATGTAACTACTAATCCTATCTAAAATATTATTGTTTGTTTGTACTTAATTGTGTAATCTGTTTGCTCATGTTAAATAATGCTGTATAACTGCACGAACTACATGTATTTATTTTTTTTATTCCAGAAATACTTTGGAAGACTTGCGCGTTTATGCTCAAAATTTACCAAATCAATCGGCCCTGGATGATAGTTATATCAACTTGGATGTTACGGACTGTTTCGATGATGCTGATACAAGCAAGAACATAAGCATCTCATCAAGCTCATCCAAGTATGACCTTCAAACTGCACGCGATTGTCTTCTGACGGAAATTAAACGATACTTTGGCAAGAAGCTTTTACCTTACAAGGAAAACATAATACTGAATTCCTTATTAACAAGCGCGACTTTCTTTCCAAGAGAGGAAATGCTGCTGCTTTTCTGTGAAGGAGATAATGTCGACACATTATGGAAAGCTAGTTATTTACCGACTGATCTGATAATATTCTGGCAAGACATACTTCTCTTACTGCAGAAGAAAAAGATACTTGGTCAGCTGGTGGTGAAATTGATGGAAATGTCTTGCAAGGAGGCTGTTAATAAACAGAAACGATTATTAGCTTCTTTGTGGGCAAGTTCTATTCTTTGCGCTTATGTGAGATTAAATGTTGCGAAGAATATGTTGCCGGCTCTGGAACGGAAATTATGGAATCCTAAAAAGAAGCTCTCCATAAAGATTTTGAATGCGAAACTCAAGGAGGAGGTGAACAGTGCTCGACCTGAATTAAGTAACACTATTTGGTTCGAAACCTCTGGGGATGTTCCTTCACTATTTAAAAGTGGTAAATTTGTGCGAGAGACATTGCTGGACGTTAACGAGTACACGATCAAATTCCTTTTACCCCTTTTGGAATTATCGACGGCCGATTTAGGAGAGAAAAGGCAAAAAGAGTTGATTGAGTTACTTCAAATTTACTTACCTAATGAGCGCATGCGTAATAAAGCAAGTAACAGTGGTAAATTGTACACTGTTGAGGATCTGGAGAAGGTACAATCTAAAAAGCGTGTGAATGAAAAAAGTGGTGAAGTTATTGTGAGCGATAACTCTGGTGATAGTGAAGTGAAAGAAGACCTGTCTGCTGAAATGATAAACGAGGCAACCCGGAACATAGCTTGGAGAATGGCAGTCCGTGAGTTTTTGCCTCTTTTTTACATGCTTATGATAAAAGTTATACCACATTTGATGCAAACTAGCATTATATTTTACATAGGACAATGGTCTGAAATATTTGACTGTGCCCATAGGGTGGTAACAGTTGAAATTTGGGTTCATAATACCGATAATTGAGAACCCCATAAGTACGAATATTAAAATTGGCATATTATATAGTAATAAATATACATAAAACGATAATAGAACATTACTTAGCGCCAATTTTCTGCTTAAGCTACAATCATTGTTAATCAATGATAAAAGTTATATAAATTATATGTGCGTACGTAATATTATTAAGAAACATAAAGTTTATTATTGCGAAAAAAATGAATCTACACCAAACTGTTAACCATTAAAAAAAACTAATGGTGTCATAGAAACAAGACCAGAATAGTATGAACAATTTTCATGTTGACTGTATATTAAACATCGAAAATTAGATGTATTCAATTACAGTCAGTTTAAGAGTCTTCGCAGTGCATGGCTGTAACAGGATCTTTTTTTAATTATTACTATTATTTACTTTTACATAGAACGGTGTTATATGGTACACTGCTCTAACTATCGTCATAACAAACGCTATGATATGACGAATGTGCAAAACTTTAAGTAACAAAGTATCAACATTTTTGAAATCTTTTGAAAAAAAAAGTGATATATTCTGTGATCTAATTATATATTATGGAAAGCATAAACAATAAAAACGCTGTTACATCTCGGATAATTTGATGTATATTTACTGGCGTTGAAGCAAACAGGGCAACAGTGTAAACTGTTTTTGATTTGTCATGGTATCGAAAATGTTACATAATTTATTCGATACCTTGAACGAATGGTTTTCGACTGAAAATGTACACAATGAAATAGTTTCGATATTTGATTCCACTAAGCTACACAGTTTCCGAAATACGAAATTTGTATTTGAAAAGGTGACTGTGAACCCACAAATGTCATTGTCGAAATATCTATCTTTATTTATTATTATGACACATTACACTTATTCATGCAAAAGTGGCAAAACAATGTTAAATCTGTTATTAGCGTTTTATCGATTTTATAACATTTTATGCATTTATATGAATAATTTTGCATTGTACACAACCATCTTTACTATCTCCGTTTTTTTGTTGATAAAAATGGTCGTGTACAGTGCAAAATCATTCATATAAATGCTCTATGAGATATCATTTAGACGAACTCGTATATAATAAGATGTAGCAAAATCGATAAAACGATAATGATCGGGTTAGCAGTAGTTTCGCTTCGGAGTATTTCTTTTTTCTAAAAACAACATTTCATTTTCGATTGGTGGTTGTTTTGAAAAAAGTAAGACATTTAAAAGAGAGTTAAGAAGAACATTATTAAGAGAAATACGAAAAATGCGGGTCTTGTAAAACAACGACTCGGAGCGATATTTTAAATTTTTTCACATAGAATAAAATTCTTTAGTGAAAAATAGAGATTTCTATTTAGAAACAATGAAATGTACACGACGAAATAACATTTAAATATGTTACGGAGTCGTCGAATGTCATAAACCTATTTTTACGTCTGAGCGAAAAAAGTGAAAAAATTTTTTTTTTTCGAAAATTATAAAATTTTTGAAATTATAAAGTGCTTCAAGAAAGAAAGATTACTCTGTGTATATTACGTGTGCCAAGGATCACCCTATACATACATACGTACGTAGGGTACGGTATACGGTCCACCGAAGAGTCTACCGAAGTTCCGATTTTCACCGCTACGCGTCGTATCGTTCTCGCAGCGTTTTCTACTTCTGTACCACGTTATAAAAGCTGAATTTCAAACGATTAGTATCGCTTCTCGGCCAAATGGCTAAGATCAAAGTGTAGTATCTGTTCTTATCAGCTTAATATCTGATACATCCTCCATTGGAGGATCAGTATATTAAACTGATTTTTGGAGGTGGGCGGGTGTCCGAAGCTTGCTCCGGTCCCGCCGCGGGTCGACCTGGCATTGCAGTGCCGTCAGGTTTTGGCCCTCATAAGCATTCAATTTTAATTATTACACCTCCAGAAATCAATTTAATTCTAGTCCTCGCGAGTGTTAAAAGTTTTCGTGTGTTCGTCGTGTGTTCGTCGCGAGTGTGTCGTTTCGCCGAGGAGCGATTGTGTGCGTCCTGTGTGTGTCTGTGCTGTGCACCGCCTGCGATCCGGTAAGTGCCCCTGGGGACGTCTACGGGAAGCAAGAGGAGGAAAGGATAGGCGCCTTTGCTGTGTGCGGTAAGATATTAACAACATTGACTGCTGGGCGCTATACACCCAGCTATATCTTAACCGTAGGTCAGGACGAAGGCCTTGCCGGATTGTGTGTTTACTAACCCATTTTAAATTAACCCGTTAGTTTTAAACGAGGGCTTTTAGCCCGACTTTGCACGCAATTATTCAATACTAACGGTAGGTGGTTGGAGCCTTTACACTCCAACCACATTTTAACATAGCACTAGACAAAGGGTATTCGTACCCGCCGTATT